>CM049382.1:1721832-2404332 GCA_026937815.1 Etheostoma perlongum | reverse complement strand
TGTCAAGATGGGTTGCTGAGTGTACATTACTGAGAAATAAATGAACTTTTTGATTTTTGGAAAAAGGCTGCAATGAAACAATAGTGAAAAATTTAAAGGGGTCTGAATATCCACTGTATATATATATATTTTTTTTTTTTTTTTTTTTTTTGACCCTATTGTCTGTATTAGCAAACTTCTACACTGTATTTATCAATGGGATTTGAAGAGTTTTATCTGTTTTACTGCTTCTTCTCTTTTTTTTTTTTTAGGGAGACAATTCTAAGATCTGCACAGATGAAAAATAGCCATTACAGTTTTTCTCAATTGTTTTCACACAGATACTGGTACTTGAGTCAATGTCTGGTATAATTTTCTTTTTTTTTACCCTAATGTCTGTATTATAGAAAACTTGTACACTGTATTTGTCAACGGGATTTGAAGAGTTTTATCTGTAATCTTCTTATTGTTGTTTTTTTAGGGAGACAATTCTAACAATGTGTCCAGGGACAAGAGATGAAAAACAGCCTTTTGGCTAATTCTGGTGCATTTACAGCAATGTTAATTAATGTACACTGTCCCAGTCAAATAAATTAATAAATTACAGTAATCACATCAACAAACAAAGTGGTGTTTGATGTGCTCAAAATTTCTATTTTGCTCAAAAGCAAGAGCCCCCCCCCCCAATGTTGAACCCACAGTTACGCCCCTTGTCAAACTGTGTCAGATGTTTGTAGTTTCATCCTTCACTGAGAGCTCGATGGGCACTCAGACAGCTCTCGCAGCATCACCCTCTACTATTCTGCGTTGCTTCTTTTGTTGTCACCTCCAAGCTCCAGAAGCTCCGTCGTTTGTCATATTTAGACAAAGTGTGTTTGGAGCATACATATAAGACAGATCAGAGGAGTGTCATGCTGCATTAGTGGATTGAGAAGTGTTTGGATTTAATACTTTCATTGTACACCGTGACGTTGTCACGATTGAGAGCTGCTCTCGGTGAAGGATGACACTGTTAAGGCCTATAGGAAGTTTGATGTCAGGTTTACATGGAACGTCACTTTGAATGCACATGTCCAGATTTGGTAGGACAAAGGACACTCACCTTTTCCAAAAGGTCTGTGGTCAGAAGAGTGTCAGTCAAGGCACTTAACAGTTGGGGAATGCATGACTCAGACAGACAGACAGACAGACAGACAGACAGACAGACAGACAGACAGACAGACAGACAGACAGACAGACAGACAGACAGACAGACAGACAGACAGACAGACAGACAGACAGACAGACAGATAGATATTGATCCCAATGAAATGGGAAATTATAGTGTTACAGCAGCAAAATCAGTCACACAGCACAGAATATAAATATAAATGAAAACTAGGATGCAATATACATGCATACAATATACATGAAATAATAGGATAAAATACAAGAACTAATATTAAAGGTTAAGCAGGTAAGACTTATAAAACTAACTTCCAATCATATTTGCTGAAACTGCCCCTATGTTTGAGCAGTACTACATAAAGCAGGTAATTAAAAGTAAGGGGAGTCTAGCAAACTGTGTGCCAATCACGCATTCATTCTCCCTTGTGGGGGGGCTTAGGAGACCATTTGGGATTTAGTAGAAAAGGGGGGGGGTCGTCGATGTTCAAATTCTTTGGTTAAGTCCCGGATCTTCCCCTTCAAAATGTAACTGGCATGCATAGTGCTGCCTTTTATGTTCAATTCAAAGTTCAGTAAAATAATGTTGATAATGATTTTTTTTTTTTGCCATTTTTTTTAATTCAACAAGCAATTTGTTGTATTTTAACAGAACGCTGATAGCAGCAGAAACGCAAAGCTGAGTACAATTTAATAGCTGTTTGTATATCGCACGTAACATTGCAATATTCAACAACGTTACCACATATTTTCCTCATATTGTGCATTTTGAACACAGTAAGATAAGATAAGTCATACTATCAAAGACCATCATGCGGCTAAATGCAGTTTACTTTTTCATGCCAATTTTGATTAAAATAAAATAAAAAGCAGCAAAATATTATAAAATAAGTCCCTCTTTGTGTTTGCTGTCCCTCCCCGCCTGTGATCCGGTGATAAAGGACTGGGCAGCGGCTCTTTCATGTCGCCCTGCATAACTTTACCCTTTTAACAGCTGCTGTGCCAACCCCTTCAACTACTTCCTTCCTGTATATTGAGCCGGGGAAGGAAATGTGCAGAGGGGAAGGAAGTGGCTGCCACTTAACACCGGAGCAGGTTTTTAAAGGATACAGTCAATAATTCGGCCTCCCTGGATGTTGCCCTTCTGGCTGAAATGCAGCTGGACAAACTTCCCAAAGCGGCTGGAGTTGTTGTTGTAGATGGTCTTGGCGTTTCCGAAGGCCTCCATGATGGGACTGTGGAGCAGAGACGCAGTGTGATCATAAACCAGGCGGCAAACTCTGGAAACTATCTAGAAATTAAACTGTTATCAAAATAGTTAAAAAATAGTTAAGCTAGGGCTGGGCAACATATCGATATTCTATCAACATCGACATATTTAGACAACTTAGAAATCTGGTTTTAACCCTGCAAACGTTGTTCAT
The DNA here is from genome assembly GCA_026937815.1 of Etheostoma perlongum. Classification (NCBI taxonomy): domain Eukaryota; kingdom Metazoa; phylum Chordata; class Actinopteri; order Perciformes; family Percidae; genus Etheostoma; species Etheostoma perlongum. Next base: position 2,401,765 of record CM049382.1, on the reverse strand, counting down.
TCATTACATTTATAGAGAGCTTTATCATAGAGGGCTAACCATTGGCCCACCGTGCTGTTGTACGTGTAACTGCTTTACATAGTTGTACTTTCTTTTGCATCCTTATTATCCAAAAAATATGGACTATGACTATTATGTTTATATTTTATAGTCATAGTCAATATTTTATCATGATCTACTGCACTGTTCACTTTTTCACTTTTGCACACAGCACACAACTAATAGTATCTCACCTTATCATGGTCATTGCATTTCTGTGAGTGACTTTTATTTTTATTCTTAAGTATGTGTGATATATGTGTGTATATGTGTGATATATGTGTGTGTATATGTGTGTATATGTGTGATATATATGTGTGTATATGTGTGTCTATATGTGTGTATATGTGTGATATATGTGTGTATATGTGTTTGTTGTGTTATGGTTGCCTTGCTTCTCGATGCCTAAAATTTCCTTTGGCATGAATAAAGTATCTATCTATCTATCTATCTATCTATCTATCTATCTATCTATCTATCTATCCATCCTTATTTATTTATAAAATCATTTTCCAATTCAGAATGTTTTATCATCTTTCTAGATTTCTTCTGATTGTTTTCCCTGTTGTTGTTCTGTTTTTGTCTCACTGACATTGAAAATGAGGGACAACCCTCAGTAATCTCTCAAGAATAAATGAAGGTTGAATGAATGAATGAATGAATGAATGAATGAATGAATATGAGGCTAGATATCGTCTTCAATTTTGGATATTGCATAACTGTCTTCTCCTGGTTTTAAAGGCTGCATTACAGTAAAGTCAGGTCAATTTCAGAACTTACCAGACTTACCCACTCAGTCACTGTATCCATATTATTAGTGATTATTTATCAATCACAACTGTCATTGTGTTACAACTTTGTGAACGCACCAATAGTTAACCCTACGACACCAATATCCATATTGATGGATTTGATCAAAAATATTGTGATATTTGACTTTTTTTCCATATCAGCTCTAAGTAAAGCATGAATAAGATTACCTGCTCTCCAGCAGCGCCTCCTCCACATAGGACGTCCTGTCTCTGGACGAGACCTCCAGGGAGTGCTGGCTCATGGCCGACAGGAACTTCAGGATCAGCTTGGTGCTTTCTGTCTTCCCAGCGCCGCTCTCTCCACTGACGAGAGAACAAAACACACAAGTCGTAAGGCTACCAATTTGTTAAAGGGTCCTTTAGCAAGCCACCAGGCTTCCTTGTAACGACAAGCATGAGAAACTGTTAGATCTGCTGCTGGTAGCGCTCGGTCTCTGCTCTCCTCCTCCCCTCTGTGTGTCCTTCATTGTGCCTGGTGTGAGGGAGTCAGGGTTCTAGCTGCAGCTCATCTACTCTAATCACCTCTGCTTCAAATACCCGGTCAACCTGCCACTCTTCATCAGATCATAGTCAAGACGTGAACCTGACTCCTGCTGCCACTCCACTCCTGCTCTCCGCACTGGATCTCTGGACCCTCAGAAACACGGTACCACACACGCTCTGTACCCCGGATTCCCACTGGACTTTGACTTGGCTTTTCCCTGTTGCATCCCCTAACTTGGACATTGGAATAAACCTGTTAAACGGTCATTTGTGTTGTCTGCATTTGGGTTCAACCTAGTTCCACACGTAACAGAAACATGATTTCCCTACAGGGTTAACGGAGATTCAGTGGTGTCAGAATAAGTTTTAAATAATTCAAGTCAAGTCGGAACTCAGAAAACTTTGGTGCACAACTTGCCGATTTATCGTCATATTACGCACAAACATATATACTTTATTCATCCCGAAGGAAATTTTAGGCATCCAGCAGGACAACCATAACACAAACAAAGGATGTTATGTGTTATAACACATAGCACGGCTGACAAAATGTAATGGTGGGTTGATGGTAATTGACATATTGCATATCAATGCTATGCACACATGTAAATTGTAATATGGTATCAGGTTGTAAAAATAAGCTGCTGTTCACATGGTAACCTATTTAGATATGTTAGGTATCAACATTAGCCCTGATAACAACTCAGGTAAACACTGGAAACAGCTATGGACACACTGAGGGATTAAATGCAACATCTTCTTTGTACCGTCTACGCTAAAGATGTGCAATGAATCAAATTTTAATGGCGATTACAACTTCGGCACCTAGCGATCACAAAAACAATGCAATTGGAAAAAAAATTACCTTGAACATTACATTTTGCAAGTAAACTCTTATTTTGTCTGGTATTCTGAAGGGGAGTCCAAGGGAAATTTTACAGTTCAAGATGTTTTTTTTACTGTTTTTAAAGCGTTAAATAGTTCTGTTTTCAATATTGACAAAACTATTGTGATTATGCCCTACTCCACTTTGTTTCCACATTACAACTTAAAGCTCATGAGCACACAGAAGTTGGAAGAACAACTTCCCAACTCAGGAAATGGGACCATCTGAAAAAAGATCTGCAAAATAATTATTCCTTTTTCCTATATTTGTTGTCCTTGTTATTAGGGATGTAACCATGCTGCAGTGGGTAATATAACCCAAGTTAAAATGGTTATAACATGTTTTAAATGTTTAAGGATGTATGCTGCTGCAATGAATAACGTTATAGAGGCTCAAGAGTGCTTGAGCAGTACAAACATTGTATACTTTTTCATGTGGTCTTTTAGAGACTCCAGCATCCTGATTGGAGCAGAAAAATGAGTCTGTCTTCACTAAGTCCAAACATCAGAAAACTGTGTGTCTTAATTTAAGTCTTTGTGTCTTTGCTGCAGGTTTAAAGTCACGCTTACTCACAACAAAATAGGTCAGACGGGACACCACACAGATGTCGTTTTCACACATGGAGGCAATGGCCTCATGGGGAAAATTCAGGGTAAATATTCCAAAACTTAACCACTAGATGGCACACCGGACACTGATAATTAGACATTAGATACACTGGATGCATCAAGACCCCAGTATAATGGAATGGAAACATTCATATTCATGTTCTTGATTTCACTTCTGACATTTTAATAGATCACATAGGTAAGACACATTCGTGATGGAGCCAGACCATCAGGATCATGGTTGACAGTCCTGCATAACACCATGATGCATCATTGTACTGATGTTGATTTTATCATTCTGGGCTTCAGCTGCATGCACTATAAACTCTTCACTATGCAGAGCTGGCATAAAAAAACAGCTCCTCTCCATTCGCTGCACTGATCCCGATGATTTTGCATGTCAAACTACATCATCAGCCTGTAATCATTGCTGCTGTCCGGCGTCACTCTCATCCCACGGTGGGCAGGCTGTGTTTTACACACCAACAGACTGCATTGGAGACATTTTCCCTTCATAATTATCTGATGCAGGGTCTGGCAGCAGGATTCTGGGTCTGGGTCTCTTGTTGTTGGCATGTTTGTAGCTTGAGTTATGTCGTATCATGAACTATCTTTCCATCTTTGTTTTCTTTCTACAAGCCATCATCTTAATGAATCCCTTCAAAATAAAAAACTAAATGAACCCAATGCAACATCACATCAGAATCAAGTATTAATCAATTATACATAACTTCTTCCTTTTTGTAAATGAATTCACGCAAATATCCAGGTAATGTAACTCTGACAACAACAGCAAAATAAAAACAGACCCGGGAACTGGATGGAAGTCAGGAAAACACATAAAAACTCTGCATGTTTTGGTAAATGGTCACAAGTGATGTGAAGTTTGAGTAGAGTGCAGTCACTCGTTTTAAAATACACTTTATGGCATCTCAAATGTTACACCAGTGTTGGTTTTCACGTGTGTAAACATTTTAAGACAGTAGGTGTGATTCATTTTAGGACCAAAACTCTTAATTTGGGTAATGGCTGGGTGGCTCCCCCTGCAGCAGAGCAAACACAGTGAGGCGTTATCACAGCTCGAGTACAGTAAACTGAAATGGGAATACTGAGGCTGCTTCTCCTGCTGCACAGAAAGTCATGGTTTTTAGTTTCTTTTCCCAAAACGTTAGAGAATTGAGAATTAAAATAGCAATTCAAATCCTCTCTAAATGAGTGTTTAAGAGCAATTTACCAAACCAGCAGAACATAAACCGCCCAGAGTCTGGCTGTACGGGACTCTCCCGTGATTTAGTTAAAGGTCCCATGACATGGTGCTCTTTGGATGCTTTATATAGACCTTAGTGGTCCCCTAATACTGTATCTGAAGTCCCTTTTATATAGACCTTAGTGGTCCCCTAATACTGGATCTGAAGTCTCTTTTATATAGACCTTAGTGGTCCCCTAATACTGTATCTGAAGTCTCTCTTTATATAGACCTTAGTGGTCCCCTAATACTGTATCTGAAGTCTCTTTTATATAGACCTTAGTGGTTACTGTATCTGAAGTCTCTTTTATATAGACCTTAGTGGTCCCCTAATACTGTATCTGAAGTCTCTTTTATATAGACCTTAGTGGTCCCCTAATACTGTATCTGAAGTCTCTTTTATATAGACCTTAGTGGTCCCCTAATACTGTATCTGAAGTCTCTTTTATATAGACCTTAGTGGTCCCTAATACTGTATCTGAAGTCTCTTTTATATAGACCTTAGTGGTCCCCTAATACTGTATCTGAAGTCTCTTTATATAGACCTTAGTGGTCCCCTAATACTGTATCTGAAGTCTCTTTTATAGACCTTAGTGGTCCCCTAATACTGTATCTGAAGTCTCTTTTATATAGACCTTAGTGGTATACTGTATCTGAAGTCTCTTTTATATAGACCTTAGTGGTCCCCTAATACTGTATCTGAAGTCTCTTTTATATAGACCTTAGTGGTCCCCTAATACTGTATCTGAAGTCTCTTTTATATAGACCTTAGTGGTCCCTAATACTGTATCTGAAGTCTCTTTTATATAGACCTTAGTGGTCCCCTAATACTGTATCTGAAGTCTCTTTTATATAGACCTTAGTGGTCCCTAATACTGTATCTGAAGTCTCTTTTTATATAGACCTTAGTGGTCCCCTAATACTGTATCTGAAGTCTCTTTATATAGACCTTAGTGGTCCCCTAATACTGTATCTGAAGTCTCTTTTATATAGACCTTAGTGGTCCCCTATACTGTATCTGAAGTCTCTTTATATAGACCTTAGTGGTCCCCTAATACTGTATCTGAAGTCTCTTTTTATATAGACCTTAGTGGTCCCCTAATACTGTATCTGAAGTCTTTTTATATCTGGAATACTGTATCTGAAGTCTCTTTTATATAGACCTTAGTGGTCCCCTAATACTGTATCTGAAGTCTCTTTTATATAGACCTTAGTGGTCCCCTAATACTGTATCTGAAGTCTCTTTTATATAGACCTTAGTGGTCCCCTAATACTGTATCTGAAGTCTCTTTTATATAGACCTTAGTGGTCCCCTAATACTGTATCTGAAGTCTCTTTATATAGACCTTAGTGGTCCCCTAATACTGTATCTGAAGTCTCTTTTATATAGACCTTAGTGGTCCCCTAATACTGTATCTGAAGTCTCTTTTATATAGACCTTAGTGGTCCCCTAATACTGTATCTGAAGTCTCTTTTATATAGACCGTGCAACCACAAATGAAATTGATATATGTGTAATTGGTACTGAATATGTAATTGGAAAGGGAAGAAATGCACAAACACACAGTTGAGGTGGGGGAGCTCTTCAAATACAGCCAACCTTATTTATCCCCATCACGTGTCTTTGGGACTGCGTTTCACGCAGCGCTGCTTGCTTTAGCTGCATGTGCTTTATAAATAAAGTTGAACTTGAATGTCATGCATCAGCCGCGTAGCACGATCGTCCATATCCCCGGAGTCAGTGGCACATTCCTGACGGACAGAAAACAGGACCGCCGATACTGTAAACTCTCAGGGCGTCTGGCTGACGTGCTCGAGACGGGACCGAGGCCCACATGTGGACAGATGTTCTGACAGGACGCCTGCTTTAGATGGCCCACATGGGAAAAGGAAGTCAGAGATACAGTTTGGGGTCATTAGCTTCTTTGAAAGCTGCAGTTTGCAGCATGGTCAAAACATCAACATGTCACTGTTGTTTCAATTATGAAACCTTGGAATAATTATCTTTAAAAGGCCGAGAACGTGGAGGAAATTCTTGGTGCGTTAGCTTAGCTACCGAGCTCACCGGTGGCTCTCTCCCACAGCGGGTCAAACTTTCTTTAAGGGATTGGATCTCACTTTAAAGGGCTTGGTGTGTGTATCTCATTTAAATAGCTTGGACTATAGAGATGGCCAAACCTGCAAAATGTAACTCATTTAGAAGACCTCTGGCAGCATGCCGACTTATCCAAACTAGGACACACACACACACACACACACACACACACACACACACACAAATAAAAAAACAGCACCCTGCCTTTGTACTAATCCCTGGCTCTCCACATGCTGTTACCACCCAAGGTACCCCCCTCCAGGCAGGAAGGAGGGAGACATGAGTGTGTTAGACAAACTGCCTCTGCAGCTCTGGACCTGACCCAGGCCTTTTGTACCAAGGAGCAAAGCGGCAGACTCTGTCAAAGAGTACAAAGGTCTCTGAGCAGGGAGGAGAAACTGAGACCAAATGGGGGAACTGCAATGAGTGAAAAAAAAAAAAAATTTAATCTGGTGTTGAGTGTCCTAAAGAGCTGAGAACATTTATACTCGGATAAAAGGTGAACTGATCTCATCAAACTACGTGTCTGTTTAAAAGACAATTCAAAGATTAGGATTGAATTACTTGTTAAGATGGACTGGAATGCACGTCTAGACTCTGCATGCTTCACTGCCAGAATATTAAAACTTAAAGCAATTAGTCCAACACGTTCTCACTCCCATCTTGTAAAATGTGGACGCTTGGTCAGGTGCCTTTGTTGTTGTTATCAACACGCGCTTAGTCGGGACTATTGCGTCCCTTTTGACGCGTTAGGTGAAGGAAAAGCTCGTGGAAGGGCTTACGGTTCCCTGACACCTGGGACGGTTAAGGACACACGCGGGACATGAACCCCGCTCTCCTGGGGGAAAGTCCCAGACCGCTAGCTAGACTATCTGTCCAATCTCAGTTTTCTGTTTTCACCACTAAAACTACCTTTGAACGTGCACATGTTCCACGGATTGGGATTGGTTTAAAGAAATGCCAATAAGCCAGAGCACGTTTTTCTCCCATCCCGGAATAATGTGTGGACTAGCCAGACCCTCCTGTGCAGCACTGTGGAGACATTACCATGAAGTAGTGAAACATGTGTGGCAGGACACCTTTAAAAAAAAAAAAAATAATAATAAATACATTTCCTGATTTTCATGATCATTGGGGAAGAAAATTAAGATAACTGTAGACTATAAAACTGTACTTTCAATGTTTACGTTAAAAATAAAAGCCCTGAGGGTGTTCAGTCCAACACACCACGAGAATCCATTGTGACCTCCTGAACATTCACTTTTAGGCACTGAGACTCATGAATGCCTTTAATTCATGCGAGGCAATAAAAGACACAAAAACAAATACAGGCGTTCAGTCCCAAACCAAGAACAGTTGAGATTTAAATAACTGCTCTTCTCACTGAAAACAAACATGGTTTGTTTCCTTCCCATCATGCTCTTGCTGTGATGCATTCCTACCTTTGGTCACAGTCCAAATTGTTAACCTGACTCGCATCGCAGACAACACAGGCGAAGCCTGCCAAATCCCCAGAGCCCACTGCTCAGGTATGTTTTCACAGGGCTTTGCAGAGGGGCTATTGTGACCCAGAGATGCCGGAGTAATTAACAAGGCTGGGGAGTTGAGAAGTTACCCTTACACCCGCCTCTGGGGTCAGGAGGTCAGGGACAAACGGCTGGATCCAGGGCTGTCGGCTGTGCAGGATAACACCCTTAAAGCTGTGTAATGTAATCAAATCCGGACTGTTTTGGACACAACGGCAGCCAGTCAAGACAAGATCAACCCTAAGGATCCTATTTTTTGTAAATGAATAAGTCTCCCAGTGTTTTATAATTGGGATTGGGAATCGAGAAACAGTTCCAACTTTCCTTTCAAAAATTGTTTTTCCAATGAAGTCGTTATTTATTGAAATCATTTGGAAATTTTTTGAATCCAATCATCAGTTCAAGAATTGGTTTGTTGTGTTTGTTGTGTTGCAGCCTTGGAAGTGTCCTGTTAACTAAGCATGTTTAAGCATGTGACCCATTTAAACTGTAAATGGAAGACACAATGGCAGGACACCTTTAAAAGACATGGAAAATAAAAGTGGAAGATTATGTAAATAAAGTTGCCTTGCAATGAACATGTATAATATAACTTTAGAAAACTGTTAAATACCACACTAAAAAAAAAGTATAATGTGGTCAGGGTGCTCCTGCAAAAATGCAAAGGCTCAGCAACACAAAACCAGCCAGCAAAAAGCGTCATTCCTTAAAATACAATTACCAAAAACCACCCCAGGGCGCTAAAAAGCGCTGTGACTGATCAGGGCCTCGAGCTGGGCAATATATTCATATTATATCAATATCGAGATATGAGACTAGATATCGTCTTAGATTCTGGAATAGCGTAATATGGCATAAGTGTTGTCTTTTCCTGGTTTTAAAGGATGCGTTACAGTAAAGTGATGTCATTTTCTGAACTTACCAGACTGTTATAGCTGTTATATTATTTACCTTTACCCACTTAGTCATTATATCCACATTAATGATGATCATATATATCAGAAATCTCATTGTGTCAATATTTTGCGAAAGCACCAATAGTCAACACTACAATATCACTGCGGTATTGATATCGAGGTATTTGGTCAAACATATTGTGATATTTCATTTTCTCCATATCGCCCAGCCCTATTGGATTGAGGTTGGAGCTTCGTGCAGACCAGTCGAGTTCTTCCTCACCAAACTGGGAAAACCAGTTCTTTATGGAGCTGGCTTTCTGCACGGGGGCTTTGTCATGTTGAAAACGGAAAGGGGCTAACACAAACTGTTGACACAAAAGTTTGGAAAAACACTGTTGTCTAAAATACCTTTGTATAATGCAGCATTAAGAGGCCCGATCCAGTAAAAACAGCCCCAGACCAATCGTAGACTATTAGATCATAAAAACATGCCGATCTGTCTGAATCTCCGCTTTATTGTTTTATTATCCAGAAGAAAACCTGCCATGGTGGCACTTTGCTGCGCGCAATGAAAGTTTGGAGTTTTTCCCAGTTTCTTCGTTGGCGGTTTTGTAAAAAAAAAAGAAGTGTGTGCTGAAATCTGCAGCAAAAACACAACAGGGAGGCTTCCATTAAAATCATGTGGCTGCACACAGGCAGGTATCCGCATGGGTGAAAAAGCAAAGTGGCATTCATGAGCATTAATGAGCAGATGCCTTGCATTAGTGCTGGTCCTTCCTCCCTCATCCTCGTCTTCTTTTACACCAGCTCCCGTTTCGATCACCTCCCTCCGCCTGGATCTGATTACCCACAATCCCTAAATCCGACAAGAAAGCTTCCTGCCTCGCCTAAAAGTGCCAGCATGCAATTTATTGCTCTTCTTCATCAAACACACACACACAGTGCGTATTACTATCTTTGTGGGGACTCGTCATTGACATAATGCATTCCCTAGCCCCTTACTCTAACCGTAACCATAACAACTAAATGCCTAACCTTAACCCTTACCCCAACCCTAACCCTAACCTGATTCTAACCCTGATCCTAAAACCAAGTCTTAACCCTCAACCAGCCCTTTAAAGTTGTGGGGTCCAGCATTTTGGCCCCACAAAGCTGTCGGGACCCCACAAGGACAGTGGCTTGAGAAAGTTTACACGCCCATGCTAAAGTTGATTAAAAAGAGGAATAAAAAAAAAATCTTTTTTTTATCTTAATGCCTTAATTCAAAGGATTTAGGAAAATCCAACCTGTTTAGGACTCCAATTTTCTTTGTGAATGAATACTGTATTGTAAATAAATAAATGTTCTTCCTTAAAATACAGGGGCATAAGTATACACCCCCCATGTTAAATTCCCATAGAGGCAGATCTTTATTTTATAAAGGCCAGTTATTTCATGGATCAGGATACTATGCATCCTGATAAAGTTTCCTTGGCCACACACACACACACCATCACATACCCTTCACCATACCTAGAGATAATCATGGGGAACTTTCCATAAGTTCATCTCTATATGCCAATCCCTATGTATGGTGAAGGGTATCTGATGATGTGGGGTTAGTGTGTAAACTTTCATAAGCCACTCAGTCCAGTATACTGGACTCCCGTTTTTGGACCCCACAAATGTAGTTAAATGAGGACACACACACACACACACACACACACGCACACACACACACACACACACACACACACACACACACACACACACACACGTGATTGTTTCGCTGTATAGGTGGGGGTGCTGCCATGTTACATGTTTTATGACGGTCTGCTCTGCTCTGAGATGGCTTTGGTGTTTCGGGGGGACCAATGAGGGTGTGTGTGTGTGTGTGTGTGTGTGTGTGTGTGTGTGTGTGTGTGTGTGTGTGTGTGTGTGTGACTCATTGTAAACCAGACCACGTCCTGTGGCAGCTGGACTTTGACTCAGTGTTAAAGCTCTCCTCCTTCCAGAATCTAACTTTAGGTATCAAAGACGCTTTGATAACTTTACCAGCTCAAAACCTGGCTGTTAAAAGGTTTGTAGTTTATCGAGTTAGTGGAAACATATACAGAACATCCGGACATTTTATAGATAAAACGATAATGCAATAATAACTTAAACACTTTGCAATCTAGCCTGGTGTCAGAGAAAGTCTGCAGAGCGGCACTCTGCTGCAGCTCCTCTGGTGCAGCTGGGAGTTTAGTGCCTTGCTCGAGGGCAACAATAAACAGCTGATTAACAACTTAGAGAGAGTAAAAGTTAAACCGAGGTTTAAAAGGGACACTCTAAATGGTCTGGGGTCAGGAGGAGTCAGAGAAGAAGCGGCGCAGTAATATCCAAACACATTTTGTTTTGGGTTGATTATTCATTAACCCTCCTGTTTTTTACCCGTTTACAAAAACTTTCTATATATCAGAACTATGACAAAAGTGACAAAATGTTGAAAAAAACTACAAAAATGCAGGAAAAAACTCAACAAAAACATTCTTTTTTTTATACGCTGAAAAAGTGACAAAAAAAATCTGAAAAAGGGACAAAAAAACATCAAAAACATTTGACAAAGCGACAAAAAAAAATGTAAAAAATTGACTAAAACATAATTAAACAAATGTCAACGTGAAAAAAAAAATAGGAATGAAATTGACATAAACTACTACAAACTACTATTTTTAGTCACTGTTCCATTATATTTTACTGTGACTATTATTGCCACTATTCATCACCCCCCCAACCGGCCTACCAAGAGCCTGGGTCTGGGTCTAGGTCTGTCCCAGGTTTCTTCCTAAAAGGAGTTTTACCTCGCCGCTGTCGCACTGTTGCTTGCTCTGGAGGAAACTACTAGACCTGTTGGGTCCTGGTCTAGACCTACTCTATCTGTCAAGTGTCTCGAGATAACTCATGTCATGAACTGATACTATAAATAAAATTGAATTGAATACTGATGAGTCCAGGTTTCTCTGAATTGGGTTTCTATTTCAAACAAGGTCTGAGGAATCAGAGGGTTGACAGTAACCAGGATGTTTTTCTTGGGAATAAGCCACTCACGTGGATCAGTCGAGGCGTCTGGATACAGAGCCGCGTATTAAAACGATGATTCAAGCAAACTAAGAATTCTCATAATGAGAATGTTAATGGTAATGTTAACATGTGTCTGAAACAATGGAAGCAAAGCCACTGCTCACTTTATGCTTTCTTCACAAACTCCAACCAGCTTAAACATTTAAAGAGGGACATGTGTCTCTTATTACCCACAATGCCCATAAAACGTGGCCAAACAGGGCTGTAAACTAATGCCAGCCAATTGTCAGAAAACGGCAATGCTTGTGCCTGAAGCAGCGAGCTGCGACTCGCTCCCCTCCCCCAGCACCTCTCAACTGGTTTCATCTTACTCTGCGTCAGATCTCACTTTCACAACATCTCCATGTTTCCATGAAATATTTGAGCTGGAAACTTCTGAACGTCCGTACGCTCATGGTTGCCATGCTGACCTGTCTGACCTGTGAGGCTTTAGACCAGAAACAAGACGAGAACAGGTCTAAATGTTAGCGGGTTCTCTAGACAGAAGTGGTTAAAAGAAAGTTTTCATGAGTCTAATGTATTTGAATGAGTTGCTTCTTGGCTGATCTTTGGTATCTGAAGATGTAGGGATGAAACACACTCCTGTTTTGCAATCTCACTTTGTGATTCAGGCTGATGATGACACGTTGGGAAACTTGTAGCAATGCAATGATATGTCCTAATGTTGGAAAGGGAAATAATGCAATGATCCGCGCTGCAGATATGATTCACATTTAATAAGAAGAGTCTGTGTGCCTGATCAGTTCCACACAGTCAGCTTCACAGATTTCAAATTAAAAGGGACTTATTTTTATAAGATGTCCTCCATAATTATATTATCTCAATAAAACAGCCTATGCAAGATTAAAACGGAACAGGGAGACCAGGGACAGTCAGGTGTAGAGTCTCAGGTTAGGAACAGGGAGACCAGGGACAGTCAGGTGTAGAGTCTCAGGTAAGGAACAGGGAGACCAGGGACAGTCAGGTGTAGAGTCTCAGGTAAGGAACAGGGAGACCAGGGACAGTCAGGTGTAGAGTCTCAGGTAAGGAACAGGGAGACCAGGGACAGTCAGGTGTAGAGTCCCAGGTAAGGAACAGGGAGACTAGGGACAGTCAGGTGTAGAGTCTCAGGTAAGGACCAGGGAGACCAGGGACCGTCAAGTGTAGAGTCTCAGGTAAGGAACAGGGAGACCAGGGACAGTCAGGTGTAGAGTCTCAGGTAAGAAACAGGGAGACCAGGGACAGTCAGGTGTAGAGTCTCAGGTAAGGGACAGGGAGACCAGGGACAGTCAGGTGTAGAGTCTCAGGTAAGGAACAGGGAGACCAGGGACAGTCAGGTGTAGAGTCTCAGGTTAGGAACAGGGAGACCAGGGACAGTCAGGTGTAGAGTCTCAGGTAAGTAACAGGAAGACCAGGGACAGTCAGTTGTAGAGTCTCAGGTAAGGGACAGGGAGACCAGGGACAGTCAGGTGTAGAGTCTCAGGTAAGGAACAGGGAGACCAGGGACCGTCAAGTGTAGAGTCTCAGGTAAGGAACAGGGAGACCAGGGACAGTCAGGTGTAGAGTCTCAGGTAAGAAACAGGGAGACCAGGGACAGTCAGGTGTAGAGTCTCAGGTAAGGAACAGGGAGACCAGGGACAGTCAGGTGTAGAGTCTCAGGTAAGGAACAGGGAGACCACGGACAGTCAGGTGTAGAGTCTCAGGTAAGGAACAGGGAGACCAGGGACAGTCAGGTGTAGAGTCTCAGGTAAGGAACAGGGAGACCAGGGACAGTCAGGTGTAGAGTCTCAGGTTAGGAACAGGGAGACCAAGGACAGTCAGGTGTAGAGTCTGTCAAATTGTCAACAGTTATTAAAGTAGGCCGGCCTATAGTCTGCCTATACGCACGTATGCCTAATTAAGTGAATAAAGTTCACTCATGCCTCGTATTCGGGATACTTCAACAACCCCCAAACACAACACTCCCCACAGAGTCAAACACTGCGATGTCTCCTGTATCCGCTGACTGCTAAATCGGGGTCCAAATATTATCATTTCTGAAATGTAAAAATAACTGCTTTTCTTTTTAAGTCAGGGGGAAGAGAATGTCCTTGTGTGTTTGTGTGTGTTAAAACAATGGAGCGACGGAGGATGTGAAAGTCATCCAACTACAACCTAGGAATAGGAAGGATGTGAGGAAGGAAAGCAACGGACAGAGGATGGAGATAGGAACAGAATGTGTGTGTGTGTGTGTGTGTGTGTGTGTGTGTGGACCAGGTTTTACTACATTCGTGGGGACCAAATACTGGAAATACAGTATACTTATGGGGTCCTGACAGCTTTGTGGGGACAAAATGCTGGTCCCCATAACGTTAAAGGGCTGTTTGAGGGTTAAGACCTGGTTTTAGGATCAGGGTTAGAATTAGGTTATGGTTAGGGTTAGGGTAAAGGGTTAAGGTTAGGCATTTAGATTTGATGGTTAAGGTTAGGGTAAGGGGCTAGGGAATGCATTATGTCAATGACTGGTCCCCATAAAGATAGTGAGACACGACTGTGTGTGTGTGTGTGTGTGTGTGTGTGTGTTGTGTGATTCTCAGAGCTGCAGCCAAACTGCCCAGGAGACTTAAAAGTTGATCAAAGTGTTGAGCACGCTGAGGCGAGAGCGATTAAACAAGCTTAAGATCACAGCAGGTCTTTCAAACGGCCAATTAAAGGGCTCGATAAAACCTCCGACAAGAGGGGTACGGATATCCTGAGTGGCCATTCGCTGTTGGCTGGTCAGCAAAAGTAAGAAAAATCATTAGGAGCCACATTTTTATGGTTCTCAGCCAACATCTTATCTGATTTATTTGCCTGTGAGCTTGTTTTGTGCCCATAAATGGGTCAAAATCTATTGTTACAGCTATAAATAAAAAAAATAAAATAAAAAAATGCCCGAGCAAGCAAACAATGCATTTTCATGAATATATTCGTGTGATATTGTTAAAAAATATATGCACATCAGCGGTCAAGTGGTCACATGCCAGTTAAGCTTTTGCGGTCTTTACAGTTGAATTTAGCAAATAAAATGGGACTGTGAGTCGGCTACAGAGCGCCGAAAGCAGCCGGCCAACGCATTCTCACTCCCATCACGTCAAAAAGCAACGCTTGGTCAGATGCCTTTAGCGTCTGTTACTGACGCAAATAGATTCCTTTATCATATATAGCCCTTTGGCGTCAAATTTAGACGCCCTTGGTAAGGACAAGGCATACAAACAGCTCCGCACACTTTAATTGCTTATGTATTGTCCATTGTCTGTATTACCTCCTTACTTCATATTTATTATACAGGAAAGTTAAAAGTAACATTACATTACAATGTAAACGGGCCTGACTCAGTTTAAAAACTGGTTTTCATCAGGTTCTTGTTCTGCAGGAACATAAAACATGGTTACAGCACATCGGGACAGACATTTGTACAGGACATCGATATGGACTAGACAGATTTAGACAACAACAATACACAAAGACATCTATACAAGACATCAGCTGGGCTGGACAAATACGGACAGTGCAAACAAGGCTTGTATTTGTCTAGCCCATGCTGATATCTTATATTAATGTCTCTGTCCTTATGTGCCAAAACTGTATTGTTGTTTTAGTTGTTCAAATTTGTCTAGTCCATATCGATGTCCTGTACAAATGTCTGTCCCGACGTGCTGTAACCACTTTCAATGTTTTATTTTCAACAGGAACCTGCTAAAAACAGTTTTTAAGCTGAGTCAGGCCCGTTTATATTGTAATGTAATGTTACTTTTTAACTTTCCTGTATAATAAATATGAATGAATGAATGAATGAATGAATGAATGAACTCTTGCCGTCAAGTTTTTGACGCTCTGGGGGCGGGACAGTTTTAGGAAAAGATTGTGTGTGGGTTTACAAAATGTACGCTTCAGTGACACGTGGGAGAAGAACTCAGATCTTCTTTTTGCTTCGGTGTCTGACGATAAGAGCCACTGACCAAGTGTCAGTATTTGACTTGGGGGGGGAATGAGAACGGGTTGAAGAGGCCGTTGCAGATGAGTTTAGCTGGCAAAAGGTGAGCGTCATGCAAAATCAACAGTTAAGTTTAGACATCAAAGCAACTAGTAGAGATAAGAAACTAAAGATTGTGGTTTGGGTCAACCCTCATGTTGTCCTCATGTTGTCCTCATGTTGCCCTCATGTTGCCCTCATGTTGCCCTCATGTTGTCCTCATGTTGTCCTCATGTTGTCCTCATGTTGTCTTCATGTTGCCCTCATGTTGCCCTCATGTTGCCCTCATGTGGTCCTCATGTGGTCCTCATGTGGCCCTCATGTTGCCCTCATGTTGTCCTCATGTTGTCCTCATGTTGTCCTCATGTTGTCCTCATGTTGTCCTCATGTTGTCTTCATGTTGCCCTCATGTTGTCCTCATGTTGTCCTCATGTTGTCCTCATGTTGTCCTCATGTTGTCCTCATGTTGTCCTCATGTTGCCCTCATGTTGCCCTCATGTTGTCCTCATGTTGTCCTCATGTTGTCCTCATGTTGTCCTCATGTTGCCCTCATGTTGCCCTCATGTTGCCCTCATGTTGCCCTCATGTTGCCCTCATGTGGTCCTCATGTTGCCCTCATGTTGCCCTCATGTGGTCCTCATGTGGTCCTCATGTGGTCCTCATGTTGCCCTCATGTTGCCCTCATGTTGCCCTCATGTTGCCCTCATGTTGTCTTCATGTTGCCCTCATGTTGTCTTCATGTTGTCCTCATGTGGTCCTCATGTTGTCCTCATGTTGCCCTCATGTTGTCTTCATGTTGTCTTCATGTTGTCCCCATGTTGTCCCCATGTTGTCCTCATGTTGCCCTCATGTTGCCCTCATGTTGTCTTCATGTTGTCCCCATGTTGTCCCCATGTTGTCCTCATGTTGTCCTATATCAATGTTCTTTTTAATTCCCCAAAATAACATGATTGATTCCACCCAACGCTCTTTGCCAAGTACAAATCTCTACTTTCATTAATTTTGGGGCGTCTTATTCAATTTTATAGCATTGTAAAACAAATGGAAGTGTTTTTGAAATAGTATTGAGTAAAAGTTGACATATTCCAGTCTGTGATTATCATCAACATCCATTCCTTTAATTTTAGTCTCAATAATTCCTAATTTCTGCTTTTCTAACTCAAACATTTGGTATAATTTCCTATAAATGAGGTTTATTGACTATGAATTCCAAAAATAACTGTAAAACTAAAGTTAATAAGTTAGTGTGACGTAGTGTTAAAACGTCAAAAAAAGTGACAAACAGAAAAAAAGGGACAAAAATGTAAGAAAAAGTTAAAAACATTGATTAAAAAGCGTCAATAAAAGTGTTGATTTTTAATTTTGACAGGAAGACAACACCGGTGTTAAAACACCGGTTCCACTAAGTAGTACTCCCAGGACACGAACACCCGTTTCCTGGGTGATAGTCTAAGTTTTTCCTTTGACTTTATCTGGAACACAAACTCTACTCCACTGCTTGAAAGTCCAGTGTTTTAGGAGCCAAACATCCCCCCCCCGACCTCCTCCCTAGGCAATCTTCTTCAATGTGGTGCTTACAGCAATAAATTCAAGGAGTACATACAAATTACAGCGCATTACTTTTTATAGCTACATGTGCGAATGGTTCATGAGAACAGCCTGAACCCAAACACCCTTTAAAAGAGAAAGACCCAGTCAGGATCCCCTACCTGATCAGGACACACTGGTTCTGCAGCCTCTTCCACAGCGAGCGGTAGCACTCGTTGGCCACGGCGAAGATGTGCGGGGAGATCTCTCCGAGGTGGTGTCGGCTGTACAGCTCCACGGCCGGCCGCTCGTACAGGCCGGCGAGCGGCTGGTAAGGGTTCACCGCCGCCAGGATGGAGCCGATGTACGTCTGAGGATCAGGAGAGACGACGCAGCGTGTTAGAGAGACAAGTGTCTACGAATGGAAACATCACCTGGTATTAGATGAAATACTCGCTCTAGGGGGGAATCGCTGGGTCTCTGTTAATTACAGAGTGTGGTCTAGACCTACTCTGAGATGATGACTGTTATGACATGACACTAGAAATTAAAGCTGCAAAGATTAATGTGGTAATCAATTACTTGCCAAATATTTAAAAATCCCCAACTATTTTCTTAATTGATTAATCAATTTGAGTCATTGCTTGTGAAAAAAAGTAAAGATTATATGATTGCAGCGTCTTAAACATGTCGTCTGTGACAGTAAACTGAATATCTTTGAGTTTTGGACAGGACAAGACGTTTGAGGAAGTCAGGTTGGGCTCCTATGGCGCCATTTTGATGCTAACAAGCCATCACCTGCCGTTAGCATCCCATTGACTCCCACTCATTTTGACGCCACTTGACAGTGAATAACTTTACATCTGAAGCCTTTAAAGACTCTATTTGTTCGTTGTTTTTTTATAAAGAAACACGACAATGTATAAAAGGATCCATTACCTTGTATCTCATGTTATGGCTCCGTAGCAGACGTTTTTATAAAAATATGCTAACAATCGTGTCATAACCACGCAACTTACTGTTGCATAGTAGACAGATTACTGTATAGTCACGATAAGCTTGCAGGCTGTTTGGACTTACATCAGCTGTTTTGGTTTAATAACTACTGTTAACTAGCATGTTAGTTAGCAGTAATTAGCCTGTGCCTATGTTAATGTTAACTAGCATGTTAGTTAGCAGTAATTAGCCTGTGCCTATGTTAATGTTAACTAGCATGTTAGTTAGCAGTAATTAGCCTGTACCTATGTTATCTCCTAACATATACCTAACCCTCCGTCTCCGCTGATTGGGAATGATTGAGATTGCTCTTGCACAGCTACCAGAAGACTTACAGCTTTCAGACAGGTTGCTCACGTCACATCTACGTCTTCCAGCTCAGTTGGAGGCTGTGCAGTAACGCTCAGCATCACCGGGAAAGTGTCTTCACTGGTCTACGTTGGAAGTCTACAGCTACACTTTGTCCATTTCTTATACTGTCTATGGGCTTCGGGAAACACTGATCCACATTTTTCACCATTTGGTGATATTTTAGAGACCAAACAACTAATCTATTAATACAGAAAATAATCAACAGATTAATCGACAATAGTTTGTTGCAGCCCTAAACGGTTTGTGATCAAAATTGAGTGAAATTTCTTCCCTCCAAAGCAAGAGAGAACTGTCTGAGTTTTATTGGTTTTCTCCAGAAAATAATTAACAGATGAGTGGACAATAAATATGATTACTTGTTACAGCCCTCTAAATACACTTGAATTAAATTAACTCTATTCCAGCACAAACAGTGGCAGAACATCAGTTTCTAAAAGCCCTTCTGATGACAGGTGTAATAACTCATCTCTGAACCTATGTCATATTATATATGATGGTCTAAGGCTGGGACCATATGCTTTTAGTCCCGATTCGGATCTTTACCGATGCATGGGATTTGATTTGTATTGTGATTATAAGTCAATAGTATGGAGTATTGTGATTTTCACACACAAACAAAAGTTGGATAATCCACTTATAGAGACAATATATCATGAGACATTTCTAAAAACTGTTTTCTAAGAAGAATCACATGTCAGTCAGTCAGTCAGTCTGACATTTCTTTCATTGGTAGAGAAGAACATAGCATGGATGTTCTGCTTTTGGTCGGTTTTCTGGAAACTGATATGATGTAGTCCACATCGGCCGTACCGTGGTATTGGTAAAAAAACAACAACAAAATTAAAAAATCTCTAAGTTCCATCCAGGGCTGTTTGGAAAGCGCAGCAACACAACATTCAACACATTTTTCCTTTCTGCATCTTTTCACCACTCTCTTCAAAAACACCAGATTTTCCAAAAAACCAGCTTCATATTTCAAATCTCAAAGCAACACAAACCAAACTGCTGAAACAGAAGCTTGTGGAGCCAGAACAAGTGTTGGCAGCAGTGCTGCAGTGGGGACTAATGGAACTGGAGGGTCGCTGGTTCAAGTCCCCATACGGACCAAAGATATGGTGGTGGACTGGTAGCTGGACACTGCCAAGGTGCTCTTGAGCAAGGCACCGAACCCCCTAACTGCACGGATGCACTGAGCATGTGTGTGTAATTCAGGCTTGTGTGTGATAACAGAGTGTGAAATTGTAATTTCCCCTTGTTGGATTAATAACTATTATTGTTATTATTACATTGGAAAAAGAAGCCATTGATGCTAGATGGTTGTCTTCAGATGTGAGATGGTGTCAGACTTTAGTCTTTCTTTCTTTTTTAATCACATTTGTCTAAAGATGAGAACATTTTGTCAGTACATCTCAGACCTTAAGTGAAAATGTCATCACGGCAGTGCACAGTGTTCCCATAAGCATGCATTAGGACTTGGCTATTGCCTGGAGGAGTTGATGAAATGCATTTAGAAAGAGAGAGAAATAAGGACATTTTGGTTTCTCTCTCTTTCTCTCTCCATCTCTCCGTCTGCAGCAACACGACTCGACTCTGTCTTATTGCGTTCATCTGCACTGACCATAAAACACAAGGCGACATCTGAAAACAGACAGGGCTGTCAGTCTGTCAGTCACGGCATAACCACTGTATCAGCGCCTTGGGAGATTTCAAACCTTTTCTCTTTTCCTGCTCGTTTTATCTTTCGATATTTTCTTCGGCCATTGAAGGGTAAAGTACTGTGTGTACTGTACATATGTACACACAGTACTTTACCCTTCAACCCTTCCGTCTTTTCTTTCAAAGATAAAGCTGGCGTTATTCTGTATTTATTTACTCATCATTAACAAATCAGCTGAAAAGGTCCAGACCAACATTGTGTCAGTACTTTGTGACTTCCCTACTCTTTCTGTGGCTCTCTTCTGCAAGCCCATTGGTTCCTGCTGAAGAAGTAAATCTTAAGAAAAATAAACTCAGAAGCATAACTAGTTTCCTAAAACAACTGGGCACTGAAGTTTTTAGAGAACGCTAGTCAAACAGAAGGAAACTGTGCATCAGTGGGCTCTAAATGCCCATGAACCAAGCACTTCCCTCGTTTCTAACTGATATCTCAATTAGCATAACTATGCACAATCTTCTGCAGATCTTCAAACAACTATCCACTAAATTCAGAAGATTTTAATTCAGATTCGCCGCTGAAAGCTGGAAAACAGATTCCGTTTGGGTCTGCCCATTAGTTAACAGTTTTAAACTATCCCTCCCTGTGTTACATCCTGGATAAACATCCTGTTTAAACAAAAGATTCATCAAATTACAGGAGCAGAACGCTCCCTTAACTCTGCTCCGCCATGACGTTAACCCTTGTGTTGTCCTCCCGGGTCAAAAACAGACAAAAAATTTACATTTTTGTTCCTTTTTCAAACTTTCTTTTTTAATTTTCCCTGACACCACCTTACTACCACTAGTTTTACACTACTAATACTTAAAAAAAAGAAACTTAAGAAATTATTAATTTTTTGAGTAATAGTTGGAGCATTGTAAGGAATCCAATCCATTTTTGTGGTAATTTGGTTATAAAGAAACCCATATTTCAGATGTAGACATTTTTTAAAGGGGTCTAATTTGACCCGAGGACAACAGGAGGGTTAATAGGGGACATAAGGTCAAAGTAGAACATTATGATTGTTTACTTGGAGTTACCGTTCACTGGACTCCCCTGCTGTATAAAACGTCTTTATAACCTGCAAGATAAACACCTCGCACTAATCTCCCTGCACCAACACGGCCTACTGACTGCCTGACCTACATTCAGCCTGGATGCAAATACATTTGAATGGCAGTTGGCGTGACAGTATTTACATGACAAATACTGGCTCGGGCTATCCCGCATGTGCAAATCAGCCGGAGAAAAGACGAGTAATGTAATGTCATCGTTTTAAAACAGGGACAATGCAAATTAAACATTTAGCTCAGAACATCGAGATGCGTTGCACCTGGTTGTAGCACAATTTCTCTCTTTTCCGCCCGTAGTGCCTGGACAGGTAAGTAGAACGACTATATACTACAGAAACAAGTTAAGGTGGAGTTAGCAAGCTAATGTTAGCTAACTAACATCAGCTGGCTGGCTTTCTGGTTCCGCCGTGCTTCATCCCTTACAGAGAATGAGCTAACGTTAGCAGTCTACTGACTCACTGCTGCTAGGTTAGGGTGACCAGAGATCCCCGATTTTGGTGACCTATCCCCGGCTGGATCTGTCCCCGAAAATGTCCCCGGTTTTCACTGTGACGGAAAGACCCGATACTGGAATGAAAGAAAGAGAAAACTGACCAAACGGAGCCGATGGAGCAGCGCTGCTCAGAGCTCAGAGATGTTTTAGAAAGCCGTATTTTACCATGCTAAAATCACTGATTATTTACATGGAGTCTGGTGGAGATATGCTGCTCTATACACGCTAAAATCACTGATTATTTACATGGAGTCTGGTGGAGATATGCTGCTCTATACACGCTAAAATCACTGATTATTTACATGGAGTCTGGTGGACTTTTATGTTTTATAAAATGATCTTAATCTTTAACAGAAAGGTCGGCCTCCTTAGAAATCCTTTCCATAATGTTATCAGACACTTAGAATATTAATCTGAGTCTGTCAGCAGCAAAACGAGCACTTTATGAACGTAAATACAAGCTGGACAATTCTCCCATTAACTTCCATTGTAGCTTGTTTCTCTGCTGCCGACTGCAGCGATCTCGTTTCATACTGCATCAATGTCAAAGGAAAATCTTTCCTCAATAGTTTATATTGTATCTCAGCTCTAGGTCTAGTGTCCCCGTTTTAGGTTTTACAATAATTAAAAACATGACGTGTTTTGGAGGTATTTACGCTTCTGAGCTGAAAATGTCCCCGGATTTAGTCTGAGAGATCTGGTCCCCTTATGCTAGGTCTAACGTTAGCGGTCCACTGACTCACTGGCGCTGGGTCTAATGTCTATATCTATCGTGATGCCTCCAGAGATTCCCACCCCTTGGCACATTATGGATCACAAATCTACTGTTCTACTGATTATTTTTTTTAAGATTATTTTTTGGGGGGTTTCTGCCTTAATAGACAGGATAGCTTGGTTAGAAAGGGGAGACAGAGAGGGGGAAGACATGCAGGACGGACTCGAACCCTGTACCTCTGCGTCTAGACATAAACCCCTATGTACATGGGCGCCTGCTCTACCAACTGAGCCAAGTCGGCCACTATTAATGGAGTTTTAATTCTGAACTTAGTTGCGTGAATTAATTGTATACATGTTTTCCATGCATGCCTGCATACTGCTGTCTACTTATCTTCTTACTTTTCTTATTGTCATTGATCGTATTTCTGTTTGATATTTCACTTTTTACTCAGGACATGCAAATAAGTTGATAAGTATGATCTCAATGGGATGTCCCGATTAAATAAAGTATATGTAAATCAGCATGCGTGTTATGTCTCAGACAGAACAAACACATACAGTACTTTGTGGACTTTAAAGATAAAAATGTCCGTTCTCTGCCAGTAAACCGTTTACAGTCTGATCTTGTGCAGCGCTCAGCTCAACGTGTAAACATCTTTGCAGATGATTATGTAGTGTCATGTAATGTTTGGGATTTTTACTTGAGTTCTTATTTAAAGTATCTGGGGGAAAGTCAACCCGCGACTCAGACTTTTACACTTTGTGACAGCTGTAAGGGCAGATTCTGAATGCATGAATTGTAGTCTTCTAGTCATTGTAGATGTGGGACTTACCAAAAGCTCCACAATATTACAATATTATCACAATATGAAATTATTGCGATATTCTGCAATATATCGCAATAATTATTTCCAACTTCAAATTATGTCCCCAAAGGAAAACTTTGTCAACATCTGTTTTGTCTGTGTTGTCTTCCTGTCAAAATTAAAAATCAACACTTTTTTTAAAACATATGTTTGTTCATCTCAGTGTCTAGTAAACTGAAAAATCAATTGATTTCATTATTCTAGTACCAGAAAATGTGTGCAATGTGCAATTTTTGTAAGAAAAGATTGACACTTTGTGTCCGTGTAACGATACAGTATTGCCACAGAAAATATAGCGATAGTATGCTGCATTTTTAAAATTATCTTTATTTTTTATAAGGACAAGGATGTAGCATAGACCTATGCCACACACCACAGATGAACAAACAGAGAAACGTACAGTATGTGTTTAGATAAATAAAAAAAACAACATATGAAGACAAAGGTTTCCTTTTAGGGACATAATTTGAAGGCAATAAAGCGCAATATATCAAAGAAAGTCCAAAAAAAATAAAGTGAAATAATATGCAAAAGAAAAACTCAATTTTAGAAGTTGTGACCTGCAACCCTAATGCTTCAGAGAAGCTTCTGGGGGTTCAGCTCACACAGACGTGAGCGTCGCTAGGAGTGATACAAAAAGCGCTTTGGGTAAAGTCGAGCCGCCCCTTAACTCAATGAATTACAGCCATTTGGACTCAATTAGATCCCCCCCACACACACACACACCCCTGTCCTGGTAACAGTATCCACGGCATCCCCCTGGCTGAGAGCTCATTGGCTGCAACTCTCATCTGAAGCCCCCGTACTGGCTGATGTGACTAACCGCGGCTCCATGTTTGTCTCTGCGTTTCAGAGCCATACCACAAAGTTGACGCAAGAAACCCGATATACACATTTACATTGTTGGTTTGAGGTATTTAACCTGAGGTACGTATGACAGAGGACTTCCAGGTTTACATGATTCCAACAGTATGATGGTTGGTTCCCAAAGCTTGGCCTTTAAGGGCGTTTTCACATCTAGAGTTTCTTTGCTTCGGTCTGAATCAGTTGATCTTTTTTCAAACCTGGAAAAATCCAAGCATACCAAAATAATAATAATAATTTATACTGTTTACCCCAGTGGGAAAATTACAATTTACACTCTGTTTTGTTAGTAATCAGTACACACAGGCTTGAAATACACAGACCTGAAAACAGCACAGAACTGTTTGCCCTCTACTCCTCTGGATGGAAACAAACTGGTGGTGGTTTTGTGGTTCTACTCTACGTGAATATGCGAGATCTCGTGGGTCCTCGTGACTTCAACCGTCAGTCATGGCTGCGGCCGTTCCGCAACAAATCCGGACCTGGTCCAGACCGCAGCCGTTACGCATCCGGTGGACATTGGGGGTTATATCCTGTGCCGCTGTTGCCGATGCTATGCACCTGCAACCCCGTCAAGGAAAAGAGTCAATAGAAACCAATCGGAGGATTGTGCCAGACTCCCCCGCCTTTTGGCTGAGTCTCTATCTGATCTGTCAGAGGCAGAGCAGGAGACGGTTATGAAGTTTATTGTTGGTAGTCTCCAGAGAAGAAGAAACGTAAGCAACTATAATTTGTGAATGTTAGAACATCAAATTGGTCGTTATTACCGTGACTTCTAAAGTGTCAGGTTCAGTTCCATCAACTGACGTTGTTGTTCAGTAGCTAGCTCAGACATGATTGGCTAATGGGGGTAGCAGGGGGTGTGGGGAAACACTTTTGCAAGGTACTGTGTCCGTGTCACATTCTCATTAGGGGCTGAGCCCCCCCTAAGGGTCTGATCCTAGAATCGGCCCTGCGCAGGTTTGACAAAGTCTGATGATTATAGCTGTGAAAATCACAGATCTTGCAACCAAAATGAATCATCTGAGCCAAAAACGACATGTGCACCACATTCCAGACAAATCCGTTGCTGTCTGTAAGGAAGAGGATATACCAAATAACAGATGGGTGATAAAATGTGCAAGACAATTTGCATGAAACCACACATGGCATGATTTCTCTGTCTCATTCCCAATAATTAAGTAGATTCTGCTCACATTTTCAACATATTTCTAAGAAGTAAGATCTAAATGAAACCACATGTGGTCTAAATCTGGCCTCACAGGAAGTGGCCGAGACACCGGCGAAAGGAAATGACATCAGGAGAGTTTTTGGCGAATGTAAATGTAAATGTGCTGTATTTATATAGCGCTTTTCTAGTCTGAGTGACTACTCAAAGCGCTTTTACATCATACAGGATACATTCACCATTCACACACATTCATACACTGTGGCCGAGGCTGCCGTACAAGGTGCCACCTGCTCATCAGATACACACTCACACACATTCACACTCCGTGCAAGACATTTGCATGAAACAACTTCGGGGTTGCCCAAGGACACTTCGACATGGGACTGCAGGGCCGGGGATTGAACCACCAACCTTCCAATTGGCAGGCAACCACACTACCACTTAGCCACAGCCGCGTGTGTGTGAAGCCCAGTTAGCTGGATAGCCGTTTCTCTACATGTGACAGTAATCAGGACTGTTTCAGCTACATTATGTACTGTAAATGTAGCTTCCACACATGCACACGTTCTGCTTTTAATGTGTTTCAGTGTGTGTTATAGTGAGTGTGTGTGTGTGCGTGTGTATGAGTGAGTGAGTGTATGTGTATATATATATATATATATATATATATATATACTGTATGTGTGTATATGTGTATGGGTGTGTGTGTGTGTGTATGTGTGTGTGTGGTCTGTAGGTGTGTGTGAGTGAGTGAGTGAGTGTGTATGCATACACACACACATATATACTGTACAGTACATATGTATGTGTGTGTGTGTTTCTATATTTATGTGTGTACGTGTAGGTGTGTGCGTATATGTGTGTATATGTGTATGGGTGTGTGTGTGTGTATGTGTGTGGTCTGTAGGTGTGTGTGTGTGAGTGAGTGAGTGAGTGTGTATGCATACACACACACACACACACACACACACACACACACACATATATACTGTACAGTACATATGTATGTGTGTGTCTATATTTATGTGTGTACGTGTAGGTGTGTGCGTATATGTGTGTATATGTGTATGGGGTGTGTGTGTGTGTGTGAGTGCGTGTGCATGTGGTTGTTTACATATGAGCAGACAGAGACCACATATCTACGGTGGGAGCTAATTTGTGACATGGCATATAACTGAAGGCCTTCTGAAAGGAAAAAATATTTTAGTAATTTCTGCATCATCTGGATTTTTTTTAATTTTGTGACATGCATTTAGGAAAAAAAAACACTTTCATCATTGTTATCGGTCTGTAAAACCACAGCCAATAGTTGCTGTGCCTGAGTCTATTTGTAGGTATTTAGCATGTTAGTAGGGATGTAATGAACGCACAATTCAATATGATTCCAGATTTAAAACTCGATTTTCTCACTTTTAAACAGAATGCTTGATAGACAGTTAATTAGCTAATGTTAGCATGCTAATTCCACCCAACGTGCTTTCACTAGTTACAGAAAACAAGCCAAACAAAGTTGTCACTCCTCTGGCGAGAGCACTGTGTTTTTCTACGCTGTGACAAAAAGTGTGTGAATGAAACATTAAGTTGTTAACTCTACTAATTTAGTGGCCCGCGGGCTGGCTAGCTAGTTAGCTAGTTAGCTTGTTTGCTAAGAGGCTCAGTTCAGCATCATCTGTATTAGAGAAAGGAATCACTTCATCTGAAGTTCAAAGGGAATAAACAACTTTTCCAGCCTCTAACTTGAGTTTCATAACAATACATATCCTCTATAAGTAAAATAGTGGCTGTATGATTTGTGTCCACTTTAATAATTGCTCTTAAGTAATGTTATGTTTATTGTCAGTTTGGTCCAACGCCTTAGTGCCCAGTAAAGGAATTTTGCTGCTTTATGTGTGTGTGTGTGTGTGTGTGTGTGTGTGTGTGTGTGTGTATAGATTAAAAATGATACACAAAACGGTTGTAGGTAGGAATGAAATGTTCTTGATTTGATTTGAAAGACCCCCTGCTGGCAAGAGAGAGACAGACGAGTAGAGATGTTGACACTTGAACGCCCAGACAGAGACGAGAGTGTGTGTGTGTGATGTGTGTGTGTGATGTGTGTGTGTGGGGGGGGATGTTGAAAGAAAAATATTACTGGTGGACAGGCAGAAAAAGAACAGCGTGTGATAGAAAAATGAGAGAATGTCAATGTCAGTGTGTTTGGGGGTCTCTGAGAGAGACAGTGTGTGTGTGTGTGTGTGTGTGTGTGTGTGTACACAGTCTTTAGCTGCTGTGATTGTAACCAGCTGTGCTGTCGACTGGTGGCCTCACTCGTCTGCTTTGCAGCAGATTCCAATGAAACACACACAGACACACACACGCACACACACACACACACACACACACACACACACACACAGTCTGGTAGCCTCCAGGCTAAATTCAACTATGGAATGTTAATGCTAAAGAAAAGCATTGCTAATGTTAGCTTGTTTCACAGTTCAAAGTAGGCCTACCCAACCAGTCTATAACATCTAGAGACTGACCTTCTGCTTTCCCAACGAGTCCTCCAAACCATACAATACAAAAAACTGGGCGGTTTCCGTAATGTTGGTTCCTTTTTAAGGTTTGTGTTGGTTTATCCAACATTGTTTTACGCGTTTCAATGTTTGTTGTTGCTTTTTTCTGACAAATCTTTTCACATATTTTCATCCCACATCAAAAATAATACATCTTAGATTCAACTTTATTGTCATTACACAGGTACAAGGCAACGAAATGCTGTTTAGGCCTAACCAGAAGTGCAATAGCAGCAAGTGCAGGATATACACTGGTCCCATGAGTGCAGGACATGGATATGTACTGAATAAATATAGAAATAAATACTATTATAAACAGAATTTTTACAGATAGATTTGTCCTATGAATATAATATATAGATAACTAGTATTGTGAACAAGATTTACAAAGACACAAACATAAATCTGAAGGAGATACGAGTGGATTGGTTTGGTGGATGTTGGTAAAACTCATTAATTTGTCTTATTTGATTCTCTCAGAAGTTGGCAGGGGAGCTTTCAGGAATTCAGGGGCCCCTGACAGGTTATGACACCAGGGCCTCTCGCTCTGATGCATTAGCCCGTCGCCTCACCTTTCTCTATTCATTCAAACTTTAATTTGTTTAAAACGTATATATAGTAAATCAGTATTTGGTTATACTTTACAGTGAAATGACACAGTCATGACACATGAACCCTGACCTTATGCATAATTTGTCATGACAAGACCAAATGACACTTACTAAACAAAGCATTATGTCCTCAACAGTTATGACATTTATATCAATATTTTTTTTATTTGACTGTAACAGTCAACGATGTTGTTAATCGCAATAGTTGTGGGACAACTAATTGTACGGCCATATTGCAAAACAAAAAAGGAAAAGGAAAAACCTCTCATGTCCTCGAGGGCACTGACTTTTGCAAAATTATAAATACAGGATATGTCACTGAAGCAACGGTTTTCTGGAAGGTCTCAGCTGTCAACACGCGTGTGCAGAGGTCAGGACGGATATCTGGCAGGAACGTGGAGGCCCGGGCTGTCAATGGGCGGCCATTTTTCATCAAGTAACATGCTTCAGACACTGGAGGCATCCAATGGGCCAAGAGCAGTTAATCACAGGATGTGGCATTAAACTGTTGATTTACACGCTACAGCTATAGTTTGGGCCTCTCAATTGTCTCGCAGGAATAACTAAAGTAAACTATTTAAGCAGCAATAACAGTAGTCATGTCTATTCTATTAATATATAGATTAGCAGCTGCACATATTTTGCTTTAATTCTGCTTCATCATGTTTGCTCAAAGCTGCCAATTTGTCGTCAAATGTGCAAAAACACCATCTTTTGCCTGGACAATGAACATTTCTGACGCGTGTAAAATTCACTCAATCCATGACTTGAGTTATTTATTTTTTTTTTTTTTAAGAGGACAAATTACGCCATTACGAAAGGTAAAATACTATAAGCAACTACATGGTTGAGTTAAGGGCCATTTTGCCTTGCTTGGTCTGTCTAAGCTCTTTGGTGCTATATGAATGAAGTTCATTATGAGAATAAAAGCCACTGACTTTGCTATTAGCCTGCTTTGATGGAACAAGTCCATCAACAACTGAAACAACTGACTTCTTATGTGTTTATTGGTTTATTTGTACCTTACCTGAAACTATCTGAGCCCCCATTCAAAATATAACTTGAACTTGTTTGCTGTATCAGAGGCTGTTGTTGACTCTCTGGTTTAAGGCTCTTCCCTTCGGTTTACCTCTGCACACTTCACCAAAACCTCTCCTCTAATTTTCCCTCTCTGCAGTGTCTGGTCCAAAGAGGGGGAAAAAATTCCAGTCAGAGTGGAGATCGGGCATCTATGATGAATTGATTGGATAATTTCGACCATACGGGAGCATTTAGATGTCATTAAAGTAACGAGATGGCATTTGTCAAAGGTTAGCATGGGTAATGCGTGCAGAAAGCACAAGGCGGCCTTTGTCGCCCGGGTTTGTTTTGCTGCAGAAAGTGCTGGGTCAGGTTTTTTCATTAACCATACAGAGAAAGTAATGGTCGGGAGCCATTTGTCCTACATGTTAGTTTTCTAGCCATACAGTAGACGTATAGACTTCTTTATTAGGAACAGAGCAGCTTTTGTCTGGTAATTAGCTCGATGTGTGAGGCAGGACAGTGTGGAATAGATTACTTTGTTAGCACACTGCTACCACTCCTGGTACCACTATTACTGCTGCTAAACCTTGTATGAAATAATTATGATACCTCCGATGTTCGCGCTTTTACACTCAGGCAGCGTGATGGGGGAGATTACGCGAGACGGCTGGCTGATTTGAAAGCCGGGTGAAGATGGAAGATCACGCCTGTTCTCGAAGACGTGTAACAGAGTCGCCAAAAAAGCAAAAAAGAGAATTAAATCGACAACACGACAGGCAAAGTAACAAGACCAAAGTTAATACTGGCGTGGCTAGGATAGCTGCGTGTAAACGACGGAGATACTGAGAGATAATTTCGGGTTCGGCCACACGCTTAAAATGGGAGGGGCTAGAAAGTAATATTCAGTTGGTTGTCATGCGCAATTGCACCGCTAGATGGGAGAAATTCTCACATAATGTAGCTTTTAAAAAAAAGGGTAAATCCAGACTATCTGTCCAATCAGAGTTGTCTGTTGCAGTTCCTTCCGGAGACTATTTGTAGCGCTGTGGAGGAAGGTCTGACCATGCGAGACTACTCCAAAGCTAACTGTCCTCTCTCAGAGCTTTGGACGAGCCGAGCCGGGACCCATTATCTCCCGCCAGAGTCCCAGCGAGGCCCCCACTCGCCGGGTCCGTCCTTGTTTGGGTTTTTAATCATCTGTGCTTTTCATCGCTCAACTCAATGCAATGCTCTTATGCAACAGTCATATTTTATGTGTATATTTGTTTCTGTATTTACTGTTTATTTCATATTAATTGTGCACTGTGTTGGAAAGCAATCACCTAAAGTTCGTAACATATGTACCTGCAAATTGTGTCAATGACAATAAAACTGAATTGAACTGAATATGTTTAATATGATAGTTTCTTTGTTTGTGTATGCACCAAATACCAAGGTAAACTCCACTTATAAATCCTTTTCTGATTCAGATTTTCTGATTCCTCCCAAAAAAACATTGTGGACGCTTTTCTTTGATTTGTGTTCTCTCATTAGAATTGATTTACTTTGTGAAAACAAACTTACTGAAGTTTTTACATTTGTACATAGTACAGTTATGTGTAATGTTGAACACATCTGTCTGTCTAACTACTATTTGTCCCTCTACACACCTGGAAACACTTCAGAATTCAAACACCTGCATACATCTGTTAATTTTCTGTCATTAAAGGCAATTCTTTTCAGGTAATAAGCCTTTCTGGGATGAAAAAAAGGTGATGCCTACACAGTCCAAGCAAAACAATTACCTATTAGGTGTATAATTATATAATGGCCTGTGGACAACACGTATAATGAGCATCAGCTAAAGGTGAGAGGAATTTTATAATAAAACAGCATAAACTGTAACACTGCAGAGCTGGCAATGATTTTATTTTTTATTTTTTTAATTCTGAACCCTTCTTTAAGCTCCGGCTGAGAGAAATGTTATTCCCAATGTGACAAGGAATAGCAGCATCTAAAAAGGACTACTGGCAAAGTTTATGGTACAACCACAAGAGCTGGAAATAAAGACCTGATGCAACAGAATGAAACTGATCTTTTTTTATGTGGACAGAGAAACAATTGGCGGTTTTAAAACTCAGATCATGTCATTTTTAGCTGCACAAAGTGTACGTTTGGTAGTCAGGATTTTACAGCACTTTCAAAATAAGAGGAGAATAAACATGGGCATGTTAAACGCCATGGTGGGCCAAAATAAAAGGGAACACAAGCCAAACTTGGGCGGCCTTAACCTAAAGGATCCTGACAAATTAATTTTGTTTTGTGTAAAAACTACTATAAAATCTCACTGTAATGTAAATTGAATCTTTTTATTTAGGGATTTAATTGTCTTAAAGGTCCCATGACATGGTGCTTTTGGATGCTTTATATAGACCTTAATGGTCCCCAAATACTGTATCTGAAGTCTCTTTTATATAGACCTTAGTGGTCCCTAATACTGTATCTGAAGTCTCTTTTATATAGACCTTAGTGGTCCCTAATACTGTATCTGAAGTCTCTTTTATATAGACCTTAGTGGTCCCCTAATACTGTATCTGAAGTCTCTTTTATATAGACCTTAGTGGTCCCCTAATACTGTATCTGAAGTCTCTTTTATATAGACCTTAGTGGTCCCCTAATACTGTATCTGAAGTCTCTTTTATATAGACCTTAGTGGTCCCCTAATACTGTATCTGAAGTCTCTTTTATATAGACCTTAGTGGTCCCCTAATACTGTATCAGAAGTCTCTTTTATATAGACCTTAGTGGTCCCCTAATACTGTATCAGAAGTCTCTTTTATATAGACCTTAGTGGTCCCCTAATACTGTATCTGAAGTCTCTTTTATATAGACCTTAGTGGTCCCCAAATACTGTATCTGAAGTCTCTTTTATATAGACCTTAGTGGTCCCCTAATACTGTATCTGAAGTCTCTTATATAGACCTTAGTGGTCCCCAAATACTGTATCTGAAGTCTCTTTTATATAGACCTTAGTGGTCCCCTAATACTGTATCTGAAGTCTCTTTATATAGACCTTAGTGGTCCCTAATACTGTATCTGAAGTCTCTTTTATATAGACCTTAGTGGTCCCCTAATACTGTATCTGAAGTCTCTTTTATATAGACCTTAGTGGTCCCTAATACTGTATCTGAAGTCTCTTTTATATAGACCTTAGTGGTCCCCTAATACTGTATCTGAAGTCTCTTTTATATAGACCTTAGTGGTCCCCTAATACTGTATCTGAAGTCTCTTTATATAGACCTTAGTGGTCCCCTAATACTGTATCTGAAGTCTCTTTTATATAGACCTTAGTGGTCCCCTAATACTGTATCTGAAGTCTCTTTTATATAGACCTTAGTGGTCCCTAATACTGTATCTGAAGTCTCTTTTATATAGACCTTAGTGGTCCCCTAATACTGTATCTGAAGTCTTTTTTATATAGACCTTAGTGGTCCCCTAAAACTGTATCTGAAGTCTCTTTTCCGAAATTCAGCCTCGGTGCAGAATTCCAGCCACTAGAGCCAGTCCCACAATGAGCTTTCCTTAGTATGTGCCATTTTTGTGTCTGTAGCTATTGAGGATGAGAGGGGAGGGGGGAGAACAACTGCCACTTTGCTTGTTTGAAAGCCATGACCTTGCTCCTTATGACTTCATAAGGGGCAAGATTCCAGATCGGCCCATCTGAGCTTTCATTTTCTCAAAGGCAGAGCAGGATACCCAGGGCTCGGTTTACACCTATCACCATTTCTAGCCATTGGGGGACCATAGGCAGGCTGGGGGAACGCATATTAATGGTAAAAAGTGGAATTTTCATGTCATGGGACCTTTAACAACTACTCAATGCCCTTTTACATAGTACAGGAACCATTCATCATTCACACACTCTGGCCAACGCTGCTGTAGAAGGTGCCACCTGCTCATCAGATAAACACTCACACATTTACGCTTCGCTGGCACAGACATCTCATGCCATAGGCGTAATTTAAAAACTCATATCTATACAAAACATACGGCTATGCCCTGTTTGTACTAAACTGGACAATGTAGTCAGATGCTAAAGCCCCCTTCCCTCACTGCAAATATCCCATTATATTTAAAAATTGGGGTTGTTACCTGCAGAATCTTGTATTTTCCATGTCATGAATTAAGACATTTTCAATATAGATTTGTGCTCAGAATTTCCTGGGGAAGGACCCCCAAGACCCCACGTTTCATATGTTTCCCCCCCAAAGGCCCATTCTGAGCCAGGAAAAACTGTGCTTCACATCCTTGTTATTCCACGTTTTCTGACAGAGCCGTGACCTTCTCCTATCTGCCTGTGTCTAGACGGCTATCTACGCTCTTATGTAAAGATTGAGTAACTTCAGCCGTTCATGGGAGATTACTGCTTTGAAAAGAACGCAGTGTACCCTAACAGCTGATCCTTCAGATAGATAGTCCATCTGTCAGACGCTCTCTGCATTATGACATTTTCCTTCACACGTCTCAGGCCTGATGTCTTCTCATCCTTCTTAAAACATGTTTTGTTCATGTTTTTCCTTAGTCTATGCCACCCAAAGGGTGCCATCACTCAATTCGCTATACCACGGAGTCTCATCGGTGCCTCAAATATGTATTCATTGAGGGATATCATCTAGTCCTACACAACAGATCTTAGTCTATACAAATAAAATACAAAATGATTAGCATAATAAGGTGGCTAGCGCCTGTAAGATCTTGTAAAAGGCAAGTCAAAACTGCTACTCTCATATCGGGTTCACAGAGTACTTCGCACGCCCTACCAGACCTAGTGGAAAACATCAAACATCTGGCCAATAGATCAAAAGTCAGCAGCATTGAAAACTGTACAATGTTCAGAATCATCCGCGACAGGTGAACGTGTTCAGATTCAGTCAAACATTTAGGAAGCTTTGAGTCATTGAGTGCGGCTGAGTGTGTAGGAAACTCACGTAGATGTGTCTCTGCTGGTAGCGCAGGAAGAGGTTGTGCATGATTGCGCCGTCGTGGAGGTCCTGGAGGGCCACCATGTCCTCCACCCCCTTGACGCTGCTGTGGTGCATGGGCTGCACCTTCTGTCTGGTCAGGGCATTCTGCTTGTAGGTGTACACCTGGGTCAGAAAATAGAGAATGATAGAGAATCATGTAAAAAAAAAAAAAAAAACTCAAATGTCTTAAAAATCACGAGAGTATATCCTGAAAGACAAAGCATCAAGTGGTTCTGTATGGCTGAGTTACGGCGCCTTCCTGTGGTCATCGTAGTAATGACGCAATGATGTGAGTCGAGTGCAGATTTGAGTCGCGCATGCTCAGATTTAAACAGTTTACGACATAACTCGTCATACTGAAATTTCGGAAATCCATGAAATAATAAACTTTAGAGAATATAGTTTAAGTGCAGCAGGAACAGATGAACAGCTGAGCCTATGAATCTCCAGCAGCTGAAGGACAAGTGAAGGTGTGTTTACTGTCGCTTATTTTCCCCTCCGGGACATTCAGGACTTACTGTTGACTGTAAACAATTTACGTTGGACTAGTCTAACGAGTCAGTTCCCTCCCTTTAACTGCCTACTTCTCAGAGACTACTAGTACTAGACTAGACTACTCAGAAACACGAGAGCTGTCAGTTTTTTAATATTCAAATAATATTTAAAAATGGAACGCTCAATTGCAGCCTGTTAAATATGTACTACACTACTCAGACTTTATGGATTGTCAATGCCACTACAAGCATGTGGTTGTTGTTACACATTCTGTCCAGTAGAGGGACTTTTAACGTTAGCTTGGCCTTGAAGGGACCTGCACGCAACTTACAATGTTTGCGTTCATTTTCCGCCAGGAGCACACAGCGACAAACACAAATCAACAGAGAACTCTGCGATGTAACATTATCTAACAGGTGTAGTGAAGTGGCTCTGTTGCAAATGCTAACGGTGCTCAGTTAAGACAATGACATCATGTTAGAAAGCACAGCCAAAACGATATGTTGAAAACTAGGTAAGGAGCAAACGATGCTAACTGCATCAATAACCAAGCGAAATGGTGCTGTCACTAGTATTTTAGTGATCTATAAGCAACCTGTTTCTAGCAGATTGCCACATTACTGAGAATACAGCTATTAGAAGGTAATACATCAATTGGAAGGTAACTGACAGCTGTAGGGCAGCTAACATATCAACTTTAGCTTTCTTCATGAAGCTCCCAGCTATGCTAATGTTACTATACCTCATGACGCAGTTAGAAAACAAGAACGAGCCAACTCATGTTACATAAGTACGTTGGCTCAGTAGATGTTGATTTTAAAGTCATGTTAAAACTGTTTCCCGTCCTCCTTACGATTTCCAGCCGCAGCCTGTCACTCCTTTGTGTACGATTTTTACTCGGTACGTAACGTTTGCTATGTGATGCTGTACTAACATTACTCGGTACATAACGTTAGCACCGTGATGCTGTACTAACGTTACTGTGTATATGACGCTAGCTCCGTGATGCTGTACTAACGTTACTCGGTACGTAACGTTAGCTCTGTGATGCTGTACTAACATTACTCGGTACGTAACGCTAGCTCCGTGATGTTGTACGTAAAGCTCCGTGATGCAGTACTAATGTTACTTGGTACGTAACGTTAGCGCTCCGTGATGTTGTACTAACGTTACTCGGTACGTAACGCTAGCTCCGTGATGCAGTACTAACGTTACTCGGTACTTAACGTTAGCTCCGTGATGTTGTACTAACGTTACTCGGTACGTAACGTTAGCTCTGTGATGCTGTACTAACATTACTCGGTACGTAACGCTAGCTCCATGATGTTGTACTAATGCTCGGTACAACGTTAATGTTGTACTAACGTTACTCGGTACGTAACGTTAGCACCGTGATGCTGTACAAACGTTACTCGGTACGTAACGTTAGCTCCGTGATGTTGTACTAATGTTAACGTTAGCTCCGTGATGTTGTACTAACGTTACACGGTACGTAATGTTCCGTGATGTTGTACTAATGTTACTTGGTACGTAACACTAGCTCCGTGATGCTGTACTAATGTTACTTGGTACGTAACGTTAGCTCCGTGATGTTGTACAAACGTGACTCGGTACGTAACGTTAGCTCCGTGATGTTGTACTAACGTTACTCGGTACGTTAGGTTATCTTAGACCTTACATTGCCTTGCGTTTCTCACTCCTATTTTAGTTATTTAGTTAAGTTATTGTTCATAAGACGTGACATGACAGACACAAGCGGTTAGGCTAAGGCGAAAAGAGTAATATAAGCTCTTAGCTAAAATATATTTAAAAGAAAGCCACATTCGAAAAGTAATTTCAGCATTTGAATAATATTAATTTGTTTACTATTCAAAGTAAATCACACCAAGAAAAGCAGCTTCAATTATGGAAGTATGTTTGTTTTAACACTAATGTGATGACGACCAGTCGGTTTAATTTAGCTGCAGCTTATTTTCAGGAGTATAAAAACCCCGCATGCAAGTTGATGATGCGCCCTTGAAAAGACAGGATCATTTTTCATTTGTCTGAAAGACGTTTCTGTGACGTTCTGAAGCGTCAATGAAACTGGAATGTGAAAAACGAGGCCTGGTGTGTGTGTGTGTGTGTGTTTGTGTGTGTGTGTGTGTGTGTGTGTGTGTGTTTGTGTGTGTGTCAGATGTGACTGACTCTTCAGACAGAGACCGGCTTTCTTCAGGAAGAGTTGCCCCGAGACGTTCGGTCACAGCGGGTCAACGACCAGCTTCACACAACCCCAGACTTCATATTGTGTGTGTGTGTGTGTGTGTGTGAGTGTGTGTGTGTGTGTGTGTGTGTGTGTGTTTATACATTCCTAATGGTCTCACAGTTAGTTAGTTTAAGGCTGTTCTCGTGAACCATTCATACATAT
This sequence comes from Etheostoma perlongum, assembly GCA_026937815.1. Lineage (NCBI taxonomy): Eukaryota > Metazoa > Chordata > Actinopteri > Perciformes > Percidae > Etheostoma > Etheostoma perlongum. The sequence continues at coordinate 2,364,227 of CM049382.1, read as the reverse complement.
AGCTACAAAAAGTAAAGCACTTTCATTCAACAACAGCGGATTATCAGGCTCTTAAACTATTTAAATTAAATGATCTGAAAATGATCCGGTATGATTCATAATAATTACAGCAGTTGGTATATAACAATGGCAAAAAAAAATAATGGAACTATGACTAGAAATAATAGTTGTAGCAGTTGAGGACATTGCAGGGCGTAGCAGGGCATAGTGGGTTGTAGCAGGGCATAGCGGGGCATAGCGGGGCATTGCAGGGCATAGCGGGGCATTGCAGGGCATAGTAGGGTATAGCAGAGCGTAGCGGGATGTAGCAGGATGTAGTAGGGCAGAGCAGGGCATTGCAGGGCATAGCAGGGCATTGCAGAGCATAGCGGGAGTTAGCAAGGTGTTGCATGGCATAGCAGGACATAGCAGGGTGTAGCAAGGCGTCGAGCAGGACCACAGCGGCAGCTGCAACCATAATTTAGGTTCCACCCAGGGCAATGGCCGTGTTTTACAAGCTGGACAAACCGTTCCGGTCCGGTGTCGTGTGGCGTGCTGTTGTTACCTTTGTAATTTCCGGATTTCCGTATGGAACGTCACAACGCTTTGAACTGTGGGTAATTCCCTTTGGTGAAGTCTGCATCGATGCAGACTCACAGAAAGGACTCAGTAAGCGTGTAGTCAAACCCTCACGCTCTTTGAAATTCCACATTGGGACAACCCTAAGTCGCGCACCAAAGTCCGTGAGTCTGGACTTTGGGATTGGGCCAAGGATTCCAGGGAATAAGCTCTGTACTAGCATGCTATTTGGTAGACTGAAACAGTACAGTAAGATTATATCTTACTGTCGGCCACATTTCTTAAGATGAAATGTTCTCTCGACTGAAACTGGAGTTAAAAGTTGTGACTGGGTGTCACATGTTTTGACTATAGTTTGAAATCCTTCGAACTGACCTTACAGAGGCACAAAGGGTCAAACTCAACCTTATAACACTAAAGTGAGAAAATCCTAGACGTAATATGTCTGTTGAGTATCTATCTGGGGGATAGGACTGGAGATCGGACTGATGTCTGCAGCAGTTCGGCCTGGTTTGGACTCATCAACGCGGCAGCCTTGTCCTCTGACACACATGATACGTAGCCGTCTGCTGAAACACACATTCCTTCTTTCCTTCTTTCTATGTTTTCCTCTCCTACTTTCCATCTTTCTTTTTTCCTTCTTTCATCTGTCCTTTCCTTCATTCCATTCATCTATTTCCTTTTTTCTTTCCTTCTTTCTTTTCTTCATTCCTTCTCTATTTCCTCCCTCCCTTTCTCCCTCCATCCATCCGTCCGTCCGTCCATCCTTCCTTCCCTCTCTCTCTCTCCTTCCCTCATTTCCTCCCTTCCTTCCTCCCTCCCTCCTTTCCTTTCCTCCTTCCTTCCTTTCTCTATTATTTTCTAATTTCCTCTCATTATTTTTCTCCTCCTTCCTTTATTTTTTCATTAAATAATCTGAAAGCATGAAAGTCCCACACACTGAAGAAGTGGATATTTTACTACAATTGTCTTCAAATCTGTCCTGTTGCTTTGGACTCTCCACCGCACGTTCCTGCTGATTTTTTGATTCAAACTGTGGCTGCAGTGATGCGGCTGGTTTGATTTAGGATTTGATTTCTTCTTCCACCGCTGAGAGCTGCCAGATTTCACCTCCACCTGGCTTCATACATTTCAACCGCCGATTTATTTTTACCACTGTGAATTTGCACCCTTTTTGAAATATTTAGCTCTATTAATCAGTTAGGGTTCCAGGACTGCATGTGTGATGTACGAGCCAGAGAAGTCTCACATTCAGGCTTAGGGTTACACACTGTACATGAGATACACTGTAAAGGGTTACACTGTAAGATGAGATAGCATGATGTTCCCCGCTGTAAATCAGACGGTTAAACTGTTTGACCGCCGAGTAAAACACAACGAGGCAGTTAGCATCAACAGGTCAGGTACCTGACTTTAGGATTCCCCACCTAGCAATATATCACATCATCTCCACAGGAAGAAGACTGTCACGGGAAGAACATTACACCGAAACCTCTACTCAATGTGATCTGCTTCTAATCCTTTTTAACACCCCGACATATCACACAATCACACTGCTGTCTGTCTAAATAGTCTTGGTCCAGCTGTTTTCTATCATGCATCACTCTCACTGCAACAGACAAGTATACAACAAGCCCTCCAAACCATGTGAAATGTTTTTTTTTTTTTTTTTGTTTGAACCAAAACCACCATCTTGTTAGTCTTACAGTGCAAATATTATGAAAAATATGCAAAGATTCTTCTATGCAGGAAAGTCCCTCTGTAAGTGCTTTGATAGGATAAACCTATTGGAAGATAAGAACTGTGGTCTCAGCTTTGAAAGCTCAACCATCTAGTCAAGTACTTGATGTACTTGTACTACACTTTTCTTTTCATGCCACTTTCTACTTCTACTCCGCTACATTTCAGAGAGAAATATTGTTCTTTTTAACTTTGCTACATTCATCTGACAGCTTTAGTTACAAGTTGCATTACACATTAAGATTTCTGCCCACATCACATACAACATTTGATGATGAATTACAGACGTGACAGCTAAAACACTTAGTGGATTGACTGAATAGTTTGGATCCTTTTCAGTTTCAGTTTTGAATGTAAGGGTTTTTCTGTATTGAGTACTCTTACTTTTAATGCTTTAAGTACATTTTCCTGATGATACTTGCATACTTTTACTCATAACATAACATTGTCAATGCAGGACTTTTACTTAGTAAAGTATCCTGATTCTTCTTCCACTACTGGTTGAATAGATAGATAGATAGATAGATAGATAGATAGATAGATAGATAGATAGATAGATAGATAGATAGATAGATAGATAGATAGATAGATAGATGGTTGAATAGATAGATAGATAGATAGATAGATAGATAGATAGATAGATAGATAGATAGATAGATAGATAGATAGATAGATAGATAGATAGATAGATAGATAGATAGATAGATAGATAGATAGATAGATAGATAGCTCTCTCTCTCTCTCTCTCTCTCTCTGTGTATGGGGCAGTATTCACAGTAATATACAGTCAGGCCTCAGTAGGACTTGCTGTCCTTTTGGCTTTGTCCTAATTAGGTTTCTAATTGGTCCAATTGTCTGTGTGGAGCTGAGGAGGATCCACGCCTCGAAAACAAAGCCATGGAGGGGCCCGGACGCTAAGCTTAGCGACAGATGCTAACCCGGAGTAAATCTCTGTGAAACAAAGGCATTAGGACAGCAGAGCTGGGGGAGGAGGGGGGTGCACTCACTGCTGGACCCTCGGATCAACACGCTCTGTTCCTGGATCAGTCAGGATAAAGTTTGTTGTTCTTACTTAAGTGGGTCAGGAAAGTGAATTCCCATTATATGTTCAGGCAATTAGAAGACTCTAGAAGAAGTAGAGAAACTTACAATGAATAACCGAGGAAGATATGGACTTCTAAAGGCAGATACCGGCCATATTTACTGATACTGAAGAGTTTATAGGTGGATATGTAACCACCAAAATGTCAGTGTATCAGCTGGTGGTTTAGCATTTTTGAAATGGTAATCTTTATTGAGCTACATTCTTAAAGGGTCATTTCAGTCATTTTAAACTGGACCCTACTCTCCCATGCATTGGTGTCAAAGGGACTTCTGTAACTAAATTATTTGGTCAAGTATTGAGACATGAATGCTGAAACTGCCTCAAACCGAGCTGCAATGCAATGTAATCCAATTTTGATTGGGGAAACAAGCTGAATTGTAAGTTAACGGGCAATTGCGCACCTTCAAATTTCCATCCACTAAAAGTGCTGTTTTTGCCACTGAAAGGCTCAAATTAATATTGTAAGTGTCTGACAACATTATGGAAAGGATCCCTACAGAGATAGACCTAAGTACTAGGATCCTTTTGTTTTTACCAGAAACAGCTCTGAAATCACCATCTACATACTCACCAGACTCCATTTAAATAAACAGTACTTTTAGCGTGTATAGAGCAGCCAACCAACATATTTTCTCATGGGTGAATTAAGGTTGTTTTTCTCAACCAAAAGTTGGAACAGTGGAAAGACAAACCAAGACGGCTTTTGATAGTTTTATTTTGTTTCCACTGACTTTGAATGAAGTGTATTTTATGATGATAACAGTGCTGTTTATTTAAATGGAGTCTGGTGGGTTTGACAAAGTAATTTCAGTAATTTTGGAGCCGTTTCATGTTAAACCAAAAGGATCTCATCCTTTTACAAAAAGGTCCGTCTCTGTATGGTTCGTGTCCAAAATGTTGTCAGACACTTAGAATATTAATCTGAGCCTGTCAGCGGCAGAACTTTTAGAGGATGGAAATTGAAGGTGCGCAATTGCCCATTAGCTTTGTGGTGTTGCTTAATACTGGATCAATTTCAAAGATAGTTGTTCCCATCAGTCAATTAGACATAAAAACACAGGAAAATAGGGGTAAAGAAAAAAACAAAGTTACCCTTTAAGATAGATAGATAGATAGATAGATAGATAGATAGCCTTTGTTGTCATTGTACATGGTGACATACAATGGAATTTGGAGAGCTCTTCTGTTCAGTGAAAGACAGTTTTAACAATACAAAAAAACTAGACACCACATACATTCAGGACATCATATTTAAATAAGTAGGTATATAAATAGGAATTGCACATGGGAGGGGGGCAGTGGTGAGATAAAATAGCAACTGTATTTCATATTTAAAAGAGTTTCCATGTTGCAAGATATGGTTATTTGCAGTAATTAAGGGTTCTTTACAGCAGGCTGATCTGTTATTTAGTTATTCTTGGTTGTATATTGAAATGTTCTTTTCTTGTACAGAGAGACGCTTTGACTCAGGGCACATTTTTATCCCTAAAACTTGTAAAATGGTACATTTTCAGCGAGTTGTCCATGCTTTGAAATGTCGTGTCCTCGGAAGGTCGCGGGGTTTCTCTCGTCTTTCTCGGGTTTCACCGTTTTTCGGCCGCGCAGACAGTCTCCCCCGTCCTGAGCCGACTGCGGGACAATGCAGCGGGAGATGAATGGGGATTCAAAGGGCAGCTGCTGCTTTTGATGATGATGATGATGGTGGAGAGGGGACGGGGGACGGGGGGGGGCAGCAAAGCTCGAGGCGTGTGGAGGGGTTACCTGTTCAACTCTCTGACAGACACAGTGAAGGGCAGCGAGGGGGGGGGCGGTGGGATCTCAGCTTACACCGCTGACGGCACATAATGAAGAGCTTGGGTCTGAGTTCTGCTCAGAGAATCAGATTGCTGCCGTGAAAAGTCAGAGTTGTTAAAAAAAAATATTAAAGAGTATTAAAGTTGGTTGTCTTCGTAATGAACGGCTTTAAAGCAACCCTAAAGAACTTTTCCTCTTGGGTCCCCCTACAGGTTGGAGGCAGAACTGTCCATTTCCATTATTCTATGTCTATAGCTATGTTTCCATCCACATGTTTTTATCCAAATTAAGTGATATCAGTTGAAAACTCTGCTTTTTAAAGAGGCTTTTAACTAGATTATAGGGTGTTTAGGCTGGTTTTATGTGTTTGTGTTATTCTTTTGTTTCTTTTTGTGATGTATTGTATGTATTAGAGTTGTTAATGCTTTCTTTTGTTGTGAAGCACTTTGTGATCTTTATCTGAGAAAAGTGCTATACAAATAAATTTTACTTACTTACTATATCGAATGAAAAATGCCTTAAACAGTAAAATACAATGGAATTTCATGAATATCGACTCAAAGGAAATATGTTCGGTCTCATCTGATTGGCTCTTGATCGATATCCGGCTTATGCGATAATTGCTGATGGAAATGTTATTTGCCAAATAAATAATGAATTGCGATTAAGTTTTAGGTCATTTTATGGTTGCAACCCGCCACGAAACGAAGAAGAAGTTTTAGTTAATTTCCGCCCAGTATTTCCTCTCTGTCTGCACACATGGCGGGCGTCAACAAAGACGGATGGAAGTGGACGGACGAGGAGACGAGACTTTTTGAATTTAATTTATAAGTAAAATATAACGGCTATTTTAGATAGCAAAAATCTAAGAAATGCTCTAATTTATACTCGCAAAGGAAATGAGATACAAAGGTTAAGACAAGCCGCGGGACGTCCTCCGGAGTCAAAGGAAGACGCTCAAACAGCAAGACATGTCTCAAAAAAAAGAGTTTTGCAGCAGTGCCGGAGGGACAATAAAAGACAAGTTGCAGTTGCATCGTCATAGTTTTCTTATTATAGCTCAATATGTCGCTATCAGCTGGCACATGAGTTCTATTACAACCTGTCCAATATTGATCATTTGTTGGTAGACGTGATACATTTTGTCTAGAAAAAGTTTGCAAATGTTTGTTGAATGTTGTGCGATTCAGTGCGAAAATGAATGGAAACACCTTAAAATGTCTCAAATCAATCCGATATACCAATTTGATCTCAAAGCAGCGTGTGACATCATCACCACAGGTTTTTATTGGCTTAGGTCTCATTCAAACTACCAACGTGATAGGCATGAACATTGATACCAATATACATAGCCTACATGTAATTCTCTCTCACATACACACACACACACTGAAGTGGGCGGGGTTTACAGTATTGTGCTGACCAATCAGAAAAGCTCTTTGTGAGAAAAGCTCACAAAGAGCAACATCTGCTCTGAACAGGTGAAGTCTCCAGTTACACATAACAGACGGCAGGCACACACACACACACACACACACACACACACACACACACACACACACACACACTTCCCCCTGACTCTCCTGTCTTTGTTGATTGCTGCACTAAAAAGGATTCTGTGCAGCTAATGCTAGTACTTTTAAAGCTTTTAAACAGATTAGGAGCTGCCTTTAATTTTCCAACGCTGAGCAAATAAAAACCTTCCTGTCCATATGAACAAATGCCAATATGTCCCTCATGAACACTGAACATCATCTCCAGTGCTGATGGCATTATTGACAGCAAAGAGTAAGGTTTATTTGTATGGTGCAGAGAAGGATAAAACATGAGAAGAGAATGAAGATTTAGAGGAGAGGAGGAAACAAAACACGTGAAATAAAGACAAAAAAACAAGATCAGGGAGAAGAAACAAACAAGAGGAGACAAAAGTAAAGATTAAAAGAAGTGTTTAACCCTCATGTTGTCCTCGGGTCAATTTGACCCGTTTTCAAAGTTTCTATATTAGGAATTTGGGTTTTTTTTCAACCAAATTGCCCAAAGCCAACATGGCTGGTTCCATGAAACGCTCTTCTCCAACTCCAAATCAAATGAGGGATCAGTTCAGTACTATCATTGACTTTTGGGTGTTTTTGTATTTAATTTTATAGCATTATTCTGACTGTCTAAACTTTGACAGTGTGTGATTATCCATCAACATCCACTGATCTTAAATCATCTCTATGGATTGTAGAAATAGTGGAAATAAGTTGGTGGTGATGTATACTGGTGATAGTGGGTGAAAAACGCTGAAAAATGCTACAAAAAAAAGTTGAAAAGACACAAAAACTGTTTTTTTTTTTTTTTTTTTAAAGTGGCTGAATAAGTCATAAAAATAAGTAAAGTACATTACAGTAAAGTGATGTTATTTTCTGATCTTACCAGACTGTAACTGTTATATTATTCACCTTTACCCACTTAGTCATTATATCCACATTACTGATGATTATTTATCACAAATCTCATTGTGTAAATATTTTGTGAAAGCACTGATAGTCAACACTACAATATTGTTGCGGTATGAAGGTATTTGGTCAAAAATATTGTGATATTTGATTTTCTCCATATCGCATACCATATCAGCCCTACCGTCCCAGCCTCATAAGCAACTAGTATCTAAAGCTGTCCCATGAATGTAGCGGAGTAAAAAGTAGATTATTTCTCTCTGAAATGTAGTGGAGCAGAGGCAGGAAGTGGCATGGAAAGAAAAGACTCAATTAAAGTACAACTACCTCAACATTTGTACTTGAGTAGATGCACTTGGTTACATTCCACCACTGCTGTGGTGCGGAGGCTCATTAGCTTCAGTGAACGTGGGTCACACAGAGTCTCTGGGTGAGTCGGAGCCAGGAGATAAGAATGCTTTAATCTGCCGGTCAATCGGCAGCACAATACGCCGGCTCGGCATGACCCTAAATCCCTCAGCACGACCATTTACAGAGCCCCTTCTGCTGCTGGCCCTCTGCTGCACACCGGCGACACAGGAAGTCTTTGTCAAAGCTGTCAGCACAGGAGCACCCCCCCCCAAAACCAAAAAAAAAGGTTTGTTGGCCTGATTTTTAAAGGCTTCGGTTAAACAGCAGTTAGTAGCATAGACAGTTAAAGAAGTGGACCAACAGGCCACGTTGTTGTGGACGGCGACCAGTGAAACCTTCAGTATATTTATATTTATCTATGTGACTCTCATTGGATGGGGGTGGGGGCGGGGGGTGGTTGGATTGGGGGTGTTTAGCTCAGGCTAGGCTAACCAGACTAGCAAGCTAGCACAACGTGGTGAGCTTTTACATTTAAGCTAAAACAAAAGAAACCAAAAAACGGGTCTCTAATATAAAATGGATATACTACATGCATACTAACATAGTATCACAATGAACACATTCACCTAACTATAACAGTGGAGCTCAATATACGTTTGTGATGTATGTTTTTTATTTTTATTTATAGGTCCCCTCAAGTTGTTTTAACTGTTTTGTCAAATTGTGAATGTATTTTCTTGCTTTTAAAGGACCCCCTCGAAAAGGAGATGCTACATCTTAAGGGGTTATTCCTAATAAAGAATTTCAAACATACGCGACTTATCACGAAACAGGCTACCGCAGACGGGTGATGTGTGTAAGAATTGACCCTAAAGTCTGCAGAATAGCACCGATAGACGGCGTCTTTATGGTACAGAAAAAGCCTCTCTCGTGGAAACTACTAGCCAAAGGAGACGTTGCCTTTTAAAGGCAAGTGGAATTATTAACTCTGCTTCACAACTCCCCTTTTGGTGTCTCGTAAACCCATTAGGGAGGGGCACTTTGCTTGCACGACACCGAGATGAAGAGACATCAATCGAGACGTCACTGTGAGGTGTGTGGAGACGACACGATGCTGCGAGCTTTGTCTCGTCCTCCGGGCGATCCCTTTGGTGTTTTTGGAGTCAATGCAAAGCTTCAAAAGCTCCCCACGGTGTGGAGATACACACTTCATATAGCCCCCCTCCCACTTTACAGTCAATCCTAATCTGTGGAGTTTTAACACCTGCTGGGGGGTATGTTACACAGGCTCTGTATTCTGCAGACCACTCTACCTCTGTCTCCTTTTAAAAACTTGCTGACTGTGGTTGGGCGATTGAAAAATATCCCAAATTCTCTTTTGAGACATTGCTAATTAGCGCTGATAGATATAGTAGAAACTCATTTGTCTCCTGTGTGTGGCTGTGAGTGTGCGTGCACGCTAATGAATCGCAATCACGCCAAGACAAATCTCATTGGAGGGAAATGACAAGAGACCGGAGAGACAGCAAACCCAACGTCGCTCATATGTCATAGGGCGTGTTTAGTTGGGTTTAAATTCTTAATTTCCAACCCAAAACATGCATAAAAGCCACTGTGACCCCTGTTCCATGTGTCTTTCACCTCATCCGTATTCGCTGTTGGGGCAACACACGGATCAAAAAGAACCATATGGGGTTTCAGGGGATTTAGAGCATCTTGAAATTATAAGTGGACCTCTTTAAGCCTCTTGGAGGTTTACAAAATCTGTCAGCGTAAAAGGAGGTAAAGGAAAGACAAAGCAAACAGTTAAGTTTGCCGGATGCTTTTGTGTCTGTGGGAAAGTCATAATATTAGTCTATAATAAAAGTGCTGTTTAACCCTTTAAAATGTGACATCTCTCCATTTAGTGCATGTATAGGTACTGAGCATGTGTGTGGAATTCAGGAATTGTGTAATAACAACAGAGTGAAAACATTGTAATTTCCCCTTGCGGGATTAATAAAGTATAAAATTATTATTATTATTATTATTATTATTATTAGAAATGGTCTGCTTGGTATTGGTATTGCTGCTCTTTGTAATGTCATCTCTTGGAGTATCTACGGTAGAGAACCTAAGCTAAAAATGTATGCTTAGTAAAAGTATTGAGAAGTATTGAAAATTGTCTTTTTAATTTAAAAGAAATACAAAAATGGGGCATGTGTTTTTGTTTGACATTTGACCAAATAAACACACAAATGACATTGATCAAAAAGGTTTCTGAATCTAGAAACATGAAAAAAAGATTTCTTAATACTAGCAGTCATTTGAACATGTATATTGTTTAAGTTTTTGAGATATGCCCATGTTTATGAGCAGATAATTTAATCTGCAATAGAATAGTTTCATGCGGTTTTGCACCAGACGTCACGTAACGCCGTGACGAGCGTCCAAACCTAATGACACGTGTGTATACTAGTGTGTTTTTACAAGTGTTTTTGAAGCTTTTCCAGGAAAAATAGAATAGGAAAAAAATGTTTCTGTCATTTTCACACAAATACATATTAATAAATGACATTTTGATGTTTGAAAGTTACCAGAGCCCCCATGGAGAGGTAAAAAAAAAAAAAAAATACAAGAAATACATAAAACATGTACTGAGGGCAAACTTTGACATGGAGAAAAAATAATTAAAATGTCTCCATTTTTATTTTTCTCCATGTCAGAGTCAAGATCTCGAAAATAAAACTCGAGATCTCACAAAACAAAGTCAAGATCTCGCAAATATGTTTGTCCACAGTACATGTTGTTTTTATAATTTTTCTTTTTTCCCCTCCATGTCACCTCGGGGGGCTCCGTAGAAAGTCTCGAGGTTTTGACATCAATGCAAAAAAAAACAAACATCCATAATAATAAAAGCATTTCCTTTTCCCAAACCTATATTGAATGTACTTTATGGGAGACAGGAAGTACAACATGGCCCAGGAACTACAAACTGCAACTGATGTCCTGAAGTCAAAAGGTTGAAAGGTGAAGGATAGGAAGTTCAACGCTGAGTTTAAAAAGATGCTTTTTGTTGGATACAGAGGGACAGTCGCGTGAAAGGATCTTCAGTCCTTCTTACCTGGCCGTAGTCTGTGGCAAAGGCGACAACCCCTCCAGAGCATGAGGACACGGTGCAGGGCAGGTACTGCTCATCCTCCCGTAACCACACCCGGTCACCCTGCAGAGGAAAGAAATGAGGTTTACTCATCAGGTACTGGAAGTCATTCTTCACAGAATAAGGCAACCAGTCCAACACTCAGCTTTTTCACTTATCCCTTAGTGTTTCCATGCCCCTTTAATTCTTTAGACAATAGCTACTTCTCCAGTTTAATCCTAACTTATTGTATTTTATAAGCCTTGAACACCTTCTTTCAGACTTTATCTTACTTTTTTGGCCTTATTTTTTAACTCACTTGGTTTTTAACACAAAAGTTAAAAACTAAGTGACCAATTAATTTCCAAATCAAGCTCCTTTTTCTAATAAATAGCCTCCAAAACGTAGCATTATGACTCTTAAAACTTGTCAATTTCTTTATCCCAAAGTTTATCTAGCTAGCTAACCTACTTCTTTATAAATTACACACAAACAGGGTTTACAAGTATCTCTATAGATACTCCAAGGGCCCTATTTTAATGATTTAAGGTGCGTTTAGGGCGTGTCCAAAGCCACTTTTCCTAGTTTAACGGTGGAAAACAGGGTCCGGACACATGGTTCAAAAGGGTTGTCTTCATTAATCAGAGGTGTATTTTGGGCGTAATCTGCAATCAACCAATTAGAGTATCCTCTCCCATTCCCTTTGACAGCCAATCGGAGTGTCCTCTCCCATTCCCTTTAACAGCCAATCAGAGTGTCCTCTCCCATTCCCTTGACAGCCAATCGGAGTGTCCTCTCCCATTCCCTTTGACAGCCAATCAGAGTGTCCTCTCCCATTCCCTTTCACAGCCAGGTGCGTTTGGACCTTGGTGCATTGCTATTATGATGGCGGATTTGCACCGTCATATTTTATTTTGAATCTTCTGCATGTGTGTGTGTGCTGCTGTGTGTCCCTGTGTGTGTAACAAGCATAGTGCGTGCACGCTGTGCAGCCTAAGAGCATTTTACTAATGCACTGTTAAAATAATTACTGATTTTAGACCAGGTTGTTGTTGGTCAATGGTGGATCACTTCCCGCTACCTCAAGATAGCAATACTCCAAAAATTCATCTGATCACACCTCCCTGTAAGACCAGCACGCCTGACTGATGGTCTTAAAATAGCAAAGACACTTGCTCATCTAAGTATATTTTTCAGTAGTTGTTTCTGGCATTTTTTATATTTACCTAACTTATCTAACTTGATTTAATCTTATTTATTATTTCTAGTATATTTCTTGTATTTTGGTTTGTGTGTGTTTGAGTGAGTATGTGTGTATGTCCTTGGTAACTTGCTACTTGTAACAGAGTAATTTCCCAATTTGGGATTCTTAAAATCCATCCATCCATCCATCCATCCATCCATCCATCCATCCATCCAACTTGTGGCCATTTGCTGCATGTCATTCCCCCTCTCTCACCCTTTTCCTGTCTTCAGTCGTCCTATGTAATAAAGGCCTAAAATGCCCCAAAGCAAATCATTTTCAAAAATCTGTGTATTGAGATCACACACAGATTATTTGGGTTCTTGATTATTATTTTGTGGTCTAAAATAAATGGGGCGTTATATATGATTTCCCTGTGCTTATGACATAAGGGGCAGGATTAGCCTTATCTGTTGTTCCCATGGCATTACCATGACATTGACCTTCCTGTGACCAATAGGAGGCCCTTAGTGTGTGGTGGAAGCGTGGAAAAGGGTGCAGTGTTGGGTTTCAGAGATCTGTACCTGCAGTGGCCCAGGAGACCTGTAAACCTTCATGTTTATTGATGCTTTTTACTGACCGACAGTCAGCAAAAAAAATCCTTGTATACCCGTTGATGTGTGGAGTTTCCTGCTCTTGGTTGCTAGAGTGTTCCCCGCCCCCAGCTAACAGCTGGATATTCAATCACTCTTAACCTACTCTGCTGTTTTTGTGGAGAAATAACAGAGAATTTGGGGAATTCAGGAGGAAAGTCTTAACTGTGAGTTTGGTGGTGGGCGCACGTTCTCAAAAAGTTGTTTTTCTAAATCTAGACAGTACAGTACATGTCACATACTCCAGTTGGTTCCTTCACCTTTCATGATTATTGAGGATTACAATAGTTTGATGGCATCAGAGCTGCACCGATTAGTCGACTATATTGTTAATCGATTATCCGTCAAAGTCATGTTTCATGCAAATATGCCACAAAATGCTCTCAAAAAAGCCTTTCAAATATGGAGATGTCATGCTTTCTTTCGGTTTTATTTTGTACAAAATAGGGCTGTTAAAAGCTCTCTGTTTCAGCGACAGTGTGAGACATCTCACTTCTGTTATATCTTTGTTGGGAGTCACACATGCACAGTAAGGACTACTAGCCAGTCAGAAGCAGAGTATGAGGGCCCTGACAGTACCTAGGTAAGGACTACTAGCCAGTCAGAAGCAGAGTATGAGGGTCCTGACAGTACCTAGGTAAGGACTACTAGCCAGTCAGAAGCAGAGTATGAGGGCCCTGACAGTACCTAGGTAAGGACTACTAGCCAGTCAGAAGCAGAGTATGAGGGCCCTGACAGTACCTAGGTAAGGACTACTAGCCAGTCAGAAGCAGAGTATGAGGGCCCTGACAGTACCTAGGTAAGGACTACTAGCCAGTCAGAAGCAGAGTATGAGGGTCCTGACAGTACCTAGGTAAGGACTACTAGCCAGTCAGAAGCAGAGTATGAGGGGTCCTGACAGTACCTAGGTAAGGACTACTAGCCAGTCAGAAGCAGAGTATGAGGGCCCTGACAGTACCTAGGTAAGGACTACTAGCCAGTCAGAAGCAGAGTATGAGGGCCCTGACAGTACCTAGGTAAGGACTACTAGCCAGTCAGAAGCAGAGTATGAGGGTCCTGACAGTACCTAGGTAAGGACTACTAGCCAGTCAGAAGCAGAGTATGAGGGTCCTGACAGTACCTAGGTAAGGACTACTAGCCAGTCAGAAGCAGAGTATGAGGGGACCCTGACAGTACCTAGGTAAGGCCAGTCAGAAGGTATGCCTACTAGCCAGTCAGAAGCAGAGTATGAGGGTCCTGACAGTACCTAGGTAAGGACTACTAGCCAGTCAGAAGCAGAGTATGAGGGGTCCTGACAGTACCTAGGTAAGGACTACTAGCCAGTCAGAAGCAGAGTATGAGGGCCCTGACAGTACCTAGGTAAGGACTACTAGCCAGTCAGAAGCAGAGTATGAGGGTCCTGACAGTACCTAGGTAAGGACTACTAGCCAGTCAGAAGCAGAGTATGAGGGCCCTGACAGTACCTAGGTAAGGACTACTAGCCAGTCAGAAGCAGAGTATGAGGGCCCTGACAGTACCTAGGTAAGGACTACTAGCCAGTCAGAAGCAGAGTATGAGGACCCTGACAGTACCTAGGTAAGGACTACTAGCCAGTCAGAAGCAGAGTATGAGGGCCCTGACAGTACCTAGGTAAGGACTACTAGCCAGTCAGGAGCAGAGTATGAGGGCCCTGACAGTACCTAGGTAAGGACTACTAGCCAGTCAGAAGCAGAGTATGAGGGCCCTGACAGTACCTAGGTAAGGACTACTAGCCAGTCAGGAAGCAGAGTATGAGGGTCCTGACAGTACCTAGGTAAGGACTACTAGCCAGTCAGAAGCAGAGTATGAGGGCCCTGACAGTACCTAGGTAAGGACTACTAGCCAGTCAGAAGCAGAGTATGAGGGCCCTGACAGTAGCCAGTCAGAAGCAGAGTATGAGGGGGCCCTGACAGTACCTAGGTAGGACTACTAGCCAGTCAGAAGCAGAGTATGAGGGTCCTGACAGTACCTAGGTAAGGACTACTAGCCAGTCAGAAACAGTATGAGGGTCCTGACAGTACCTAGGTAGCCAGGTATGAGGGCCCTGACAGTACCTAGGTAAGGACTACTAGCCAGTCAGAAGCAGAGTATGAGGGTCCTGACAGTACCTAGGTAAGGACTACTAGCCAGTCAGAAACAGAGTATGAGGGTCCTGACAGTACCTAGGTAAGGACTACTAGCCAGTCAGAAGCAGAGTATGAGGGTCCTGACAGTACCTAGGTAAGGACTACTAGCCAGTCAGAAGCAGAGTATGAGGGCCCTAGGTAAGGACTACTAGTACCTAGGTAAGGACTACTAGCCAGTCAGAAGCAGAGTATGAGGGCCCTGACAGTACCTAGGTAAGGACTACTAGCCAGTCAGAAGCAGAGTATGAGGGCCCTGACAGTACCTAGGTAAGGACTACTAGCCAGTCAGAAGCAGAGTATGAGGGCCCTGACAGTACCTAGGTAAGGACTACTAGCCAGTCAGAAGCAGAGTATGAGGGCGTGCTACGCTAGCAGCTAGTGTTTTCTGTTGGAGATGGTAAGTCCTTTGGGGGGAACTTTGGGCTTTATTTTACTTTGTAAACCTATATCATAAACAAAAAGATATATAACACAATAAAGGAAAGGGTATAAAGCCAAAACGCATAATATGAACACTTTAAACTAACAAAACAAGACATTTAAAGACCTCACCATGGACTTTGAAAAACTATGACGGACATTTTTCACCCTTTTCTAACATTTTATAGATTATATTTTTATAGATTAATCGGCGGATTAATGGATAATGAAAAACACGATGGTATTCAGTGGAAGATTCAGACAGTGACACACAACGGTGCACTTCACTCTGGGCTTGTTGAAATATGACTGAGCAAAAGAAGCGAGGGGCCCTTGAAGTGGCTTAATCGCATAGCCACATGTGCTGCTGTTCATTAGCGTGACGAGCTAATGCTAATGGGAAAAACAAACGCTGCCCCTCCGTCCTCTTTCTGAAGTAGGCATGCTGTACGACCGACCTTTGACCCACAAGCCCTCGTTGTGACAGAGTTGTCCCGGTGCAGCGTAACAGGGGCACCTGGCGGGGTAAAAAGTTGGGAGTTTGAGCATGTGAATGGATGGAGAGTAAAACACACACACACACACACACACACACACACACACACACACACACACACACACACACACACACACACACGGTAAAGCTCATGTCTGCAGAGTCAGCATTGGATCAGAGGGGAGCTGTGTGCCGTTATAAACCCTCGGCCGTCCTTTCAAAAAAGGGGAAAATGCTTCAAAATATAAACAAATAAATAGGTTCTGGGACGCTCGGAGGAAACTCATCAGAGCATAAGTACAGATACTTGTGTTAAAAAATCCTCCGGTATAAGTGGAAGTTCTGATTTAACTTATTTACTCAAGTAAAAGTAACAAAGTATTGGCTTGGAAATTTACTTAAAGTATAAAAGTAGCCTTGCAAATGAGAAAATGAACTGAGAGCTAGCAAATCTTTGAACATGGAGTGCTAAGAATAATAAATGTATTATGTCAGGCTCACAATGTTTTCTTCATTTTCAATCATGTCGATAATACCATAATACTACGCTAACGTTACCGCCATCAAGCCGCAAGGATTTGCCGCCGAATGTGTCGAGTGGTCTTGTAGACGTATCGTCCCGTCCAATTAGTTTCAACTGAAGTTATTAGAAAGTATCGAGCCAATTTTCTAAAATGTAAGAAGTTGAAAGTACCGATATTCATGTTAAAAATGTAAGGAGTAAAAGTAAAAAGTCAGCACAATAATAAATAGTAAAGTATAAATATCTGAAAAATGTACTTGAGTACAGTAACAAAGTATTTGTTCTTCGTTACTGCCCATCCCTAAAACTCATAAACAAGCTCATCTTTTGACGGCGACTTTGAAACTCCTCTTTCTTTACTCTGAGGTGCAAATTATAAAGGACAACGTGATCCTGCAGAGGACCTGTGATCGTCTGTGAGTCTTGTGTTTTGTGTGTAATTTCTATATAGTCTCTATTTTGTGGAGACGGACTGGAAACACGAGGAGAGAGGATGACGCGCAGCAACGGTCCACCATAAAGCACTATTTCCTCATTTGCGTAATAAAAGCATTGAGTTTCTTAGTTCCTTTAAAAAAAAAAAAAAAAACTATATATTTGAGCCTTTCTAAAGGCATGTCTTTGGGAACCAATAGGCTTGGAGCTGAGAGCGGCAGACTCAGACAGGAAGTCAGAACGTACTAAGAGACAGACCACACAAGGAATACCCGACCTTTGACCATTCGTCAGGCTTCCTCAATACCTATTTTTAAAACTCTCCTTAAAACTCACTTCTACACTTTGGCTTTCAACCCAAACTGAAACTTGATCCTATCTGTTTTTATATAGTGTTATTGGGTAGATTTTCACCCCCAGTTTATTATTTTTATGACTTTTTATTTTGGTTTATGTCTGCTGCACTTTGTTCAGCTACTGCTGATGTGAAAGCGCTTTATAAATAAAGTGATGATGATGATGATGATGATGATGGTTGGTTTTGGTCTTTCCATGGGCATTGTTGACTTGACCTTATATATAGAATTAATCCTAGATCACTTTAAGTCCAATCCAATTCAATCCACTTTATTTATACAGCACGATTTTACACAAACACAAGGCTTCCAAAGTGCTGCACAGAAAGATAATACAGAATAAATAGGTAATGCAATGAAAGCACAATAAAATAAATGGTACAATAAAATAAATATAAATAAAATAAAAACGCACTGCTAGCATACAGTGAAGGTATACACATAAAAGGCCAATGAGACTGAGACTGTTTCTCATAGAAAACGTCATTGTGATGTTGACAGCGGCCGACGTCTGGCTCTTTGATGCTACAACAGGGAAGCAAACAAAGGACGATGTTCCATAGTGACGAGCAACAAAGAGGAGGCGTGTGCTGTTTACCAGCCCAGGCCGTACGGAGGAATCTGATGCTCCGATCCAGTTTGGGTGAGAGAGGGGTCTCCCTCCTCCCACCAGCACACTTCCAGGCTCTTTAACCACCAAAGACCCCCGAGACACACACTTCCATTTTCTTTTTCGGCAGCGTGTGCCGCCCTCCCTCTCTCTGTTGAGACAGAAAGAGGCATCTGACTATCTTACTGTGCTTTCCTTCCATCCTCCCTTAATCCACTACTTCTCCCCTCCCTCCCTCCCTCCCTCCTTCCCTCCCTCCCTCCCTCACGTTTGCACACTTTGACCCATACAGCTCCTGGCACATTTCCAAACTCGGGCTCTTTGCCAGAACCCTTTGCCTTACCGCGACTGCCTCATTCATCACCGCAGATTGCCTAATCTCTGAACATCAAAGATCTTGTTTGTACTTTCACATGGACCACGAAAATGAGAACCCAAGGTGCATAACTCTGTGGATATATGATGGCTATAAAACACGCTTCTGAAGAAATAAAGAAAGTAAGAAAAGAAAAGCACTCAGAGAGTCCATACCTCCACCAAGGCTGCACAATGCTTTTACATGTGTAATGCAGGCAGGCTCATGGAAGCCATGATTTTTGGAGAAAATCTTAATCCTGCAGAGCTGCAACGTTCAGCCAAGTAATCGATCAATCGTCTCTTTTGATAACTCATGATTCAAATCGAAGTCTCTTTTTTGTGCAAAAATGGTGAAACATATTGTTTTCAGCGTCTCAATGATTGGAGATTGCCTGATTTTCTCTGTTTTATCTCATGCGGAACTGAATATCTTTGGGGGTTTGGACAAAACAAGACATTTAAAGACATTACCTTGGGCTTTGACAAACTCAAATGGACATTTTTCACTATTTTCTGGTTACTATTAATGGTTTAGGAGTTATGAATTAATATATTAAGTGCTTATCAATGTCACATTGTGGTGCAACTGATCTGAATAACTTCGATCTTAGGCAATGACCTAATTTCTTTCTAGATTTGACAAAAATGTGTTTTTAAGGTTTTGAGAGGTTCTATAAACTGATCAGATGGCCTAAACAGAATACCTCTGTAACCAGGGATCTTCAACCGGGGCCTAAAATGCCCCAAAAAAATCATCTTGAAGAAAAGATCATATTTACTGTAGAACAGACATTTCACAATTGTTGTTTGGAAAAAAATGTATTATGTTTTTTTTTTTTCCTCTTCTTACAAGCCAGCAGACAAAGACAGTCCTTAAAAATAAAAATAGAGGGAAAAAAAGAAAATCACCCATATACAACTCAATCCGTCTGGGTCCGGGACCCTTAGGGAGTCCTCAGAGTCACTGCAGGGGGGGCCTTCAAATTATTGTTAACTTTTGAAAGTTCTTTTCAAAAACTGAAGTCAACATAATCACAACATATTATAAGCAAATATAAATCACCACTGAGGTCAACTATTATGAGGCTATTTTAAAAGCTTAGTATTCTATTCAAGAGGGTATGTATTAAGGCTTTAGGCAGCCCTTCATATAAGTGTAAGTTTCTGTTTATTATGCAACCTTATTTTATACAATATACTGTATGTAGTAGGGGGTCCCTGCCCTGTCTCACTCTCAGTCAAGGGGTCCTTGGCTTGAAAAACATTGAAGACCCCTGCTTTTAAGAAAGTAGTTTGTGTGACATGTTGTTAAACCTAATCTAAAGCGTGTCCTTGGGCAACAAGGTCACAAATAATAGACGGCTGGTAGACGTGGTAGGGTGAAACGCCGGCTGTCATCGACGGACGGATAGCAAGCTGTACCAATTGGGATAACAATATCTCTTTTCTAAACATTCATGGTGTTGGAATCACACAAAGTGAGAGAAGTGTGTGTGAAGAGTGGAAATTGAGAGCTTTATAGTTTTAAAAGGGTTAAATTCTTCCTTCTCTCACTGTCTCAAAGACGGTTGGATTATCTTATTTAGAAAGTTACTGCTGGATCCACGCATTCTGCAGTCAGAAGGTTTCAGACGCGCTCCATTTGAAGCCCACTGAGGCTGTGAAAGTGCCTGCTGAAAACAAACCCCCCTAATGTCGTGAATGTTTGAGATTCCCCTGATTTCGCCTTTTGCTGTGCATGCCGAAAAGGCTCGGCAAACAAATACAGGGATATTTTAGAAATTTCATCAACCGCCATGATTCACTCACATCTGCTTTCATAGACTCAAGACGTCACGAAGCCGCCTCGACACAAAAACCAACAGCTTTTAAACAAAGTTGAAAAAATAATCCACAACTGTTGTTATGAGGATTTTCTACCAAAGAAGAGACATGAAAGGAAGCTGGGGGCCTCCGCCAAGCTAATGTCAACACAGGAGCAGGGAGACGCTAAAGAGGCCCGGCTGGGACTGGGAGCTGTGGATCAACGGCCCAGCTGTTGCACCATTAAGACCTCTGAGCCTCTCGCTCCAGTTCAACCTGAGTAAACTATCTCACAGAGCAGAGACAGAGGCGCCAGAGTGTGACTTACAGCAACATCTCGGATTATTAAAGTGGGCATTTGTACAAGGAGCAGCTACAGCCTATATTTACGTTCATCGTGGTGGCGCCCTCTAGTGGCTGTAGTAGTTATGACGGGAGTAGTCTCGCATTGCCAGACTAGGTCTGGCTAGTCCACACAGCATTCTGGGATGGGAGAAAAATGCGCTCAGGGTTATTGGCATTTCTTCAAACCAATCGAAATCGTTGTGGCGATGAGTGCCTCTGCAAAAAAAAAAAAAAACTATGGGCAGAAACTCAGATCGGACAGATGGTCGAGCTAGAGTTTAGGACGGCAACACAAAGAAAGTGGAAGGTGACGGACATCCGTCCCAAAGGAGGGACATGCGGCGAAATTTCTGGCGGCACCTGAACCATACCGAAAAATGAAACCTCTTCGATACAGACTATGACGGGAGCAAAGCTGGAAGTTAGGCGATGAAATATAAGAGGGTCAAAATTGACTCATTATGGGACTTTTAATCTACTGGGGGACTTTTCTATTTTTGGGGGGCATTTTCAGCCATTATTTTGGTAGGACAACAGAAGACATGAAATGGGAGAGAGAGGGGGGAATGACATACAGCAAAGGACCCGGGCCCGCTGCGTCGAGGAGTAAACCTCGACATATGGACGACCGCTCTACCAACTGAGCTATCCGGGCGCCCAGGACTTTTCTATTTTAATAACTAGTTAGTTAAGCTAGTTGGGTACTCCTCCTGCTGTTTGTCATCAATAAGATGTGTTTTTGTCCTTTTCAGATCCATCCAAGAGTTGGCGTTAGCCACATAACTGTCCAGAGGGACGCCTCTTCCTGGCCTTTGTCTCAATCCTGACACCTCCTCTCGGCCAGAAACCAAAACACCAACACAACCCCCCGGCCCTGAAGGCTCTGGGGGTAAAACCAAAGCCGTGACCCTTCCCCTGCTTCTATTTTCCCTCGGCAACCTCAACATGTGTGGCTAATGCTCTCTCTGCAGGGCGCAGAGGGGTGGGGGTGGTGGGGTGCGCCGGAGCGAGGATCTGGGGATGGTGGGAGCGTTCGTACGCCGCTGGGGTTGGAAAAGAGCAGCTGTCTTGTTTGAGAGATTCCTCTTCCTCTCTCCCATAACAAACAGAGTCCTGTGTTCAGCCACAGCCATCCTATCAGAGCCTTCAATGGGAAAGCCTATAGGGCCGTCTCTGTGACTCGACACAACTGCTGGTATGTTCTCCGAGAGACGGTGCATTGCTGCTCTGGCAAACAACTGGCACTATTTGCTGCAGTGTGTATTTATTCTTCTGGTAAGAAACCATGCAGAATATTTGGAGCGAGATACGAAACAGCAAAAGAAGTCCAGTTGTTTTCCGCGGAGTGTGAGAACAATGCTGCTACTGTGGAACTAAAATATTGAAACCATTACAAAACGGATTTGATTAAAATGTATGTAACCTGTAGGGGGAGGCTGTATAGCCGCAGACATGGCACCCCTTCTCTTCTCTGCTTCTCTTCATAGTTGTGAGATTAATTTACCATATAATCAATAATATAATAAAACTAGAGGGAGGCAGGGCAGTACAGCCCGACCAGGCTCCTCTCTTTACCGTCTCTCTTAGATACGCTGTGATAGTTTTAGACTGCCGGGGAACTTCCTTCCTTTGACATACTGAGCTCCTCTCTCCTTTATCTTTCCATCTGTATGCATCCATGTTCCAGAAATGCCTGTTACTAACCTAGCTCTGGGGAGTCATTTCTTGGAGTGCTTATGTTCTTTTCCCCCAGCATGTTTCCTTAGATCAGGGAGGCTCCAAAATCATGGTAGCAGCTGTCGCCGTGGTCCTGCTACACGTTCTGCGGTGCCCTGATGCATCCTGCTACGCTCTGTGGTGCCCTGCTACATCCTGCTACATCCTGCTACGCTCTGTGGTGCCCTGCTACATCCTGCTACATCCTGCTACGCTCTGTGGTGCCCTGCTACATCCTGCTACATCCTGCTACGCTCTGTGGTGCCCTGCTACATCCTGCTACATCCTGCTACGCTCTGTGGTGCCCTGCTACATCCTGCTACATCCTGCTACGCTCTGTGGTGCCCTGCTACATCCTGCTACATCCTGCTACGCTCTGTGGTGCCCTGCTACATCCTGCTACATCCTGCTACGCTCTGTGGTGCCCTGCTACATCCTGCTACATCCTGCTACGCTCTGTGGTGCCCTGCTACATCCTGCTACGCTCTGTGGTGCCCTGCTACATCCTGCTACATCCTGCTACGCTCTGTGGTGCCCTGCTACATCCTGCTACATCCTGCTACGCTCTGTGGTGCCCTGCTACATCCTGCTACATCCTGCTACGCTCTGTGGTGCCCTGCTACATCCTGCTACATCCTGCTACGCTCTGTGGTGCCCTGCTACATCCTGCTACGCTCTGTGGTGCCCTGCTACATCCTGCTACATCCTGCTACGCTCTGTGGTGCCCTGCTACATCCTGCTACATCCTGCTACGCTCTGTGGTGCCCTGCTACATCCTGCTACATCCTGCTACGCTCTGTGGTGCCCTGCTACATCCTGCTACATCCTGATATGCTCTGTGGTGCCCTGCTACTTCCTGCTACACGTCGTACAATGCCCTGCTACGTCTTGCTATGCTGTGCAGTGCCCTGCTATGCCATGAACTACTACAAACTACTATTTTTAGTCACTGTTCCATTATCTTTTACTGTGACTATTATTGCTACTAGCCTGCAGCACAGAATTTACCAACTTTTATATGATTTAAGGGTTGATGACTTTAAAATCCATAAGGTCTCATCTACTTTTACTCAAGTAACTTTTACTTGTAACAGAGTATTTTTAGGGTTTGGTATTAGTATTTTTACTAAAGTAAAGTATCCTGATTCTTCTTCCACCTCTCTCCCTCTCTCTACCCATAACACTTTTGTGTTGCAGTGTTATTTCTGAGACCAGACGTGTCGGTGAGTTTCGGATATTCTGTCCAATAAACAAGCGACAAGCTTGATCGTGCGACGTGTGTTTACAGTGTTTGGTGCGTTTGACAAAGTGCAGCGTGATAAAGTAACCAAACCAAAGGAAAACTGCAACTCCTCCTCCCCCCCCCCACCTGCATAGCAGCAACCGAGTGGAACAGATTACCTTCTTCTTGTTTGTACAAGCCCCACATGCTCATCACGCCATCCCCCTCCAACATCAGGCGGAGAAGATAAAGATGGTTGTGTTAACTGCATAAAAAAAATTAAAAGAAAAGCTGCTCCTGAAACTCCCCCCCCGCCCACACACACACACACTTTCCAAACAGATCAGAAAAGGGCAAGCGGCGTACCGTTTATCTCATGTTGTTTTTGGGGGGGGGTGTTCTGCATGCTCTCAGTAATCTACCAACAATACTGTAGGACCTGTATTTGAAATAAATACCCGGTACATCTACAGGGTTCAAGCTGACACAGTGGTGGTGGTTGATTGTTTCTGACCCAAATTGCTTTGTCGCCCTTCTGGCTGTCGTTTTAAAAAAAAATGAATGCTCTTTTATTATACTTATCTAACAGATGGAATTAGAAATAAAGACCTGCCTCTAACAAAAGCCTGCTTCTAATAAAAGCCGGGTAACTTCTGCGGTTCAGAAAAAATAAAGGCCCGGCTTTTATTTGAGGAATTTTGGTAATCTATCTTTTGGATAAACTGTCTGTACACTTACAAAGTTCTCAATGCATCGGTTTACACGTAGGGACCTTCATTGTGCCTGTGTTGAAGTGTGGCGCTATGTTGAGCCTTGTTAGTGGTATGATATAGCCATTTCCCCTTTGCCTCGAAAGCTAGCGCTAGAAGCTAACCACCGGTTCGCGGTAGCTTGTTGGAAGCTAGGGACGCATTCAATTAGCATGAAAACAGATCCCAGAGAACGTTCGACTCGGTACACATATTTTATTAACCCCCAGGTTATTTTAAAAAATGTATTCAGATTCGTTGAGGGGCGGGATGAAAACACTCTTCTCTCTGAGACTTCTCTCCACTCTGCCTGTGTCTCTCAGCACGCTACACGGACGCAGGCAGGCTTGTTTTACTTCATACATGAAATGGCGGTCAATAAACATGAGTTAAAACGCAAAGGAACATTCATTGCATCTTGGAAAAATCATACTGGGTTGAGAATAATGTGTGTGCGATTGAGAGGCAGCCGCCGACAGAAAACTGCTATTGGCGAGCAAAGCGGAGTAGAACACCTTTTATTTTGCACCAGATTTGTCCTTTAAGCCTTTGCTTTCACTAGACTGGCTGGCGTTAAACAGATGGAGAGCAAACACAGACACCTTTATCACGTTCTCAGCCCTGCAGGTACTGATGCATTTCCATTGTTGCAGTCCCACTAACAGCAGGGTGTAATAGTGTGTTGCGGACGTTTGTCAGACCCTGTTTGGCTTTGCCTTTGGGAGATTAGCACTGCATGGCTGATTAGACAGACCAATGATTAACTTTTAGAGGGAACTGCTTTTTACGACCGAGGTCAAAGTGAGTAACCGTCTCTCTTCCCGGGGTTTCCTACTTGTGTTTTTGAATTTGTCTGGCTCTTATCCCGCCAATCAGAGAGCAAGAACACAGAGTTCAAAATGAAAGCGCTGCAGAGCAAGAAACCCGACAGTGCTCATACCTTCAATTTAAAAAGTGCCATATTGTAAAAAGATTGGAAAGATGAGATTTCCATTTTTCTTTAAGGTATACATAATTAATGGAACAGAACCAAAACACTCAATTCACAGTGAAATGCAGACAGCCTGTATTCAGAAGCTGTGCCTTTAAATGAACCTTCAGCACTTCTGTTCACAAATACATAGGTAGAAACTGCTGCTACCGTGCCGTTACAGTCTCTCCCCAGCTGCAATGATGGTACAAGATGACTTTTTTGAGAGAGGCACTATAAGAGACAGACGCCAAAACGGAGTGTTTCAGACAAAGGGGGAATACAGGTATGAGAAAAATTAAATAAAAAATGTGTTGAACATTAAAACATGTAAACATGTTCTAGTAAAGACCCAAAATACATGTGTATGAACCTGAAAATGAGCATGATGTGGAACTTTTAAAAGCACCATATTGTCAGAATGCTAATTTGTGTAAAGGCTTTTCTTCTTTGACATGACTGAGGACGGATTGGAGACTGTGTCATTTTCCAGGGGGAAATGTATGACTTCCAAAACCAGCACCAAGTTAGAAGTTATGCATTCCCCATTTTTCCAGCTGTTGCAGGACGAATCTTACATCCGATTGTTAAAGAGTTTTTTGCAAAACCAGCGGAAGGGTTTGGATCCTGAAGGTAAATAGAGAGAAAGAAGTGAAAGCATTCAGCGTGCTCCCCTGTGATGACAGATTCACAACACAATAGAAACAATGCGCACACCAGTGTTTAGTGGGAAGCTGCCGTCTGGGAAACGCAGCCAAGAGGAAGTGTACAGCTGTAAATGGACCTTGAATTTATGCCAGCGTGCGGCATGGACCAATCAACTCACAGAGCCCTTTGTGGAGAACCAATCAACACGAGTTCAGCGCCAGAGGTTATTTAGATTTGAATGAATGGACACAGAGAGTGAGAGCACGGGATTGTGGGAACTGATTAGGTTGCAGCATTGACTTTTGGAAAGGTCTGGGAAAGCCTCACAATGACTCGCACACACCAGAATAAACACACAATCAGACATGATTACACTTGAGTACACAAACACACAATGATGCAGACATTTCTTTCTCCCAATGCAGTCATACACAGCCACAATGCTCACATCATTGTCGATTAATGCGCTGATTATTTTCTGGATAAATGGATTAGTTGTTTGGTGTATAAAATGTCAGAAAATGGTGAAAAATGTATTCAATGCACACAATTTACGCCTATGGGCGCACACACACACACACACACACACACACACACACACACAGATGCTCACACACATGCACACAGATGCTCATACACACAGACACACAAACACACACACACACAACCAGTTTTTACTTAACCGTAGTCCATTTCTCCCTTGTGCAAATTGAAATCACCTATCTGAACTCGACAGTTTTTGCATCATTTTTTTCAAAAGAAAATGTATCATTAGACCAAAAGTCAGGGGATACCTACAATTTTTAAGATTCCTCCTCTGGGGATCACGAATATCTGTAAAAACTTGCCTGGCTGTTGAGATATTTCAAACCAACTACGACGCCTGTACCGTAGCTACAAATGCAACGTCAGATTCCAAATTCAGTATTTAGATGGTTTGGTCTGGTCTCATTAAATTGATTGTGGACATGTGTAACAAAATCTGATTTGAAGTGTAACTTGCTTTAATGTTCTTGCGTGGGTCTGTAAAAGCAGCTGTTATCTCGAGTTATCATTTGGAACCAAATTCTCCTTTAATCCTTTAAGACTGACGTTCACATTTTCCAACCGAGTTAGGGAACTATTTCTGAGCCCGACGTACTGTACATTTGTTTTTAATTTTATGGAAAATGATTGCTCCACTTGCAGGAGGGAGCACAACTGTGTTAGATGCCCGAAGTGAAATGATAATAAAAAAAACCTTGGATGACCTTCAGTACATGACATCCCGGAGGGCATCTGGATCCATAGAATGAATTCACATCATCATAACTGCTGCCTTCACCCCAGCTCCACTTATTGAATTTCCAGACCTTAATACCCCATAATTAGATGTTACATACCACTTAGCCACCCAGCTCAGTCAGCAGTGCCTCATATTATTCTTCCCTACGCGTCTGCTAGAGCCTGGAATTCATGATGCATGATGTGTAATTTCATCAGAGGGATGAGAAGGTTTATCCAAACTTTAGAAAAATGATAAAAGAAGTCAGAGCATCCTTGAAGAAAACCTCAAAGAAAAAGGTGTTGTGGCCTGTGAGAAAGAAAATAAAGCCAGCAGGAATGTACAGTATATCATAGCAAATATTTCCCTGAGGAATGCAAACTACTGGTGTTGGCTTTTAAATATGAACACAGTGTTAATCTCACTCAAAGACATGCCAACAGACAATAAATACAGTTAGTCTACACACACACACACACACACACACACACACACACACACACACACACACACACACACTCTATTGTGGAGGATCTGTGACTGATTACTATCACATGAACATGTAGAGCGGCAGCCATAAAACACACATGGACTGGTTCCCAACAGCCAATCAGACGCTTTGAGGAGTTGCTGACTGGAGTATTTAATAATGTTGTTGATTAGATTTTCATATGCTGCAATAATCCGCCTACTGGCTACATTCCAAGTATCTGGATGAGCAGATTATTTAAAGGTGCCTTGCCACACGTGTTTCATTACTTGGTGATGATGTCTGAAGTTCTACCATGGAGGCTGTAAAATTTTTTTGTGGAAAAAAGTTTCTTGGTTAACTTGTTTCAAGCCCTTCATGCGTGGTATAGAAAGCCATTTGTACCAGTTCTCATTAATATTCAACAGGCTAAGCTGCTCGACTGTGATTGGCTAACAGCTAGCCAATGAGAGCCTGGCTATCAGTATCCTTTACCCAGCTCATGAATAGCAATGAGCTCAGGTAGCATGACGTCAGACTGACCAGCTAATGTGATTGGCCCTCTTATTTCTTTCCAGTGGCTAGAGCTGAAAGAGGAGGTAGCAGTTCATCTTCACATTCACCACATACACACACACACACACACACACACACACACACACACACACACACAAAATGCAAGTAAAACGGTTTTGTGTGGCAAGGCACCTTTAAAGAATTATTGCACGTATATAGCTTACATAAGTCTGACCCAAATAGAGGAAGTGAACGAAATAAACAGATGTCATACCCTGCGATTTTAAATATGCACACAATTTTACAGACATGGCTATTATGGTGATACACGTCTGTGTGACAACACATCATCATGTCACTGTTTGTCAGCTGCTCACATTGTTCGCCTTCTTCTAAAATATTAGAAACACTAAAGCAAAACCAGAAACCAGAAAGAGATGTTAGTAATGTAGACGCTGCTCCATTTATTTGACTAAAGCTGCCGTAGGTAGGATTGCGAAGATCCTTGATTTATCCAAAAAATTAGAACATTAACAGTCTCCTAAGTCCCTCCCCCCACAATTGAGAGCTGTGCATGATACAGCAGGGGGAAGTGAGAGGGGAGGACTCTATGAAATGCGTGTGCCTGAGTAGTGATTGACACGCAGTTAGACCCCTCCCTGGCCTTGATTGGTGCATCTGAACAGGGAACGGTGGATTTGTGCACTATAGGCTGTAGGTGGTGCCAGAGGAGCCAGATGTTTTTCTTTTTAAATGACTTGCTTCATGTAGTTCTACTCGAACGTAGGGTCAGTTTCAGCAAATATGACAGAAAGTTAGTTTTAAAAGGCTAACCTACTGCACCTTTAACAGGCTTGACAAAATGCAGTGTGAAAAATAAAGGCCAAAAATGCCCAAAAAAAAATCTTTAAAAAAAGGATAGTTCAAGTCAACAATGTTCACCTCCAAATTGCACCGAGTCTACCAAACTATAGGGGTAAAAGTACCATAACTTCCAAAGAGCAAATGCCAATGCTGTTTGCAGCTTTCTGCCTCCAACCTCCTCCTTAAGCGGGCATTCACACCTAGAAAACAAAAGTTGAGTCAGTCTCAACTTTTCGTCGCAGGCCCACTGCGCTTTTCTGAGAGTTCTTCCTGCCGCAACCCCCGCCGCAGCCTTAACGCACTTCCCCCATTCAAAATGAATGGAAAGACTTGCGTTTTTGCCGGACCATCGGAGCCAGTGTGAATGCAGTCAGTGTTAAGCTTTTTAACTTCGTATGTGTGTTTGATAGGCGGTATATGTTCTCTCAGCAGGATCCTTGTTGCTGCTGTCCTGATTCTTTGAGTCTTTCACTGTATAACCAGTTACTATAAATTGTCTATTCCTTGACTTGAAGTGCGACTAAACTATCCTGACTAGAATGGATTAAAAGGACCACGTGGTTAGCTTGTCTGTTAACATCTAATGTGCAAAAAACACATGCATCTGGAGAACTTGAGGAATCTACTGAAGTCGATTTGTTTGAACTCCATTTACTCAGCTGCAGCGGGTCACCACAGCCAGAAAGCTGAGCCACTACGGCAGGGAACGTGAAATTCAAATTACACATTACAGTCTCATTCAAAACACAGAAAATAATCAGCTAATAGCTTCGGTTACTGCATTTACCGCCGATTCCCTCCAAACACGCGAAGCGCTAACGGTCCAACCAAAAACCACAAATGGCACTGGAAATGAGGGACAGATGTTAGGCCAGCAAAGACAGATCCACCATATTAAAAGCTTTATCACAAAGATTTACTGTCACAGCTTTTTCAGACATACTGAGATCACCGTAAGGTATTCACATTTTCCCCCAAAGTGGAGTGTTTCGCCAGAAACGAGACAAAAGCTGTGTTTTGAAACCGTTCCCTCATTCCCTCACTATTCTCTCTCTATATACAGTATATAGTGTTCATTAAATAGTGAACTATATCAAGAATGACCAAAGGAGTTCTTCTGCTTCTTCTCCGGAAAACCACAACCGCGTTGCATTGTGGTATACAAGACTAAAATGCAGGGTACATCGTCCTGTTTTGAGACGAGTGCAGATTTGAGTCGCACGGCAAAACAGATCATACTAAAATTTGGTGAAATCCATAAAATAATACTTATCTCATTACAAACATTAACAGAAGAACTATATATAATAGTTTGATTGCTAACATTAGCTCAAAACACCTTTCAACTTACAGCCTTTGTTGTCTTTGATTGCTAGCTTGTAGCTAAGCTAGCAGTCATTTCAAAAACATCATAGCTATCTATGATAGTTTGATTGCTAACACTTACAACACATCTGAGTTGATTTGAATGCACCATAAGTAGTTGACGTGCACGTTACTCCAGTTGTGTCAGTTGATTGATGGATTGATTGAGAAAAACTCATTAAATGCAATAATTAAGATCAGTGTATATGATGGAATAGTGGCATTTGAATGTGCCAGAGGCCACCAAATTTGGCAAATGGCCAAAAAAAAAATATTCTAGAGGAGCATGCCCCCAGAACCCCAAACCCCCCCTCCCCCCAACACTAAGCTCAAATGTCAGAGTTTGCATCATTCCTGCATGAAATGTAGGCTACTTAGAATCTGCAATTTTGTTAGACAAATGGTTGAAGAGCTTTCAATAAAAATCATTCTGAACAATCTGTCCCCCTCACGTCAGAAATGGCTACGCCCAATTGTGGGTATTTTAAAGTGGACTGTATAGTGAATATATGGTATATAATATAGTCAATGAAATTAACCGCTGAGAATTCAAACACCATTACAGTTGAGGTATACTTCTCAGAGGATCCGAACAGACAGTAAGAGCTGACCGTAGTAAAAGACGAGTGCCAAGAGGCTCCAGTAGCGGCATCTTATTTTGAAATTTGACAAAAATAACTGCACTCATTCATAACCTCTGTATTAATCACGAAAGCGCTGAAAAAAATGGGAAGCGCACAAAGGGAAATCTGTTTTGTAAAAGTAATCCAGAACTTTCTGTCTTTTCCACAGACCACAGGATCAACTTTTAACAAGCTTCCCCTCTGCTTACATTTGCTCCTGTGCCTTGTTTTACCCATGATCACTTCTGCATTACCTCACAGGCTCTCTGTGGTTGGAATATATGTAGAGCTCAGGCTCAACTTAGAAATGGTCAACATTTCAGAAAGCACAGTGTGTGGTTGAGTGGCGTGTGAGTGGGAGTTCAGACAGGGTCGGCTTCCTCTCCAGCCAGGAACTAATTGCTTTTAACGCGGTTAAAATGAATTAGGTGTTGATACGGTATCACCTGGTTGCCAGGGATGACTCAAATTTACACAAATATTTATCACTCTGGAAAAAAAACCTGAGGTTAAAACCAGGATGATCTTGGGACTTTTCTCTTGTCTCACCAACGTGGAAAATTACCCAGTGGTGCATTTTCGTTTTTAGCTGTTTAAGGATTTTCATCAACTTATAAACAGGAAGTATCTGTAAGGCTCTAGCGAGGAACTTTTGTAGCTAGATATATTGATAGTGAGATGCTTGCTAAGGTCACATTTTCTAGGGAAGAACGCGTTTTATTTCTCTGATTCACGGCTTTGTCCTAGGCGCTCCCTCTCTTCAGTCACTGTCGCTGAGCCTCCATTGACTGATTGTAATAGAAATAAAATGGATTGTGGATGATTTGATTTCTATAGTTTGTAGGTGACTTCTCAAGCTGAGCTATTGGCTGTAGAACCAGGAGACGTCTCTTACGTCCTAAAACCAGCCTCTGGAGACTCCAGCTGACTTCTCTATTGGCTGTAGAAACAGGAGACATCTCTTACGTCCTAAAACCAGCCTCTGGAGACTCCACCAGCTGACTTCTCTATTGGCTGTAGCAACAGGAGACGTCTCTTACGTCCTAAAACCAGCCTCTGGAGACTCCACCAGCTGACTTCTCTATTGGCTGTAGAAACAGGAGACGTCTCTTACGTCCTAAAACCAGCCTCTGGACACTCCAGCTGACTTCTCTATTGGCTGTAGAAACAGGAGACATCTCTTACGTCCTAAAACCAGCCTCTGGAGACTCCACCAGCTGACTTCTCTATTGGCTGTAGCAACAGGAGACGTCTCTTACGTCCTAAAACCAGCCTCTGGAGACTCCACCAGCTGAGTCGCAGCGACACCATCAGCTGGTTTGAGTCGAGCTGAGTCAGGCCGGTTCAGATCCCTGCAACTTTCTAACCCCCCTACAACTTTCTAAAGCGGTTTTGTCTCATCAAGATTCTTTGGTCTGAACTGGGCTTTATACACCAGATAACAACCTACTCAACTACACGTAACACCTGGTAGGGCTGAATTATTAACAAAGCGGTTGTCAGGAGGGGATCAGATGTCCCGTCACTCGGCGCACTCTGGTGTCAGAGAGTGGGCGGGAGCCTCCACAGGAAGCAGCTGCTCACCGGCTCATCTTCCTCCAGTTGTCAGTGATGGGGGTTATCAGGAAGCATCCAGCACAAAAGACACCTAATGATCGTATCTAGGGCTGCACAATGTGAGCCCTAGTCTGGTCTGGCCAGGTCTGTCACCACGCCATGGCACATGGAAACACAGCAACGGAGCTGTCACACCAAAGAAATGTCCTGTTGTGTTCCTAAACCCCTACAACAAAGCACAAGTGGACTTTATATTTCACAATTACTGTTTTCTGTGAGATCGATTATATCAATGATGATCGAGACACAGTGAGGGCATTCAGCGACATTCAGCTGTTACACAAACTCCTGGGCAGTTCAGTGCTTGTGTTTCACTTTTTTTCCTCATAGTGTTTTAAAACTTTCTCGTGGCAGCGATAGAGGCAGTGACGTTTCCTGTTTCCTGTACGGGACTCTCACACCGCCTCAAACCAGACCTCAAAACACACCGACATCTCTGATCTCCGGTTACATGACTGGCCACGGATGTGGCGTTGAGTCGGCCTTAACTTTTCGCCTCAAGGCTGGTGCATTTTTTTTGCATGTTCCCCCCTGTGGCAACCCCCGCCGCAGCCTAAACGCACCGCCCCCATTCAAAACAAATGAAAAAGACCTGCGTCTTTGCCATTGGATGTTCACTTAACCCTTATGTTGTCCTCGGATCAAATTTGACCCGTTTTCAAAGTTTTTTACATCAGAAATATGGGAAGACGAAATAAGTGCTGGGAATGTCAAAAAAGCAACCAAATGTTAAGGACAGGGACAAAACCTTGGGGAAACCTTAAAAAAATGTTGGAAAAAAAAGATAAAAACAATAATAAAAACTTTGAAAATACTGGAAATTAAAATCAAAAAGTTGGAAAATACGTCAAAATGACCAAAATATCTGAAAAAGCTATGCAAATATTGAAAAAAAGGGAAGAAAAGTTGAAGAAAATTAAAAAAAAGAACTTTTAAAAAAGCAACAAAAACATTAAGAAGGGACAACACAAGGGTTAAAGCTACAATGAAGTGGTGGAACATTTGTCAGCTTTTGTACATCATTCCTGTCAGTGACCCAGAATTACCAATAAAATCATTTTTTTGTTAGTTTAAAACCTTTAAAACTTTCAATAATGTCAAAGAAAATCGCGATAACGATATTACTCGCGATTACAAACAATTATTAAAGAGTTCAAATTGTTTGTTGAACAAATGAAATCATTGCCAACAAATTGAACATTAAATTGAATGTACAAAGGCACCAGTAAACGAAAACAGTTACATAATCAAGTGCTGTTTTCTACTGATATTTTCCTGCAACTAACACATCTTTGAGCGTGTATTGCGATATTTTGCGATATGTATATTGCCATACCGATACCAAAACGATATATCGTGCAGGCCTAATGGTATCCGCCAGGGTTTGACAGTGATACTGACTCAAACAGGATGGCACTTTTTAAAAGATCGCTGGCTAATTTAAGAGTCCACATTACATATAGACACATTTTTCAGCCTTAAACAAATAGAAGGATAACACTTTCCCACGCTACATTGTCAAAACTTCAGAGACATCAAGTTTAGGGAGATGAAGCTCTCGGAATCCTCCTCAGCTGCTTTGTGGATAATTAAAAGGCATGTTAGCTGTGGATCTGGAGAGCAGCTGTAGGGTGGATCCATGTGACTTTGCTCGGGAGAGACTTGGAACCTCTTTTAGTTGGACCACAATCAAACCGCCAGGGGGAAAAACACAAGCAGCAGAACATAGAAAAGGGCCCAGCACTGGAAAACAGACAGAAAGCACTGAAGAAAGCACTGCTGCAGAGCCCTAACCCTGCTGAAGTAAGGTTGATAATCACCAGTTGGACACACGTTTATCTGGACGGTCTTGAGAAAAACTTTAAACCTGAAAAATGCAAAGGTTGATAGCTTATGTTAGTTGTAGATGTGTCAGAGTTAGTCTAGGTGACTTTAGTCCACATGGGTCAGCTGATCCCTGCGGTGTGTGTTAACAGTTTAATCTGCGATCACCGCCGCAACACGTAGTTTTCTACCACTGACAACAAGTCTGCCCACGTCACGCCACGTGTAAACACAGTAACATGTTCTCTTAACCCTTGTGTTGTCCTTTGTGTCAAAGGGACTCCTTTACTTTATTTACATTTTGTATTAGCCTGGCGTTATGCTTTGGGGTCCTCGGGGCCTTTTCTATTTCATGTCAGCTGCAGTCGGGGCCTCGCTCTTTGGGTCTTGGAGACCCTTATTTATTTTTATAAGATTATATGTTCCACCACAAACCGCCTCGTCCATCGGGTCCCAAGGGACCCCAGAGGATGAGATGAGGCTAGTGGGATAAACGAAGGGAGTGCAGGGTGGGTCTAGGGACCCCAGAGGACGAGGCCCTGGTAGCAGAAAAATAAGATTGAATACAGGAGGGTCTTTGGGACCCGAAGGACAACATCAACAATGAAGGAAGCGACATAACATTTGGCATCTTTAGTACTGTATATCCTTCCTGTCTGTAGGTTACTCACAAATGTCCGTGACGTCCAACAACAACCTCACAACACTTTTAAGGAACAATCTTTTTTTTTCCAATTTAGGAAATATCTAGGGCTGCAACTAACGACTACTTTCAATGTCTAATAATCTGTGGATTATTTTCTCCATTACCGGTACAGGATAAATTGTCAGGTCTCCAAAATGCAAGAAAATTGTGAAAAATATAGATCAGTGTTTCCCAAAGCCCAAGATGTCCTCAAATGTCTTGTTTTGTCCAAAACGCAAAGATATTCAGTTTACTGTCACAGAGGAGAGAAGAAACTAGAACATATTCACATTCAACAATCTGAAATCAGGTAAGTTTGACATTATTACCATAAAAAAATGACTCAAACCAATTAACCCATTATCAATTATGAAAATGGTTGCAGATATATAGACACACTGAACACAGAGTCAGTCTAATTGCTCAATCGTCTATACACTTGCTGGCTCACGACCTTCTATGCAACTGAACAAGTCTGATTCAAGTCTTTCTGGATTAATCCGTAGGATTTGGTGTTGGAACCTGGCCAATTCAACATCACGTTGTGTAAGGTTTCACCATCTGGCATCGTTCTCCGACCCTGGCGTGACTAAAACCAGGGAATCCCCGCCCCACTTCGGTCCCTTATTACTGTTGTTTTATTTCTCCTTGTGGCTGCATTAGCATTAAGATTCCATGATTTCTACCAACTTGGGTCATTAGAGGCATTATAAGGAATCAAAAACGCGCTCTAAGAAGGATCCAAATGCCTAAAAATAGTTTGAATCAGATGAATACATCTATTATCTCTGAAGACAACTATAAAAACTTGAATTATGATTTCAAATGATCTGCTGTTTGTCTGATACAGTCTGTCTTGTCAGTTCAAAACATGCTTTGACATGTATGACAATATAATCACCTCCTAATGGAAAACTGTTATCCAACCCATTTAAGTGACTACAATAAACTATAGTCTACAAAAACTCATGACTGTCCACTAATCGAGGAGTTGATTTAACCAACCGAAGAATCATGCAAAAGCACCACTTTAAATCTTCTGCTTAACAGAAACATGGTAATAAATGTCTTGAAAATAAGTAATTCAGCATGAAAAAGCATAATCTAAAAGATATCCTACTCGACTAGGATGAAAATGACCAATTAGTCGACTAATCGATTAAGAAATATAAAAACAGCAACAGAAGTTAATCCCAGCAAAGAGCACTATGATAAAATCCAACATCCAGATGCCAAGAGATGAATGACGCAATGTTAGAGAATTCAGGACTGCAGAAAAGTTGTATATGCAGTTTGTATTTTACAATGTTTGAATATGAAAAAGCTATTACATAATGTATTTAACCCCCTCGAAAAAAAAAAGCAAAAGTAATCAACGCATTATCAAGTAAATTGTTGCTGTTCTATTTAATTTAGTGCTAGGTGTTCTACTCCATTTCCCATTTGTTTTGTCTCTTGCTTGAACATTTTACATTTTATAATCTCTTTGATTCAAAGACATAATAGCAGTGGCGTCTAACCCAGAGAGCACCAATTTATCACAAATAAAAGTACAATGAAAATAACACATGATGAAAAAGTGTCACATCAGACTAGACTCTTCCATGAATATGTCTGTCATCAACAATGTAGACACAACAGCCGGTGAGCAAACATTCAACCTCCTTTATCTTTTCCCTCAACAAACAAACCTTGAATATGTATCCATCAGAGCTATGAATTCCTGATGACGGAAACCATTTGCTGCAGGGGCTTCAACTCCTGAGAGCCAGAGATGAGTCTTTTCAGTCCCTGTGTCTCGTTAACTATTCAACAGCTCTCATGATTGTGCTCTGTTAACTCACACTGTACGCTGATGACACCGGATTGATCATGTAATGACTCAGCCATGTGTTCACTATTCAGTGTTGTAAAAAAAACAACTGCAGAACAAAGACAGAAATTGAATACGGGTTAATCCCTTACGACATGATATTGCTCCATGTTCTACTTCGGTCTTTACATCTGAATCGACCTACATAATAGCAGGGCTGTAGTACTCGAGTCTTGTCTTGGACGCGAGTACTACAGCCAGGACTCAAGACTGTTTTTCAAGACATTCTTGAGTCCTGACTCAAGACATTCTTGAGTTTTTCTATGGTCTCGGACTTGTCTCGGACTCGCTAGTATTTGGACTCGGACTTGTCTCGGACTCGGCCACTGGGCTTGCCAAATATGGCTTTTGGTCTCGACCGAGTCCAGGTGTCTTTATTGTGTTGATATTATCACCATATTGATATTAGTACACCACCATATGTCATTCTGTTTTCTTTAGATTAGATGATATCTGGGGGAATGGTTACACTCATAAATTAACAAATAACCTAAAAAGATTGTCTTGATACTGTCACGCACAAGACCTTTTTTTCTGTCCTGGACTCGTTCTTGACTCGGACTTGACTAGTCCTGGTCTTGGACTTGTCAGAGGTGGTCTTGACTACAGCCCTGCATAATAGTAAATGCAATTTCACTGCTCACTACCATGTCCATTAGGGCTGTAAATAACGATTATGTTCATTGTCGATTAATCTGTCAATTATTCTCTTGATTAACGGATACGTTGTCTGGTCTATAAAATGTTAGAAAATGGTGAAAGATGTGGATCAGTGTTTCCCAAAGCCCAAGGTGACAAGATTCAGATGTCTTGTTTTGTCCACAACTCAAAGATATTCAGTTTACAGTCACAGAGAGAAGAAACTAGAAAATATTCACATTTAACAAGCTTTCAATGGGAGGCCTCGATCGTGTGCATAAATATATAAAACACAGAGCAGACCAGACGAAGTAAACCACAGACTGGAAACAAGCAAACAATGTGCAATAAATTAATTCATGAAGAGAAAACAAATGCTTGACCCTTGTGTTGTCTTCCCCTTGAAAAAAAACGTTTTGGTCACTATTTTTCAACATTATTATGGCTTTTTGCGACATTTTTTTGTCACTTTTTCAATGTTGTGGGTGATTTTTTTATGCTTTTGCCAAAGTTTTTTGATTTTTTAATGTTGACATTTTCAGCGCTCATTTCGACGCCCCATTTTTTGTGACAAAAAAAAAAATTACCTGAAAATGGGTCAATCTGACCCAAGGACAACATGAGGGTTAAATGCTTCATGTTTCTTTAAGTTAGACATGGAAATGGTGGACTGTAATGACTCCATCTGAATATTTGATAGAGGCGGGTGCGTTTGGTTGGGAGCATATTGAGAAATGATTGAGAAAACAGGCGTTGGTGTTTATAGCTGTGACCTGGCTCTTTCTTCAG
This sequence comes from Etheostoma perlongum, assembly GCA_026937815.1. Lineage (NCBI taxonomy): Eukaryota > Metazoa > Chordata > Actinopteri > Perciformes > Percidae > Etheostoma > Etheostoma perlongum. The sequence continues at coordinate 2,325,962 of CM049382.1, read as the reverse complement.
GATTGTTAACGTGCTCCACCTTACTGTCGGCCTATGTGCTGAACACAGCAGTCATGTGCGGTTCAATGGAGAAAACAGGGCAGCATTTAGTGTTGGATCCTTCCATCAGACTCACATAGAGTAACAGAAAACAAATACTCCTGTGCCACTTGCATCTTCTCTTTTAAGGCCACTTAAAAAGCTGCGTTTGTATCCTTATAAAGGACACACACACACACAGTATGTTAAGTAAGTGTCCCACATTGGGACACCGTTAGAGGTTATGCGCCATATCCAGACACAGCCAGTCTGACACAGTTTCCGGTCTATTTGCAGAGCTTTTCCGGAGCAATCACCCTTGATGTGTAAATATGAGTAATTTATACATATCTAATAATCTATGTGTGAACTTTCATATACGTACATGTCTAAATAATATATAAAAAGGGACTTTAATGCGAGAAAGCAGTCAGGTGGCTGTATAACTTTACATTTAGGGTGGAAATTAAGGAGCTTTTTCTTAATAATTTGGAGTTCATTTTATTGTGTTATTGACAGAATTTATGTTAATTTGGGCAACTTGTTCATACGGTTGATGAAAAAACAGAAGCGCATGGTGATCTTACAGCTGGGAGATAGGAGTGTTTGGTATGGCCAAGTGTAGGCCTAACGTTAGCACACGGCTAATTCACTGGTATTAGCTTCCTTGTGCCAACGCTGAAGTTACCGGTTAGAATTATAATTCCATTAGAAAGGTAAGAAGCTACGCTTTAGTTTTACGCCATTAAATATCCTTAAAACATTACACAATCATTAATATTTGTATTTAAATAGATATTCTGATAGCACATTAGCCAAAAGGGTCTCCTAGCACGGCTCCAGTTCCAGTAACTGGTCAAGTCATTTCTTTGGGGTCTAGGTTCAACCCAACCAAAAAGATTATTTCTGAAATATTTTTGTTGTTCTAGTAAAATTCCAATCTGCTGAGAGCATCCACCACACTGTGCATACTAGATGAGTTTATGTTTTAACGGACTGTGAGTCCAGATACCTGCACGCTGTGACCTTTTACACATTTCATTTGACTTAAACTATAGAGCTCTTTCAATTTCTTGTTATTTCATTATTATTAGTGCAGGCACCTGGTCGCTGGCCCAGCTACAAACGACTGAGAAAACGCGTTTGGGTTCCCATTTCAACACAGCCACATGAAATAACAAAAGAAGACATTTTCAACCCCCCCCCAGAACATAAACACACTCATCCTGTGCATGCAAGAAAGATGAACATGTTCAAAAGAGATTTGGAGAAGCCCTTTGAAAACAAACAGCTTTGAAGCGAAGAAATTCTAACTTGCTTTTCCTGTCTTTGTCAAGCACCTTCCTGCTTTTCAGGCGGAATATTTTTATCCAGGTGACGGTGATTTTAATATCGGTCAGCTGCAGGGCACAGGTGTGTTTGAGGTTAGAGAAGTTTGCCCCTATGGATCCTAAACCACGTGGGATTATCCAGATAAATAAAGGGACTGATAAAACCATTGCCAAACCAACCTTTGATGTGGTTTGTGGAGCTGTTTGAAGGCCAACAGTAGGTTTGTGAAAGCCGTTTGCAGGTGAGAAGGTACCCGCAGATTGTGGCTATAAAGAGTCCACTAACCCTGGATGACTAAAAGTCAAAAGACTAAAATTCGTTTTTGAATGACGAGGCACTTTGAAGCAAATGTTTTTGGTTTACTGCACAAAGCGACTGTGAATCCCACAAGCCCAGGCTGTAATCTCAGTTATGCTTGCTGGGCAGCTTCCTTGTTTTCTCGTCACTAAGTCAAACTTGCAGCATCCACAGAAAAAGGCAATGGGGTTTTGTCTGCCTGTCCGTGGCCTAATCAGGCACTAGTTAGTTTTTTTTGTTTAAAAGGGAGAGACTGGAATATTTTAGCCCCATTTGCTTTTTTATTTTACCTTTCGGAATTGACGCCTCTACTAACGTCTGGCAGCGGGAAATTGTAAAACCGGTGGATGTTTTGCAATGAAACTTTGTGGACGGATCAGATACGGATCAATTAATGACTGATTAGATTCCGCCCTCACTGTACCACTGACCACCTCACAAACACAATGACAGACTGCTCCACCATCAACGTGTATCCCAATACACACTTGGAATATCCTCAGCCTTTATGTATTGTCTACTTCTGCTTACAAACATAAAGATTATACTTTCCAGATTCCATGAGGCCAGACCACAGGAAATCCAGCTCTTGATTAAATAAAGCCACATTATTTTCCTGTCCGAGAGCTATTAGTCAAAAGAAGATCAATGCTGGGCTGTCTGCACAATGTACTCCGGAGTCTTTTTTAAATTAAAGTAGTAGAAAAGTTCAAAAAGGGGGTGATACAGCATTTGAACCTATGTGAAAAATCAATGTTGTAACCTTTAAACATGATCACAAAATCTGAGAAAAGGAAAACTGCATGCAGTAAAACGATTTTGTAATTGAGCAAATGTTCTGCCTGTGACTCATTAGTCAGCACAATGTGCATGAGGAGCAATTCGTCACCGTAGCCATCTGAAGCCAACGAGCCAAATCAAATTCCCATGAAGAGAGGAATTCTGAAGCCAAAGAAAGAAGTTTGCAGAGACTCTAGAACTTTGTGCAGATCTGCGGCTCAGGATCAATGATGATGTGACTGACGCCGAAGTATCCGGGCTTAGACCGGTTTCCACCACTAAAGACCACTTAGGCCCATAAAGGTCTAACTAAAGCTAAAGCCCACCTGACCTACTTTCTTCTATTTTCTGTGTGTGTGTGTATGTGTGTGTGTGTGTGTGTGTGTGAGAGTGAAAGTCAGCATGTGCACAAGAGAATGTTAGTCGACATTTAAAACATTATTTTTACGAGTCTTTTAAAGAAAAGTTGTAAAAAAGTGCATGTCAAAGTTCCATGCATTAGGTGGGCATTGAGGAGGGATGTGTGTGTGTGTGTGTGTGTGTGTGTGTGTGTGTGTGTGTGTGTATGTGTGTGTGGGTGTGTGTGTGTGTGTGTGTGTGTGTGTTACAGGCTGGCAGCTGAGGCCAGAGCTGCCATGTGTTGCCCAGCTGTGGTCGCCTGGCGTTGGCTTTGCAGACTCGGAGCGGAGGGAACGGGCAGAATATAAATACTGTCTTCCCCTTTCTGCCTTTCTTCTGGGACAAACAACAGACGTCTTGTTGTACCAAAAAGGGGCAGTTTTACCCTTAGAAACACACTGAGGTAGCACAAACTAAAACAGTTTTTGAATTGGGGGAGAAAATGGGGAAAGTGGGGATTTAAGTTTGGGTCTTATTTGAATTCTGTTTTATAAGTTTTAAACTGAATTACATTTTAATAAAATCAGCACAACATATTACTAGACCGATTGGAAAACTGGGTTGGACTTTCTGGCACAGAACTAAACTGTTTTCATCCTAGTTGTCTATAGGTAATTACATATCTGAGCAGACAAATATGACATGCGGAGTTCCCCAAGGCTCCATTCCGGGGCCACTTCTTAGTAAGCTTCCACTGGCTCAGATTATGTGAAACAACAAAATTATTAGCAGCATGTAATCTAGTACAACTGTATCTCATTGATATCAACTTTACTACTTAATGTTGATGCTTCTAACGGAAAGCTTGATTTAGGTATTGCTAACCTGAACAATTTCTACTGCTGTTGATTCAAATTAAAAGCTTAACAAGGAGTGTGTTTTATTATAAAGCAGTCACAGGAAACTCAATCAGGCAACAGTACTGCAAGTGCAGATTTTCTGTAAAACACGTCCTTTTACTGATTAACACTAGTCAACAATGGTTGAAGTTGTATTACGAAGCAGCTGCAATTTGTAGTTACCAACGTTAGTGACTGTTACTTTAAATTGATCTACATGAAGATGCTGAATTTTTTTTGCAATGACGATTCAATATGAACATCACATGCTGAAATTAAAATTGATGAAAGGTCAGTACGTATAATAATTTGGCTGAAGATGCAGCTTTTGTCTCAGTCCTCATGCATGACCCAATCAAGATTGTGAAACATTACAACTTGTCACACATCAATGGTGCACTGGGGTTGTGTAAAACCACCAAGGCTGACACCACTCTTTTTCCATGTAGAGTTCCAACATAATCTAAATGGATAAGAGTAGTTTAAATATTCTTCATACCAAGTTTTCTCTGCTTCTCTTTCAGCTGTCTTGAGAAAGTCCAGCATGCCACTTCTTCTATACAATCAAAATGAGCTTGTCCTCTCATCAGTCATCAAAAGAATTACAGTTTAATTTCTGAATGAGCACTATCTCGGACAGATCTGTATTTAAGAAGTAGGCCTTGAGCTTCATGTATAGGATCCCTTTGAAGCAGCTTGACCCAATAAACTTCAGAGATAACCTTGTTTAATTTTGCTTAGTCTGTTTGCTCAGTTCAGTGTGAGAAAGGCCTGATCCTGGGACACGCTTTAACCCTGAGAGCTTTTAACTCCCTCTAATGACTGTATAGGCTTTTTTTGGAAATGTGTCAAGTCACTGAGTGCACTCGTAAAGACAATCTAATAATTCTCGTGGCTTGGCCGTTAAATAACTGTGTTAAGCAGCGAAGCAAGGGGGGAATTTGAGAACAGTTACTCTGCAGTGCATGGGTAAACACACTGGAAGGGTCTATTTAATCACATGAGGCCATAACCCATATTTCACACAGTCTAATGAGGAAATTGTCCTCAGGAATGCCACATATTTCAAAAGAGAGGTCAGAAGTGATGTCTACTGCCACTAAAACCATTCACGGCATCTTGATACAAGGACATGTCCATACAAGGAACACATCCTCCATCAAGACATTATCAAAAAAATTTATTTTTTTAAGTTGGAGAAGCTAAGTAGCTCTGAAACAGTTCAACATGAAAACAATCAAACATGAACATTTCTTGGAACTGTTGCAAGTTGTAATGCAATGAAGACTACAGTATATATTTTTTAAATGTGGCTCAATATTAAAAGATTGGTCCTGTGCTAAAGGCCATGTGTGGTTTAGGAATCATGTCAATCACAGTCAAGCTAAAGGCATCCCGAGTATAAGCCAGCAACCAAACAAAAACAAACTGTTTATTCAATTCCTCGCACCAGAGAGGGATGACAACAGGCCAAATAACGACTAAATGGCCACTAACGTCGTCGCAGACTTGGATCCAAATTGTTATGTTTCTTTACACTGTGCTTTGATCAAGAGAAGTCCATCTAGTATCTGATTTAATGATTGATAAGGAGACATGTAAGTAGGCAAAATTTTGTTGAACTATGAATATTTTTTGACATCTGGTTACTTATACAGCAAGTTGATGACATAATCTCACATCAAGGTCTATTTAGTGGCCGTTCTGGAGCTATAGACTGTATCTTAGGTTCCTCATCAACAGTTTAGATCAGAGGTGTACATATTCTTTCATATGAAGGGCCAAAATGTATCTGGGTGGAAGGCAATGGGCCAAAAATAAATGTTGATGTTGAGGAATTCTGTAATTCTTGCCATTCTCCACAGACAAAGCATACGAATGGGAAGTTTACCAGAACTGTGCTTTACATTGCTGCTAAACTCTAAGATTACTTTTTAACTGCACAAAATGTACGTTTTGTAGTCATTACTTTTAAAATAAGAGGAGAGAAGCATGGCCATGTCAAATCCATGGCGGGCCAAAACAAAGAGAACACGGGCCAAATTTAGCCCACGGGCCCCAAATTGGGCAGCCTTGGTTTAGATGTTCAAATGTACCGTGACCGGTAACCATGTGAACTTAAAGGTTGGGATTCATTCTCCACCACAAAAACACAACAATGACACAAAACACATACAATGCCTACATTTCAATGGTTATGTAGGAATATTTCCAGGAGTTCCAAGAGTTATTTGTAGCCTAAACATCAATGAAAACTGTCACTTTTCAACCAAATGCAACCCCCGTTTTTCATCCCAGACATCATCAATGTTCTCGCTCAAAAGCAGATTGTCAGGAGTCATCTGTGTACATGAGGGGCTCCAACTCCCTGGCCAACTCTGCATCCCGCGTTTGGGTAATTTCCACTTTACAACTTGTTCTCTTTAACTCTCCAACTTTCTCTCTTGCTGATGCAGACCTTATTGTCACAGACCAGACAGGCTGATAGTGGAGAGGAGGGAGAGCATGACGGGCAGATGAACATCTTTTCTTTCTCTCCCTTTACAAAGAGCTGTTGCTCATTCAATGCAGGTTTTGTTTGGAGCAACTGAAGCGGGTCTATTTGTTGTCTCGACTGCTCACTTACCGATAAAGCCAAGGACTCACTTCTTACTCACTGTAGAAGATAATATTAGAGGTATGTGAGGCATCTGCTGAGTCTGTCAGCAGTAGTCACTACTGAAGGTATTTCAAGAATGGAAATTAATATTGTGTCCTAGTCTGAGCATGTCCAAAGAATGCTTCTAAAAGCTGAATAATACAGGCATATCCCACATGTCTTAATTGGAAAATGCTAAATTCTGGGGAAAAGACCCTATGCCGACCTTTTAAGAAGCTGGTTGAAGGAATGAAAGTGGGACGTTGTGTCCGCACAGTCCAACAAGTCAACCACCGGTGGACAACTCCTACAAAAAACCTTGTTTTGTAAGACTGAATATAAACAGGAATGTTATGGAAAATCAGCCATGTAAACAACTTGGTCAGAATATTGTCTTTTTCTGATAAAGGGCAAAAACCGGAATACTATGTGCACGTGAAAGTAGTCCCTGTTTAACCCTCCTGATGTCTTTGGGTCTAATCTGACCCCTTTCCAAAAAGTTTCTATATCAGAAATGTTGGGTTTCTTTCAGACAAATTGTCCAAAAAAGTAACGTGGATGGTTCCCAGCAACGCTCCTCACAAGTTAAATAAATAATCAGTTCACTACTTTCATTGACTTTGGGTGTTTTTTGTCAATTTTATAGCATTTAGAGAAAACAAATAATTGATAAAAGAACTTGTGTGTGACAAATGTAAAAAAAAAGACTAAAATGTGAACAAATGTTAAAAAAAGTGACAAAAATGTCACAAAAGTTGACAAATGTAAAAAAAAAAAATAAAAGCTTTAAAAATTTGGGGAAAGAAAACATTTCATTGACTTTGGGTTTTTTGTCAATTGACAGAGAAATTCGTTTTTATCTCTGTAGTAATGTCTTAGAATATTATACCTTGCATGCTTAAATTCATGTTCATATCATAATCACTGCTTTCATGCTTATCATATATTCATATCTTGCTTGACGTATATTCATACATGCTTTTATATTTTATAATCTTATATGCACATTTAACCAACTATGTTTTCCTTAAAGCACCGCCATGAAGTCTACTCTGTTGTAAATCCTTTAGATAGTCTTAGTTTCGAGGTCAGGCACTCTGCCCTCCTTTTTCTGTGTAGATAGACTCAACAACTGTAAATCTTTGTGTGTGTGTGCTTCAATAAAAAGCCTATGCTTTTGTAACTAGGTGTCTGTTCCGCGGAAGCAACTCTGGCAGGCAGATTGCAGTCACGGATCTAGCCCTTTTGCAAAAGCTTTTCAACTACACATTTTGCCGTCTGCGTCTCGTTTCTTTGCTTGACCATGTTTATTTAGTAAGATAAAGTGTCCTGAACCTGACATTTTCTGGTGCCGAAACCCGGGAGTCAACAGCCGAGGAGTCCAGGACCGCGCTCGATCAAGGCCAGAGGAACTGTTAACAGCCGTCCACCTCTTCGCGGGACGGGGCCCTAGATTGGTCGGTGCCGCCCCTGCATTCACTCGGTGACGAGACTCCCCATGGTCGAAGCAGCGGACAGAGACGGTGAGTGTGGCAGTTCTGAGTTTCTCATGTAAAAAAGAGGTGCACGGAGTTTTTGCTAGTTAGGGTTTGTACTGAGGATGTGACAAATCTGAAAGTAGTGATTATAGTAGCCCCGCTGTCTGGGACTATATTGGGTCTGTTATTCTGTTTACCTGTGTGTACATATACAAACGCTTGACGTAACGGCTGTGTGTCTTACGGTCTGGGACTTTATTGAGTGATTTGTTGTGGATGCTGGGAGCAGGTGCGGACTCGAAGCCGGGTTGTTGTGGTTAATACTTTCCGTCTGGGACATAGCTAGTTTAAACAGGGAGCTATCAGCTAGTTCTGACAAGTTCGAGGGAGCTATCAGTTGGTTCTGACAAGTTCCGGGACGTCCAAAGCGACACGTTCCCCGTATGGGAGACCGGGTGTCTAGAAGCCATCCTGATTGAGTTCGGGAGTTCGGCAGGGGTGATCACCGGCTTTTTGTTTCCCGACACGCCGTGGGTGTGTTTGCACAGCGGTCGTCAGTCGGAAGCGCTGTGTGTTCACAGCGAGGCAGTGTTTGTTTGTCTGTGTATTGTAGCAGTGCACTGTTTGCTATGTGTTTTGTGTTCTATGTTGTGTTTCACTATTACGCTATGTGTGCTGACTCATAGTAGGTAGCGGATTTGTGTTTGTTTCCCGACGCTCCGTGTGTGTGTTTACACAGCGGGTGTCCGTCGGAAGCGCTGGGTGTTTCTCCCGTAGCGAGTTAGCGAGTTAGTGTTTGTTTCCTGACGCTGGTCAGAAGCGCTGGGTGTTTTTCCCGTAGCGAGTTTGTGTTTGTTTCCTGACGCTCCGTGTGTGTGTGTTTACACAGCGGGTGTCCGTCGGAAGCGCTGGGTGTTTTTTCCGTAGCGAAGTTAGTGTTTGTTTGTAACAATTTGTTTGTTTGTTTGCTGGTTTGGTTGTGAGACAATAAGAGTGTTGCTTCACACCAGGTTTATTGTGATAACTTGTGGTTCTTTGTGAGACTTTGCTTAGGACAGGGACACAGGTTGGTGTAGAGGTGATTTGTGAAGTTTTATTGTCGCAGTGTTTTATTGTGGAAATTGTGTGATTTGAGAAATAGAGCAGGACAGATGGGTAAAAACCAAAGTACCGCTGTACCTAGCTAAAGATGTAAAATTCCTGGAAAAACCTTCCCAGGAAGTGTGGAATTTGTGAAAGATTGGACAAAGAAATACGGCTTTGATTGTAAATTTAGAATGACATCTGTTACTAGTTTATTACAGCGATTGCAGGTGGAGGAGAGAGTTGCTATTTAGGAGAGAAAAAGAGACGGGGATACAGGAGAGCTGTGTGCTGCAGGAATGTGGAGGAAGCAGGCAGGCAAAGAGAGAGACAGAGACAGATAAGGGAAACTACAGAGACAACTTTTTTCCCTTGTTCTCTGTTTGCGCCTTTTATTTGGAATATAACGAAAACCAAGCATAAATCACATCTGAAAATGGGGGATTCACTAAAAATTGATTGAACATTGGGTTGGATTGATTGGAAAATTGGATGGGAACAGTCAGAACTGGAAACAACGGAGCCTGGGGCCCCTAAATAAAGGTGAGCAGAACCTGTTGGGAATCGAATCTGCACATTGGTGAAATCTAAATTAAGGCAATGATGTTTTCATGGTCTGACTGATAAAAATTGGAGTGATCCAGTGGGGTTATTAATGCTACGTGTTGTTGAAGAGTAAAGAGTAGCCAAACAGCAGGTTTGGTGAGAAGTAGTGTGTATTTTGTCTGAGAGACAGACTACACACATGGAAGAGGTAATGTGTTAAAATTTCTGAACGCAGATCCTCTTAAAACATGAGTAGTGTTGAAATTTCTTAGCAAATTCTATGAGGAGTAATGCATGTATACATGATTACAATCACAATTATATGAGGGTGTCTGACGAATCACATACATTGATTACTGAGTTGGGACCAGATCCCTCTAGATTACAGATGGACTTATTGGTAAAAGAAAAGAAAAAAAAACAATGAGTCAGAGAGCTAGTGAAAGAAATTAGGAAAAAGTAATGGAAGAATATAAAACAGTTGATTGATACCAATTCCAAAATTGTTAGATTTAAAAGGAAAAAGTAATGGAAGAATATAGAACAGTTGGTCGATATCAATTCCAAAATTGTTAGATTTAAGGAAAATAAGTAAAAAAGGGTACGTGCATGTACGTGTGTATGTGTATGTATATATATATATATGGAGATATATGTATGCATATATATACATATTTGAAATTGCTCAAGAAGAATGAGCCAGAGTACATGGATTGCCACTGTTATGGGAAGACTAAGTTTATTTTTTGTTTTTTAATTTTTTAATGGGAATTAGAATTTGTACTTTCAAACATTTTATTTCCAGTATGTATTTTTTTTGTTAAGTCAAAAGCATTGAGGTGCTTAGTCATAGAGGGAGTATGAGGGAGTATCCTGACTAGCCATGTGATACACCAATTTTTCCAGTAAAAAAGGTGATAAGGTTCATTGGCGCTTGATTCGAGATATAAGACAGGTAACTGAGGCCTGTAATAAGACAATCTCATAGACAAGATTATCTTTTAGTTAATTGTTCATATATTAAGTGGATCTACATTGTAGGTGCCTCTGAAACGTGAGCTTCCTAAAGATAGATCCTTGAATAGAGCCTCGGCGTCTAGAGACAGCTAGTGTTGTTATGGCTTTGCAATTTATCACTGTGAGCAAATAGGCAACAAAAAGCTGGCGCCTTGAGAGATATGCAACGGTCAGCTTGCCCAAACTGTAGGTTAATGCCTGAACCAATCTACAGACGAGATAAATTTCTAGCTTCTAAGATTGAATGACAGCTACAGTCATTTTTTGTTTTAGTTTTTTTTTTTTTTTTATGTATGTTTTGATATTTTTTTTGACGCACTAGGCGGGTTCACAGGGACAGCTCTGGCCCCTAGAAGCCTGAAAAACAGAAAACAGAAGGACGAAGTGTGTTGTTTAAGATTAGAGTGTTTTCCAAACATGGTCTGGTTTCTGTTGGGGCAAACGGGAGATAAGGAGCAGTCATGTGTTATGCGCACGGAGCTGTGGGGTCACTCTGTGACTCTGTTCGTTGTGAAGTTAGAAGTTGAAGAAGTGTAGAAGTTCAGTTCTTGTCATTTTGGTTTGTTATTGTTTCAACAAGGTCTCTACTTCGCAACGAATTCCTGAGTTTGGCTTAACAGAAACAAGCAGTACAGTCCAGAGCCCCCACACTAGACATTAGACACACTAAAAACTCAGATAAGCTACAAGACCTTATCTGACACGCCTAGGGCCTTGATCAACAAAATGAGATGGTACAATGAGGAGGAAAGAAAAGCTTTTCCTCACCTAAAAAGAAGAGCTAATGTCATCCACGACAATTGAACAGACTGTGGATTTTAGGGAAAGATCTTTGGCCTCAGTAGAATAAAGTCAGAGAGAAACACAGTGAAGGTCAGACATACACAGAGATAGCAGCCTAGCGCGCCCCCCGTGCCCCCCCCCTCTGCTCCTTTCCTTCTGTGGAACAGGAACGCGCACTCTCAGAGCTGAGGTGCCAGAGCACACAGAAGGTCAGAGAGACAGTTTGAACATGCAGACTTGCTAAGTGAAGTTACTTCAGGCTATTCAATTAACACACAGATTAGCTACTTGCAAGTGTGCAGCACGTGCTAAGCGAGTGAAAAAAAAGATCCAGTCAGTTTAGGTAATGCAAAAAAGCAGATGAGAAAGCTAGGGAGAGCAGCTGTAAGATCAGAGCTCTCTCGGTTCAAGAGGAACCACAGAATCCGATCCCTACAGAAGTGCTGAAAAACATGCAAGATAACTCCCCAAAACCGAGAAAGATGTATGGCTGGCGGACGGTGCAACTTGTGTTGATAGCCTATATCAGAGAGATGACAAGCCCTGCTTGTCTGAAATTTGTATTTTATGGTAGCTGGGTGGGCCATGGCGAAGAGCCATGTCCCAACAGCGGGGAATGGTACAGAATAAGGTGTTTCACACCTTCAAGGGATTAAATTCTTACTTAAAAAATTAATCCCGCAGGGAAATGTAAGACCAAAGAGAGGGAAATGCCCACAAGGGTCACATCCGAGATCCTATACATGGATTTCATAGAGCTAAAGCAGATGCCATTACTGTAGCCAAAACACTCGCTAAAACGGTAATACCCCAGTATGGCATCCTAAGAATAATTTGGAGTGATTATGGCCCACATTTTGTAAATGAGACAGTAACAGTAACATTATTTTTGTGGGAAGGGGTCCCCTGGGCAGAGAAAAGTGATGATCCAGGGGCCCTCTTAGCAGAGTGGATGTGCAAAGTGTTTAGAGATAGGACTGTTCAAAGTGCATGTAATCTGCCTATCTCTCCCTCTCTGTCTCCCCAGGTGGGGAGACCCCAGCCAGATGACCAAGTGCTGATAAAAGTGATAAAGAGGAAGTGCTGGTCATCACCAAAGTGGGAGGGGCCGTACACTGTGCTCATCACCACGCCCACAGCTGTAAAGATTGCTGAACGATCCACGTGGGTTCACCAAAGTCACTGTAAAAGATCAATCCATTCCCACACCCGAATAGGCTGGAGGGCGGGCGGTATCAAAACCTTTGCCTGCTGAAGAAAGAAGAAACCAACTGAGACTTTATACTCCAGCTATGGGTGAACTAAAGGGATGGGTTTGTTCTGTCCTACTGGTCCTCTGCGTGTCGCTGACAGCGAGTAAGGGACCACAATGAAAGGTTTCGCACGGAAACCGTATGCTCATCGACGAAGCCATGAAAGACTATGATGTGGTTTACAATTCGTCCTTTGATTTGAACATTTGGTATTGCTATGCTAAATATGTAACTAAATCTGAGAACCACAAAAACTATTATGTATGCACACGTATGCCAATTTCCGCCCACAACCCGTAGGTGGTCCCGAAACCCGTCGACGCCAGCACCATCTTCCTACACGCTACCCCCTCCGCCTTAACACCCACTCTGTTGAAAAAGACCCTGAATTGGCAAATGGTCCCGCCATTGACTGTATACAATTGGACATCACCAAGTCTGTAGGTAATAAGACTTGTGTGCCCTATTTCCAGGCCCCTGATGCATTGAGAACATATGGCCAGCTAGGAGTCAATTGGCTGTGTGGCTCCTACATGTTCCTAGATTTACCGGTGGGTTGGGAGGGTCATTGCGCTCTAGAACCGGCAGATCATTCACACATGGTAACGCTCCGCCACCACCCACGTGCGAGACGTAGTGCTTTTGAACGCCATGACAGCGTAGGGGGATCGGATGTCCCCAAAGGTCACGAGCTGTGGTCAGATGGCCAGAAAGTTTTGCATGCACTTTGCCCGTGGGTAGGGGTGGGTAAAGTTGAGCTGAGAATGGAAACAATCAGTTACCGAGTAGGGCTGTTCATGAATTCAACCGTAACAGCCCTGTCAAAAAATACGCGAAGAATTGACCGCTATAAGATTGATCGCCCTACAAAATAGGCTGGTGTTAGACCAGTTGACGGCATCACAAGGTGGTGTGTGTGCGCTTATTGGTAATACGTGTTGCACTTTTTATCCCAGATAATGACAAAGATGCAGGTGTCATTCAGAAAGCCATTCTTAATTTGACTGCACTTGAGAGATGCTGCTGAGGCAGATAATGTAGTTAGCGGAGATTTCCTCTCCTGTTTAACTTCAGGACCTTGGTATGGATTATTGCTTTGAATTGTTACTTTCCTTGTAGCAGTACTTGTAATATTTTTTCATACACTGATACAACTGACCAACTATGCACATGTCCAGTTTCATCAGCTCTCTGCTAAATCTGATAAGTAATGATGAATGTGTCCCAAGCCCACACAATGATGTATTAAAGCACACATAAACTTTTGAACTCATTTTGGCCAACAGGGTGATCGCTCCCTAAGGGAGGGTCGAGAAGGAATTTTTCCTTTCTAACAGACGGAAAGGGTTTTTTGCCTTCTCCCTAATGAGAGTAAAAACTGTCCTATCCTGTGAGTACATGTAAAGACGTAATTATTGACAACCGCAACCCGGAGAGATAATTGCTGATGTTTGTTAAATGTACAACAGGGGAAATGACAGAGAAATTCGTTTTTATCTCTGTAGTAATGTCTTAGAATATTATACCTTGCATGCTTAAATTCATGTTCATATCATAATCACTGCTTTCATGCTTATCATATATTCATATCTTGCTTGACGTATATTCATACATGCTTTTATATTTTATAATCTTATATGCACATTTAACCAACTATGTTTTCCTTAAAGCACCGCCATGAAGTCTACTCTGTTGTAAATCCTTTAGATAGTCTTAGTTTCGAGGTCAGGCACTCTGCCCTCCTTTTTCTGTGTAGATAGACTCAACAACTGTAAATCTTTGTGTGTGTGTGCTTCAATAAAAAGCCTATGCTTTTGTAACTAGGTGTCTGTTCCGCGGAAGCAACTCTGGCAGGCAGATTGCAGTCACGGATCTAGCCCTTTTGCAAAAGCTTTTCAACTACACATTTTGCCGTCTGCGTCTCGTTTCTTTGCTTGACCATGTTTATTTAGTAAGATAAAGTGTCCTGAACCTGACATATAGCATTTAGCTATAAGCACCTTATAGCATTTTGAGAAAAAACAGTTGGTAAAAGAAATTTTAAAAAAGTTTTAAAAAAAGAGAAAAAGGTCTAAAACGTGACAAACATGAAAAAAAGCTTTAAAAATTTGGGAAAAAACATACGAAAATTTCAAAAAGCTCAGAATAGTTTGACAAACGTTGAAAAACTGAGAAAATGATTGGTGGAAAGACACAAAAGGGTCGAAAAAAACGACCATAACCACAATAAAAAGGTTTTTCATTTTAAATTTCCAGATCGGCGGGAAGACAACATGAGGGTTAAACTTAAATCGAGGCTTGAGGAAAAGTAGAAAGTCTCCCAAACTGGAAATGCTCCATTAAAGTATCAGAACTAAAGATCCTGAGACACTCTCTATGTCTCTGGGAACAGAAGTCCAAAGCCAGACTTTGTCTTTCTCTCTTACGCCCAAAGAAATAACAGCACATAAATATGTAATGGCACAAAGTTACGGGGATACGGCACTAACTCTTAATGGTCTTCACGTCTGCAGAGCAACTGCAGCTCATGAAATCAGATAATGACAGTGTGATGTAGCACTGAGTGCTCTGAAGGAGTCCTCGGAGGAGAAGACCTGCAGTCCTGCAAGGTAACGGGATCGCATGAGAAGCAGCTAATTACTGGAAATGGATGTTTGGTTTTTCGGGTTGTGCCTAGCCTGCACTTGTTGTTTTATGTTATGTTGTGTGTGTGTGTGTGTGTGTGTGTGTGTGTGTGTGTGTGTGTGTGTGTGTGTGTGTGTGTGTGTGTTTGTGTGGATGGGGGTTTCCAGGAAGCTGCAGTCAACACAGAGTCTAGGATCAGATAACCCTCCGCCTACCTCTCTGCCAGATCGGATCAGAAACCCAACAGCCTGTGGCGGAGACAAGAACCAATGTCCTGTCAAAGTTAAAATAACAACCGACAGTGAAGAAAGAGCTCTTTAGGTGAAGCCCAGTCCAGTTTAACATTGTGGTTCGAGCTGTAACAATTCCAAAATGTTGCTGTTCTAAAAAAAAAGGGCAAAAACCGGAATACTATGTGCACGTGAAAGTAGTCCCTGTTTAACCCTCCTGCTGTCTTTGGGTCTAACGTCACCCCTTTCCAAAAAGTTTCTTTCAAACAAATTTTCCAAAAATGTAACGTGGATGGTTCACATCAACGTTCCCATCAAAAGAAAAATTGGTAAAAGAACTTTAACAAAAAGTGTAAAACTGAGAATTTTTTTGGGGTGTTTTATTCTATTTTACAGCATCTAAAATAAAAACAGATAAAAGAAGGTTGAACATTTGTTTTTAGAAAAATGTCAAAAAAACTTGACAAAAACATTAGAAAAGCAACTAAAGTGTCTTGGTCACTATTTTTCAACATTATTAAATCGCTTTTTCCAACATTTTTTGTTACTTTTTCAATGTTGTGGGTGTTTTTTTTTAATGCTTTTGCCAAAGTTTTTTGATATTTTTAATTTTTATTTAACTGAAAACGGGTCAAATTTGACCCAAGGACGACATGAGGGTTAAAAGCTTCTTGTTTCTTTAAGTCAGTCACGACTCCATCTGAATATTTGATAGAAGCGGGTGCTTTGGTCAAATTTGACCCCTTTCCAAAAAGTTTCTATATCAGAAATTTGGGTTTCTTTCAAACAAATTTTCCAAAAATGTAACGTGGATGGTTCCCAACAACTCACAAGAAGAAACAATTGGTAAAAGAACTTTAAAAAAAAAAGTGTAAAAAAGAGATTTTTTTTTTTTTGCGTGTTTACAGCATCTAAAAAAAAAAAACAGATAAAAGAAGGTTGAAAAAAAGAAATTTGAGAAAAAATGTCAAAACAAATTGACAAAAACATTGGAAAAGCGACTAAAGTGTCGAAAAAAAAAAAATGATGTCCAAATATTCTTATGGGAAAACAAGTACGACGTAGAAAGGATCTAATTTGCACTCTCAAACCAAAATCAATTACGGAGTTGAATCTGGGCCCAAAAAGACACCTTGTCAGTGTAGATAACTCAAACTGGGTCGGATCCCAAAAAATAACTGTATTCCTGGTTTTAATTGACCATTTCAGCAGCGGGGAGCCCCGACGCAGCATGGCAATGAGGGATTAGTGTCAGGAGAGCATCTCGGACTTAAACCCATTTCACTGGATTTTGAAATACTGCCTACCCAAGAAACCAGAGCTGTGCAGTGAGTATGTGGTCAGGCTGACGTGGAGGGCACATGCCGAGACACATCGCATACAGGAAGATGGACCGTTAGTATAAACTGGTCCAATGGTTTCCAGATTTTCTCATACACCCCCAATGTGTTTTTAGAATATCACTGTTAACCTCTTCATTGACATACACTGCGCCATATTCTTGATCCAAGCACCTATTGTAGGTGGCTCCATTTCTTTTCTTCCAGATGAGAGCTATGACTTTTTGCCTGTATCATAGCAAAATCAATAATTCTATATTCTTGGGATTTCAGATTTGTTGGATGAAGGTGCAGAAATATTGTTAACGCAAACCCATTTTAACGGCGTCAACTTTTACTCCATACTGTCTCAAAATCACTTCAATGTTTTTTTCCAATGCTATAAAATTGAATAAGACGCCCCAAAATTAATGAAAGTAGAGATTTGTACTTGGCAAAGAGCGTTGGGTGGAATCAATCATGTTATTTTGGGGAATTAAAAAGAACATTGATATAGGACAACATGAGGACAACATGAGGGCAAAATGAGGACAACATGAGGACAACATGAGGGCAACATGAGGGCAACATGAGGGCAACATGAGGACAACATGAGGGCAACATGAGGGCAACATGAGGACAACATGAGGGCAACATGAAGGCAACATGAAGACAACATGAGGACAACATGAGAACAACATGAAGACAACATGAGGGCAACATGAGGGCAACATGAGGACAACATGAAGACAACATGAAGACAACATGAGGACAACATGAGGACAACATGAGGACAACATGAGAACAACATGAAGACAACATGAGGGCAACATGAGGGCAACATGAGGGCAACATGAGGGCAACATGAGGACAACATGAGGACAACATGAAGACAACATGAAGACAACATGAGGACAACATGAAGACAACATGAGGACAACATGAGGACAACATGAGGGCAACATGAGGACAACATGAGGACAACATGAGGACAACATGAGGACAACATGAAGGACAACATGAGGACAACATGAGGACAACATGAGGACAACATGAAGACAACATGAGGACAACATGAGGACAACATGAGGACAACATGAGGACAACATGAGAACAACATGAGGGCAACATGAGGGCAACATGAGGACAACATGAAGACAACATGAGGACAACATGAGGACAACATGAGAACAACATGAAGACAACATGAGGGCAACATGAGGGCAACATGAGGGCAACATGAAGGCAACATGAGGACAACATGAGGACAACATGAGGGTTAATAATGTTGTCAGACACCCGTCAGTGGACAAAAATAGCACTTTTAGTGGACGAACTTGAAAGTTACAATTTAAGACAACATATGTTTGACATATTGTTAACATCCATCGTCTCAGTCATTGAAAAAAACAGATTTCATGGACATTCAAATGTTGTTAATTTCGAAAGGTTTTGCTGTGAACTGGATGCAGACATCACACCTGGGTAAGTCTTGGACCGCGATCCATAAAAAGGTTTTTCACACACATTTTTGGGGTTAATCATATGTACGAGCACAAAAAAATGCTTCTTGTGTAACAAGATGACTGCATTCGATCTGAAGTTTCTTGAAGTTTCAGATTCAATCGCAGCCTGCCGGCCATGTTCTGCAGGAACACACATGTACAGGGAGGTGGAGAGAGTGAGAGGTTAGGAAGTTTCATAATCCAGAGGAATGTTCAGAGCCTTCCGGCGGGAAGTCAGGACTTTATAAAAAGCCAGAAGTGGAAAAGAAAGAGTAATGGATGGAGGACAAGGATTATGATGCACTTGAGCCAAGTGTTGTTCTTTTCAGGGCTGACTGGGTCAGCATTGGACTCTGTATTAAACAGCTTTTTACAGATATTACATACATTGAGTTTTATCTAGTTATGTCACTTTTTGCCAGTAAATATGAAGATTTAGTGTAATTTTTAGCGATGATCTTATATCACGCCGGACAATTTTAGGAAAACTTATTACAGCCATATTTCATCAAAAGATTGTAGTTTTTTTTAAGCTATTGTTGGTGTTCCTTGGTTGTTGTTTTTTTGTAGAAAAAAAAAAGAGAGGAAAAAATAGGTTTTTTTTGCACACATTTTGGTTAAAAAGAACACCTGCAACTACAACTGAGGAGATTGAACATTTTACGAAATTAAAACAAGAACAAAGACAATTCTGATGCTCATCTTGCAATCCTTAATCCTCAAACTGATGTTTGCAGTGAAAACATGTGTGCGAGATCAGCCTCAGTCTCGTCTGAACTGCACTCTGCCCGACCTCGCTGACATAGACACAAAGCGGGGCTGTTGTGGCCTCTAAATCAAGGATTAGCCTACAAACTAAGAAAGGAACCTGGAGGACGGGGGTACAGTATGGAGCACTTTGGAGATCAAAAATGTCTTATCTTATCCCAAATGACAATTTCAACACATAGTCGGCCATGTTGGTGCCTGCAGCCTACAATCAACCTGCCTGCAGCCTGTCCCATTTCATCAAAATAAATAGGACCTTATCAGGAAGTGACGTTCTGTTGTCTTTTACAGACTTTCTTTCTGTGGTTTTGAGACTTAGTTTTTAACTTAATTTCAGTCAGTCACTTAAAGGTCCCATGGCATGAAAATATCAATTTGAGGTTTTTAACATTAATATGAGTTCCCCCAGCCTGCCTATGGCCCCCCAGTGGCTAGAAATGGGGATAGGTGTAAACCGAGCCCTGGGTATCCTGCTCTGTCTTTGAGAAAATGAAAGTGGGCCAATCTGGAATCTTGCTCCTTATGATGTCATGAGGAGCAAGGTTACCTCCCCTTTTCTTTGCTTTGCCTGCCCAGAGAATAATTTTGGGAAAGAGACTTCAGATACAGTATTAGGGGACCACTAAGGTCTATATAAAAGAGACTTCAGATACAGTATTTAGGGACCACTAAGGTTTATATAAAAGAGACTTCAGATACAGGGGACCACTAAGGTCTATATAAAAGAGACTTCAGATACAGTATTAAGGTTAAGGTCTATATAAAAGAGACTTCAGATACAGTATTAGGGACCACTAAGGTTTATATAAAAGAGACTTCAGATACAGTATTAGGGACCACTAAGATCTATATAAAAGAGACTTCAGATCCAAGGGGACCACTAAGGTCTATATAAAAGAGACTTCAGATACAGTATTAAGGGACCACTAAGGTCTATATAAAAGAGACTTCAGATACAGTATTAGGGACCACTAAGGTCTATATAAAAGAGACTTCAGATACAGTATTTAGGGACCACTAAGGTCTATATAAAAGAGACTTCTGATACCGTATTAGGGGACCACTAAGGTCTATATAAAAGAGACTTCAGATACAGTATTAGGGGACCACTAAGGTCTATATAAAAGAGACTTCAGATACAGTATTAGGGACCACTAAGGTCTATATAAAAGCATCCAAAGACCACCATGTCATGGGACCTTAAATACATTTTCAAACAAAGTCAACAAATCAACAAAGTTCAAAAGAGTTCAGAAAGAGAGTCGACAAAAGTCTTACGTACTGTTTTACCACCAGGCTGCTGCTATTAAAATGATCCATCAGAGTTTGGTACGCATTCACCGCCACAGCCAAAGAAGGAAATTAAGATAAATAGGGTTTCCTGTCTGGGCCTGGGTCTGGAACTACAGGCCTGAGACTTTGTTTGATTTCCCACAGTCATAGTTGCCCGTCTGCCCCGTATACAGTGGGCTGAGGGCAGTGAAACCAGTTTTAGATGGAGTGCAGGCAGCTCTGGCTCCCATCCAGGGAGTCTGCCTCCATGAGAAGGTGTTATTTCAGCAGCAGCGTAATAAGGCCTCAACAGGCCAGCAGCCAAGCCAGCTCCATTTTTAAACTGTGACGTGACGTGAGAAATAAGATACCGGCTCCCTATATGTGACTCTGGAAAAGAACGTTTCGGGTACAGACAGAAGTTTCAAGGTAAGAAATCAAGAATGAACACTGTCAACTCAAAATATACATTTTTGCACTATATGGCAAACAGTATGCGGTGCTTTTTAATCGTAAGACTCCATAGTTCCATCTAAGACACATCTTAATGTTGCAGCATATCATTTTGTTCTATTCTTCAAAATCTCTTTTTGTTTGTGTCTTTTTGTTTCCAAGTGACACTGTCCCCGAGCACAAAGCCAGGTCCATGAAGACATGGTTCTAAAACATACCTGTTCATCACATGAACTATTTTTTTTTTTTTAATTATCCCAGTCGCTTCCACACAGTGGCTACATACATATACAGCTAATTAATTAAACACTGGTCTGGATCGGTACTTGGTATCGGGCCGATACCCAAACCCAGGTATCGTAACGGGACTCAAAAAGTCGGATTGGTGCATCCCTGCAACTAAACCACTTCCATAACAACCGAGCAACTCCTTTTCGAGGATGTGAGGTTGACAGCTTGGGACTTATAAAGTAAGTGGACGTTGTGTTGTTGGATTTGAACCGAAAAACGAACGATCAAGCTCAATCACATACGCGAGTCAGGGGTCCATATAGTGTTTGTGTGAGTAATGTAGTGATTCTCCAAAAATGTTGATGTCCTTCATTATTGTGCCATAGTTTCACGGTTTCCTTTTCTTCCTTTTTACGACAACAGGAGTCACTAATAGGCATGAAAAGGAGTTTTCTAGGACTCATCATGGCGGCAGACAATGTAAATAGCAGCTAGGGTCAGTCTAGCAACTCTCCGTTGGCTTCGGAGGTGGAAAAAACAAATTCTGGTCAGGCCAATCACATCGTGTTTAGAGTCGGTGGGCGGGGCTTAACATAAGGACGGCAGAGTTGCGACGGCTCTGCGTGATTTCCTTGCTACTTGAAAACAAAGAAGATGGCTGCCGCTGCTGGAGAACAGCGGTCCGTCCAATCGGCTTTGGCCGCGACTCTGAATCAAAATTTCAAATGAAAAAACTTTTATCCACATTTTGGTCGTCTTTTTCAACCCTTTTGTGTCTTTTCTTGATGTTTTTGTCACCTTTTTTGAGCCTTTTCAAATGTTTTTTTGTGTATTCTTTTCCCAAATTGTTAAAGCAATTTTTTTTTTTTACATTTGTCAATTTTGTGCCATTTTTGTCACTTTGTTTGGCATTTTTTCACTTTTTTTTTTTTACATTTGTTCACATTTTAGAGACACTTTTATTGACATTTGTCAATCGATTATTCTTTTCTCCAAATGCTATAAAATTGACAACAAAAAACACCCAAATTCAATGAAAGTAGTGAACTGATTATTTATTTAACTTGTGAGGAGCGTTGCTGGGAACCATCCACATTACTTTTTTGGACAATTTGTTTGAAAGAAACCCAAATTTGTGATATAGAAACTTTTAAAAAAGGGGTCAAATCTGACCCGGAGACAACAGGAGGGTTAAAAAAGGAAGATGTGTTGGGAGTTTTGCCGACCGGATACGGCAAAAATGTATTTGATCAACTAGCTCGTTGCTCTGGTCGGTTGTAGCGCTGTCCTATTGCGTGCAGGGGAAATTTGAAAGACAACCGTTTATCCCCCCTCGGATTGAGCCCTGCCAACGTGGCGTTCCCAGACCCAACACCTTGATGTGGGTCTGGCTTGTCCGGCTACATGGTGGCGTGAGAAACTGTTGAATGTACAAAAGCTGCAGACTGAGCAACATCTCAGCTGTACAGTTGTCCAACGAGGGCAACCAGAAGCTGCGGGCCGGCGTCTTCTGCACACAAAACGCCAAATCTGAGAGCTGTTTAAATTCCTTTACGCTCCTTGTGGTTGCTCCACAGGTGTCAGGTTTCAGCGTTTAAACAAGCCGGGGAGACACAGAAGGGGGGAGGAAACGCTGGGACTCCTACGCTGGGATCCTCATTAAAACCAAGCCATTGGAAACGGGTAGGGCCACGCTTGTTGTGGTGAGCCTATTACACGTCTATGATTGTTACTCTTGAGGGTTTCCAGAAATGCAAGCAGCGGAGGATGAGGAGGAGTAGTGGGTGAAAGTGTGAAAGAATAAGAAGCATTGGAGGGTTCACGAGCATTATGGAATCCAGAAAACCAGGTTAACAGGTGCAGCGATCAGATTATGTTGGATATATATTTCATTTTCAGATTCAAAATGCAACCTTACCAGCACTTGTCTTCCGACACACATGAGACCAGGACGCCTCACTAGGTCAGTCTCACAGGCCTGACCCACATGAGACCAGGACGCCTCACTAGGTCAGTCTCACAGGCCTGACCCACATGAGACCAGGACGCCTCACTAGGTCAGTCTCACAGGCATTTATTCCACTTCCTCCGTATAAAAACAACTTTGGTCAGAAAGGCCTCTATACATGAGACCAAGATTTAAAATGACATCCCACATCACATCGGAACACTATCATCCATCACTTATTGCAAGAAGGCCAAACAGCTCTTTAAAACAACTTTGTACAAATCTTTTTTTTTTTTTAATGCTCAAGTTTTGTCCAAGCCTTGAACACTGTCATGTATTTGTCTAGCCCAACTGATGTCTTTAAAATGTGTCTTGTCCTTAATGCTCATGTGTTGTCCAAGTTGTTGCACTGTCTGAAAACCAGGCCCATTTATGTTTTAGTGTAATGTTCTGTCCTTTTAACTTTCCTGTATAATAAATATGAATGAATGAATGTCTATGTGACTTTGTCGCGACCATGCAGTAGAAGCTCTCAGCGGAGTTGAAAACCTCGTTGCCAATACTGAGCTCAGACTGCCAAAGATTATTTTCCAACAAAATAGCCCATAAATGCCACACAGCTCTGCCAACTTAGACGTCTAAAAACTAGGATATGGACAAATACAAAAATTCTAAGCCTATTGAGACTGTACACCGAGCTGAATTGACAAACCTAAAATCCATATTAGGAGCAGATTACAGAATCATTTTACCTTCCTGAGCCCTAAAAACTCCAAGAAAATCTGAGAAAGAATATTCCTGTGGTTGAAATGTATGGATATATAGTAGGGCTGGGCAATATATTGATTATATATCAATATTGTGATACAAGATTCAATATCGTCATAGATTTTGGATATTATTATATCGTAATATGGCATGTGTGTTGTCTTATCCTGTCTTAAAGGCTGCATTACAGTAAAGTCATTTTCATGCCATTTTTTTTCTAATTTCCCAGACTATTCTAGCTGGTTTATTATTTGCCTTTATCCACTTAGTTATCATGTAATAACTCGTTACTGATGAGAATTTGTCAAAAATCTCATTGTGTAAATACTGTGTGAAAGCACCAATAGTCAATACTACACTATCGATACCGAGGTGTTGAGTCGAAATTATCTGGATATTTGGTAGGCCCAGAAGGTCGGAAAGTAGTGCCTTTTCATTTTTGGGTGAAATTATGCATTAACCCTCATGTTGTCCTGTATCAATGTTCTTTTTAATTTCCCAAAATAACATGATTGATTCCACACAACGCTCTTTGCCAAGTACAAATCTCTACTTTCATTAAAATTCCAAATTATTACAATATATCTTAACAGAGCTGAGAATGAAATAACATGCTCAATGTGAGTGAGGGGATGGAGACACATGGGAAAATAGGATTTTATGAGTTGTGGTAATTGGCTTTGTTAAAAATGTCTTCTTCTAAAAGTGAGCAACTCACTGCAAACCCACACCTGAGGCAAGGCCGCTCTCTGATTGGTGCACAGGTGAAGCCCAGCACACACCACGCCCACCAGTTCAAATACAAACAAACCCTGTAACCCCAACTGTGTGACTCCACTCTGTCAACACACACACACATGCACACATGCACGCATGCACACGCACACACACACATGCACAAGGTCCTGCTGCCTCAGAGCAAAGCTGGATTTTGGCCAATCAGTGGCACCCACCCAGCCACCCACCCACCAGGATTATTCTCCCGTGCTGCCTTCAGGGTCAGCCGGTAAAGGTAAATGAAACCTGCCTCATGTCTGCAACAGCTAGTGTGTTTCAGAATGCCATTTAAGAGTTTAAAAAAAGAAATACACACACACACACTATATATATATATATATATATATATATATATATATATATATATATAGCAGGGAACCCAAACTTCCCTTTCCCGAGCCACATCAACCAGCTCCAACTGGGGGATCCCGAGGCGTTCCCAGGCCAGGTTGGAGATATAATCTCTCCACCTAGTCCAGGGTCTTCCCCGAGGCCTCCTCCCAGCTGGACGTCCCTCCACCTAGTCCTGGGGACCTCCTCCCAGCTGGAGGTGCCTGGACCCCCCCAGGGACCCCCCCAGGAGGCATCCTTACCAGATGCCAGAACCACCTCAACTGGTTCCTTTCGACGTGAAGGAGCAGCGGCTCTACTCCGAGCTCCTCTCGGAGGACTGACCTTCTCACCCTATCTCTAAGGGGGAACCCCGACCCCCCCACCCCCAACGTTCCTGAGGAAACCCATTTCAGCCACTTGTACCCTGGATCTCGTTCTTTCGGTCATGACCAAATTAGTAAAGTGATGTGCCAATTTCAATATATTTATCTTATCACAGAGAAAGTGGTTTTGAAATTGCAGATTTTAGACACAGCCAGAGTGAAAAACATATTTCATATTTCTTCAGCATTACCATCTATGAAATGCAGGGTGACATCTTAATACTCTGCTTACTTGTGGCGGTCCTTATCAATGTAAAGGAGGCGCTGTGATTCTATCACGCCAAAGCCTGCACAGGATAACAATGTGCAGTCAGACTCTATTTATAGTCCCTGGACGGACTCTGGTGCAGACTGTTTTGGCTGCAGCAGCGCAGTAATTACAGCAGAGAGGAGAAAAGTCCTGCTAAAGGATGTGTCACTGTCAACACATTCATGTCTCTATAGTCTGGGACAATGCGCGTTGCTGTATCTTTTCAGTACATTGTATTTAAGTGAGTATGTTGGGAAAAACCTCGGATTTCTTCCACTCGGGAAAACAAGTTGAGAACTCAATGGCAACGAGACAGTTGTTTGATGTTAAGAGACAGATTTCAATAACTTCTCTCCATGCTCATCCCAGAACACTGAACTAACGAGATAATGTAGTGAAAATAAGACTTTCTTTAAGACCACTGTATGAAAGACTGATTGTGATTATATATATTTCATTCTACAACTCATTTTAGGGCTGAAGCTTACGATTCTTTTCATTGTTACTCAATCTGTGGATTATTGTCTGGATGAATGGATTAGTTGTTTGGTCTCTGAAATGTCAGAAAATGGTGAGTGTGAGAAAATGGATCAGTGTTTCCCAAAAGCCCAAGATGTCTTGTTTTGTCCACAACTCAAAGATCTTCAGTTTACTTTTCACAAGAAACTAGAACATACACACATGTAATAAGCTGACATCAGAGAAGTTGGACTTTTTTATATAAAAATGACTCAAACCCGTTTGATTATCAAAATAGTTGGCAATTAATCGATTCATCTTTGCCAGTTCCAGTCTTCTTGTTTCCACAGAAGAAATACGTCAATTTCCTCTATACAAGTCTCAAATTTCACCGCTGAGAGTATGAGGAGCAACAACGGGCGGCAAAACAAAACTTCACTGCAGAATTAATCAGTTGGAGTCATTTTTTTATGGAAAAAAAGTCAAACTTCTCTGATGTCAGCTTGTTAAATGTGAACATGTTTGAGTTTCTCCTTAGGGACAGTAAACTGAAGATCTTTTAATCATGGACAAAACAAGACATTTGAGGACGTCAACTTGGGCTTTTTGGGGACACACTGATCCCCATTTTCTGACATTTTAGAGACCAAACATGTACTGGATAAGTCGAGAGATTAATCGACAATGAAGACAATCAGTAGTTGCAGCCCTAGTAACATGGTGGTGAGCAGTGAAATTGCATTTACTCTTATGTAGGTCCGTTCAGATGTAAAGACCAAAGAAGAACATGGAGCAATCTCATGTTGTGAGAGATTTCCCCATTTCAAATATTCCATTTCTATCTTTGGTCTGCAGTTTGAGTCCTTTAAAAAGGTCCCATGGCATGAAATATGAGGTTTTTTAACATTAATATGCGCCCCCCAGCCTGCCTATGGTCCCCCAGTGGCTAGAAATGGTGATGGTGTAAACCGAGCCCTGGGTATCCTGCTCTGCCTTTGAGAAAATGAAAGCTCAAGATGGGCTGATCTGGAATCTCGCTCCTTATGAGGTCATAAGGGGCAAGGTTACCTCCCCTTTATCTGCTTAGCCCGCCCAGAGAATTTGGCGCCCCCATGAGAGAGACACATCATGGCTTTCAAACGAGCTAAGTGGCAGTTGGTCAAGGCCACATAGGGGACCAATAAAGAGTATAAATTAAATTAAATTAATGATATAATGATGTTTTATTTACAGTACAGTCACTGAGGGAGTAAACCAGTAATCTCGAGGAGGATGCTTGAAGGCTCTCTATGAACTCAAGTCTTTGTCCAGCCTCAGCCATCTAAACTGTCTTCAGCATAAATATGAAACACTCCAGTTTCCTTCGCAGTTCAAATTCCTCCCAGCTCAAACCGTTGGCCTCCATCTGCGGCGGCTGGAAGCCGGTTTACTTCCTTGTCAGATGCCTTTTTTTCCTTAAAAGACTGGGCTCTTTGTTTTCAGCTGCGATTAGCTGGCAGATATAAAAGGCAAACCAGGATGATATTTGAGACTATTGTGCGCGCATGCCTGCTTCTGGCACTCACACATATTCTCTGCACGATTTCCAGGGGAGAGCTGAGCAGGAAGGGCCAGATGTAGCATACACTCGTCATGAGACCGCAGGAGAAGGAGAAAAAAACCTTTGTGTTTGTTTTACTCGGCCTGAACGCTCTCACCAGCGCCTACGAGCTCAGTGAGACTTGTGACCTTTGGCCTTTCATACCGCTGACAAGCCTCAGTGGATTTAAAAAAATGCAGAGCACCAATGAGAAAGCAGGCAATCCTTCAACCAGGAAGCGGGGTTTTTGTTGTTGTTGTTGTTGCTGTAACTGTTAAGTTGTCTAACCTAGAGCTGTGAAATTAGTCAAAAGACCCACGTAAAAAAAGTTGACGTTTTTGGCATTTAAAAAATATATATATATATATATCTTTTTCAGAGCTTTTTGTCAATGTTTTTACAGAGTTGAGTACCAGAAATAGGGCAGACGCACAATGTAGTCACGGTTACCTTTTAAATTTAAATTTTTTTACCTTTTAAAAGCGTTGGCTTTCTTCAGTCGACTATTAAACCAGCAGCTCCACCAAAAACGGTCAACTGGTCAGTTCTGTCAGCTCATTGTCCTGATGTCAAACATCTGGAAACATCACAGTCAGCGTAATAGAATATAAATTGGAAATAGTCTTTAGATGTCGTCATTCGGGTTTTGGTTCCCCTATGAAGAATTTCTTGTGACCTGTTGTATATGTTAGCCCTCAATTTGACCCGTCTCCAAGGGTTTTTTTTAAATCAGAAATATGGGAGGTCAAAAATGTCAACAAGGTGACAAAACATTAGGGGAAAAAAGCATAAACAATATTGGAAAAAGTGACAAAAACTACAAAAAAAAACACTGGAAGTAAGCGTCAAAAACTTGGGAAAAAACGGCTAAAATGTTGAAAAAGTGACAAAATGTCAACAAAATATTTACATTCATAGGTATATTTTTTAGGGGTGACCGCGAATTATCGACCATTCAACGATTCGGTCTAAAGAGTCTGATTGGACGGCTGATCTCACAGTTGAAGCATCACGGTTCCTGAATATTTGGTTATGAAACAAAGGATCATTCCATTCAGGCTAAATGGGGGTGCTGAATGTCTGATTTTACATAGAATTGCTTTTTTTTTCCCCCAATGAATCATGATAAATAAAAAGATATTT
Organism: Etheostoma perlongum; assembly: GCA_026937815.1. Taxonomy (NCBI): domain Eukaryota; kingdom Metazoa; phylum Chordata; class Actinopteri; order Perciformes; family Percidae; genus Etheostoma; species Etheostoma perlongum. The sequence continues at coordinate 2,297,456 of CM049382.1, read as the reverse complement.
GCTGCACCTCTACCTGAAGAGGAACCGGTTTTAAATCACTCTCAATGCTGTGTGGGGTTTTTCACCCAGAGGCGGTCTGTGGGTGAAAGTACAGCTTCCTGTGATGACACTTCCTGTTGGGAAGCTCTTAAATTCCCAACAGGAAGAAATCATTTCCGAATGACTCAGGTGTCTCTGCCGTTACCCGGCCGACGTCATCGCCGAGGCGTGGATCCTGATGTCGTAAATCCACCGCAGAGAATGCTTATTAGCCGTGAGTCACAGCTCGGGGAAGATTTACACACTATTATTGTATTTTATGATTATTATCATGGTTGTTGTGGAGGTTAAACCCACCTGAACCACCCAGCTGTTGATTTAAACCCACTTAAGTTCAATTTGTGTCAAGCTGATGCAAGTTACTAGATGGCAGGTTTTTTATCCAGAGGGATAAAACCACATATAACTGCTTTTCGAGGGAAAATACTTATATTTTTGTTCATATAGGAATCGCCAGCCAAAGATTTTTTTTATTTTTTTTTTAACTTTCTTTTGAATGACACAACTTTTTCTTGTTTATTCAAGTCATTGTTCTATCTATTGTTCTATAAACCATCATTAATCTGTGAAAAACCGCCGTCACTATTTCCTTGCGTCCTTTAGTTAATGCCAAGGGTCCCCGGTCAGCTCACCTGGCAGACCGGGGTTCCCATATGTAGAGGTTTAAAACACTTATTCATGGGACTCTCTGGTTGATCTGGCCGCCATTGTTGCCAGTTGCACAGTGTATTCTGGTATAGACCGATAGTCGGACCCGGCCGATCGGTAGGCATGTACGATTAACCGTTATAATTTTTTAAAATGCCTTTGATTCTCATTTAATCTTACGAGCCGACTGCATCACAAGCCCTGCTCCTTTCTTCCGTGAGTTTTAAACATAGACTGTATAAAATAGGTTTTAAAGCGCTGTTTACAGGCTCGTGGTGATGAGCAACGTGCCATTGGTGCCAAAAAAAAATAATCGGTTTGGTGCTGCCAATTTGTTTAGTTTTGTCATGGTCAAAAGAATCGTGGCAGAGAATCGTGATATCAATTCTAAGCAAAAAAAAAAAAATCATGATTCATATTTTTTTGGCCTAAAGCAAGCCGAGGCGATAACAAAAGGTGACGTGAACACCTGCAGACTGCTGATTGGTCGGAGAGAATCGTGACTAAGCATTGCGTCATCACAGCTAGTGACAGTTCTGTGTGTGTGTGTGTGTGTGTGTGTGTGTCGCGTTAGGTCACGGCAGTTTGCTGCTATGACGACCAACCACGGCTTTGCCTCATGCATGAGGCGGTACTAATCTGCAACGCATAAAAAAGGAGGACAACGGGGCACCGCGGCCGAGTCGAGCTGGTACCATTAGTCTGACTTAATGACCACAACACTATCTGACTCTCTGTCACTGGGGGTCATGTTGGAAGCTTCTAATCCATTAAATCATTGCTTAAAGCTTTTAAACTACGTTTTGTGTTGGAGTTTGTAACAATCCAAAATCTTAACCCTCATGTTGTCCTCATGTTGTCCTCATGTTGTCCTCATGTTGTCCTCATGTTGTCCTCATGTTGTCCTCTGATCAAATTGACCCGTTGTCCTATATCAATGTTCTTTTTAATTCCCCAAAATAACATGATTGATTCCACCCAACGCTCTTTGCCAAGTACAAATCTCTACTTTCATTAATTTTGGGGCGTCTTATTCAATTTTATAGCATTGTAAAACAAATGGAAGTGTTTTTGAAATAGTATTGAGTAAAAGTTGACATATTCCAGTCTGTGATTATCATCAACATCCATTCCTTTAATTTTAGTCTCAATAATTCTTAATTTCTGCTTTTCTAACTCAAACATTAGGTATAATTTCCTATAAATGAGGTTTATTGACCTTAAATTCCAAAAATAACTGTAAAACTAAAGTTAATAAGTTAGTGTTACGTAGTGTTAAATGTCATTGAAAAAAGGGACAAAAGCCTAAAAGTAAAAAACATCGATAAAAAACGTCAACAGAAGTGATCATTTTCAATTTTGAAGGGAAGGCTACACAAGGGTTAATATGGACTTATGTATTTTCCCAGTTCACTGTAAATGCATATCGGTTCCAAATATCGGTTACATTACCTACTAATAATCAGTATCGGCCTGGAGGAAAACACGGTCGATCCTCTAGAAAATATAATCAACCTTTTCGCTTACAGAATATAGAATACTTACAGAATGACACATAAGTCTTTTTTATCAACTTCATAAAACAGATAAAGGGCGGAGGGGGGGATCACCAGACACCTCCTGATACGATATTTTCCGATATTTATGCCACGATACGATATTATTGCGATTTTAAAATATCCCGATTACCCCCCTCCCACTGTTGGCTGGTCCAAAGTTCTGCTGGGATGGAGGTTCAGACTCCTATAAATAGCTTGTAGGAAACTAGAAAAGAGGTGCGGAAATACCACAGATCCACTGGGACACCGTCCAACCCCCAGTCTGACCAGCACAGGCCCTGTGTGTGTGTGTGTGTGTGTGTGTGTGTGTGTGTGTGTGTGTGTGTGTGTGTGTGTGTGTGTGTGATGTAATTATATTTAAATGCACAATTAAACATTGACCTAGAATGAGAACAAAGAGAGATGCATTGCACCAGGTTGTAGCTATTTTGAGTCTGTCTGTCTGTCTGTGGGTCTGTCTGTCTGTCTGTCTGTCTGTGGATCTGTCTGTGTCTGTGGATCTGTCTGTGGATCTGTCTGTCTGTGTCTCAGGGCTCATTTAAAGTACTTAATGACACCTTTGCTCCTATAAAATCATTATATTTCTCTTTATATTACAACAGGAAGTCGTAGTAGTGAGTTTAGTTTGCCCTCATTTTGCTTAATAGTGTTTTATCACTTTTCATTTCAGAAACTGGTGCTTAGTAGTGACTTCCTGCTCCCTTCATGGCAATTGTGTTTTGATTAATGGATTAGTTGTTTGGTCTCTAAGATGAGTGAAATGTGGATCAGTGTCTCCCAAAAGCCAAAAATTATGTCCTCAAATGTCTTGTTTGGTCCACAACTCAAAGATATCCAGTCTACCATCACAGAGAAGAGAAGAAACTACAACACATTCATATTTAAGACGCTGGAATCAGAGATTTTACATATTTTTTCAAACAGATTAATCGATTATCAAAACGGTTGACAACCAATTCAATAGGTGTCAACTAATCGATTAACCTTTGCAGCTCTAGAACATCTTGGTGTCGCTGAACGGAATGATCCATATCTAAAGTGCACGTCTTAACATGCTCCAACACTTCAAATCACCCTGAAGTTCATTACAGGCACCACGTAGAAAAACCACAAAAGTCTTACTAATGCCACAAAGTACGCGAGGTGTCCAAACCTGAAGCCCGGTGTGCGCAACATGTTGCATGCGTGATACAGTACTTTCTTACCTCTGTGAAGAAGTTATCCATTGCCCTGGTTTATTTTAATCCCCGAGGATCTGCTGTGTGGAAACCGCGCGTCCCGTCAATATACCTCATGTGTTGTTAGTGAGATTCCAAACTCAACCAAAGAAAAAGAAAACAAGAGTTTCACTCCATGCTGTGGCTGTGGACGTCTGCAGGACGGAGCGTGGAGCTACAGGAGCGGAGTTACCCTTTGTTTCATGGGTTATACTAGTCCAGCGGAGACAACACGAGTCATATAAGACGTCGGGGTCAGGGTCTCCAAGACTCCCTCTCTCCGTGTGTCTCCGTGTGCGTCCCCCCCTTTCCACAGGTTCGTGTGGTTGTTTGGGCAACACTGTAGCGTGCACCAGGAGACAAGGAGACAATAACCGAGAGACCGGTAAAACTTTGGAGACTCTCTCTCTCTCTCTCTCTCTCTCTCTCACACGCACACACGCACACACACACACACTCAGTCAGACGTGATAATAATCGTGGAGCTCCACCTCCACACCCTGCACCCTCCTCCCTTCTCCAGCCGCCCCGCTGTGTCTTGGACTCCCCCTGCTGTCCTGGCAAGGTTTTTTATTATTTCATTTTGTTTTTTTTATTTTTTTTGAGAAAAGTGTACAGGCAAAGAACAACAAAATGTTGACATTTCAACCCAGAAAAACACAAAGTTGCGGGTCGACGGCAAGACGACGCAAGGGTTAAGACTGAATGACAAACTACATCCAGGTTAAACCACACACACAAAGCACACAGAATGACCCCTGACCCCTGCTGGTTTGGGCCCCAGGGCCCCGCCGTGCCCCCTGAACCACAGTCCTCCATTGTTACAATGCATTCAAAACTACAGTGCACATGTTTCTTACAATTGCATTTTTGTTTTAAATGGCAGGGCCTGAATTGGTCCGAAAAGGTGCCAGTACCCGCATTCTGCAGTTGCATGACACGATCATCGCATGTGTGAAATATTTACATTCATAGGTATATCTTTTAGGGGTGACCGCGAATTATCGACCATTCAACGATTCGGTCTAAAGAGTCTGATTGGACGGCTGATCTCACAGTTGAAGCATCACGGTGCCTGAATAATTGGTTATGAAACAAAGGATCATTCCATTCGGGCTAAATGGGGGTGCTGAATGTCTGATTTTTACATAGAATTGCTTGTTTTTTTCCCCCAATGAATCATGATAAATAGTCTGTTTTGGTTGAGAAATAAGACTATTATAATATAATAATGTTAATGACAATTGGAAGTAAGGGTATTCAAATCAGAACAATTACAAACAACATATTCAAAAGTAGTAATGACACTCAATGGGAGATGGGATTGGTTGGAGCTAAGACGACGCTAATGGTTGTCATGTGGAAATGTAACTGCAGAACCTGTGCATCCTGTGTCATAACATAGAGAGATCTGTTGTTGTAAGATGGATTTTACCCACTCTCCACCAATAAGTCATTTCATTGGCACTTATTTTTTGCCACTGTTTAGGCCTTGTGGGATATGTGTACTCATAAAAAAACAGTTTCAAATCCTCTTTGCTGATTTATGTTAATTTCCTTTCATTTCTCCCTTTTCTGGTTTTGGTACACAGTACTGTTGAGTACCGGCCTATTTCAGGCACTGAGAAGGACAGATGAGTAGGATTGGGCATCCAGAACTGGTTCTAACTTGGAAATCGTTAAAAGAAATTACAAATCCAATGGAATTTGGTTTTGAATCCGATCATCGGTTCAAAATGTAACATGCGCAGGTTTTGGCTGCTGTAGCGGCCGCCATGCATCTACATCTTGTGTTGCAGCCGTGGAGCACAGTAAGTCCTAAAATATAGCCTCATATTATGTAGAAAAATCCCGGTAAAACTGCAAACCACCATTGAATGTGAAAATAGGCATGTAACCCATTTCAACTCCACCCCTCAAAGAACCCAAATCAAGAATCGATAAAAACAGAAAGAGGAATCAGAATTAAAATTAAAATTAAAAACAGTGCCCAACCCTACAGACGAGAGAGAAAGGTGTGGAGTTATTTTCAAAGTAAGAGCTTAGCTGTGCCTCTGATATTTTTCATAACGACCTCATGAGATGCAAGAGTCTTTTGTATTCAAATGCTCTGGGCTGACTTTGCAACATCAAAAACCATCAAAACCACAACGCTGCATGTACTGTAGCATTTGCAATCCTGTGACTATCAGCATCTCGTTAAAGAGTGGGAACCCAATGTGAGCCATCCACGGGGGTGGGGGTGGGGGATGTAGGTTTGAATAAGAAGGAGGAGATGAATATTGGACATGTGAGCAGTAGAAAGTAAAGCAGGTCTGTAGTGATCCTCACATTCAGCTATTTCTGCATGCGTTCTCACAAATACAGTCCGTCGTGGCAGACAAACATATTGGGCTAGTTGCGGCTGAGTGACGGTGCACTTGGGTGTGTTCTGGGAACAGAATCCATACATGGCTGCCAGATTTGGGAGCTTTTTAAGGAGGTGACTTGCTCAGAGTTAGATCCAGCTAACATTTCTGGGCCAGCTTTGGAGCAAAAGTGAGTCAGTTTTGCTCAGATTTCAAATCTGGTAAATATCTGGCGACCAAGCGTGCCAAATTTAATCCAAAGCTGGGCCAAGAACTCTTGGCTATCCTCATATATATATGACTTGTTTGTACTTTGTTGTGGAAATCATAACAACTCTTTCCGAACTACAGGGATGGTACTCATAGGCAATCAAACAGGATTAATAACAATACTGGACATATTATAGGCCCATGTGCCAAGAAGCCAGGTCCTCAGTGTAATTTGACTATTAGCATTTCGTGTTGCCGTGTCAACGGGATTAGTCAAACGTCCTGCCAAAAAACATCCTACCTTTGAAAATTACCCAACAAAGAAGCCACCATGACACCTTTGAAGCATCCGTGCCCAGGCACCCGTCATCTCATAATCGGTCCAAACTACTGTCTGATAGAGAAAGTACCTTTGATTAACCTTGGATGACATATTAGGTAGGAAACCAGAACAAACCAGTAAGTAGTGATTGGGTGATTTTAACCTTCATGTTGCCTTCAGGTCAAATTTGACCCGTTTTCAACGTTTTTTTAATGTCTGAAATAAAGGAAGTCGAGATACGGGTGAAAAATGTTGGAAAAAGCGGCAAAATCGATGAAAAAAACACCAAAAATAGTCCACCATTCACTTTAAATACAAATATTCTAACTTTATACTATTTCTCAACTATATGTATCTAGTGTCTAGATTTTTATATTTTACAGTTAATTTTAGACGTTATATATTTATATTTATCACTCTACATGCTCTGCACACCCATATAAGCATTAGCATTTATTTACTAATAACTCAGCTTTTCCACAGTGTTTTTAATTGTTTCTGTGCTGTTTTCTTTTAAGCTGTGAACTTTGCTCGTAATATCGTACTACAGTGTACTGTGGTATGACAATCAAGAAATCTTGGATCTTGAACCATCACAACAGCAGTGATGGTGGACCACCAAGTGCGTACCTGGAGCTATTAGGCAATGGGTGTTGTTTAGCGTGTTAACAGCTGCTGTCTTCCCTGAGGTGTTTTCTACTCTTATCACCACCCCTGGTTCACCTATCTGGACAACGTCACCCCGGAGACCCTTGACCTGGAATTCCTGTTCGCTGACAGAGGTTAAGTAACACTTGTTCCCTGTAGCGTCGGTCTGTAAGCCTCTAAAGATTCCTCCAGTCTAACTAGATTTGTGCGAGGAATGAGCTCAGCCCACTTCTGGTCTCGCCCTTTTGTGTTAAGGACTTTTGGGAGTTGACATGTAGGTGTTGGTTTTGAGTGACGAGGAGCTACTGTTGAGTAACCTATGCGTGTTTTAGCCCGTTGGCTAGGGCAGGGTTAAAATGATCAATCCTCCAAATGTAGCGCCGCATTCATTCTTTCAGGGAGACTTCAATAATCACTTATATCCTATACTGATCAGCTGTTAACCAATCATTATCATCCATGTGTTCACGAGCCAATCACAGCGGGGCATCCCTGTTTTAAATCTGTTCTCTCTAGACTCCATCGGGGGATATGTCTGGGTTTCCCTAACCCTTGAAAACATATTTTATACAATGGAGTCTAATCTCCAAAGACTTGGTATATTTTTACATTGTTGTACATTTCATATTGTTCACATGTAGCTTAATAATAAAGTTATGCCTATCTGCAACAAAGTCTCCCCTGATTGAATTAGAATATCTTTGTTTGAGTGTTCTCATATCAATAAATAAAATTTCATCCCTTTGCACCATGGATGTGGGGATCTTAAAGTAAACGTTAACCTGGTGCATTATTAAATTAAAAATTATATTAATTAAAAAAAAAAAAAAATAGTTGATGCTTGCTTCTTGGCTCAAGGCCGGCAACAAAAAGGGAGATCTTACACAGATAATGTAACCAAAAAGTAATTTATTCAACTAAATACCCTAATAACATAACTTAACCCAACATAAAGGTAACAGTGGGGTGTGTGAGACATCAGTTGTGTTTGCCATGCATGGATGAGTGAACGAATGAAGTGAAGTGTGTTGTAAGGTGCAACAAACCAAACAGAGAACAACATGGTGGATGCTCCAGTAGGACCAGCTGAGAGAGAGAGAGAGAGGCTCCCAGAAGGGCCGAGGCCTTTACGCCCTCTGTAGGCCACGCCCAGTTGGCCAGGTACAGACGAACCTCCCAACTCACCTCCCCGCCCACTCTCAGCACCTGAAAACAAAAAGGAGCAGAACACGACAGGCCGGCAGATTGGGAAGGGCCGTCACAAGTTGTACAATTTGCAGAAGTTCGAGTTTTGAAAGCACACTACAACAAAGAGCAATTAGGATGGTAAACAATGTAGGACATCATGTGCATACAAATTTACTGTATTTAAAATTACACACGTTTGACCTGAGGACAACATGAGGGTTAAGTTTGGTGTGTTTTTCTGTAGTTTAGAGGAGTTAAGTTAAAGTTAAGTTAAGGTTAGGGGCAGTTTAGTTTAGTCTTTATTCATCTATCAACTGCATACCCAACACCAAGACTCCCCAGGTGTGTTTCTGACGTCTTCGTCTCCCATTCCTCGACTCAGACTGTCCGTCCTTAATCTTTGACTCTTCTAACTGTCAAGTAGTGACTCTCAAATCTGAGCAGTTATCTTCCATCAGTTAGCTTAAGTATGTGAGTGATTCACGTGTAGGTGAAAGCAATGGGAAAATGGAAAATTTCCATCGGTTCAAAAAAGACTGCACGCTAAATGGCAGAAAATGACCACATCAACACAAAATATTGACTTTTGCCAGCAGAAATGTAAAATATACAAACATATAATTTCGGATTGAGATGTTTAGGTGGTCTGACACTTTAAAGGACTGTACGCAGCACCGTGACAACAGTCAGGACCGTTCCTGCCTCGGTTCTTTGAACCCATCATGGAGAACTACCAGGGGATTATAGGAGCCTGTTGTCTCTTGTTTATTGATTCTTTGCCAGCATCTTCAAAACTCTCAAACTGCCAAAAACAGGATGAGGAAGACAAACATTTCCTCTCTGAAAAGATGTGAGATAACGCGTCCGGGACTCCCGCGACTCCAGTGTGTCAGTGGTGAAGCCAAACCCGACTTCCTGCCACCGGCATCACGCTGATATAAGGAGGGGGAGAGTGGAGGACTCACACATAACAGACATAAAACACCTGGAGGAGAAGGAGAGGATGGAGAGCAAGGTAATGTCAATTTGATCTGGCATGACGCATCTCAAAAGGGTTTATCTTTTGGGTAAAATGTCTAAATAAAAAAATGAATCTGTTCCGCAGATTCACGTACAGATTAAACTCTGAATAAACAGTCTGTCTCTTGTATATGAACAGTAGCCCCTACAGTAAGGATCATAAGATGATTACATTAAAAAGAAGTCATGCAGATGAAATATGTAACCAGAAAGACATTCAAATGCCACTGAAGATGTTAGACTGTTGAGAGGGAAGACAACATTAAGTAAGTAGAAGAAAGTAGTTTGTTATCAGCTCCTTTTCGGTGATACATATGCAAAAAAAATGTCAACTTCAAACCCTTTGTACAACAATAAAAAGTTAATTTTCAATTTGAACCCAGGGCAATTTGACGGGAAGACAACACAAGGGTTAAAAGGGGCTGCAGACGTATTCATGATTTGCAGGTAAAGAGTCCAAATGTGCAGGTACCGTATTAGTATTGCTCTTCAAGGTCAAAGAACTTCAGCTCATAATGGATTTTCTGTTTGGACTGCATTAGCTGATCTGTGTTTGCAGCAGGGTGCAGTGTGATTAGAACATCCACATTCAATAAGCTTATTGAACTACCCCCCGGTATGAACCGTGGCACAGCAGCCCTAGTGTTAAGCCCCTGCAGGGTTTGAACCTGCGTGGGGAAACCCCGTTGGATTTGGAATCAAAAGATGGCCAACCTCGGTAAGGGCCCCGACAAGCCCATCATTAATCATTGGGAGACCCCCCTCAGTGGATCCTGGTAAACCTTCAAGGACCCCAAAAACTCCTGAATGTCTCCTCAAAGACTAATGGAGGGAGGGGCTGATAATTACACGCAGTCAAGCCTGTCTTCAACTCCCTGTGATTACCGAAAGCTAAATGTTAATCTTTACCACTCACTGACAAATGGTGACGCAGCAAATTCTTTCATCCTGGGAAGGGCATGACAGGCCCGGTTATTACTATTAAGCCCTTAGAGAGACAGAAAATACTGAAAACATTGCGATGAAGGAAGTTCTTTAGGCATATACTTTAGCAAAGATACTAAATCGTGGCATTTGTTCCCTACACTGAGGTAGAAGTTTGTCATTCAGGTGTAATAAAGTCTGGAGAAAGTGGAATATAGATCAGGAGAGTGAAGGTTTGACTGTGATTGAAAAGGAACTCAAGACTCCACTCCAGTGTTTTGGTTACAAATTTCTATAGACATGTTTTTTATATATAAGCAGAAAATTAACAAGTAGGAAGAGTGGATGACCTTACATGACTTATTGCCTTAACTTCTTCAAATCCTAAATCGTTTGGATGAAACAATTATGTTTCTCCAATAAAACTGCAGGTACATTGTCATTAGACTCATTTCACCTTAAAAACAATAAATTACTTGTTTTGATAATAAAGTATAAAGTTTTATTTAAGTTCCACAAACAGGCCTTTGTCTCAGAGCACACAATATCAGAAGGGTGTAAAGAACCAAACTAGTTTCACTGAAACTGAAGTAACAGTTGACTCAGAAGGCGTTCAAGTGAAATAAGGTAGTCTATATAGCCTACTATCTACTATTAGTCACAGAGCATGCTCCACTATGACGTCTAGCAGGCTTGGTCCTTGGTTTTTTTTTTTAACATTAATATGAGTTCCCCCAGTCTGCCATTGGTCCCCCAGTGGCTAGAAATGGTGATAGGTGTAAACCGAGCCCTGGGTATCCTGCTCTGCCTTTGAGAAAATAAAAGCTCAGGTGGGCCGATCTGGAATCTTGCCCCTTATGATGTCATAAGGGTAAATGGTTGCCTCCCCTTTCTCTGCTTTGCCCACCCAGAGAATTTGGCCCCCCCATGAGAGAAAGACATCATGGCTTTCAAACAAGCAAAGTGGTCAGTTGGTAAGGTTTATATAAAAGAGACTTCAGATACAGTATTAGGGGACCACTAAGGTCTATATAAAAGAGACTTCAGATACAGTATTAGGGGACCACTAAGGTCTATATAAAAGAGACTTCAGATACAGTATTAGGGGACCACTAAGGTCTATATAAAAGAGACTTCAGATACAGTATTAGGGGACAACTAAGGTCTATATAAAAGAGACTTCAGATACAGTATTAGGGACCACTAAGGTCTATATAAAGAGACTTCAGATACAGTATTAGGGGACCACTAAGGTCTATATAAAAGAGACTTCAGATACAGTATTAGGGGACCACTAAGGTCTATATAAAAGAGACTTCAGATACAGTATTAGGGACCACTAAGGTCTATATAAAAGAGACTTCAGATACAGTATTAGGGGACAACTAAGGTCTATATAAAAGAGACTTCAGATACAGTATTAGGGGACAACTAAGGTCTATATAAAAGAGACTTCAGATACAGTATTAGGGACCACTAAGGTCTATATAAAGAGACTTCAGATACAGTATTAGGGGACCACTAAGGTCTATATAAAAGAGACTTCAGATACAGTATTAGGGGACCACTAAGGTCTATATAAAAGAGACTTCAGATACAGTATTAGGGACCACTAAGGTCTATATAAAAGAGACTTCAGATACAGTATTAGGGGGACAACTAAGGTCTATATAAAAGAGACTTCAGATACAGTATTAGGGACCACTAAGGTCTATATAAAGAGACTTCAGATACAGTATTAGGGGACCACTAAGGTCTATATAAAAGAGACTTCAGATATGGTATTAGGGACCACTAAGGTCTATATAAAAGAGACTTCAGATACAGTATTAGGGGACAACTAAGGTCTATATAAAAGAGACTTCAGATACAGTATTAGGGACCACTAAGGTCTATATAAAGAGACTTCAGATACAGTATTAGGGACCACTAAGGTCTATATAAAAGAGACTTCAGATACAGTATTAGGGACCACTAAGGTCTATATAAAAGAGACTTCAGATACAGTATTAGGGGGGGACCACTAAGGTCTATATAAAAGAGACTTCAGATACAGTATTAGGGGACCACTAAGGTCTATATAAAAGAGACTTCAGATACAGTATTAGGGGACCACTAAGGTCTATATAAAAGAGACTTCAGATACAGTATTAGGGGACCACTAAGGTCTATATACAGTGGGTACGGAAAGTATTCAGACCCCTTTAAATTTTTCACTCTTTGTTTCATTGCAGCCTTTTTTCCAAAAATCAAAAAGTTCATTTTATTTCTCAGTAATGTACACTCAGCAACCCATCTTGACAGAAAAAAACAGAAATTTAGAAATTTTTGCATATTTATTAAAAAACAAAAACTGAAATATCACATGGTCATAAGTATTCAGACCCTTTGCCGTGACCCTCATATGTAACTCAGGTGCTGTCTATTTCTTCTGATCATCCTTGAGATGGTTCTACACCTTCATTGGAGTCCAGCTGTGTTTGATTATACTGATTGGACTTGATTAGGAAAGCCACACACCTGTCTATATAAGACCTTACAGCTCACAGTGCATGTCAGAGCAAATGACAATCATGAGGTCAAAGGAACTGCCTGAAGAGCTCAGAGACAGAATTGTGGCAAGGCACAGATCTGGTCAAGGTTACAAAAAATTTCTGCTGCACTTAAGGTTCCTAAGAGCACAGTGGCCTCCATAATCCTCAAATGGAAGACGCGTTTGGGACGACCAGAACCCTTCCTAGAGCTGGCCGTCCGGCCAAACTGAGCTATCGGGGAGAAGAGCCTTGGTGAGAGAGGCAAAGAAGAACCCAATGGTCACTGTGGCTAAGCTCCAGAGATGCAGTCGGGAGATGGGAGAAAGTTGTAGTAAGTCAACCATCACTGCAGCAATCCACCAGTCGGGGCTTTATGGCAGAGTGGCCCGAAGGAAGCCTCTCCTCAGTGCAAGACACATGAAAGCCCGCATGGAGTTTGCTAAAAACACCTGAAGGACTCCAAGATGGTGATAAATAAAATCCTCTGGTCTGATGAGACCAAGATAGAACTTTTTGGCCTTAATTCTAAGCGGTATGTGTGGAGAAAACCAGGCACTGCTCATCACCTGTCCAATACAGTCTCAACAGTGAAGCATGGTGGTGGCAGCATCATGCTGTGGGGGTGTTTTTCAGCTGCAGGGACAGGACGACTGGTTGCAATCGAGGGAAAGATGAATGCGGCCAAGTACAGGGATATCCTGGACGAAAACCTTTTCCAGAGTGCTCTGGACCTCAGACTGGGCCGAAGGTTTACCTTCCAACAAGACAATGACCCTAAGCACACCGCTAAAATAACGAAGGAGTGGCTTCACAACAACTCTGTGGCTGTTCTTGAATGGCCCAGCCAGAGCCCTGATTTAAACCCAATTGAGCATCTCTGGAGAGACCTGAAAATGACTGTCCACCAACGTTTACCATCCAACCTGACAGAACTGGAGAGGATCTGCAAGGAGGAATGGCAGAGGATACCCAAATCCAGATGTGAGAAACTTGTTGCATCTTTCCCAAAACGACTCATGGCTGTATTAGATCAAAAGGGTGCTTCTACTAAATACTGAACAAAGGGTCTGAATACTTATGACCATGTGATATTTCAGTTTTTGTTTTTTAATAAATATGCAAAAATTTCTAAATTTCTGTTTTTTTCTGTCAAGATGGGTTGCTGAGTGTACATTACTGAGAAATAAAATGAACTTTTTTGATTTTTGGAAAAAGGCTGCAATGAAACAAAGAGTGAAAAATTTAAAGGGGTCTGAATACTTTCCGTACCCACTGTAAAGAGACTTCAGATACAGTATTAGGGGACCACTAAGGTCTATATAAAAGCATCCAAAGAGCACCATGTCATGGGACTTTTAAATGAAAGGGCTTACAAAGAAGGGTGTCCCGAGGCAGCCGGGCAAAGGGAAGTCCATAAAAAAATCCAAAAACCACTTGAAAAATACTGTGACTAGGATAAACAAAAACCACAAGAGACTTCTGCTTCTTCTTCAGTTGTATTGGTGGACCACAAGCCAACGTTTAAGGTGCATGCCGTCAATTAAAATAAAATAAAGAAATTCTATTATATTCTGAACCCATTTCAAGCAACCAGAGCCAAAGAAAGCACACAGACTAAATATACAAGGTGATGAGGATTGTAACGAGGGACATGAGACATGAGGGCATTCTTTGTTATTTTGACATTATAATCAGTGGCGTAGTCTTGGTGATACGCAGGCAGTATAGCCGAGACAGTTCCAGGATTTCCATGTACCCACTTAAAAATGCCCAATGACACAAAAACATACTTTCCATCATATCTGTGATATATTTTGAATTGTCATCTGTGTTTTTTTTTGCTTCACATAAGTAAAATATAGGTATTTCCACCGTAAATTGGTGCATAAAAGTGTATGCGAATACAGGATGAAATTGAAGTTGAAGATGATAAAACCTTCCCTAGGGGAGGACATCTAGACCTGCCCCACCCCTACCCTACAAAGGCAGATTCTGGCCAGTATACAGTACAGTATACCCCCAACAATACGTTTGAGTACACCACTGACTATAATCTTGGATACTGAGTACTTAGCAGCAGTTCATGCAGAAGACCTTTCAGTTTAGAAAATATAATTAATGCTTAAATAATGGTGATGACTGGTTTTGTCCCCACACCACATCACCAGAACCAAACGCTTCAAAGCTGCTTTTGAACTTGACTCTGATGTCTGGAAACAGCTGTTTTCTCTTTAAGCTCAGGCCGTGCTGTATCTGCACTTCAGTACAGCCATCTATCCGCCGTGCGTGGCGACGACAGAGACCACTTATAATCAGAGGTGTAGAAGTGCGTTCAACCCGATGATTCATCGGCAAATTAGAAACAAGAACAGCAAGGTGCTCACATCATCACATGCACCCTATGTTATTACAGCGTGTTTACAGTATGTGCACCAAACGCACTTTTAAACATAAAGACAATAATCAAATAATAAGATGAAGGAATTAAATAAATAATCTGAAAAAATCATGTTCACCTCAAATCAGGGAAGAGCATGAAAGTGGAACTATGTAGTTGTTTTTTTGTACCTTTTTACCTGAACTGAACCTGTAGGGGGGCTCTATAGAGAAACCTGTAGGGGGTTCTATAGAGAAACCTGTAGGGGAGCTCTATAGAGAAACCTGTAGGGGGGGGCTCTATAGAGAAACCTGTGGGGGGGCTCTATAGAGAAAGGGGGGCTCTATAGAGAAACCTGTAGGGGAGCTCTATAGAGAAACCTGTAGGGGGAGCTCTATAGAGAAACCTGTAGGGGGGCTCTATAGAGAAACCTGTAGGGGGCTCTATAGAGAAACCTGTAGGGGAGCTCTATAGAGAAACCTGTAGGGGGGGGCTCTATAGAGAAACCTGTAGGGGGGCTCTATAGAGAAACCTGTAGGGGGGCTCTATAGAGAAACCTGTAGGGGGGCTCTATAGAGAAACCTGTAGGGGGGCTCTATAGAGAAACCTGTAGGGGGTTCTATAGAGAAACCTGTAGGGGGGCTCTATAGAGAAACCTGGCAGCAAAAAGTGAAGAAATGGCCAAAACTGCATAGCACCCCTTTAAAGTGTAACAACGTGTAAATGTATCACAACAGGAAATGAACATAAACTGGAATTAATTCCCTCCATCATGTGGTGGCATAACGTTATGAAGTGCACATGAAAAGCAAAAGCAAAAAATTTAATTTTTGAACAGCCACTGAATGTCTAACATTGAAATCGTTTACTTTGAAAACCACGTATCTGAATTTATTTGTTTTCCGAATTGAAAACAAATAATCTTAATTTTAATATGAAAAGCTGAATTGGATTGTACTTTTTTCCCTGGCAGTCATCTTTGAGTAAATATTTTATAGCTGCTTTCTTGGATCACATGACTGACAGACTCTAATAGGCCAGAAGATCGCTGGCCTATTTAGGCTCGATTGGCTGCCTATAAGTAGCCGTGTGAATGTCGCTGTGTGAATTATTTCAACTTATATGTTGGATCTGAATTATCCTTATCTCAGCACATAAAACCCAAACTCTCTTCATGGCTTGAGACGACTGGCAGTAAATGAGATTTACAGCAATTTGTGTGAACTGACCCTTAAAGATAAACAACCAGGGGCTTGTACAGCCTTGTAAGCACTGGATAGACAGAGAGGGCTGTAGTTCACACGCAGTTCTCTGCAGTGGTACAGCTCAGAAGACGCAGGATTTACTATCAACAGGTCTGAGCAGAGGTCAGGTATGGCCGGGTCGGCAGGCCGCCGCATCTGCCAGAACAAACTGACCTCTCCATAATCCCCTCATACTTCCTGCTGGAGGGAGGAGGGAGAAGGGGGCTGCAGTAAACCCGACACTAGGTATGGAGGAGGATGCATTTTCATTCAGAGATACCGCAGTGTAAAACAGCTTCACACACAGGCTTTTTTTTGCCAGACCTTCCTCCACAGTGCTGCGGAGGAAGGTCTGGTTTGTCCACACAGAGATCAGGAATGGGAGGAAAACGTGCTCTGGTGTATTGGCATTTCTTTAATGGAGCGATCTTTTGTTTTTTAACCACATTTTTAGATTGGCATTCCAATCAGGCTCTGTAGCTTAAATCGTTCCAATGGTCAACTATTTCGGGTTCACTCCTACAATGGATCACCTTCAGCACAAAACAACCAGATTAGAGGACAATGCAGCCAAGGTTGGCCTAAAAATGAACGACAAGAAGTGCAAGATAATGAAGATCAACAGCAAGAGCAACAACAAGCTGAAGGTTGGAGAAAGCGAGGTAGAGGAGGTAGAGAGCTTCACGTATCTGGGGGCAAACGTCACTAAGGATGGTGGAGGCACAGCGGATGTCAAGAAAAGAGTGGCACTGGCAAGCGCACAGTTCAAAAGTCTATCAAACATATGGCAAGCCAGTGATATTAGCAGGAGGATCAAAACCTCCCTTTTCAAGAGCTTGGTCCTTTGGGTTCTGCTTTATGGATGCGAGACCTGGAAACTAACCAAGGGAGAGGAGAAGAAACTAGACATCTTCCAGACCAAATGCTTACGGAAGATTTTCAGGATTCGATGGCAACAACACGTCTCCAACAAGTCGGTTCTTGAGATGGCAGAAGCAAAGAAAATCAGCGAGGAGGTGAGGAGACGGAGATGGAACTGGATCGGCCATGTGCTGAGGAAGGACAGAACGGACGACTGTGCTGTGGCCCTTGGGTGGACACCTGAAGGAAGAAGGAAAAGAGCCCGCCCAAAAACAACTTGGTGGCGAATGGTGGAACTGGAACGTAACGGTGCGATGTGCAGCTGCAAACCGAACCCAGTGGAGGAGTGATGTCCAAGCCTTGTGTGCCTCCTGGCACGGAGAGAATTAACTTAACTTTTAACCTACAAAATAAAAGTATAAATATATCCAAGACATATGTGACGGTCATGTCATGGAACTGCTGAATTAGGGCACTTACCTTTGTTGGTCCAATATAGGCACTGCTCTACAAAGTAACAACAACAGCCAAACCGGCCTATGAATTGTGGTTGAGGAAATGTTGAACGTCTCCCCAGAGGAGAACCACAAACCTTTATCCTGAAAAGAAAGTACTGATCTGAAGAAAATGTAGGCTATGTTACAAAATATATGACAAAGAGCGTGAGGTACTGAGAAGGAGAGGTCAATCTAGTCTTTAGGTGACTGTGTTCTGTTCATTGGTTCAGTTCAGTAAACACTCTCTGTACAAGGTTTAAAGGGGACAAATGAAACGTCTCAAGTATTTGTACACACTGCCATCTAGTATCTAAACGTAAGTACTGCAATGAACTGCTGAGAGGCGTTTTATTTTAACAGGCACTGCACAGGCACCATCTTTGGTACAAAGTTCATTTTTGGAAATTCTGGCAGGAGCGCTATATATTGTATATTGTATGTATGTATATATTGTATATTGTATGCTAGTATTTCATTTATAGTTATATTTTGTACCGTGTGACAGATATTTTGCTGCTTTAACACCATAATTTCCCATTTTTTGGGATCAATAAATATCTATCTATCTATCTATCTATCTATCTATCTATCTATCTATCTATCTGTCTATCTATCTAGTAGAATAGTTATTTTTTTGACAAATTAAAAGAAACCCAATATTTCTGATATAGAAACTTTTTGAAAATGGGTCAAATTTGACCCGAGGACAACATGAGGGTTAAAAAAAAACTAAAAAAAGACCCCCCCCCCCACAAGTCCACAGGATCCGTGTGTATCTGCACTAAATGACAGCAGGGGGCGCACGGAGACCAGGGCAGCGGAACGAGACGGAGGATGGAGGAGTACTCCCACTGAAACCTGCACAGAGAAAATATGCATTCCCATCCAGCACACGATACAAAATCCGAATAATTAACCCAAATCTGGCAACAACAAGACATTTACAGACAAGAGAAAAGAAAAGAAATACACATTAAGGAGCCAAAATATAATGTTGGTGCTTTCCTTTTTTTTGGAAACAGAGCTCTTGTGATCAACGTCAAAGGGTAGCTCATTATTGGAATATTACAGCAATGGAATTACCATAAAGTACTACTGAATATCATCAGTAAAACAGCCTAGAGGATTATGGATCAACATAAAATATCGTTTCACAAACTCACTGATGCGTCAAAACGCTGTATGATTTATATATTAAAAGAGACTCAGACAGTAAAATACATTTTCCTTCTGAGAGAAAAATTACAATTGTGCATCTGTGTGTGTGTGTGTGTGTCTGTGTGTGTATATGTGTGTGCGTGCACACGCTAAGCACGTGCGTGGATGCGCGTGCGCGCAGGCGGAGGATCCGAGCCGTATACCGTGCAGCAGGCAGGCAGGCACAAGCCGCTGGGCGCGCAGGAGAAGCCGCAAACGCATTTGAGCAGCCGCTATACCTGAGACCGCGCGCAGAGAGCACAGGGCAGCCCGGGAACTTGAGTGTGCACGGTAAGAGTCGCCAACATCTCTTTCTTTTTAATTCTCCTCTATTGTCTCTCCAAAGTAAGAAAGAGCGCTTTTCTTTTGGATGCTTTTGGCTGTTTTAATTTGTATTTTTTCCCCCTGATTCCTTTTGTCTTGTCTTTTTCTTCTTCTTCCATCTCTCCATTTGGGCAGCCATGCAGGGAGCGCATGGATGGGTGTAGACACGAGACAAAAGATGTCCGCTTGATTTGACGGGAAAAGTAGAAATAAATAGAACCAAAAAAAGATTGGAGCTGATTTAGAAACATTTTGAAACCCCAGATATGGCGATTAATTCATCTTCTAGCCTCCTTTTTTTCCCAGGCGGAGAAAAAATGTGCACGAGCTTTAAAAAGGGGTGTGTACCGTCTGGGAGGAACACGCGCTTCAGCCTCAGACACATATGATTTTCGCTTTTTCTTTTACTTTTATTGAGGGTGAAACAATGCGCACAGGAGAGTCTCCTCACGCGCTCTTTGTTATTCATTGATTGCCCTGACTTGTTTATTATTATAATACAAATCATTTTTTTTATTTTTATTTTTTCTAAAGCCTGCTAGGCAACGCAAAGGCCATCGCTTTTCCCCCTCTGTGTTATAATTCACAGCCATTAAACAGTTCCAACATGCAGAATAAGAAGCTCCCCCCCACCTCTTTGTCTGTGTGGAGGTGTGACACCATTTGGCTGCATGCAAACACACACTCTCACACACACACACACACACACACACACACACATGCATCGTCTCTTAAACCAGATTCTGACATGATTTGGATGAATTATTGATCTCATATTTCCGTTTTTATTGCACCGAGAAGAAGGCGAAAAGGAGGCTGAGGATGAAGGGTGGAGAGGAGGGGGAGATGGGGGTTTGGGGAATGTGGGGGAGGGGGTTGGGGGGTGTACCCCCCCGCACATCAAGTTCATCCTTTCACTTCGCTCGTGTTGCGGCTGCCTCCATGTTGGATGTTTATTGTTTTGATGCTTAATGTTTCCAACTTTATTAGCCATCCTCCCTGCCGTCGGTTCAGATTGCCTGGTCCTTTGTTTGCCGCGGCACGCATGCGCACTGGGAGTAGGGTGTGGATGGGAGACATGCCACCTTGCGTATCAATAGGATGGAGAGGAGGAGGAGGAGGAGGATGGACGGCGGAGGGGTTTAAGTCTGGCTCTAGGGATTCATTGCGAAGTAAAATTTTGATTATGGGAATACAATTAGATGATTTTGTGTGTGTGTGTGTGTGTGTGTGTGTGTGTGTGTGTGTGTGTGTCTCGGGAGATCTGTTTAGATGGTACTTTGTGTGTGTAGGGATGCTGTATTTTCCCTGAAATATTACTCAGTAGATCATAATGAAACTGTAGTTAGAGCGTCAAAGTTAAAAAATGAATCGCAAACTATTTTGATAATCAATCGGTTTGAGTCATTATTAATGAAAAAAACTTCTGTGATGTCGGCTTGTTAATATGAATATTTTCTAGTGTCTTCTCTCCTCTGTGACAGTAAGCTGAATATCTTTGAGTTGTGGACAGAACGAGACATTTGAGGACGTCATGTTGGGTTTTTCGGGACACACTGGTCCACATTTTTCACCATTTTCTGGCATTTTAGAGACCAAGCATCTAATCGACAGTGAAAGTAAGCGTTAGTTGCAGCCCTACTAAGAAGGTTTGGGATTTTAAAGGGTCAGTGTTGACAAAAATGGATAATATTATGAGCCAGTTTTCTATGTTATTGTCTCATCAGAGTGAAAGTGTTTTAATTATTGGAGAAAAACAGTCGACAATGAAAGTAGTCGTTGGCTGCAGCCCTAAGAATAAGTCCTTTCATCATTAGTGGGTGTAAAGAAAATTAATATACAATAATGCAGATAATCAGTTAAGTTAACGTTATGACCGTTATCAAGCACGATTGGTTAATTTGCAATAAATCACATTATTGTCCATAGTTAATGGTCCCATGGCATGAAAATGTCCCTTTATGAGGTTTTTTAACATTAATATGAGTTCCCCCAGCCTGCCTATGGCCCCTCTATAAATGAAGGCTTAAAAATACCCAAAATATAATATAACAAAACAACAGACAGATTTTTTCCAGTTTGAAATCATGACTTTCTAACTTTTTTTTAAAGAATAAAAACACTCAAATTGGCAAAGTGTTTGCAGCACTGGTCCCCCTCTGAGCCGTGTTATAAGATCACCATGGTAACGCTGGGACTGTAGTGATGTGTCCCATCTGTCTGGCTGCTGATTGGCTCTCATAAATCCAGCCCTGAGTGCATTCATTCATCCTGCTGGACGGAGACAAACAGCAACCTGGTGACACGTTACGACTCTGACTCATCCATTACCGCTGCTGCTGTTGGGGACTCAAAGTGTTGTGTGTGTGTGTGTGTGTGTGTGTGTGTGTGGGACAAAAAGAGAGAGCAGGGGAAAAAGGTATAATGCCGTGTCACCTCTCTGCTCTCGGGGATCCTGCAGGTCTCAGAAGGTCCCCTCTTTGTCTGTATTTGTGGTTCTTTCCTCGCCAAGATGTCAAAAAAATGTAGAAAGAAGTATTCCGATCCTTTATTTATGTAGAAGTACTAATAGCACACTGTGAAAATACTCAAGTAAACGTCCTGTGTTGAAAATATTATTTAAGTAATAGAATGTAAATGTCATCAGGAAGGGAAGTATTCGATGCAGAAAAACGATCCAAAGTGTTTAATGGTCTAATCATGTCTGCTGGACTTGTAGGCCGTTATATTTTTGGAGGGTTCAATTAATAATAAAACATAATTTCAGAAACTACATGTGTATTGCGTGCAAAAATCTTAATTTGTAAAGTATCCTAGGAACTAAAGCTGTCTAATGAATGTAGTAGTAGAATATTTCTCTCTGAAATGGAGAGGAGTATTTATACTGAAGTACAGTACTGATGATGAACTTAGTTGCATTCCACGAGTGCCAGTGAGTCAGTGATCAGCAGGATCACTTCCCCACAACGCAGTGTCTGTCCTAATTAAACCATCCGGCTGCGTGTGATGCAAGCGGAGGCTCGTTAACTTACAGCGAAGGAGATGAAGCAGGGGGAGGCTGCAGCTACCGCTGATGAACGCGCATGGCATGCAACTGTGTGCATGTGATTTTGTGTTGTGTGTAGAGGAAGTTGGGGAATGGGTGCAGCTGCCAAAGAAAGTGGGCAACTTAACACAGTTGGGTCAGTTTTTTGGGTCATACAGTTTTCATTAAAAGAACGAAAAATATGTCAATAAGGTAACGTTATCTTCACTGTTGGCTCCGTTTTTACTAGTTTTCTTGAAGTGAGTTTCAGCACTGTCAAATGAGACTGAATAAGGGTGAAGAAATGTCCCTTTATTCTAGAGAAGTCTTGGATTAAAGTTAGTTAGTTATATTTCAATCAGGAGAGACATGTTTGCAGATATGCAAATAAGGTCTTTTGTACAGCTCAATAAAATGTACCAAGTCTTTGGGGATTAGACTCCATCGCTATACGAATATTTCATATACATAGGGGTAGAGAACCATCATCTGTATGGAGTCTAGACCCCGGTGGTGGTGCCGAAGGAGCCCGAAGACCAGACCAAAGGAGGCTCCGGACCGATCAGCTGCAGTAGAGGACTGGAGGTAGAAGGGGGCATGGAGGGTTGCACTCTTTGCCTCCAACAGCTGATTCAATTTAGGTGGAGCATTGATTAAGAGTGAGGTCTTCCTGAAAGAATTTACACTGAGCTACATTTAAATCAGGAGAGACTAGTTGCAGATATGCGACAGTTATACACAGCATGATAAAATATACATTTATTAGGATAACAGCTGAATTGATTTAAGAGTGCATCGATTAAAAGTTAGATCTTCCTGAAAGAATTTACACTGAGCTACATTGGATAGAGCCGGTGAAATAATCTCTCTGCATTTTATTAACAAAAATAACTACTGTAGGATTCAGTAATGCACAAAATGAGCTGATGTCAGGCGGTTCTGTGAGAATCATTGCTGGAGTGCAGGCAGCTGTGTTTAAGTACAGCGGGTATTATAGGAGCAGGTTGCATTTTATTCTGTGAGGAAGGGCAGCGTTAGGTGGCCAGATGCTGACTGCCTTGAAGCGCGCAGCGGTATCTGACACGCGTGTGGTGCTGAGGCTGGGATGCATTCACACCATGGGATGCATTGGTTGGGAGTATACGGTTACCCTGGGACTTAAATGCTCTTGGTCTCTATGCTAGAGTACTATGGTTATAATACTTATACTACTTAATACTTTTGTAGTTAGCACTGGAACAGCTGTTGCAGGAGTTTATTGAATGAGTTTGGGTGTGCAATGCAATGGGGAAGTGACTTCCTTGGAGCAGAAGCTGCTGTTTAATGTAGTTTGACAGAGCAGCTCACTGCAGAGTGAAGGTGTACATATTAAGTGTTGACTGAGGGCTTTTGCTCTGTAAAAAAAAAGTTCATGAGCTGCAGGGTGGCAGGAATAAATTGCTGTTTCACTTGTGTAGCTTTTAAACTTGATAGGGCTTCAAGTGATTGGTTTCCGTTGGCCACTTCTGCATGCTGGCCTGACAGGAATGAGGAAGTTGGATGTTTCACTGTCACGTCAAAGGAAGCATGACACAGGTTTATTAAATCAAGTTGATTTTTGGTGTTTTCTCCACACATACCCTTAGAATTAAGGCCCATCTTGGTCTCATCAGACCAGAGGATTTTATTTATCACCATCTGAAGTCCCTTCAGGTGAACTCTGAGGAGAGGCTTGTGCATGCTGAAGTGAACTTACAGTGCAGCAGTGGTTTTACAGCACATGTGTCAAACTTAAGGCCCGCGGGCCAAATCCGGCCCATTGCAAATTTTGATCTGGCCTCCATATTAATTTAGGTTCACAATACATTTTGGCCCGCCTAGTTTTTATCACGTATGTTTGGCGTTTTTGACGCTTTCCTAACATTTTTCGACTTGTTCCTGTGTTTTTGATATTTTCTTCAACATCTTTGTCGGCCAAACTGTTAGGTGAAAAGGCTATATGAGATATGGAATAATACAGTCAAAGATATTTTACTTTTTCAATGACCTTAAAGCAATAAACTCTACATGTCTGACCCTTGATATGTTTCTCATTTTCCAGTGTGGCCCTTATGGAAGTAGAGTTGGACACCCCTGATTTACAGGAAAGATGGAGGCGTTGTGATGGTCATCAGGAATTTTCCTTTCCCAACAACGAGAACACTGATGTTGTGTTCCCTGTTGTTTTGGGAGTAGAGTTTTTTAAGTCAATGTTGTGTTCCCTGTTGTTTTGGGATTTTTTTAAGTCAAACCCCTATGTATCTTTAAATATGACAACATTTTACTCAATTGCCTGCATTTGTAGAGAGTTTTGCTATCCACCTTATCTTGCCTTGTATGTGTTATCCTGAATAACTGGGACATTGTGTCCAAAAAGACTTTGTAAGCCCACAAAAAAGTTGTATTCATCTCCCCTATATTGAGGTACCAGCCGCCAAATGTACAGTATACCATCTCATGGTACAGTATACATTCATCACCCAACCCTAGAAGTAATAGAAAGGATATGTTGGGCAACTGTTTGCTAGCATGTTAACCGAAAAAACAGTGGTGGTGGCTGTATCTGTTGACTTGTTTTCTGCCCCCTGGTGGCCAAAAACAGACTCATGCATCTTTAAAGTCGCTCACTGATTTCATTTATCGCCCTCACTTCCCTAACTCTTCTCACAGTTGAGGTTTTCAAGCATTAACACATAGCTGGGAATACATTTGTGGATTCGGGGGCACTTCAACAAAATCTGAGAATGTACGTTTTAAATAATTCATTATGTGCTTGACCCGTGGTACGATGTGTTTTACAGTCAGTGTTTCTGCAGAAAAAGTCCATTCATTTAAAAATAAAAGTGTCGGCCAGCCCCTCCTCGTGTCCCTGCCCGCTCCAGTCCCACCGGTGGTTTGACGGCAGTGCGACTTGTCCTCGTCCTCGGCAGCTCTTTCACCATGAACGCCACCTGTCACATCGCACCTCGTCTTCCAGGAAATTACAGCTCTAACTGAAAGCGACAACGTTATCTGATATGTAACCCGGCGGGGCGGTAATGTACTCTGCAATCTCAGCTCGCTCTCTGCTGAATCCCAAATCCACTCACTCAGTCACTCATTCGTCCTTGTGGATTTGAAAATCATTTGGCAAAGGGTAGATAAAGGGACAGTCTTTCTTCCAACCGAACTGTCCTCTTATCTGTGGCGGAGACAGATCACATCCTAAAAGCAGAGCAGAGTGAAAAAATCTCAATTGGATATGAGATTTCAGTAGCCAAACAATTTTATTTCAGACTCAGTCCCCTGTTATTGCAGAGTAATTGCTGGGAAAGAGGAACAGATTATGGAGCATTGTTAAGTTTTGTCAGCTATGTCAACAACTGTGCTTGCAAAACACGAACATTTTTACTGAGATATCACTTGGGGCTTGATTAAATAGTAACTCTTGGCTTTGAATGAAAGTGCTTTTGTTTTTCTCGCCAGCTTTGGGGCTTGTTTACCGTGTGAATGCACACCCCAGGTACAGAGCGGTGAATCCTATACAAATATGTTGTATTTCTGTCTCATGATTTCATGATTTTCACATAAGTGGATTTCGGATATTGTATGCAAGAATTAATTATTAACTACTGGAATTTCCTCATGCAAATCTGCTGTGTAAATTATAGATCAGCCTCGGTAAAAGTTCACCGTCATATCTGCTGCCTGCTGAACATGTTGTTGTTGTTTGGGGGGGGGTTATCAGCGAGATGGGCAGCCATCTTGTTTCAGCTCAGAAATGCAACTGTGCACAAACCTGTACAGCAACGGAAATGTGGTACATAGCAGTGTTGGTAATAAACATGCATTACAATTAGTGTAAGGGGATTGGAAGTGACAATAATAATGATCTGCCAAATGCAAGCGTCACTATTTCATTAAATACTTCATTTACTTCTTTCGTTCTTCGTATCGTCGCTGTCGGGTGAAAACCTTGTATGTCTAAAACCGTTGTTTTTCAGAAAATAAAAACAAGTTTGTATGAAACCATGTTACTGAGACAAAGTCAGACAAAATCGCCTCGTCATTGTTTATTTTTAAGACCCAAAGGACAGACATAAAGGGTGACCAATAGTATTGATTTATGAAAAGAAATAAATTGATCAGTACATTAGCATTGTTATTGTGCGCATGTTAGCTTGCTGACGTTAGCATTTAACTTTACGTACCAAAGTGTTTTTTTAGCGCTAATTTAGCAAATGGTAACATGCTAACACACAAAACTATAATGGTGAACACGGTAAACATGACCATCTTCAGAATATTAGCATTGTTATTGGGCGCATATTAGCATGCTGGCGTTAGCACTTAGCTCAAAGCACAAGAGTAGAGCCACACACTCTTGCTAGCATGACTGTGGACTTTTAGGCTGCGTTCAGACTCGATCAGGCGCTATAAGCAAACACAACTGTCCTCCATTCATTCAGGCTGAGGTGGTGGGGGGGGCGGCAGAGGAGGTGCCGGAGAAATCGCAGCGGCCTCAGACCGGACACAACACAACGTTTTTACATGTAGTCACCAGTGTTGTAGTTAAGTCACCAACTGTTGTGACCGAGTCAAGTCTCGAGTCCCCAGTGTTCGATTTCAAGTCCAAGTCACCAAAGAAGAGTCTTATTCGAGTCCCAAGTCCAGAGAATAGTGAGTCAACGCCAAGTCTCAGTCACCAAAGAAGAGTCAGAGTCATGTCACGAGTCCAGATAATCGCGACTCAAGTCAGACTCAAATCTGAGTCCCAGAAAGCCTATTACACATAAAAGTAGTCAGAAACTTCTATGTCATACATCCTTGAGTCCATTTTCAAGTCCTCAGTGCGTGAGTCAAAGTCAAGTCAGGATTACAGAGAATTGCAACTTGAGTTGAGTCTGTGTTTAGACCACGAGTAGGCCTACTCCATAACTGGTATTACCAGTCTGGGAGTCACTCAATTGTGGAAAACCTAGAATTTCCCTTCGGGGATCTATAAAGTATTTCTGATTTCTGTAATGAGGCCTTGCGTCCTGGTTAGTCAAATGTTTTTTAATCTGGCGATGAGGATAGACAACCACTAGAAGGACCCAGCATTTCAGCATGGCTACATGCACAATGGTGATGACAATTGAAACACAAGCTGGCGACAAAACAAGCAAGAAACTCCATAATTCCATAGAGCCGTTAATAACATTTTATATTAGCCTTTATTTAAATTTAGCATATTCTTTTGCTTCCAATTGGAGGACACAGATGCATTCAAAGACATGTTCAGCTCGTGATGATACTAGAGTTGGAAAAAATGGACAAATAATTTTCCATTCAGCAGTCACGATGAAGATGTTTGAGCTCCACAGCTTTCAGAAACTATCAGCGTCTCCCAGCATCCTCTCTGTCTTCACTCGCCGATTCTCAACAACGTCGCGGGCGCTGCTCTGTACGTGAATCTTAAACAGTCCAGAGACTGTTTCAGAGAGTCTGAAAATAATGAGATGGTACAATAGTTTAGACACATAGGTGCTCGGCCTCCTCGCGCTGGTGTTGCAGTCCCAGTTCTGTCAGCTCCCATCATCAAAGAAAATTACAAGAATATCTCTCACCGGTATTTTTTCATCCTCAAGTGCAAGACATGATCAAGGGCTTGTCTGAAACACTTAGCAATACAATGTGTGTGTGTGTGTGTGTGTGTGTGTGTGTGTGTGTGTGTGTGTGTGTGTGTGTGTGTGTGTGTGTGCGCGCACACAGCATTAGGCTGTGAGGAAGTGGGTAGTTTGTAACAGAAAGGGGCTGACCGTCAGTTTTTGAGTTTAGTCATGTCTAATTCAAGTTATATTTAATTTTAATGCATGTTAATGCATTCTTTAGAATATTTTTAAAGATTAAATTGATTTTTAATTATTTTAATATTTTACATGATAATCAAGTTCTTTGAATTTTGTATGTGTATATATATATTTATATTTTTATTTATTTATATATACCACATGTATTCTAGGTTTAATTAATTGATCCATTTATCTAGAATATTTCTGATGGATCTGTCAATATTTCACTTTTACTGAGGCCTTATAGGCAGAATCAAAATGAATTCTGATTTTAATCTAAAATATAAAATATAATGTATTTTTATAGATTATTGAAACTATTTTGGATGTAAATCTAAGATTAGGATTACGACATAGTATATGTATTGATCACGCTGAAGAAATTACATTTTTTTCACTCTGTTATTAGTTATTACAGACATTAAACTTTAGCCCATAGCAAGCTTGGCGCTGTTAAAATGTCTAGGTATCTTCTTTTCGCTATACTTGCTCAGCTGTGACACAGTAGGTATCAGAAAGAGTGATTAGAGAGTGTCTAGACTCTGAGTCCAGCCTGCTTATGTGCTGCTGGATGATGTGTGTCTTGCCCCCCCCTCCCTTGACTCATTTTCGGGGTTATCTGGAGTTTAGAGTAGACTTTGTCCTCTCTCTCTCTCTCTCTCTCTTTCTCTCTCTTAATGTTGTGGCTGGGGACAGCGGATGCCCGCCACGTCCAATCTCTCTCCACCAGCGTCTGGCTGCTGGCTGCGGACAGGGGTCATTCAGATGCGACGCTGAGAGGGCCAGTTTTGGCGAGCCAGCCAGACACACAGATAGACAAATGAGGCCGGGCTGGATGTCTGATTCTGCACTGGATATGTGTTTGTAGCTTCAGCCTGAAGCCCTTTTTTTTAATACCGCTGTGTCTGTGTATTTGAAGATGAGTCCACTTTCTTCAGTTTGAGCTGTGGTGGAATGCAGGCAGGAGACTTTAAAACAAAAGTTACTTCTGGTGACCTGTCATTCGTCCAGGAGAGACCGTTTGGCAGCAGAGGAAGTTCCTCTCTTGTCTTCACTCTAAAGTAAAGGGTTGCTTCCTTGCAATAAACATGTGATATATGTGGGCATGCTCTTTTTGTTCTTCATTTTCTTGTGACTAAACCACTGAATGGTAAAACATTAAATTAGATTTGTTTTCATTTCCTATCCTGATAATCATCTTTTAACCTTGTAGGGGTCCTCCCATGCTGGGAAAATTGTGAATATTTCCTAGTCTCTTCACTCCTCTGTGACAGTAAACTGGGAATATTTGACAACAAGACATGTGTGCCATGTGTTGCTATGTTGGTGCATAGTTGAAATTTAGGTGGTATATGTGGGCACACCAAGACAAATTCCTATCAACTGCACTGTTCAAATGGCTTATAAACTTGAACTTAAACTTGAACTCAAACTTAAATCGCGCTCTCCTTGCCCTCCCCACTCCACACCAAAACAGTGACAGAAAGTTGAAACTAAAGAAAACTCACACTGATAAAGAGTGTCATGAGACTCTTTATCAGTCCCATCCCCAACCCCACCCCCCTTCCTCAAATGTTTAAACAAAGGAATCAATGTTTAAGTGTTAGGTTTGTTTCCTTCTTTCGAGTATTGTGTACTTTGGGTGGTATCAGTACCGATTACTAGATTTTTGGTATCACTACATCCCTAGTAGGAACTAAATCACCGATATCCTGGAAGAATGAAGTGCAGAATGCAGTGAGATTGTTACGTGTTTGGTCTGCATGGGCAGCAGCACTTAAGATAAGGCCTGTTTTTTTTTGTTTGTTGGTTTTTTACATTCATCTCATGCTTGTGAACTCCCTGTCTGCGGGTCTCCCTTCATGTGTCAGATTTATGGAACGATATTAAAGCTGATCCACCAGTGGCAGTGCTTTATGTTTTCCCATGCTCTGGGATCTAGCTGGTAAAGCGGATCATAAACATCACAGAAAAGTCCCCCAAAAGCAGTCGGGAGTTATTACCTCCGTCTCAGGGCTTAAAGCCTCGAAAAGTGTCCTTGTGTCCTCAGTTCTGATTGGACGGGCGATTTACAAGACTTCAAATGTATCTCAAAGACACACCACACTTTGTGTCTGTAAAACATAAATATAATAAACTGACCACCTGTCTGACAGAGACACATGGCTAAATACAGAAAGAGCATTGTCAATAGCTTTAAAGAGCCCATGTTCTGCTCATTTTCAGGTTCATAACTGTATTTTGAGGTTGTACCAGAATAGGTTTCCATGGTTTCATTTTCAAAAAACACCATATTTATGTTGTACTGCACATTGCTGCAGATCCTGTTTTCACCCTGTGTGTTTAGGTCTCTGTTTTATCTCCAAAGTGAGACATCTCCCTTCTATACTATCTTTGTTGGGAGCTGCACATGCTCAGTAACTCGGTAAGATCCATCAGCTAGATAACTCTTTCTCCAGCTTTGGTCAGTCCAAGGAAGGATCAGCTGGGAGACTTCTTCTAGACCAGGGACACTTGCAGATACCTGCAGAACAGGGACAGGAAGTAGAACAGGGGCAGGAAGTAGTTCTTTTGGAGATTATGGTCAACTAGTGGGTTTTGTAGCAGTGTTTTGCCATTGAGAACGAGCTAGCATGCTAGCGCCAGCATGTGCTACGGTTAGCCACCTCGTCTCGGCTAGTGACGTAGAAAGCCGTGCAGATTTTGAACAGCTCACCCGGAGACTGAAGACAGAGGACATTCAGAAACCGGATCTCATTCAAAACAGCATGGACAGATTTTTTTTCCAAGATTGTACGTGTGTGGAAGCACCAGAAACACAAAATAACCCTCCAAGTCCAAGAAAAAGTGATTATTTCATAATATGGGCACTTCAAATTTCATATTGTCCTGTATTAATGGTCTCAAAAATGTCAGAAAATGGTGAAAGAAGTTGAGTCATTGTTTCACAAAGCCCAAGAAAAATGTCTTGTTTTGTCCACAACTCAAAGACATTCAGTTTACTGTCCCAGAGTGAAGAAACGAGAACATATTCACAGGTTTAGACAAGATGTTAATTGTATTGGATTATGAATCTCAGGCAAGTCTTCATACATTTTATTCTGTACTT
This sequence comes from Etheostoma perlongum, assembly GCA_026937815.1. Taxonomy (NCBI): domain Eukaryota; kingdom Metazoa; phylum Chordata; class Actinopteri; order Perciformes; family Percidae; genus Etheostoma; species Etheostoma perlongum. The sequence continues at coordinate 2,266,334 of CM049382.1, read as the reverse complement.
AAGACAAAAAACATTTGATTCCTGAAAAGTAAGAAGCTAAAGATAACTGATGGTAGTTATGTAAAAAATAAGCACAATTTGCAATTGATGAAGCTAAAACATGCAAAACAACTGATCTCTTAGGTCTTTCAAACCCCATTGCCCATCAAAGTTGTTCATTCCATTCCCAGAAATTTCTCCGAAAGGTCACTTGGCTCGGATCTGTTCTGCGAAAGGCACGCAGCCCTGCAGAGATATTGATTGATGTTGGACCATGTCTGGCTCCAGGTGGAGGCCGGGGGGCCTCAGGGAGCCACGCAGACAGATGGAAAGGAGGATGGTGTGGGATGCTGGGATAGCAGAGCTGCTAGTGGTGGGCTTAAAGCCGCAGTGCTATTGATTGACACAAGAGATAGAGCCCAGCTGAAAGCAAAACAAAAGAGAAAAGTAGCATATTATTCTCTGAAACAATCCCTGGGTGGTTTTGGTGGCCCAACGGATCCGTATGTGATATGAGCAGATTATATCTACCTCTATAGTGATTGTTGCACTTTCACTGGAGTTGGACAAAGCTTCAGTGAAAAAGCAGATGCGCAGTAATTACACACATCCCCCTACTCCTCTATGTCAGCCCATCACAGAGAAATAAATCTACCTCTCTGTCTGGCTCCTGGTTTTCTCATTTGTTAAAACGGCTTTGGTCATTTCAAGGTTACAGTAATATTGGCAGGTTCCTCCTCACTGTGGGTAGTTCAGGACCTGAAACGTATTTTATCTTTCCTTCACTGGAGAAATAAAAGCTTTGCACACTTGAATCATGCCTTTCACGATAAAGTCAGCAACAAAATCTTCATCCTGACAAATGTTTGTCTGAATTTAGAACTAGGAGTTTAACGGTGACCGGCCACTTTCTGAAAACAGGCTCCGGTTCCGATTTTCCCCGTTCAGTTGCTCCATTGAAGTTCCATTAAATACTTATAAAGAGAGTTTTAAATCTGGAACCAAGCCAACCAGGTACGAGATGAATTGTTACAGCAAACCATTTGATTTGGCTAAAAATAAAACAATTTAAATTGAAATAAGGCAAAAGGTAAAAGGAACTATAAACCATAAAGGAACTTCCAATCAGAGAACTGCTTTGTTCTAGGTGCTCCCTACGCCCATTGTAAAAGCCATTTCCACAAGTTGACAGCTTGTAACATGGAAATAAAATGGACTATAAACCTTTTTATTTCTATAGTTTGTAGCTGACTCCACCAGCTGACTTCTCTATTAGCTGTTAAAACAGGAGACATCTCTTACGTCCTAAAGCCAGCCTCTGGAGACTCCACCAGCTGACTTCTCTATTGGCTGTTGAACAGGAGACGTCTCTTACGTCCTAAAACCAGCCTCTGGAGACTCCACCAGCTGACTTCTCTATCGGCTGAAGAAACAGGAGACGTCTCTTACGTCCTAAAAGCAGCCTCTGGAGACTCCACCAGCTGACTTCTCTATTGGCTGTTGAACAGGAGACGTCTCTTACGTCCTAAAACCAGCCTCTGGAGACTCCACCAGCTGACTTCTCTATTGGCTGTAGAAACAGGAGTCGTCTCTTACGTCCTAAAACCAGCCTCTGGAGACTCCACCAGCTGACTTCTCTATTGGCTGTAGCAACAGGAGACGTCTCTTACGTCCTAAAACCAGCCTCTGGAGACTCCACCAGCTGACTTCTCTATTGGCTGTAGAAACAGGAGACATCTCTTACGTCCTAAAGCCAGCCTCTGGAGACTCCACCAGCTGACTTCTCTATTGGCTGTTGAACAGGAGACGTCTCTTACGTCCTAAAACCAGCCTCTGGAGACTCCACCAGCTGACTTCTCTATTGGCTGTTGAACAGGAGACGTCTCTTACGTCCTAAAACCAGCCTCTGGAGACTCCACCAGCTGACTTCTCTATTGGCTGTAGCAACAGGAGACGTCTCTTACGTCCTAAAACCAGCCTCTGGAGACTCCACCAGCTGAGTAGCAGCGACACCATCAGCTGGTTTGAATCGAGCTGAGACGGGCCGGTTCAGACCGCTGCAACTTTACCCTGCAACGTTCTACGGTCTCATCTTCTCCATGACATCGCAAATAATTTTTTTTTTTCTTAAACCAACATTGATTTTGTACAGACTTGTGGCTTCAACAGGGGCAAAAACATTTTACATTTAGACATAAATCAAAACCCTTACCCTTAATAAATGGGATTTTCACTTCCAATACCTCACTGTTGAGCTCTATAATGGCATCAAGTACAGCCCACCTGTGCTTTGTAATGCAAGTACAAATGGGAAATGTAGTTAACAATTGTATGGCAGTTCTTCTGGTACATATCATGTAGCATCTCAATGCAGACCGCAATCAGGAAATCCAAAGAATAGAAATGCAGAAGTCATAAAAAGGGGAAGGAGATGTTATTGTGGTGCAATCATTGTAAGCTGGTCTTGTAACAAAGTCAGATAAATTAAAGATGTAAATGCGATTGGCCCTTTTTGGGAAAGCAAGTTTGAAAACAAACACCACAAATCTCTAACCGATCAGGAGCTGTTCCGACATCAATAAACTCTAATCTACGGAGCCCATAGCTGCTCTCTGTATTTTCACAGTCATACTTTCATCCATGATACGAGATTTCCATTTTTGATGTACTTATTATGGTATAGGATACAATGCATGGAAAGAGTCAAATCACAATCATTAGATTTGAGTTTTACTTTTTATTGTTCTATAACACTGAATAGGAAACTAAGATACATTTACTGCATGAACAACTTGTATAGAAAGGTGAAAGATAGAAAAAAAATCAGCTATTAGAAATCCTTGTCTGATTTGTGAAACGATAACTATCACTTGCTAACAACACAATCCGAACAGAGAAAGTGGTCTAATTTTGGATTAATCTTCAAAAATGCAAAAAGACATTAACATGCTAACATTCAGTATGTTAGTGTAACACATTACTCATGTTATTATGTTGTGCATGATACCAAATTAACAATGCTACAACCTTTTAACATCCAAGTTTCTGATAAGCATTAGTATACAGTATATTCTTTTGTGCATTTTAGGCCTTTATTTTTGTAGGACTGCTTAGACATGAAAGGGAGCACGACATACAGCAAAGGGCCGCAGGTCAGAGTCAAACCTGCAGCTGCTGCGTCTTGGCCGTGCGCTCTACCAGGTGAGCTACCCAGGCTCGCAAATATTCATCAAGTGCATGCAGCTAATGTTTATCAGGTAATAGTAACAAAACATGGCTAGGACAAACACAGCTAGGTCTAGGTTTAAAAAAAAACAACCAAATTATTCAGATTCAAATCGATCACCATTTGAATAATCCAACATCAAGTTGTAAAATCCTGAAATCAATGAAGCTAGAGTGAAGGTATTAGTATCAATTTTGGCGAGAAAAAACAGAATTCTATGTCAGCTTCCTTTAGAGATATCTAGTATTAATATTTTTTTACAATGAGATATCTGTTAATTCCTTTATGTGTGTAATGTTGCTTCACTTCTCTGTCTGGAGTTCTGCTCAACTTCTCTACAGCCGATCTGTTGTTTCACACCCACACCGAGGACAGGTTCAGGACTTTCAGGTTTGCCATTGTTCTCTGTTTGCTTAAAAGCCGATAGAAAAAGGGAAGGTAGTCAAAGAAACAAAGCCGTACATTGTCTATAACATGTAAATACAGCTGGGAACACAAAGTCCTTAGTCCTCCTCTTAACACAGTCCACAGTACAATGTCCCTTGGCTTATTCCAGTCAGTTTGTATTGTTATGCTGTCTATTGTTTGAATTAATACACGCTTGAGCTGCAAAAACACATTAATTAGTAATGAAATTATTTGCCAACTATTTTGATAATCGAGCCATTGGTTTGAGTCATTTACTATGAAAAAAATGATATCTTCAAATTCGGTGATTCCAGTGAATTTTTTTTTTTGTGTTTCTTCACTCCTCTGAGACAGTTAACTTTGAGTTGTGGACATAACAAGACATTTGAGGACTTCATCTTGGCTTTGGGAAACACTGATCCATATTTTTTGAGACCGAACAACTAATCCAATCATGAAGAAAATAATCCACAGATTAATCGACATTGAAAATAATCGTTAGTTGAAGCCCTACTACACGTTTATCGGTGTTTTAAGCCCCCCAACGTCTTCTTCCAGGCAGCGCTGCATGGAAGGCACTAGACTAAGGCAATGGTTAGGGTTAGGGGCCTTGACGTCAACGGTCGCAGCGCTGCCTGGAAGGAGACGTTGGGGGCCTAAAACACCATTGAGCCTAATAAACACAAGGTAAAAATAGAACATAAAATATGATGAAGCGCATTCCGATTGATTAATTAATTACCCCGGCCATAAACATCTATATCCATAACATCTGGAGGTTATCTATGAGGTGTCTTTTCCGGATGCGCAGTTTGCATAATGACCCCATCACAGCTACACCAGTGCCCCGGTCAGCCCAGACAAAACGTTTTTTTAAAACTGAACCATTTAACACCCTGTTGTGTGCCCAATCACTGTTCCTTGTTATTACCCCGAGTTTACAAACACTTCCCTGCTGATTGGGTATCATCTGATGACACCGCCAAGCGAGAGAAAACACAACTCAAAGCCCATCGCACACACGTTCACAGGAAACGTGGTTCAACAAGGAAACCGTAGCAGAACGGTGCACACCATTTTGAAATTGAATGTGCCCCAGGTTTACGAAGGTTGCCAGGTCAAAGGTGAACAAGCAATCCAAGTATATGACAGGTGATCCAAAGTTTTTTCCCCGAGTCTTGAGTCAAAAATGTCACACAAAAAAAACACCCAGCTTGCCAGGCGGGTGGGCCGTCTCATTGAAATGCAGCCCGAGAAAAGATGAGACAAGGTGACGATTCTTTGAAAGTTTGCACACACCGAGTACTTGACAGCTCTTGAAGTCTCCTGTCTGAACAGCGTGTATATGTAAGGCTGGTCGGCAGTAGTGGCGGTGACGGTGGCGGTGGTGTGTCCTGGGAGGAAGGAATATTGGCAGGAGCCTGTGATGGAGTGGGAGATAGAGCAAGCTGTCACAAAAGTTTGGGAAGAGTCCCTTTGACATGACAGAGAGGACTTATACATCCACTCTGCGCCGTCTCCGACTCCACTCAGGGTCCATTTTGATTTGTGGTTCATGATGTGCACTTTGTTGCAGCTTATCTTACATGTACAGTGTGCTTTCATGCTCAAAATGGCTGCCGTGTGGACTGATCAGAGAGAATGGCAGACACTGCTGTAAGACAATCAGTAAAGAATCATCAGGCAATACCTTTCCAAATGGAAAAATGAAACACTTGTGACAGCGTGAACGCGTAGAAGAATAAATAATAAGAAGATGAAGTCACATTTTATTAGCACTGTATCATCCAGCTCAGCTAAGAATGATGATCAAACTTCAGGTTGAAAATTAGCGTAGCCATTCATATTCAAGCAATCCTAACACACAACCAGACAGGATCATTAGAAAGCACATTTTGTCGGACAAACTGAGGAGAAAATGGACTTCAATTTAAACTGAATGTTTTATGGAGATAAATGAGTTTAGTCGATATTCCGCGACACGCGGCAGCAAACAATTTACATCCTCATGCCCTCGTAGCTGCTCTATTACACTCTGACACCATAACAAAACGCTGCAGTTAGTCTGGAAGATGTTTTCTTTAAGTGCTACTGATTTATAATGGCCTGAATGCAATTGACCCAACAAGCTTCCTGATAGCGGGATTGAATAAGTCACGGTCCGTTTCCAAGCCTATGGCCTAATATCCATGGGTATTTTTCAGTGGTGGAAGAAGTATTCGCATCCTTTACTTGAGTATAAGTACCAATACCACGCTATAAAAAAAAATAGTCTGTTAAAAGTAAAAGTCCTGCATTGAAAATGTTACTTAAGTAGAAGTATCAAAGTAAAAGGAAAAGTAGAGTAAAAGGAAAAGTAAAAGTACTCAATGCAGAAATGCATTTTAGAAATTGGAAAGGATCCAAACAGTTCAGCTGGACTTGTAGACCTACACATTGTTGGGTGGTTTAATTTATAATAACAACATTATTTTATAAACTGCATGTGTTTTGTATGCAACAATTTGTAAAGTAACTAGTAACTAAAGCTGTCATCATGTAGTGGAGTAAAAAGTACAATATTTCTTTCTAAAATGTAGCAGAGTGGAAGTAGAAATTGGCATAAAAATAACAGACTCACGTCAATTACATGTACCTCAACATTTGTACTTAAGTACCCTACTTGAGTAAAAATACTTATATATATTTAATACTTATATATGCTATTTAATAGTTACATTCCACCACTGGTATTTTTGCAATCAAATCTGTTGAGAAATGTAAACTTTTTAACAGTCAGTATCATTATTATCCATTATTATTATTATTATTATCATTATTAACCATTAACCAAGATCTCAGAGCTGAGATATGGCGGCCAGAGGATGCATTATCAGCAGAAAGCCTCAGACATTTAACATTAACACAGACAAGACAGAACAGCTGATCTATGACACATACTGTGTTTCTGTAAGACTGACACAATACTGGACATTGTGTGGGCGTAGACTGTTTTCTGGAAAACAGGGCGTGAGCTGACCATGTGCTCTGATAGGAAGTGAGAAGGCTTTGTGCTGCAAGTATGACTTAGACAGTTGATCTACAGAAAGTGTTTAGACATCAAACAGGTTACCAGAAACACAATAAATCATTCGGCTATTATGAGATTATGTAGAAATGTAGCTCTCAAGTTGTGTTCCAGGTGGTAAAAAAACAAATAATCTTAAAGAATTATCGTATATTGCATAAGACACGCTATTCTACATTCAAATCAAGACTTGGGTGAGTCAGAACTGCATTTACAACTGAGTACAGATGCTCCAAAGCACACAATGCATCCAAGTATGGAAGCAAAAAGGTTTTGCTTTTTTGTAACATGAACCATACCAACCAAGATTTGACCCAACGTCTTGGCTTTGAGTGGTAGCCTGGAAATCTAGACTCACCCTAGTGGCAGCTAATGTAATCTGCACCCAGGGTCAGTCGAGCAACTCTCCTCTCCATTGGCTTGCGAGCTGGAAAAACCCAATTCTGGTCAGGCCAATCACATCGTGTATAGAATCAGTGGGCGGGCTACTTGAAAACAAAGAAGATTGTCTTTAAGGTTAGCTAACCCTAACCCTAACTTGGAGTTAAGCACTAAAGTCATTTTGAAAAAAGGAAGTTTGGAGTTTTACCGACCGGATGCGTCGGATTGAGCCCTGCTATGCATCAGGCTATGCTATGCATCAGGCTATGCGAGTGGTAACACTCTAACAAGATCTCTGCAAAGATGTGATTGGTCAACACATTCTTACTCCCAGCGTGTCAAAAGTCAAAGCTTTGTCAGAGGTCTTGTGGTGATGCAAAAAGTCTTCTTTACGCAGAGGGCTTTCAACTAATTTCAGTGTTATCCCATCCGCAGCAATAATTGACACTTTGGGTATCCCATGGGTTCTATGGACACGCTAGGTCTAGACTGATTTGGCGTCATTTTGCAGGGTAGTGCAAGGCAAGACCACTTAGTTAAGGTTAGGGAAAGATTGTTGGTGGGTTAGGATTGGCGTTATTGAGTCATTGGGCTGCTTCCATATCAAACTCTGTACCATTTCACTATTATGGAGAAAAATAATGACAACACTGCTTCCAAGTTGTCTGTGTGTCTAATTCAGGCACATACTTACGTATTCATTCTTCTATAATTAAATGCATTTTCATTGCTTTCTCAAGTGTTCAAGTGCAGTCCTTCACTCGGCTGAAAGGGACTGTTTATATGAATATTTTATGAAAAAAAAAGAACACAGTCATTGATATGCTGCTGCCACAGTAGCCACACATTTGCATACCTATGTACTGATTGCTATGCATTATTCTTTTGCTGTTTTCTTTTTTCATACTCGAGACATTAGTTGGGATAAAAAAGGAGGCTTTAGTACATAATGACACTGCAGCAAATTAAGTCCAGTGTTGTCCATATGCATGCCACACAAAGAGGATCCTCTACTGAACAATAAGCATAAAACAATGACTTTCATTTCTTCAAAACTGTTGTGTAACGTTTGCAGCAATCGAGTTTCAGCTCCTGTTTGGTTCTCCTTTGAAACCATGAGACAATATTAATAAATTGGAATTATAAATAATTTGCTCTGGCAGATTCAGTGCTATGAAAACACTGGGGTGTTTTGGCTACACTTTGCAGCTCTCCTAATTGAGAGGATTCAGAGCGCCTTTGACAGATTGAGTGGACTGCAGTGCATTGCACAATTTAGCAGACAGAGGGGCAAGTTGCCAGACTGAAGACATTCGGAGGGTTGGCAGCATGCAGAGCTGCACTCAATGCAAAAAGGAGCAGGCACGGCTTCAATTAGCACTGTCTACATAGCCTACTGCTTCAATAGTCACTGATATGTAATTGAGATACAGTGTGGGCGTTGAATTGCGGATCTTCTGAGGGCCGATGTGGTTCATGTTGAAGTCAGTTGGGAATACATTACCTACACATTCTCTCCATATTTATTTCTCTTGAAAAATGCATTGTTAAAGCTGCAGTGAGCAACAATGGATACATTGTGTAACATGAAAAGTGATGTTTGTAATGACAAATCTACAGGGAATCATCAGCCGACTGCAATCCCCCATTTTCTACATTTTTGTAGCATCTTTCAGCTCATTATTTTAGTTATTTAACCAACAACCTTACTGTATGGTTCAGTCTCTTTTCTCACCAACCTTTACACCAGCAGACAGTTGTTTTCAGCAAAAAACGCTCCAATAACACCCCTGTACTGTACCTGTCCAGCACCAAAACACAGAAAAACAAATGTGCAATTAGCTAGGTTAACATAGCCGCAAATATTTTTCTAAGGAGTTGGTGGAGACCAAACCAGAGATAAAACTAGAGTAAATATTGGACTCAATATGTAACAACTCCATATGAATGTTAATGTTAATCCCCATATAATCTCCATAGGGTGATATGTGACGTGAGATCGTCCTCTTAAAAAAAACAATCCCATAGGTTGTTTGTAAAAGCAGCTTATTTCGATCCATATTTATGTTTATTGTGGCGCGTGCAAGAAGCGGCTCTGCACTGCGCTAAAATTATACGGCAGGTCTGGAGGTTCATAGGTGGGGATTATGTGACACGCAGGACACGAACGGGACACGTACCCCTATTTCCTGGGTGAAAGACCCATCCACCACCCGAAACTACCTCCATTCGTGCCATTTTGGTCTTGCATACTATTCGCTACCACGCTGCTGCTCTGCCCGTTGCTTCCCATACAGACTGTACCAAGCGTCCGTCTTTTACGAGTTGGGAGTGAGAATGTGGCCGAGGCTGCCATACAGAGTTGCCATGGCGCAGCATCGGGAGCAAGTCGGGGTTCAGTGTCTTGCCTAAGGACATGGAACTGCAGGGCCAGGGATCGAACCACCAACCTTCCCATTGGTAGTCGACCGCTCTAGCACCTGAGCCCCATGTCAGTTGTTATCGTGCTTAAGTGGTGCATACTCCTTACCTTGCACGGCAGCTGCATTCTCACGATATCCCAAGATCACGCGAGAATTGCGGGATCACACACCAGATATTTGATGCTCTCGTCAGTTTTGAATACTCTGTGCTTTGGACACATTTCAGTTTGGGCTAAAAACATATTCAAGTTCTTTCATATGATTCATACAAGTACGTTTAACAAGCGGATGTACTTCCTTTTTTTCTTCTCGTGAAACATGAGGTCACGCTGTATTTGTTATATTTAGTTTGGGTGCTTCTGAGTCACAAACATCCGGTTCTGCTTCGTTAAATCAGGAAGTGATGAAATATATAAGCTTCTGACCTTATTCCATAAGCAGAAATACTGCTGAGCTATGCCCACACTGGAAGTAAAACTTAACTGTTGGTGTGATACTGCCTTGCTCAACCCAGCTGTACACACTGAACCCTCCACCTCTAATGGCCTATTATACACGGCAGGGACTTATGTTCTTTGATTATCAGGGCTTCTCAGGGCTCAGAAGTATCCGAGTGTTCCCTGAACACCTCATACAGGAGGAACCCGAGATAACCGACATCTGTGGCTGACGTCCACACATCACTACACAAATTCAACATTTTCATGCAGTATAAACAGCACTTTTGGAGTGTATAGAGCCAGAATAATAACAAACCAGAGTGGTGATTGTGGGAAAAGTGAAAAGACCACCCAAACATCTTGTCATGGTTTTATTTTGTCTGTGTCGACTTTGAATGATGTGTATTTTACAAATTATTATTACACAATTACCGTGTGTTTGCATGGAGTCTGGTGGCTTTGGTTAGGATGTTCCTATGTTTAAAAATAGGATCTCACTCTGTAACAGAGCGGTCGACATCCTAAGAAATCCTTTGAATAATAATTTGTTATGAGCCAAACAAGCACTTTTGTGAATGTAAATTGAAGGTGCACAATTGCCCAATTAGTTAAATTGTAGCTTGTCGGGGCGGCGTTAGTGAGAGCGTTCGCCCCGTGTTGGCTGAGTCCTGCAGAGGCCCGGGTTTGGGTCCGACCTGTGGCCCTTTGCTGCATGTCATCCCCCCCTTTATTTCCCCCTTTCATGTCTAGGAAAAAAACCTCATAGCACAACGGATTGTCTAATCGTATTTAGGGATTTGTTTTTCCTCACTTTAAATCACTAAATCTATAGTTATGATGGTGTTTTCTGGCAGAAAAATGATCTGTTTCATGAGGACATGCTCCACTTTGTATTGCCAGAGAGAAGTATTTTCCCAGAGGACGGGAGTCCTCTGAGGACTTTGCTGCTATTTTTTTATAGAAACAATTTGGGAACATGCAATAAGTTTGATGATCATAAAGCGGTAAATAAATGCTTAAGTGCTTTTTTATGAGCTGCTCTTCTGATTTGAAGTTTGGAGGCAAGTTAGCAAAACATTGTGCTTCCTGTTGTTAGAATCAACTTAGAATAAAGTATTAATACATATCAGAAGAATTTATGGCTTTGTTATCTTAAAACTCCTCCAGACTCAACCAGTGCTCATTTGAGTTGTTTCAGCTTCACATTCAGAGGATTTGACGGGTTTCTAGACTTTCAAATCCGTCATATCAAGGTTCATGAAGTTCATGACAACCCGGACAGGAAAGAAACACGAGAGTTATGGAAATCCATTGGCTCGCGTCCAAAGTAAACGGTGGAAATGAACCAAACAACGAGGTGTAAAGCAAGCTGAGATCTTCAAATTAAACTCTTGTTGTTTGGTTAAAGCTTTGAGATAGTATGTGGAGGAAGAACGACACTGACGGCCAACATCCACAAACACAACGCACAGTTACAGTTTCTCAGCATTATTTCTAGTTTCATTGGATGATTTAATTAGTGTTGACATTTTTCACCGTTAGGTATTGTTATTGTCATTAAACCAGGCAGAAAGGAGTCTCGCATTGCCATAGGAGGGTCTGGCTAGTCCCCCACTGCATTCTGGGATTGGATAAAAACGAGCTCTGTTGAGTAATATTCAAATACTCAACATATTTTTACTTTAGCTCAGTTACCAATGATATATACATCATTTATTGTTCATATTTGCCATTTACCCCTGTGAGATCACATTTATAGATCAGATGATCATTTTCGTTTTTTTGTGAGAAAACGAGAAAATTCAGTTATAAAAAGGTTAAAAAATAAAATAGAAACCAGATTCTTGAGTGCTTATTTTTTTAATCAGAACAGGTGAAAGTGCTTGAAATGTAACCTCGGGTCAAATTGACCCGTTGTCCTATATCAATGTTCTTTTTAATTCCCCAAAATAACGATGATCGATTCCACCAACGCTCTTTGCCAAGTACAAATCTCTACTTTCATTCATTTTGGGGCGTCTTATTCAATTTTATAGCATTTGGAGAAAAACTGAAGTGTTTTTGAAATAGTATTGAGTAAAAGTTGACATATTAAGCATATAAGTGGACTAAAATTTGAAAAAATGTCAAAAAAAGTGACAAAACATTTGGGCGAAAAAACAGGAAAATTTCAAATTTAAAAATTTGACCTGAGGGACACGAGAGGGTCCCGAAAGTGAAGACACCACAAGGGTTAAGTAACTTCAGCAGAAATAATAATTTAACATACTGTTTATTTGTTGAATGGGAAATTACAATTCACTCTCTGTTTTTTGTTAGAAATCACTACACATAAGCCCGCAATATACACACACACACACACACACACATGCACAGGACCTATTCATGCACAAATAGAGAGATGGCAGATTTAGTGGGCTGCCAGACTGGGGGGGGGGCTGGCATCGCTCCAGCTACTAATCCACACATGAAATCATAGAGGATAAGATTGTCAACTGTGTGACTCCATTTGTTGGACATACTGTACATCTTTTCCTGCTTTTTCCACAAGATTGGAACCTGAGATGCTTCACCGTAACAACAAGCTGCAGGTCTTATACAGATCTCTCCCTGTGACCTGTGTCTTATCTTTGGAAAACTCCCTGATTAGAATGAAAAGCGTTGGCTAAGGCTTGGCCACTGAGAATGCCTCTGTAATGATGGATGATAACTAACAAAGCCTTTAATATAGCAGGTTAAGTAAGCTACTTTTTGGTGTGAAGAGGAAAACCTTTCTACCCCTTCATGGTGACTTGGTTTCTTTTTTTCTTCACATGGAGTCTACACAGTGTTTTATTGTCAAAACTTTACCACTTTGACCGCTTCTTCTGCTTTCTGTAATGCTGCTGATAGACCGCTCTCATTCTGCTGCCGGATTTCAAAGGGCAATAGGTAAAAGCCTTAAATGTCGAAGGTGGTGAAGATTTGTCGAAGCCAGTCTGACATTTACCAGGCAACATGGAAGCAGGATCAGCTTACGGGGCTCTGAAAAACCACTTCACAGACAAAGAGAGGATGAGAAGAACAAAAAGGCAGATTCTCAAAAGGCTGCAAAGGATCTGTTATCCACTCGTCTATATCGCCGGTGATTCATTTCCGGGATTGCTCTGGTGTCTCCGGGAAGATTCTGGTCCTCAGATCTCTGCAGGGAAAAGCCAGACAGCTAGCTAGACTATCTGTCCAATCTGAGGACTATGGTTACCTGGTCCTCAGATCTCTGCAGGGTAAATCCAGACAGCTAGCTAGACTATCTGTCCAATCTGAGGACTATGGTTACCTGGTCCTCAGATCTCTGCAGGGTAAATCCAGACAGCTAGCTAGACTATCTGTCCAATCTGAGGACTATGGTTACCTGGTCCTCAGGTCTCTGCAGAATGTAAATCCAGACAGCTAGCTAGACTATCTGTCCAATCTGAGGACTATGGTTACCTGGTCCTCAGATCTCTGCAGGGTAAATCCAGACAGCTAGCTAGACTATCTGTCCAATCTGAGGACTATGGTTACCTGGTCCTCAGATCTCTGCAGGGTAAATCCAGACAGCTAGCTAGACTATCTCTCCAATCTGAGGACTATGGTTACCTGGTCCTCAGGTCTCTGCAGGGTAAATCCAGACAGCTAGCTAGACTATCTGTCCAATCGGAGTAGCTCAGTCCAGGTGGGTTGTAAACCGGATGGCCGCTGGTTCAACTCCCCATACGGACCAAAAGTACGGAGTCTGGACTGGTAGCTGGAGAGATGACAGTTCGCTTGCTGGACACTGCTAAGGTGCTCCCCAGAAAGGCACCGAACCCCCCTCAACCGCTCAGGGTCTGCAGTCTCAGCCCCCCCCCCACACACACACACGCTTTTGACATCTCTCCATTAGTGCATGTAAAAGGACCTGAGCATGTGTGTGTATTTTAGGCCTGTGTGTAGTGTGTAATAACAACAGAGTGTACATTGTAATTTCCCCTTAGGGGATCAATAAAGAGTATAATTATTATTATTATTTTCTGTTGCACGACTAAAACAACTTTCGAACTTGCACGTTCCACCATAACAAGTGTCTTCCTGAGGCTATTTTGCAACGGCCCAAGATGATTGGTTTAAAGCGCCCATATTCTGCTCATTTCCAGGTTCATAATTGTATTTTGAGGTTATACCAGAATAGGTTTCCATGGTTTCATTTTCAAAAAACACCATATTTTTGTTGTACTGCACATTGCTGCAGATCCTGTTTTCACCCTGTGTGTTCAGGTCTCTGTTTTAGCTCCAGAGTGAGACATCTCACTTCTATACTATCTTTGTTGGGAGCTGCACATGCTCAGTAGCTCGGTAAGAGCCCATCAGCTAGATAACTCTTTCTCCAGCTTTGGTCAGTCCAAGGCAGGATTAGCTGGGAGACGTCTTCTAGACGAGGACACTTGAGGAATACCTGCAGAACAGGGACAGGAAGTAGGACAGGGACAGGAAGTAGTTCTTTTGGAGATTATGGTCAACTAGTGGCTGAAAATCTGAGAAATCCAGCCGCCATCTTGGACCGGTCATACTCGTTACTTGGCAGCAGAAGATACAAGATGCCAGAGCACTGTGCAGCATATTCCTGCCCAGATCGGTGGATTTTTTTAATCTTATCTCTTTCACTCTGGGTTCTGTGAAGCATTTTGTAGGCCTATCTGTGTTTTGAAAATTGCTTCATAAGTTAAGTTCCAAAAGCAGCACTAATGTATGCTTGTGTTGTTATTACATTGGGATTGTCTCTGGTTTAGTTGGGATTTGTTTGATAAGACTTGCACGTTACGCTTATAAGATATATATATATATAATTATATAGCCTTTTCAATAGCAATGTGCTTGAGTACAGAGTCAACACAACATAAAAGAGGTGTATCTGTCCAAATACTTATGTAATAAGAGCTGAGACTACTGGTCATTTATCAAATATATCGAAAGTCGCAATAAGTATGCAATATTTAGTTTATTTTGTGGAGCTGTCCTGTTAACTTGATTTATATATTTTATACTGTCCAACCAGTAGAACCCGTCCTGTTCTGTAGACATGGTCCTTAGTTATTTATATTATAACTTTATTTATGTATTTTATACTGTCCAACCAGTAGAACCCGTCCTGTTCTGTAGACATGGTCCTTAGTTATTCATGTTGGACCAGTCCAATATAACTTTCAGTTAAAATAAACCTTGTGTTGTAAGAAAACTTGTTTAATTTGTTAGGAATCTATTTTGTAATTTTATATATGTTTAAAAATATCGGAATTCATATCGATGTTGCAATATCACATTTTGTCAATGTTGTGCAACCCTAGTGTGTGTGTGTGTGTGTGTGTGTTGGGAGTAAATAAAAAGTATATAAATAAAAGCTTCAAGTAGACTCTAATAATATAATCATATTGTTTCTTGTACTTAAATATCTGACTTTACGGTCACTATCTGTTTCTTCTTCCCTATCATATTTATAATGTGTGTGCAAATTATTTTTCTATAATAGGTATTTATACCTATTATAGCCTACATCATATATGTGATGTAGGGGTATTTATACCTATTATAGCCTACATCATATATGTGATGTAGGGGTATTTATACCTATTATAGCCTACATCATATATGTGATGTAGGGGTATTTCTACCTATTATAGCCTACATCATATATGTGATGTAGGGGTATTTCTACCTATTATAGCCTACATCATATATGTGATGTAGGGGTATTTATACCTATTATAGCCTACATCATATATGTGATGTAGGGGTATTTATACCTATTATAGCCTATATCATATATGTGATGTAGGGGTATTTATACCTATTATAGCCTATATCATATATGTGATGTAGGGGTATTTATACCTATTATAGCCTACATCATATATGTGATGTAGGGGTATTTATACCTATTATAGCCTATATCATATATGTGATGTAGGGGTATTTATACCTATTATAGCCTACATCATATATGGGATGTAGGGGTATTTATACCTATTATAGCCTACATCATATATGTGATGTAGGGGTATTTATACCTATTATAGCCTACATCATATATGTGATGTAGGGGTATTTATACCTATTATAGCCTATATCATATATGTGATGTAGGGGTATTTATACCTATTATAGCCTATATCATATATGTGATGTAGGGGTATTTATACCTATTATAGCCTACATCATATATGTGATGTAGGGGTATTTATACCTATTATAGCCTACATCATATATGTGATGTAGGGGTATTTATACCTATTATAGCCTATATCATATATGTGATGTAGGGGTATTTATACCTATTATAGCCTACATCATATATGTATAGCCTATTATAGCCTACATCATGTGATGTAGGGGTATTTATACCTATTATAGTACATCATGTGATGTAGGGGTATTTATACCTATTATAGCCTACATCATATATGTGATGTAGGGGTATTTATACCTATTATAGCCTACATCATATATGTGATGTAGGGGTATTTATACCTATTATAGCCTACATCATATATGTGATGTAGGGGTATTTCTACCTATTATAGCCTACATCATATATGTGATGTAGGGGTATTTATACCTATTATAGCCTACATCATATATGTGATGTAGGGGTATTTCTACCTATTATAGCCTACATCATATATGTGATGTAGGGGTATTTATACCTATTATAGCCTATATCATATATGTGATGTAGGGGTATTTATACCTATTATAGCCTACATCATATATGTGATGTAGGGGTATTTATACCTATTATAGCCTACATCATATATGTGATGTAGGCTATAATAGGTATTTATACCTATTATAGCCTACATCATATATGTGATGTAGGGGTATTTATACCTATTATAGCCTACATCATATATGTGATGTAGGGGTATTTATACCTATTATAGCCTACATCATGTGATGTAGGGGTATTTCTACCTATTACAGCCTACATCACATATGTGATGTAGGGGTATTTTGCAAATACCTATCATTTACAAATGATAGATACACCGAGGATGTCTGGTCTAGGGTCTAGGGTGACCAGACGTCCTCGGATTTAGGGGGACAGTCCCCGTTTTTGTCCCCTGACTAAATACAGAAGAAAAAACTACCTCTGTCCTTGTTCTGTTTTTAAAGACACAACATTCGGTTTTTCAATCAGATTTATAGTCAAACTGGAAATATCTCCGTTGCTCTCCCTTTTCGGGGATTATATATACATATATGTTCCCAGTTTTGATCTCGGACGTCTGGTGAATTTATATCATATCAGAATATTCTATTACTGTTAAGCACACTATGAATATTAAAATACGCCTAATCATGTGTCCTGTATCATAGCTACATGTATGACCTTTGTAGCAAAAAAAAAACATGAAAACCAGTTGGGTATTTAGTGAGATTGATTAATTAAACGCGCTGACAGCTCATTGCACCTGCCAAACACATTACACTGAGTGGAGCGGGTGACCGGTCCAAGATGGCGGCCCCAAATCTCGTCAGCGCCAATAGGCAGTAGCGGTCGATGCGGCGTCTACTCTTTATTATGTCTATGGTTGGAGCATTGTTTTTCCATTGAGAATGAGCTAGCATGCTACGGTTAGCCACCTCGTCTCTAGTGACGTAGAAAGCCGTGCAGATGTTGGACAGCTCACCCGGAGACTGAAGACAGAGGACATTCAGAAACCGGATCAGAGGACATTCAGAAACCGGATCTCAGTCAAAACAGCATGAATAGTTTTTTTCCCAAGTTGATATATGTGTGGAAGCACCGGAGACACAAAACAACACCCCAAATCCCAGAAAAAGTTATGTATTTCATAATATGGGCCCTTTAAGAAATGCCAGTGTTTCTCTCCCATCCCAAACTGGGCCATGCAAGACTAGGTATTCACAAATACTGACAACACTGTAGATAGTACAACACGTGATTTATAAGGTGACAGTAGAAGTGTAGCCAGAGAACCAGAAGTGGTGAAGAGCACCACTAACCACAAGTTCAGTCCTGTAAACATGTTGGAGGTGGAGCCACTAAAGAGGCACAGAAACACAGATTCTATTTATATACTGACCAATGTTTCTCTCTCTCTGCTTTTCTGCCAGTTTGTGCCTCTCAACCATAGCTGGATATTATGACTATGGATGTTTTTGCCTATGTCAACAAATTCCAAGAAAGGTCTGTCTAACTTCCTGCCTGAGGATGTTCATCTTACTCAAACAAGGAAAAGGTGCACAGGACTATTAAGACAAGATAAGATAGATTGTATTGTCCCAAAAGAACAAGCTGGTGATAAATACGCATATTAAAGATTCATCTTCATTCCTTTACCCTAACAAATACACAACCACACAAGTAAGAAGCAATCATTTCTGCTCATCAAGGCAAATTCCACATAGGTGTAACTTACTGTGGCACTAAACTCTTTTCTGATTAAAAGGCAGTTTAGATGACAGGAAATGATCTAACGGCCAAATGTGGTGACCTTGTTTTGGGATTGACAATTTACCTGACACCATCTGAACTGCACTGACGTTTCAACAGCACCCATCTGGTAGACAGGCAGTTTAAAACACCACCACCAAATATGGTCCGAGCCCGGGGCTTGTGCTAATGAACGAGAGAGGCCGGGAAGAGGAAAAAAATACTATTGGCTTTTTTTTCGCAGGAAGAGTCCTTGACTTAAATGGTCATGAGCTGGATCATTTCAGCTGAAATTCTCTGCTCAGTTTCTCCAAAAACACAGAGTACACAGCAGCGGTGAAATGCACAGTAACAAAGTGCATGTACTCAAGTACTGTACTTAAGTACAAATGCTGAGGTACTCGGGGGTTTTCATGCCACTTTCTACGCTACATTTTCAGAGAGAAATATTGTACTTTTTACTCCACTACATTCATCTAAAAGCTTTAGTTACTTTACAAATTAGAAGTTTTGCACACAAAACACATGTACAGTAGTTTATCAAATATGTTTTATTTTAAACGGCCTATAAGTTCAGAAAATTATTATTATTGGACCAGTTTAGTAGTTAATGAAACCAGTAACAGATTTTCTTTTTCTTGGTCCAAATCCCCCCCTTTTCCCAATGTTTTTGCAACTTTTCTTCTGTGCGTCTTTTGACGTTGTTGTTGTTGTTTTCCCCAACATTTTTTAAGCTTTTTTTTTATTTTTGTCACTTATTTTCAACATTCTTTTATCCAATTTTTTTTCAAATGCTATAAAATTTAGTAAACTGATCATTTATTTTACTTTTAAGGAGCGTCGTATGGAACCATCCACGTTCTTTTTTTGGACATTTTGGTTGATAGAAACCCAAATTTCTGATATAGAACCATTTTGAAAATGGGTCAAATTTGACCCGAGTCCAACAGGAGTGTTAAATAAATTAGAAACTTTGAACATAATGTGGGCGGGACATTAAGTCAGACTCAGTGGTGAGTCAAACCAAAGCAGAGGGACAGACACAGAGCTGTAGCCGAGCCAAAGTAGAACACTTTTAAATTCATTAACTTTATCGGTTATCAGACAAATAAAACGCTGATACAGATCATCAGATCATCATCAAAAAACGGCCGATAAACAGCCAGGGCCAATAATCAATCTATCCCCAATTTTGGAGCCGGAGTCTGCCCAGTATTGATCGATTGGTGGAGCCGCAGGATCAAAGTCCCACCCATACACCCGCCCAACCAATCGCGGCTGTCAATCATGAGGTTTCAGACGTTTTATAGCATCAAATTATTAATTAAAAATAACCACTGATCAGAAAAATGAACATTTGAAACAACACCAGCTTGTTCAGAACTTCCTAATACGACGGAAATGATATTTGGGGAAAAAAATCATTTGACATGTGCTTTGACTTTTCAGTTTAGTCCCACCCACTAACATGGAGGGTGCGGGGTTTATGACTTATACTGCAGCCAGCCACCAGGGGGTGACCCAGATGTTTTGACTTCACATACACAGTCTACATATCAACCCCTGAACATCATATTTTCTGGGAACTTTTAACTTTTCATCTCACTGGAAGAGTTGTCGACACTTTCACACAGCTGTGCGTTACTTTTAGCGTTGTATTTTAGAGTGACTACTGTGTTTTCTGAGTACTGAGAAGTCCCAGTCCATGAGTCAGTGAACCCAGCAGAAAACCAGAGCACACAGCTGTTTCTATTGTCACTTTTAGTAAATAGAAAAAAAGTACTGTAACACATATTGTGATTCATATTCATATTAACATTCATATTTTTCCCTGTCTGTCTAAACACAGATTCCTGCCTGTCCCTGTGTCTCCACAGACATTTTTTAGCCGTGCTGTCTCTTTAAATGTGAGTTGGTTTACATTTCGTGACAAAGGGCCCCTTCTTGTTTTCTTTATAGCAACCTTGAGGCTGATGGATGGTGTGTGTGTGTGTGTGTGTGTGTGTGTGTGTGTGTGTGTGTTTGTTAGCTGTTGGCCGGTCAGAGGTCACATATTTCTCAGACACACTGTCCCCATCGCTCATTAATAAATAGTGTGTGTGTGTGTGTGTTTATCAGATTTTTCCCAAAGTACGTGCTTTTGTACATGTGTGTGTGTGTGTGTGTGTGTGTGTGTGTGTGTGTGTGTGTGTGTGTGTGTGTGTCTGCGTGCGTCAGCAGTGCCTCTTGGCCTTCTGCAGAGACAGACTGTCACATTCAGGAGGCCGCTGGTTGGTCGTAATCACCTCTACCTCAGCAACACACAGATGTTTGTACTTCTATACATGTGAGGACCCCATTTGTGTACTGCCCCTAACCCTGTGGTTCCCAAACTGATCTGAAGACCCATAAGATCATTAGAGGACAAGAAAGACAAAGAAGTCTCATTTTCTGTATCTCCATTGTTCTCAACCAAAGGACTTTTTACTTGTAAAATATCAACACTTAACATTTTCAGACCCTTGCAAGTCTTTAGAATAAACAATCTGAGTTTGACTGTTGATAACTAATGAATTTCTCCTGTAATTTAGACCATTGGATGCTTTTAGAAACTAGTTTTTAGTATTCTTCCTCTCACCAGGGTTATTGCAGATAGATAGCAAGATAGCTATCTAGCTAGCTATCTAGATAGATAGATAGATAGATAGATAGATAGATAGATAGATAGATAGATAGATAGATAGATAGATATGTCATTGATTAAAACGCACAAAAAAGCCTTAGGGCTGTACAAGATGGCAGATTGAATACCAAAGTGTCACGCAAGAATGAAATTTAATTGTGAAAATAGAACTTGAAGAAACTTTTTTTGGAAGCATTTGTGCTTTTATTCTATAATTAACAGTAGATAGTTGACATAAAGTGAGGGGAGAGAGAGAAAGAGAGACAGAGGGTGACCGTGTCTTAAAGCCCTAGGTCATCAGGACTTTCTGCAGAAAGACAGTTTTACAAATGCATGATATAATATAATAATAGAAGTGAGGACATAGCTCATTTGGTTGATGTATTGGTGAAAGTGGAAGGTCAGCCATGTTTAGGCCTTAATATGCTCTAAATCTAATGATACCTTTCAAAACCAGGCACATTAGCAGAAGTGAAACCAGACATTGTGACCATGACACTGAGCTTGTACTTTAAGCAACAAGTTGGGGTTTCAACTCCAGATTGTGGCCCTGACGC
Source organism: Etheostoma perlongum (assembly GCA_026937815.1). NCBI lineage: Eukaryota > Metazoa > Chordata > Actinopteri > Perciformes > Percidae > Etheostoma > Etheostoma perlongum. Next base: position 2,244,739 of record CM049382.1, on the reverse strand, counting down.
TTTGGCTTCAAAGTCATGAGTCATGGTTGATATAGTCATTTTAAAGAGAGTTGTTATAAAGACACTGGGAGAAGATGTCTCCTCCTACGAGGCGTCAAACATACTTTGTTTTGTTTACAGAGGAAGTGCGAAAAGTTACCTCTGTTGAGGATATCTCACGAAAGCCCAAAACATTAACCCTCATGTTGTCCTCATGTTGTCCTCATGTTGTCCTCATGTCGTCCTCATGTTGTCCTCATGTTGCCCTCATGTTGTCCTCATGTCGTCCTCATGTCGTCCTCATGTCGTCCTCATGTTGTCCTCATGTCGTCCTCATGTTGTCCTCATGTTGTCCTCATGTTGTCCTCATGTCGTCCTCATGTTGTCCTCATGTTGCCCTCATGTTGTCCTCATGTTGTCCTCATGTTGCCCTCATGTTGTCCTCATGTTGTCCTCATGTCGTCCTCATGTTGCCCTCATGTTGTCCTCATGTTGTCCTCATGTTGTCCCCATGTTGTCCTCATGTTGTCCTCATGTTGTCCTATATCAATGTCCTTTTTAATTCCCCAAAATAACATGATTGATTCCACCCAACGCTCTTTGCCAAGTACAAATCTCTACTTTCATTAATTTTGGGGCGTCTTATTCAATTTTATAGCATTGTAAAACAAATGGAAGTGTTTTTGAAATAGTATTGAGTAAAAGTTGACATATTCCAGTCTGTGATTATCATCAACATCCATTCCTTTAATTTTAGTCTCAATAATTCCTAATTTCTGCTTTTCTAACTCAAACATTAGGTATAATTTCCTATAAATGAGGTTTATTGACCATAAATTCCAAAAATAACTGTAAAACTAAAGTTAATAAGTCAGTGTTACGTAGTGTTGAAAACGTTAAAAAAAAGTGACAAACATTGAAAAAAAGTTTCAAAAGTGTTGAAAAAAAGGACAAAAACGTAAAAAAAAATTAAAAACATTGATAAAAAAGTGTCAACAAAAGTGTTGATTTTTAATTTTAACGGGAAGACAACACGAGCGTTAAAAAGTGGATTTATGGCAAAAACATCTGAGTTTATTGGTGTTTGATGCAGTGTCATGATGCTTCAGCCCATCGTGGATCAACTGGAATATGTTCTGGATTGGGGGAAAGAATAATTATCTTGGAAACCTTTGAGTTTAATTTTCCTGTATATGTACTGTATATATTATGTTTATGGGTTTTGGCCGGTCGACAGAGTTTTTCCAATTGGGCCACACAGAAAATGATGGATGCGGGCCAAATAGCGGCCCATTATTGCATTAATTTAAATCGGACTACATCAATCGAGTAGATGGCTGTAAAGTTGGCTGCAGTAGAACTGTTGAGTCTGTGTATGTGCACGTTCATCGTGGGGGTACTGAGCTGCACATATTGTTGCAGCACAACACTGCAAATCAAAAGGAAACAGCTCTAAATTTCTTTCCATAAAGAAATGCTGTAGTTTAGTTACTTTAGGATTGCCATTAGCTGTACACTTAAGCCCAGCTTGTCTTCCTGGGGTCCACATTGAAGAACTTACAGCTTTAGTAAGCTTCAGAACTTGGTGTAAGATTTACTTAAGTAGGCGATGATGTTTAACATGAAACTTTAACATGATTGAATTTAATAGGCACACCCAATATTAAAGGTCCCATGACATGGTGGTCTTTGGATGCTTTATATAGACCTTAGTGGTCCCCTAATACTGTATCTGAAGTCTCTTTTATATAGACCTTAGTGGTCCCCTAATACTGTATCTGATATCTCTTTTATATAGACCTTAGTGGTCCCCTAATACTGTATCTGAAGTCTCTTTTATATAGACCTTAGTGGTCCCCTAATACTGTATCTGAAGTCTCTTTTATATAGACCTTAGTGGTCCCCTAATACTGTATCTGAAGTCTCTTTTATATAGACCTTAGTGGTCCCCTAATACTGTATCTGAAGTCTCTTTTATATAGACCTTAGTGGTCCCCTAATACTGTATCTGAAGTCTCTTTTATATAAACCTTAGTGGTCCCCTAATACTGTATCTGAAGTCTCTTTTATATAGACCTTAGTGGTCCCTAATACTGTATCTGAAGTCTCTTTTATATAGACCTTAGTGGTCCCTAATACTGTATCTGAAGTCTCTTTTATATAGACCTTAGTGGTCCCCTAATACTGTATCTGAAGTCTCTTTATATAGACCTTAGTGGTCCCCTAATACTGTATCTGAAGTCTCTTTTATATAGACCTTAGTGGTCCCCTAATACTGTATCTGGAGTCTCTTTATATAGACCTTAGTGGTCCCCTAATACTGTATCTGAAGTCTCTTTTATATAGACCTTAGTGGTCCCCTAATACTGTATCTGAAGTCTCTTTTATATAGACCTTAGTGGTCCCCTAATACTGTATCTGAAGTCTCTTTATATAGACCTTAGTGGTCCCCTAATACTGTATCTGAAGTCTCTTTTATATAGACCTTAGTGGTCCCCTAATACTGTATCTGGAGTCTCTTTTATATAGGCCTTAGTGGTCCCCTAATACTGTATCTGAAGTCTCTTTTATATAGACCTTAGTGGTCCCCTAATACTGTATCTGAAGTCTCTTTTATATAGACCTTAGTGGTCCCTAATACTGTATCTGAAGTCTCTTTTATATAGACCTTAGTGGTCCCCTAATACTGTATCTGAAGTCTCTTTTATATAGACCTTAGTGGTCCCTAATACTGTATCTGGAGTCTCTTTCCCAAAATTCAGCCTTGGTGCAGAATTACAGCCACTAGAGCCAGTCCCACAATGAGATTTCCTTAGTATGTGCCATTTCTGAGTCTGTAGCCTTTGAGGGGGGGGGGCAAGGTGGAGGCTGGGGGGCGGCCTTGACCAACGGCCACTTTGTTCGTTTGAAAGCCATGATGTCTCTCTCTCTCATGGGTAAGCCAAAATCTCTGGGTGGGCAAAGCAGAGAAAGGGGAGATAACTGAGCTGGAATCTTGCCCCTTATGACCTCATAAGGGGCAAGATTTAATTTTCTCAAAGGCAGAGCAGGATACCCAGGGCTCGGTTTACACCTATCACCATTTCTAGCCACTGGGGGGCCATAGGCAGGCTGGGGGGACTCATATTAATGTTAAAAAAAAACCTCAAAGTGAAATGTTCATGCCATGGGACCTTTAACATGTAAACCCAACTAACCCGTTAACTAAACTATTTGGATGGGATTGGAACTGTTCCTTTTCAGAGGAAATGTGGCAGTGGAGTTTGATTTCCTGCCAATAAACAGCAGTTATGTGTTTGTTGCACTGCAGTCTTCTGCTGCTACTGCTCATGAATATATGTAAACCAGTGCACACGGCCATCTACTCTGTTGTGTATGCAGAGCTCAACCAATCACAGAAAAAGCCATCATTAACCACTCGTGATCTAACATACGTGTCTGAGCAACGTAAGTCAGATTTGACAAGTACCAGGTCGTATACAGATCCCACCGAGATGCACATTAAAGTATAAAGCACCCAGGTGTTTCTCATCAGCTGCTGGGTTCATTTCATCATCCTGGCCGCTTCGTCTGTTGACGAGGACACTTTTAATGTTCGCACGGCTCTGTCAGAGCGGCTTCATAACCCTAACCCGTGACCAACTTCCACTTTGCTCCTTCTGACTCTAGAATCCTTGCAAGCTTGAAAATGCCTTTTAGATTCACTTTCACTCAGATTTGCACTGCGCTCGCTGGTTTTGTCCGACTGTAGGTTTGTTGAGCGGCCTGCATGCCAAGTTCCAGCTTTATACCGTTGTATAGAGCTGGTGAGAGGTGTGAGCACTAACAATGACACCTGTATTGACCCATGCAAAAAGATAAGATGAGGCAACACATGAGAGCTCTTTGGACAAACATGAAGTTTAGAGGTAAATGTGTGACTCACCCATACTGAGAGCAAACAGGTAGTGTGTGAGGCTTCCTCCGTATCTTAAACAAATGTAAAGTTGAGGAATGCCACATATCCACATAGCGTTCTTCATATTAGTTCACTCAGTGAGCATTTTCTTCGTTTTATGTTTGAGAAACTATATAAAATAGATCTATTTTTTATTTCACAATAGTGCAACCAACACCTTGACAAATATAAATGCAATATTTGAATTTCAGATCTATTATCCATCTTGCTTGTCTTTTTTTGACATTTATGAGTGATGCATCTTTCTCAGCGGAGCATTTCTTCAACAGGTAAAGTCATTTCTATCATGGCAACAGAGGGACATTTGTCTGCTCAGTAACCGCAGCAGTGTATTAAAACAGCAGGCTCATTGGCCCAATGGGTGACACAGATATCTGATAATTAATGATGTTCAATCAACATATGAATGGGTTATACATGGTGGAAAATGTTTAGATGTCTGAGTTATATACTGTATACAGTATATAGTTGGTTTTTTTGGCATTTTCATTCAATAGGACAGCTTGGACATGAAGGGGGAGAGAGAAGGGTACACGACGTGCAGAAAATCAATCAATCAACCAAAATGTATTTATATAGCACCAGCAGGTATCCTAAATGGCTTAACATCAGAAACCAAGAATAAAAACACATATACAATAGAAAGAATAAACAAAAAAACAAACAAATAGGGCAGCAGGTTGAAATTGAGGCGAGGAATGAGCCTCTTTTGCAATGGTCATTTGTAATTGTTTTGGAATAAGAATTGAGAAATAATGTTGTCCCAGAGATGTTTAAATGTTGACAAATGCAGTCTTCCGGACATGGGACACGCAGAGCATTTTTGGTGAGTGACTTTCCATCCAGACAAGCTTTTCAGACATGGCGGTCATGTTATTGTCCGAGGAGGAGAGGATTTTAAAGCATGAAATGCCACAGAATCCACAGAGATGGAAGTGATCCCTTTCATTTCTCTGTTTTGTCTAGTTCGCCGCTGGTCGCCAACAGAGCCCATCGAGTGATTTTGTATTCAGTAATAAACGTCTCAAAAGCTTCTCGCTGGCTTTCATCTCTGCCGAGTGCGTCCTCTGACTCGTAAGCAGCAGCTAAACACACAGCGGCTCTCTGTGGCCGCATCGCGCTGATCAATAACCATCTCCAGCCCAGGCGTTTTCTCAAGCTCTGCCAATTTAAGGATTGATCCTATAAACACCAATGCATGTGTGCGGTTGGCTATTTATGCCCCTGTGTGTGTGTGTGTGTGTGTGTGTGTGTGTGTGTGTGTGTGTGTGTGTGTGTGTGTGTGTGTGTGTTCAGTCTAAGGCCAGAATACTCACTGGGCAGTCTGTGTGTACTCTGGGTAATTAGACTGCTCTCAGAATGACTTTGATGATGACTTTGGTTAGATCACTTAGTGCTTCAGGATAACAGTTCAAAACAAGCTCATAGATCCACTGACTCCAAACCAAAACATTGTAGTAAAATAAATTGGCTATGGCAGCAAAACTGTCCTTTGTGCCAAGTTATCAACGTTAAAAACAAGCAAAAATGACCCCTTTATCGCCACAGTAGCAGCTATGTCGATCCACCATTTTGATGAGTAAAACCATTGGAAAGATTGTATGAAATTCATTTCATGATATATTTTTGGGTTGAGACCGAGTCAAGACCAAAGACCAGACCAGTGCAAGTCCCAGACTGCATGATGCGATAAAATGTGGAAAATGCTAACCATAGACACTCCTCAAATTGATCTGAAAGATCCACATTCCCTTAACCCTCCTGTTGTCCTCAGGTCAAATTTGACCCCTTTAAAAAATGACTATATCTGAAATATGAGTTTCTTTTTAACCAAAAAAAATGGATTGGCTCTTTACATATACAATTGATCACTTTCATTCCTGATGAAACTCCTCTGTATGTTCCTCTGATCTTGACTATTAGTCAAACTAATTCATAATTTCTGCTCTTTTAACTCAAAGATTAGGTATAATTCTGTATAAATCAGAAATTAGAAACACTTTATTGATATCCAAAGGGAAAATGAGGGTTATTGACCATGAATTCCAAAAACTAGTGTAAAACTAGTGGTGGAAAGGTGGTGTTAGTGAAAACTAAAAAAAAGATATCAGAAAAAGGGACAAAAAGGTCAATTTTTTGTCAGTTTTTCTCCGCCTTCCTTTCAGGAGCTTTCCCGCCAAACTTGATTTCAGATTCAGATTTGGCGGGAAAGTTGCTGGAACCTACTGGTTTTCTTTGTGACATAAAACAATGGTCTTGTATTTTGTTGGTTGACTTGTTTCATTCAAGTTTTCCTTCTCCTGTTTTAACTTTATATGACTTACTTTGGATTGGTTGACATTATCTCATGTCCTCCTTTTGGTCCCTAAAAGTGGAAAGGTAGCGCCATAGTAAGGCAACGTAAACGTAGACCTTTATGGGGAACAGAGACATACAAGTCTACATTTAGCAGCTCCAAGCATTGATTCTAAATAAGGTTTACCAGCTGGATGCCACTGAAGACTGAGCCTGCTTACTGTTGGACATAAATAGCAGTAGCCGCCAGTCCTGCTGCTTTAGCTTGGACACAGGGGGCCATAGGGACTTCCACAGATGGTGCACCCCATGTCTGCTACTGTATGCAGCTTTATGTTTTCAGGCTGGAATAACAGTGTAGAATATGTGGTGGAAGAGAAAACATTTCCATGTTTTTTATCTTGAAAAGTCTTCCCAGCGTTTGTGGTAAATCCAGCACAATTGGAGAATCTGGCGTCCAAAAAAACGTTGTTGTGGACTCCAATCTGTCATTTGAGCTAGTTGAATATTTGCCTACATTGACTGTGAGCTCCAAACTCCCAGCATCCTCTGCTCCCCGCCGTTTCTTCCAACTCAGTGCAGAGAGCCGGTGTGGTAGTTTATTTATTTTTTAATTTGTGTGTCTGTGTGTGTGATTGGGCCAGATTTTCTGCTCCAGTATTCCCGCCTGTCGCCCAGCCCCCTGCACTCGCCTGCTGCAGTTCGGTGAAACAGACTCATCTTAAATCAGCCAGCTGGATGGGGGCAGCAGGAGGAAGTGTTCAGACCCGGGTTATAAATTATAGCGTTGCGTTCCTGTTGGGAAATCACAGGGCACATACTTCACTGAACTACTCAACTGTATTCCTTCACATATTATCAACTTAGATGGTTTGAGGAAGCAATTTTACAACATTCCTTCCAAAATTACAGATGAAAACAAAAGCCTGTCACTCCCGCTAAAACTGGTCCAGAACTGGCAGCTCACTCACTCTGTCATCTCTCCATTTGTGCATGAATATGTCTTGAGCATGTGTGTATGTGTGTGTGTGTGTATTGCTGGCCTGTGTGAAGTGATTTCTAACAAACAGAGTGTAAATTGTAATTTTCATTACATTTCATTTCTTTAATTATACATTTTTTACTGAACTTAATCATTTCATGTTTTTCAAAATTGGAATTTCACGTGTTTTAAAGAAAAAGGCATAATCAAATCACTCAGTCGCTAATTTGAGATAATGCGCAGTAAATGAGTTGTAATGCGACAAGGTTGTGCAGAGTAATAACATCAGAGCTAATCCCACGGTCGGCTGTAGAACTAATTAGACAAGATGGAAACAGGTTTTTACAGGTTTCACTGATGTGCGATTACCACACTAATAAAAAATAAAAATATAACTTTTCTCTCTGTTTACGGCAGATCTGTATTTTTCTACAGTATTTTATTCAGGTATTATGTACTTTTAAACCTTAATGTTAAAGATGTTTTATTTGCATCCTACAGAGCCCCGGAGGTGACATGGAGGAGAACAAAAAAAACAAAACAAAAAAAAAACAATAAAACATGTACTGGGGACAAACACTGAACTCAAGATCTCCACTTTCATGGAGGAATTTTTTTTTATAAATAAAAAACATGTACCCCATGGGGGTGTGCCATGCTGGTAAATTAAGTAACTGCAACCTAATTTCAGTTTTATATTTTTATTTTTTCCTCCATGTCATAGTCAAGATCTTGCAATTAAAAACTCGAGATCTCGCAAAAGTGTTTGTCCCAGTACATGTTTTTATTTTTATGTATTTTTTCTTCCATTTTTTTTTTTTTTTTTTTTTTTCCTCCATGTCACCTCCGGGGCTCCCTAGAATCCGCAAAACATGAAATACTGATATATGGGAAGCTGAAGCAGAGAGCTGCCGCAGCTGTAGCTTGTTGTATTTGTGGCTGTGGATCAGTTCAGTAACACTGTGATAAGGCACAAGTGTTTTAAAAACGCCGGGGGGGGGTGCAGTGTGACACACAGAGGTGAAAGGGTGTTGGCGCCCCAGGCTGGATTCTACATGGGATACTATCTCTGTCAGTGTTCCAGGAAAACCATGTTTCTCCCCAAATGTCAACATATAGGAGCACAGAAACAGTGCTGCTGATGCCAAGTGATGCATTTTTGATGTTTTGTCATTCCAACCAAGTTGGGGTTGATGCATTTTCCATTTGGTTCAGTGTGTCTTTTCATGCGGAAAAATATGCAAGCGAACCAAAGATGCATCCCTAAAAGCCAGGTCAGGTTCCAAAGTTCACTCCACCGGTCCAACATTGGTTAGACGGCAGGGGCAAGAGCGAGAAAGTACTGCAGGACGAAGATCCTGAAGACGTTCCTATCTGACCAAATATCAAAAAGGAAACACATTTGGTTATGCTAACTGCAGGTGTTGGCTTTGAGCATTAAAATGGCGCCATGGGAGCTACGCAACCCGTTGATGCCGCTGTCTCCTCTACGTCACCCGGATCGGTGCTCTGATTGATTGAAGGACAATCCAATTGCGTACAGAGTCATTTGAACTGTGGCCGTTGGTCATGCCTCTTGTGTAGTAGAAAATACAGAGAAGACTCTCCAGACTAATGTTCAGTTTAAAGAGATTGGGCTTGGTCTGGTGATAGCCAGAATAGTAAACCCTTGCACTTTGCTAATGGACTACTTTTTTTTTTTAAATTCATTTCCTGCAAATGTCTTTTTCATGACATGGTCAAAAAAAAAAAAAAAAAAAAAAAGAAAAAAGCTTTTCATCTAGTTCATCCATCCTGAAACCAAACTGTCGTTAGTGCTCCTGCAGGTCCTCCTGCTTTCTGCTGTCAAGCTGATTTTCCAACAGACATGGAAGCTGAGTGAGTGTGTCCTGGCAGGATGGGGGGGGGGTCTGGCAGTGACAGCTTTAACCTTTAACGTGTCATCTTGGATGGCAGGAACACAGAACCTGCCTGAGCCAGGTATTTACTGAGACCCCGGGACCTCCTGGAGACCTCCATCTGCCTGACCTCAGACAGAAGAGAGGGATTACAATCTGAGAGAAATCAGAGATTGTGTTTGGACAGAGATGAAGGCAATATCCTGGCACTCTTCACACATACCTTCTCAGTCTTGACAGGGCTCATGTGTGGAAGGAGAAAGAATTATGGGAAACCAAAGCCATCAACTCAGAGTATGTGCTAGAATAAAATATTCAGGGTTGAACATTGTAAAATCCTGTCCATGTTAGTGATGGCGTTGCATAGTCTGTCCACCAGAGGACGCTCTACAACGTCCCTGTTAGTGATGGCGTTGCATAGTCTGTCCACCAGAGGACGCTCTACAACGTCCCTCTTAGTGATGGCGTTGCATAGTCTGTCCACCCACCTGTTAGTGATGGCGTTGCATAGTCTGTTCACCAGAGGACGCTCTACAACGTCCCTGTTAGTGATGTTGCATAGTCTGTCCACCACGCTCTACAACGTCCCTGTTAGTGATAATTTTGTTGTTCCCTGTTTAATAATTTTTTGTTGTTATGTTTTTGTTCAAAGGACTTTAAGTTTCATATCTTAAGATTGTATTTTTATACATGTTATTTAGCAGACCTTTAATATATTTTTATGTTCTGTTGTGACAGTAAAACAAATTATTATCATATTATATTAGTAACTCATAAATAACTAAAAACTAATGTTAGGGAAATCTGTTTGTTTTGTAACGCATTTCTGGATTTTTTTAAAAATATACATTGGCCGATATATATACATATATATATATTTTTTTTTTTTTTTAAATAACCAAATATTCGTTTCGGTATCGGCCTTAAAAATCCTTTATTGGATGGGCTCTAATAGTGACGGCGCATACTGAAACAGAAAGTGAAAAATAATCCCAGGAGGGAGAGTCTAATTTAGACATGCCAAAGAAAACATAAGTAGAGACAGAGTGGCTGCAGAGTAGGGAGGAGAAGCAATTTGGAGGATTGAAATGACACACTCGGGACAGAAAACACTGCAGGTGAAGCAGGCGAGAGCAAAGACATGGAGAGGAGGGGGGGGTCGGAGTGATGATGGAGGAATTATTGCAGAGAGAAGGTGTGGGGGGGAGCAGTGGCGTCGGTGTGTGGGCGTGACAGATGACTCGCCAGAGAGAATGAGACTTAAGAGAAAAAAGCCGAGGGTAACTCAGCCTTCTGTTCCTTTAGGGAGTTCTGCTCGTCTCGAACCACTTTGCCGCTTCAGGTTGCCAGACTCGATTTGACCACCGATTAATTATGTTGTATAAATACTTCTTTCGCTGAACGCCAAGTGTTTTGTTAACTCAGCAGTTTGCCAGGTTGAGAGATTGGAAAGTCGGTAGTTAATGGGAGGCAACTGCTGAACACAATGGAGAAGAAAAAAAACAGGAGAGAAAAAAGTGCAGGTGGGGTTTATCTTGTGCACTTTCAGTGCAAAAATAAATGGACCTTAGAAGATGCAATGACTTTTCACTTAGGTACTCTGTAAAGGTTGCTTTTGAAAAGAGTGCAGATCTTAGGGGCGCCTCAGTAGAGTCTATAATCAACGCATTCTCATGAATGGGTTCATGCGACATCGTAAAAAATGTATGCACAACCACAACAGCCGGCTGCAGAGCTCCGTGAGCTGCGGGAGGCATCAGTGGCCGTCGGTAGTTGAGTTTAGCCGATTAAAGGTGAAGTCAGTTCAAGACCTCCATGAGGAGACAGTCCTTACAGGGAACGGCCATTTAAAATTGATCTTCAAACTCATTAAATTGCAAGTTCTTCCTCCCTAAATCACAGAATGAATCACTTGTCAGTGCCTTTCAAAACGAATCATATTTAGATTGTCCTCTAGCGTCATGCAACTAACACTCTGTGCGAAATACCCTCAAATGTACCTGGAAAGACGTGCAGAGGTTCTTGTGCAGCGCCAGAAATGAACAGACACATTTTTGCATGGCACTTTGGCTTTACCAAAAGAATACGATATGTCCAGACAGCAGATCAACCTTGGTCAGGGAACAAGAAGTGATTTCACAGTGATTAACTTACACAGTGAGAAGATGAGCTTGATGAGTGTTTAAAAGAATTGGGACACTTGATTCCAAAATATGTATCTGTACGTTCGAAAGGTCAACTTCATTCATTGCAAGATAAAATGATACGAATTAAGACATTAAATTCAATTTTACTTATAGTATCAATTCATAACAAGAGTTATCTCAAGACACTTTACAAGGACCCAACAGTTCTAGTAGTTCCCCCAAGAGCAAGCATTTAGTGCGACAGTGGCGAGGAAAAACTCTTTTAGGGAGAAACCTCGGATAGACCCAGGCTCTTGGTAGGCGGTGTCTGACGGTGCCGATTGGGGTATTTATAGTCACAAATAAAGATAATGGAACTATGACTAGAAATAGTAGTTGTAGTTCATGGCGTAGCAGGATGTAAGCTTCTTAAAGGGACAGACTGAAATTTGTCTGCTTTGGTTTGATTTGCTATTCTGTTTAAAGGAGTTTAAAGGAGAAAAATTCTAAAAGAATTAAATAAGCAAAGAAGTTGCTGCTTGTGTTATGTTTCATTAATTGTGTAAAAGCTGTGATGTATCAATGGAAAGTTTCTGGAACTATGACTAGAAATAGTAGTTGTAGTTCATGGCGTAGCAGGGCATTGCAGAGTGTTGCAGGGTGTAGATGGGCCCTGCAGCGCATACCAGGACATAGCAGGGCATTGTAGAGCGTAGCAGGACATAGCAGGGTGTAGCAGGGCACTGCAGAGCGTAGCAGGACCTAGCAGGGCATTGTAGAGTGTTACAGGGTGTAGCAGGGCACTGCAGAGCATAGCAGGACCTAGCAGGGCATTGTAGAGTGTTACAGGGTGTAGCAGGGCACTGCAGAGTGTTACAGGGTGTAGATGGGCCCTGCAGCGCATACCAGGACATAGCAGGGCATTGTTGAGCGTAGCAGGACATAGCAGGGTGTAGCAGGGCACTGCAGAGCATAGCAGGACCTAGCAGGGCATTGTTGAGCGTAGCAGGACATAGCAGGGTGTAGCAGGGCACTGCAGAGCATAGCAGGACCTAGCAGGGCATTGTTGAGTGTAGCAGGACATAGCAGGGTGTAGCAGGGCACTGCAGAGCGTAGCAGGACCTAGCAGGGCATTGTAGAGTGTTACAGGGTGTAGCAGGGCACTGCAGAGTGTTACAGGGTGTAGATGGGCACTGCAGAGCATAGCAGGACCTAGCAGGGCATTGTAGAGTGTAGCAGGACATAGCAGGGTGTAGCAGGGCACTGCAGAGCATAGCAGGTCATAGCAGGGCGTAGCAGGGCACTGTAGAGCGTAGCAGGGCGCAGACCAGGGCCATGGCAACCACTGCAACCATGATTTAGGTGCCTCCATAATCCAAGGAAAACTTTTGGGCAAAAGTTGGGGGTTATGGAAAATTTGAGAAACTGTTGAGACTTTGGACTCATTGCCTCGTGGTTGTATTGTTTTCTTAGAGCTCCATAGGTTTTTCTTATCTCCTAATTGCCACTTTCGGAGCTGTCTCATCCAGAAATGGACTATTATGCTTCTGTTGGACTCGTTTTAGGGCCATTTAAATCCACTTTTCACCTAATTCTCAGACACATTGGGGTGGTAAACTTGTGCTTTCCCCCGACAATGATACCATCGTCCATATGAAGTGATGCTGGAAGTTTCACAGCTTGCAGATCAGACTTCCTTTTGTGCTTCCACGACTGCAGTTTGCAGGTTAATTTAAGTCTCTTGTGTGACCCCCACAGCATTTTCTCCAGGTTGTCTCGGCACTGCCCCAGCTCTTCAAACACTAAAACCACACGCCCAGCAGCGAGGAAGCGTGCCTTTGGTTGAAAAGCAGCCATTGTCTGCTCAGATGATTGTGAGTCATTGTATTGGCAGCACAAGCCGGGAGTCAAATGATGTGATGTCGCAGAGAGACGTCCATTGTGGGCCGTATAAAGCTGCGGCAAGGAACGGCGGCCCTGGCAGATACCGACTCTTGGACGTTCAGGGGGAGTTTTGCATGAATAGTGGAGTAATTCACGAGGTGATTAGCATTTTGAGTGGATTCACCGCCGGCCAGCTCTGTCCCATTCACAGGGCCAATCTGTGTGTAGCCAGTAGAATCTCTCAGCGGTCTGGTTTGTTTGGGAGGAAAAGGTCACGTATCGAGACTATTTAACACCTTTGGGATCTATACACGCTCTAGGGCAAATTGATGATTTTGGTGTCAAGCCACATAAGTGAAGAAGAATCTTAAAGTGTTGTGATGTGTTGAGGTAGTCTATCAAAATCCCCACATTTTAAAAGATATATTTTTATATGTTACTTAATGAGGTTCAGGGCAATTACAATAGTTTAAAAAAATGATTTGTACGAATGGCAAATTGGCCATTTTATAATGTTTGTGCTCTGAGACGCACACAATGCGTACAAAGTGCCACTCCACTACTAGTGAAATATTAGTAGTGGCTGGAGATCAGATTTATTAAAGTTCTTTTTTATTGCTCATACCTTTTATTTTATGCGGGGAAATCTCCAAAATGTGGGACTATTGGAGAATGACAATACAATGAAAAACCCTCCAAAAACATTGATACAAACTGTAGCCGATGCAAATTTAACAATTTCACTCCAAAATGCACTGTTTAACAGATAAACTTAAGTGTGTCTTCTTTTTTTAGGACAGTAAATAAATAGTATTTCTTTGCTGAGCTACTGTCACGGCTGGCATGTTTTTTTCTTGATTGCAGCAGTTTAAAAATATACACAGCAAACTTATTTTCTGGCTTCTCCTACAGTAATGAGCGGATCAGACTGCCAAGTTGTTTTTGGCAGTTTTTACACATCAACATACAGACTTTATATTTCAAACAACAAATTGCACCGTTCTTGAGTCTTTGCTCCTAATAAGCCTGATTTGTTGTGGTACTGAAGTCCTCTCCCCCCAACGAGGAGACAGATGGTGATATCCATGAAAACATGCTTCAACTGAGGAAGTGAGCCAGGAATCTGCGTGTGTGTGTGTGTGTGTGTGTGTGTGTGTGTGTGTGTGTGTGTGTGTGTGTGTGTGTGTGTTTGTGTGTGTGTGTGTGCGTGTGTATTAAGCCTGCCTTCACGCGTTTTCTCTCTACCTGCTGAATGAGTGTTTACCTACAGCTCTTAATCACTTTCTGCACAGCATTGTTAAATACACAACTGTAATTGATCAATTACGGCATTCTACGATCTACCGTTGCTACGGATGCAGTTTCATTTCAGACGGGGTCCTGGATCACCCTGTTGGGGTCCAGTTCACAATGAAGTCTTGAAGCCCCTTCACACGGCCCCCTTACGGATCACTCAGTTACTAAAAAGAAAAATTATTGCTAATGATACCAGTGGGATTTTACACCCTTTTTATATCACTTCAGCCCCCTTAAAAATATAGTTTTTAAATTTTTCTTTAAATCAATGTTAGTTCTGTAAGTTAGAGTTTCCAAACTTGTCTGTTAATGCCAGAGGACAAACAATTACAGGCTCAAAGGTTTAATAGGTTTAACATCCTTTGTTGGCGATGCTATGCACCTGTTACCCAGTCAAAGAAAGTTTTATTTTTACTTTATTCATATGTTTACACCTCATTATCATTTCATATGATTCTGCTAGTCCCTAAAGGGACTTTTGTAGTTTTTTTCCCCCCAAATGTTCAATATTTTGCATTTATCCTGTGTTAATTTATTTAATTTTTAAATTTATACTTTTATTGATCCTCAGTGGGGACATTACAATATATTATATTATACAGTATATGATAATAATAAATACATATTTTCATTGTTGTCCAGTGAAATTACGTATTTAGCAGAGGTGGGGGTAACACTTTTGAAAGCACTGTATCAGTGTCACATTGTAATGGGTGTATTATTATTAAAAAAGGTCAATTCCACCCAAATTACATGAAAACCCACAGCGGGGTATCAATTTAAGTGGATAGTTTTATTTGAACCGATTTTGAGACACTGTTTATGAAAACCTATGTTGGCATATCGTGTGTAGGCGGCTCAACAGATATTTCAATTTCCTCTTGCTCGTAGCACGTCAGCTGTGAAAGCGCTTCTTTGCTAATTAGAAGTTCTTGATCTGATTGGTGAGAGTGAAGATGATGGACTATATGAATATATGTTTTACCTTTGCATTTCGGCCATCTTACTCAAGATGAACAGAGCGGATCCAGACTACTGTTACATCTTCTTCTCTGTAGCATTAAACTCACATTTCTGTCATGGTTACACCACATAACTTCAATGGGCTTTATCTTCTTGTTATTGGTCCCCTCTCTAATGAAAGCCCATGCCGAGTCTTGTTTCTTGCTGCTTTTTCTGTCTCCCAAAGAAACATTGTACACTGAGGAGGCTGCTGGTATATTAAACTAATTCATTTTTACCATTTATTTCTATCTATCAGGGGCTTCCAATGTGCCCAAGACATCATTTGGTCTGTTTTTATTTTTGTAGAATGCGATTGCTTCGTATTGTACTTTCTTGCTCATGAATGAAGGATTGTTTTTCTAATACTAAGGTTCATTTATTTCCCCTTTCTGCTGCAGAGGCCAGAGATCCAAAATGGGAGGCAAGCTCAGCAAAAAGAAGAAGGGATACAACGTAAACGACGACAAGGCAAAAGACAAGGATGCCAAAGCAGAGGGGGCCTCTGCCGAGGAGAGCGAAGCACCGAAGGACAACAAAGACGAGGTTCCGGCTGCCACCGACACTAAGGAGCTAGCAAACGACACGGCGGCCAAGGAGGCGGCAGCGGACGCTGCAGCGCCCAAAGAGGAGGAAAAGAACGCCACACCCGCCGCAAAGGAGCCCGAGAAGCCTGCCGCCAACGCTGAGCCCAAAACAGAGGCGCCCAAGAGCGCAGAGCCCGCCAAGGCCGAGGAGAAACCCGCTGCCGCAGCCGCCGCCGCGGCCCCGGCCAAAGAGTCGGCCCCGGCCGCCAAGGAACCCGAAGCTAAAGCCGCGGCACCTGCCCCGGCGGCTGAGAGCAAAGATGAGGCCGACGCCAAAAAGACTGAGGCCCCCGCGGCACCAGCAGCCAAAGCCGAGGCCACCCCCGTTGCATCCCCTGACCCCAAGCCCACAGAGGCGGCGACGGCGGCGGCTCCCGCACCAGCAAAGGAGGCCGCCGCAGCCCCTAGTTCAACACCAGCCGCCGAGCCTCCCGCCAAGGAGGCGAACGCCACAGAGGCGCCAAGCAAGGATCAAACCGTAGCAGTTCAAGATTAATGGACAGCTTCTTTTCGGAAATGAATGCAATTTAAAAAAAAGTACCTAATTCAACGATGATGAAGATTAAAAAAAAAAAAAAAAAAAAAAAAAATGAAACTAACTAGCCCACCCATATTATGATAATAACAATAACGATAATAATTGTAATGATAATGATTTGATTGAGGAGGACCGGAGCAACCACCTGGGGAAGTTTCCCGCCGCTGCAGATGATTATTGCCATTATTATTGTTATGTTTTATTCTATTTTTTCTGCTGTAGTATTTGAACTTTGATACGAGTCTGTGTCGGCCACGAGCCTCGCCATTCCACACCCGTCATCCCTCTCCTCCTTCACATGTCAAGGCGTTGAACATGACTCCCATCTCAGCTCCGCAGGCCTACATTCACCTGCACCCTCGGCTCTCTGGACGGCAGAATATCAACATTTTGGGGAAATAGGACATAGGGAAGGAGGGGGGTTTGAGAAATCACTTCACCAGCTGGACTTCCCAATGAATCTGTCCACTCTTCAGCCCCCCCCCCTCATCCACCTCTTCAGAGTATCATGCTCTCCGCCAAGTACCTACAATTCTTCTCAGACGTGAAATAGTGGTTGTGTCCTTTTTCTTTTTAAAACCTAGTTCCCTTTTTTATTATTGTTGGGTTGTGTTGCTACCCATTTTCCTCTTGGGGTTACACGCCACACAGAGAGCGACCATGCTCAGGCTTTCTAAGACATTTTGGAGGTTGAACACGGCGGGCTTTTGCAAAGCAAAAGACATTCTTAGACGTATAGAACAGTCGTAGGAATTTTTCAGATAAACTACTAGATTTTGTACTGAAACCCTTAGGTATATTGTAAGTGAACTAAGTGGTTTTTTAACATTTGTAATACGCGTATGAAGCCCGCAAAAGCCTCGCTGAAAAGATCTCCTCAGTGTTCTTAGAAAGTCTGGTAGAAATTGCCGATCCCCCAACCCAAATCTGATGACAAATTTCAACAGAATTTGTTTTAAAAAGACATATCTGCTGCCGACGTGGGTGAGATAGGCTAGAGTGAGTTGGGTTATGCTTAAGAATACCAAGGTGGTGACGGTTATTGCATCATCGGGAGACGTCAGGCGTTATTTTCTGGATTGTATCGCTGAAAAATGACTCAAATCCTTCACTTGCTACAGTAAATGTTCAGCAAAGTAGACATACTAAGACATACTGTAAGTAAAAGTTCTACTTTCTTCATTCTACTCAAGTCGAGGATTAGCAGCAGAATATACTTAAGAAGCGATAGTATATTGTAAAAGAGTTCTGATATAGTGGACAGTGATGGAAAGTGTTAACATGTGCTCACCACATGTTGCATTTGTAAAGAAAATCACAAAATGAGAGGAAACCCTAAAGATTTTGGAATTTTGCGGGTTTGCGATATCGTACGAAAAGGCATGCACACAAATTCGTATGATATGATATCCTACGATCAGCGGCAGTCGCTAGTTGAGTTTAGCCGACAAAAGGTGACTGTGAGCCGGGTGCAGAGCACCGTGAGCTGCCCATCATTTCGGCGGACATTCCAGTTAAGTTTAGCAGACAGAAAGTGAGCGTCAACCTGCGGCGACACTGAAGTTTCGGCACCAAAACAACTAGTTCAGCTTAGGAAATAGACTGTGGTCTCGATAAAAACACTCCCGAGAAACGAATACAAGATTCCTGGGAGAAAGTCTCTTTGTTTTCACCAGGAAGTTAACTCCTTCCTTCCTTCCTTCCTAGCTTAAAAGCCCTGTGCATTATTTTTAGTAGCAGTCTGTCCTATAGAGCGAACCTCACCAGTTTGGTATCGAAGCAGCGGAAAACACCCAGGTCCGTAGTCTGACCCTGTCCCGGGGGGGTATTTCAGTGAATGATCATCAGCAAGTCATCAGCAACCTACTCCATGTCCTATGGTCCATGTTCCTGTGGCAGCCGTACACCATGCTATCATTATGGGATGGAAAAGCCTTGCACATGAAAAGGGAGCTTCTGATTTTGTCATTTTTTTCACCCCTCATGCATTTGCCTTTGCGTTTTTTTTTTTTAGAAATATACATTACGTATGTGTACATACATGCAGCGGTGGAAGAAACTTTACTCAAGTAATAGCAATATGACTCCATGGCAGTTCAGTTCTGTGTTGTTGAATACAATATGCTTCAGTAAAAAAGTATCTGACAGGGAAGAAGAAAAAAGAAGAGAAGAAAGAGCTTTTTGCATGAGCTGAAAAGGGAAAAGAAGGAAATATGTAGATTAGAGAAATAGAAACACGGAAAAAGGCACTGGAGAAGAAAAAAAAATTAAAGAAACCAGAAATGAAAGATTTAAGGGCAAGAAATGTGATATTTCATAATCTTATCTCATGATTAATGGCAACGTGTTGAACTTAAATGTCGCGATTGTAAAAAACACGTGTTTAACATTGGTTTGGCTATGTTTAGGTACAATAAGAACTTGGTTAAGTTTAGGAAAAGACTGAGGTTTGGGTTAACGTTTCTCGACTTCCGGTTACATATGTGACGGAGGTTTTAAAAAACAAAACATAGGAGAGAGTCCCTCTAAATTATTGGAATAGATACTTGAGCGTTTCACGACATAAAAACAGTCGAGTAAGGAACCAGCACCCTGAAATTGTGTTCAACTTGAGTGCTTGAGTAAATGTACGTTCCTAGTTTCCACCTTTGCATATATGTAGGTAAACATGTATAGACTTAATCGCCTCAGCCATCCATTTGACGAGCTTTTCAGTTTCATCCAACTGACACGCAGCGTTTTCCTCCCAGCACTTGTCAAACTGTAGCAGAAACGAACACTCGAGGAGCGCTGTGTGCCACTTGGTTCAGTTTCTCTTCCTCTCTTGACTCAGTAAATTGCATGTCTGTGGTTGGGTGAACCTGTAGTCCTGTCTTTTTGGTCAAGTGGAAAAAAAAAATAAATAAAAAAAAAAAAAAAGACTTTCTTTCTCAGTCTGCATCCTACATGGCAACTACAGTTGATATTCTCATCCTCATTGTCTCACTGCTGCGGTTCATACTTTGCACCGTGACGTCCCAGCTACGAGCTGGCGGGCAAGAACATTGGTCTCCTAGCAACGAAACCTAGTAAGATAATCACCTTGCCAGGACGTCGCCAATTTCACTTTACGAAAGTTGGTGTTTTGAGTTGAAAACGACATGAAGCCAGATACTTGTTGTGGGATTGGTTGTACACAAACCCACACAGCAGGCCCAGTAGGCGGAGGACACAGTTAAGTTTCATAGTAGTGCGTTAGAATAAATAATAAATAGCATAATTTGTCTGTTGTCAACAGCTCCCACAGACCCGAACACCACACAAGGGTCAAGGTTCCTCTCGTCAGTCCACAAACATACAAAAGACATAGAGCAACTTCTATCACCATTTTTTACCAAAGCTCCAGCAAAATCAGGCATTTTTGGGCCACAACAATCTCAAAAAGGCAGCGAAATCCTGGCGGGACTGGCTAAAAACGAGACAGATAAGAACAGGCATGGCAACCATGGTTACAGATATATGGTCTAAATAGTTGCTTGGTTGTAGTATTGGAAATCTGAAAGGTTGGCCACTGTTCATCGCCATTTTCTCGGCGTTTCTTGCCCGCCAGGTATCCATGGTGATCACGTGACTGCAAAGTATGAATATTTCCACACCACACGTTCATTCAAAACAAAACAAAAAGATGATATGGAAAATTGATGCATTCTAAATTATATGTACTTGTATAAATGGTGCAACAGTAATAAAATGTAAGAAATTGACTGAAACTTGAGGATTTTGTGCAAGTCCACTTTTTGTCATGCACTCATGAGTTAACCAAACAAATATTGCTATTTATCTAGAGGATTTGGTGCAATTCTATAGACTGTCTTTGGTCTTCATAATGTAGGTCAATTTTTACTGTATTGACATTTCAGTCTGTCGTTAGCATCTTATATGCTACTTGTCGCAAAGTGACGCATGCGCGACTCAAATCTGCACTTGACTCACATCGGGAAGTGACAGTACCTAGGTAAGGACTACTAGCCAGTCAGAAGCAGAGTATGAGGGCCCTGACAGTACCTAGGTAAGGACTACTAGCCAGTCAGAAGCAGAGTATGAGGGTCCTGACAGTACCTAGGTAAGGACTACTAGCCAGTCAGAAGCAGAGTATGAGGGCCCTGACAGTACCTAGGTAAGGACTACTAGCCAGTCAGAAGCAGAGTATGAGGGTCCTGACAGTACCTAGGTAAGGACTACTAGCCAGTCAGAAGCAGAGTATGAGGTCCTGACAGTACCTAGGTAAGGACTACTAGCCAGTCAGAAGCAGAGTATGAGGTCGTGCCATGCTAGCAGCTAGGCGAGCATTATAACGTGTGTTACTAAATGACGTACATGCGTCCATGAAGTAAAGGCTGGACTACAACAGAGCTGTTTGGAGCAGTTTGTGCACAGTGTTTGCTGTTGGAGATGGTAAGTCCTTTTGGGGGGGGGGACTTTGGGCTTTTTTCAATTTGTGAACTTATTACATGCACAAAAAAGATATATACCACAATAAAGGAAAGCGGAAAAGCCAAAAAGCATAATATGAACACACCAGAAATTCCTCCAGATGTCCGTCATTCAGTCCGTATATCTGTTACCTTGGGCTTTCTTTGTGTTGCCATTTTCAGATCGATTATTGAGGACTATGGTTACCTGGTCCTCAGATCTCTGCAGGGTAAATCCAGACAGCTAGCTAGACTATCTGTCCAATCTGAGGACTATGGTTACCTGGTCCTCAGATCTCTGCAGGGTAAATCCAGACAGCTAGCTAGACTATCTGTCCGATCTGAGGACTATGGTTACCTGGTCCTCAGATCTCTGCAGGGTAAATCCAGACAGCTAGCTAGACTATCTGTCCAATCTGAGGACTATGGTTACCTGGTCCTCAGATCTCTGCAGGGTAAATCCAGACAGCTAGCTAGACTATCTGTCCAATCGGAGTTTTCTGTTGCACGACTTAAACAACCTTTGAACGTACACGTGTTCCACCAAAACAACTTCCTTCCAGAGGCTATTTTGCAGCGGCACCGTGGCTCCGTCCGGCGCTTAGCCCCGCCCAAGACGCTTTTGATTGGTGTAAAGAAATGCCGATAAACCAGAGCAGGTTGTTCTCCCATCCAGGAATGTGGACACCGGAAACTTATCATTAGCATTTTTTCAGTATTTTTGTCCAACCATTTTATCGCCTTAACAATAAATCAATTGAAAATAATCAAGAATCTAATTGATAGGATATGTGTATATAACAATAAAATTCAACATAGAAAAGTCTTTGTTTCCGATTCATAGCCACACATGTATGCGTCAGGGCTGTTTTAAGTATATTGTATTTATATGGATGAGACACAGAGCATTTAATGGCGCCTGCGAACTGTCTCTGCGGCCGTGGCGCTCCAGCTGAGCGATGATTTCTCTCCTTGTTATCACATAAAAAAGAAAAAACATTGTCGGGGACACCAGGAAGAGGACAACTACGCAGGAGCGACGCCAGCCTTGCCAAGAGGTGATGATTGATGTCTTTATCTCTTCTTCTATCCCGTCGACCTCCCTCCTTGCGAGAGGGAGGGGGAGGGAAAGAGGGAGGGAAAGAGGGAGGGCGGGCCAGCAAATCAAGGACTTAATCTCTCTGCTGTGATTTACAGATGTTCAAACGTCATTTCTCACCCGGGAACACCTTCCCCGGGTCTTTACTCACGCCACAACAAGGCTGGATAAGATACGATGTGTGTGTGTGTGTATCCCATGAACATAGGCCTGATCATGTTAAACTTACCAAATATTACCCAACCGACTCTAATCACACACACACACACACACAGAGCCGGTTGTAATCAAAGCCACTAGAAAAGCTGAAGTAATGTAAATGTCTGAAGTAAAGGCTGTTGCAGAGTTGTTTGGAGAGACTTTTAATTCCAAGATGTATCCTGGGTGTGTATTTGTTGTATATTTGCTATGCATTTGCCACATCAATAATAGTTTTTTAATCCTTGTGTTGTCTTCCCGTCAAAATTGAAAATCAACACTTTTGTTGATGCTTTTTAATCGATGTTTTTTAATTTTTTCTTACTTTTTTGTTCCTTTTATCAACACTTGTGACGCTTTTATTCACTTTTTTGACTTTTTTAACACTACGTAACACTAACTTATTAAGTTTAGTTTTACAGTTATTTTTGGAATTTATGGTCAATAAACCTCATTTATATGAAATTATACCTAATGTTTGAGTTAGAAAAGCAGAAATTAGGAATTATTGAGACTAAAATTAAAGGAATGGATGTTGATGATAATCACAGACTGGTTTATGTCAACTTTTACTCAATACTATTATTATTATTATTATTATTACCTACATCCTGTCGTCAGTGTTTTGGGGCATTTTGGCTTGTTAGCCCTTTTCAGACACGTAGCATTTTAACCCTAAAACATACACACACTTTCTCTCTCTAACATTCAAACAGCCCTGCTATAATGTAGCTATATCTCCAGTTTGCTGGCACAAGTGATGCATTGTGACATTTCTATATTTCGTTTTCATTTCAAAAACACTTAAGGCTAGGTCCGTTCTGTCTGTCAAAAGCTCAAAAGCAGAAACTCTGACCTTTAGTGCGTGGAGCGAATCACAACACACACACACACACACACACACACACACACACACACACACACACACACACATTCCATGCAGTGGGAACTACAGGCTGCAGAGCGTCACATCAGCAGGTTTCATGCTGAGGCAGAACGCCGGCTGAACACAGATGGTGAACAAAGACTCTCAGCTGCTATTTTCTCTCCCAATCTAGTCCATCAACCCCATCAAAGCTAACATCTGAGATAAAAGAGTCAGACATGCAGTAATTACAGATACACAAAGCTGTCACATTGAGGCTTTATCATCTCCCGTCAGGATGACTGTAACGTGTCATTTAGGGAGTGCCACGGTGATGACATGAATACAGCACATGTCTGCGTTGAAGAAGAACAAACGGAGGAAAAGTTTAAAAAAGCACTAAATGAATTACAGAAGACTGGTGGTGTTGCTATTTTTATTCAAGTTGATGCATTTCTGTCTTAATGCATTTCTTCACAAAAGCCCTTAGAATTGCAAGGAGCTGCAATACAAATAAAGTTGCCTATAATCACTTATTACAATTAAACTGGTATCTTGAAACCTTTCAGGCTACATCTACACTGCTACGTTTTCATTTTTAAGAGGCGTTTTGAGACAAAAATCATCTCCGTCCACACCAGAGTTTAAGATCCAGTAGCAGAACTAATCTCTGTCCATATTAACACGTCCGACAACACACATCATGTGACCGTTTACACACACTGGGCATGTGGGTGCATGTGGAAGCAGGATGCAGATGAAAATCACGGACGTATAAGTGGAAAATATTTTGGAGAAAGAACAATGGAAAGAACAATGGAGAAGAGTGATTTATTTCCTTAGACCAACGACAAGGTGGAACTGTTAATGAAAGGGTAGTGTGTCAACGACATTTCATCTGCGGGATTCTGTGGCGTCCAAGTCCTTCAATTTTTGTCGTTTATGTTTGGGTTTTTTCAAGGGGGTCAGCCTCTCCTCTCTAAGCATAGCTCCCATGGCGCCATTTTAATGCTACGAGGCCATCGCCTGCTGTTAGCATCCCAATGACTCCCATTCATTTTGGCGCCACTTTGACAGTGAATAACTTTACATCTGAAGCCTTTAAAGACTCTATTTGTCTGTTGTTTATTTCTAAAGAAACACAACAATGTATAAAAAGGCTCCGTTACCTTGTAGCTCACGTTATGGCTTCGTAGCAGACGTTTCTATAAAAATAGGCTAACGATTGTGTCATAACCACGCGACTTACTGTCGCATAGTCGACACATCACCGTATTGTCAGGAGAAGCTCGCAAACAGTTTGGACTTCGTGCAGCTGTTTAGGTTTAATTATTAATGTTAACTAGCATGTTAGTTAGCAGTAATTAGCCTGTGCCTATGTTAATGTTAACTAGCATGTTAGTTAGCAGTAATTAGCCTGTGCCTATGTTAATGTTAACTAGCATGTTAGTTAGCAGTAATTAGCCTGTGCCTATGTTATCTCCTGACATATACCTACCTCTCCGTCTCTGCTGATTGGGAATGATTGAGATTTCTCTTGCACAGCTACCAGAAGACTTACAGCTTTCAGACAGGTTGCTCACATCTACGTCTTCCAGCTCAGTTGGAGGCTGCGCAGTAACGCTCAGCATCACCGGGAAAGAGCTTCTAATATCAACGGGATCTGTTGGTTTAGAGGATGGAAGGCCAAAGAAACATTTGTTTTTTATCTTCTGATTTAGTGTGGACATGATCTGACACCACCCATCTACCGCATGTGGATATCACAGCGGGCCTAACTGGAGATCAAAGCGTGTTGAGAAGACTTGTTTTTCTCTCATACTAAGAAGCTCCTTATTTGTCCCTTTCTGTTGCACACTTGGCTCTCTTTTCACATCCCTGCGATGTGACTGCCCTTTGAAACCTGCATGAGGAACTGTGCAAGCAGCGCTTTTCAAAGCGTCTGTGTCATTTAGCTTGCTGAGTGTGAGCAGGTCCTTACCCAGCCTCCATCTCTCTCCCTGTTCAAAGCCAGGCGTTGTGGGGGAGGATCAGAGAGAGGGGAGCTAGACGGAGGCGAAGCTTTGTGGAAGATCAGTCAGACCCTCCTGACGCGTGGATGCTCTGGAACGGGGGGGGCCTTAGGGCCAAATGTGCCAAATGTGCCGGCATCTCTGCTCGGCGGCTGTCAAGGAGGATCTGTTAGGATGTTTGTCACCAGACATTCATGGGATGGCGATCGGGCATGTTTCAGGCTCAGGGGACGCAGACAAAGATCTAATGTAACGCTTTAGAAATGAGAGCTTGATCTATTCCGGTGGTGTTGCTTTTGAACGAAACATGAAAGGCTCTGGTGTATTACAGGTTCTTACAGAATATAACGAGAAAATGTAAAGAAACTGAAAAGAAATAAAATCTCACAGAGACAAACGGCTTCTGGTTCACTGAAGTATTTTACTGTACGTTGAATACAGCAAGTCAGGAAAGACAACTTCCAAAATGGAGTCATTTGAAAGAGTGACATTGAAGAAAATATGTGGCAGCAACATGTTTGCGCAAAATCTCTAGATTTGTATATTCTGCATGTATTTTACTCTAAGGGGACCAGATTTCTCAGACAAAATCCGGGGACATTTTCAGCTCAGAAGTGTAAATACCTCCAAAACACGTCATGTTTTTAATTTTTGTAAAACTTAAAACGGGGACACTAGACCTAGAGCTGAGTATCAGATACAATATAAACTACTGAGGAAAGAGTTTCCTTTGACATTGATGCAGTATGAAACGAGATCGCTGCAGTCGGCAGCAGAGAAACAAGCTACAATGGAAGTTAATGGGAGAATTGTCCAGCTTGTATTTACGTTCATAAAGTGCTCGTTTTGCTGCTGACAGACTCAGATTAATATTCTAAGTGTCTGATAACATTATGGAAAGGATTTCTAAGGAGGCTGACCTTTTTGTTAAAGATTTTAAAACACTGCTGAACCTACCAGACTCCATGTTAATAATCAGTATTATTTTAGGCTTTCTAAAACATCTCTGAGTTTTTTAAAACATAAAAGTCCGAAATTGTGTTCTCTAAACCACCAGACTCCATGTAAATAATCAGTGATTTTAGCGTGTATAGAGCAGCATATCTCCACCAGACTCCATGTAAATAATCAGTGATTTTAGCGTGTATAGAGCAGCATATCTCCACCAGACTCCATGTAAATAATCAGTGATTTTAGCGTGTATAGAGCAGCATATCTCCACCAGACTCCATGTAAATAATCAGTGATTTTAGCGTGTATAGAGCAGCATATCTCCACCAGACTCCATGTAAATAATCAGTGGTTTTAGCGTGTATAGAGCAGCATATCTCCACCAGACTCCATGTAAATAATCAGTGATTTTAGCGTGTATAGAGCAGCATATCTCCACCAGACTCCATGTAAATAATCAGTGATTTTAGCGTGTATAGAGCAGCATATCTCCACCAGACTCCATGTAAATAATCAGTGATTTTAGCATGGTAAAATACGGCTTTCTAAAACATCTCTGAGCTCTGAGCAGCGCTGCTCGATCGGCTCCGTTTGGTCAGAGTTTTCTTTCTTTCAGTCCAGTATCGGGTCTGTCAGTCACAGTGAAAACCGGGGACATTTCCGGGGACAGATCCAGCCGGGGACAGGTCACCAAAACAACGGAAAAATCACCCTTTAGCGGCTGTGTCCAACGCACCGGGCAGAGCAGCAGCTCGACTGTAATTTGATGCAGTATTTAGAGCAAGAATGTTAGCGAGTAGTATGAAAAACCGAAAGTCCGCGTAAAAGAGGTAGGTTGGCGGGTTGGATGCCATGGGTCGAACAATACGGGACTTTCACCCAGGAGACCGGGTTCCTGTCCCATGTGTCACTGAAACGTATATTATATAACCCCACCTGCAAAGTGTCCCTTGAGTTAAATGTACGTCTCATCCCAAAGCGTCAAATAGTGACACCAAGAGTCCAGACCGAGCGTGTCTAAATAAAGGGAGTTGTTTTGCGTCAGTAGCAAACGTCACAGGCACTTGATCAAGTGTTGCTTTTTGACACGCTGGGAGTGAGAATGTGTTGATCCAGAATGAAAATGGGTTTCCTGTGGAGGGGGGGGCTGGCGTCTCCCTTAGAGATCGGGTGAGAAGCTCAGTCCTCCGAGAGGAGCTCGGAGTAGAGCCGCTGCTCCTTCACGTCAAAAGAAGCCAGTTGAGGTGGTTCGGGCATCTGGTGAGGATGCCTCCTGGGGGGGGGGGTCTCTAGGGAGGTGTTCCAGGCACGTCAAGCTGGGAGGAGGCCTCAGGGAAGACCCAGGACTAGGTGGAGGGACGTCCAGCTGGGAGGAGGCCTCGTGGAAGACCCAGGACTAGGTGGAGGGACGTCCAGCTGGGAGGAGGCCTCGGGGAAGACCCAGGACTAGGTGGAGGGATGTCCAGGCTGGGAGGAGGCCTCGTGGAAGACCCAGGACTAGGTGGAGGGACGTCCAGCTGGGAGGAGGCCTCGTGGAAGACCCAGGACTAGGTGGAGGGACGTCCAGCTGGGAGGAGGCCTTGTGGAAGACCCAGGACTAGGTGGAGAGATTATATCTCCAACCTGGCCTGGGAACGCCTCGGGATCCCCCAGTCGGAGCTGGTTGATGTGGCTCGGGAAAGGGAAGTTTGGGGATAAGCGGATGAAGATGGATGGATGGATGGATAGCATAGATGGGTATATAAAATGTCAGAAAATAGTTTAAACAACCAACAAGCAAAAACAGTGTGAACTATGTAGATTACTGGTAGACGAAGAGAACCATTTCGAAAAGGCTGAAAGCAGTGAAGTTTTGCAAAACAATAAGTCAATTATTCCAATTTTCTTTGACTCAACTATAACAATTCATCAACTAATTGTTTCAGCCCTTCAGTTTAACTCTTGCTCTTACAATCTTTATCTTTAACAGCTGGATTAAAGTCCAGAGTTCTCTGGAGGCTGACAAAAGGGACTCTGGGAAATGAATGAAACAAGATAAATTATAAAATGATGCACAATAAGAACTGAACATCCAGGATGTAACTGTTTGCATGTAGAACCATGTGAGGGCGGAGGTTTGTTATAGGAACATGTTTACACCAGGCAGGTCTCATGAATATTTGGGTTCTGGTGTGCATGGATTCGTCTCAAAGACGGCAGAACACATCCTTTAATTATCTCCAGCATCCGCCTCGTGTTGTATTTCTCCATCACTGTTCCGTCTCCTCCCGAGTGAATCCAACGATCGTCCTCGTTCTAGCAGCGGCGAACAAGCACGGCAGCTTTAAATATTCAACACATTATGTAAGATTACGCAAGAACAGAGGGAGACCGGGGTAAGCATGACGGAGATCATGGGAAACACTAAATATTTCAACGAAAAAAAAGCTCCACTTGCTCCATGTAGTGGTTACAAAATTGTTGCAAATGCACATTTCCTCAACACTGTTTTATGCCTCTCATGTATAGAGAAACTACTATGTGCATGTTGAGTTCAATATACAGTAATACTGTGTGTTTTTTGACCAAATGTCCCCTGTTTTCACTGACTGACAGACCCGATACTGGACTGAAAGAAAGAAAACTCTGACCAAACGGAACCGATCGAGCAGCGCTGCTCAGAGCTCAGAGATGTTTTAGAAAGCCGTAATTTACCATGCTAAAATCACTGATTATTTACATGGAGTCTGGTGGAGATACGCTGCTCTATACACGCTAAAATCACTGATTATTTACATGGAGTCTGGTGGAGATATGCTGCTCTATACACGCTAAAATCACTGATTATTTACATGGAGTCTGGTGGAGATATGCTGCTCTATACATGCTAAAATCACTGATTATTTACATGGAGTCTGGTGGAGATATGCTGCTCTATACACGCTAAAATCACTGATTATTTACATGGAGTCTGGTGGAGATATGCTGCTCTATACACGCTAAAATCACTGATTATTTACATGGAGTCTGGTGGACTTTTATGTTTTAAAAAATGATCTTAATCTTTAACAGAAAGGTCAGCCTCCTTAGAAATCCTTTCCATAATGTTATCAGACACTTAGAATATTAATCTGAGTCTGTCAGCAGCAAAACGAGCACTTTATGAACGTAAATACAAGCTGGACAATTCTCCCATTAACTTCCATTGTAGCTTGTTTCTCTGCTGCCGACTGCAGCGATCTCGTTTCATACTGCATCAATGTCAAAGGAAAATCTTTCCTCAATAGTTTATATTGTATCCGATACTCAGTGAGCTGCTGCAGAAACAAGCCTTAAGCAATAATGCAAAATCTGTCAGATAAATGTAGTTCAGGAAACATTACAGCAGAATGGAGTAAGTATGAAGCAGCAGGGCGATTCTAGGATCAGACTTTTTTTGGGGGGGGGATCAGCCCCTAATGAGAACAGCTCTAGGTCTAGTGTCCCCGTTTTAAGTTTTACAAAATTAAAAACATGACGTGTTTTGGAGGTATTTACGCTTCTGATGTTGTCTGAGAAATCTGGTCACCTTCGCTGAGAGCCACTGACCAAGTTGGAAATGAGAATGAGTTGTTTAAATCACTGCAGAAAACTGTAAAAAAAAAAAAAATATATATATATATATATAAATAACAGAAATCTGAATGTTCTGT
The DNA here is from genome assembly GCA_026937815.1 of Etheostoma perlongum. NCBI lineage: Eukaryota > Metazoa > Chordata > Actinopteri > Perciformes > Percidae > Etheostoma > Etheostoma perlongum. The sequence continues at coordinate 2,214,947 of CM049382.1, read as the reverse complement.
TTGGGTCCATTAATAAGCTTCATTTAATCGGATACACCAATGGATGAATGAAAACAGGAGAATGACAACAGCAATGGACAGGCACTACAGAACTAGGGATCACTTTAATTACTCCCAGGCGCCTCCCACGTGACGAGGCATCGGCGTTAACGGCCCACGACAAAGAGCACGATGCCACCGCAACTACAACTACAGTGGAGGCTGAACATAACTCCAGATACCGGCTTTGATGTCCAACACATAACAACCCCATTGACAAATCATTTGGAAAAAGAAACTCCAGAGGGAACCTGAGCGTCGGCCCACTGCCTCACTGAGCCACCCCATTGGCCCGGGGAGCTTCCTGCATCGTCCCGATTGGCTTTGGAGGCGGCCACGGTGCAGACTCTTGCCTAGCAACAGGCACACAAGAGCAGCCACTGCAGAACCCCCTCCCCCCCCTCAATACACACACACACACTCCTGCCTCCATGTGGGGGAGCAGCTGATAGATCGAGCATGTGGAGACGCACAGAGAGAGAAAGGAAGGAACATAGGATGCCGTATGTACAGGAACACACAAACACATAATTACAGAGCTGTGGACGCACGTATGCATGCTCTCACACACACACACACACACACACACACACACACACACACACACACACATAAATACAGTAAGTACATCTTGTACTGTCTTGTTGAGCCTTACATAAGCAGGCTAATATTGGCAGCTTCAGCCTGGCAGAGCAGCTGGAGGGAAATGAAACACACACTTTACCCACCCACAGTTTTATCTCCTACATATCTGCTCCTGTAAACTAGGGAATAATTGAGGTTTCTGTGGTTGTATGGAAGCAACTAGAAGCACCGGGTTAAAGCTTATAGTTGGCAACTATTTCATAATAATGAGCCGCCGGTACATTCAAGTTGTTGCCAACTGAGTTAATACAAAGCTAATTAAGCTTCACAATGCTCCACAAAACTCGCTCGTGCATTTCTCAGCATGGCTTTGAAAGGGATGCGTTTCACATCAACGCAGCGACGTCCAGCTTTAGAGACAAAGTAGACTGCTGCAACAGGTGAAGGCATTGCTGAAAACCCGAAACAGAGCCCACGAAATGTTCCGGTCAGTTTTTGTAGTGTTAAGAAAAGACCAAAAAGATGAATTAAAAGTTAATTAAGCTGCAAAGATGAATCGATTAGTTAGTAATTAATCGCCAACTATTTTGGGTTTGAGTCATTTTCTATGAAAACAGTATGAATTCTGTGATGTCAGTTTTTAGTTTCTTCTCTCCTCTGTGACAGTAAACTAAATGTATTTGAGTTTAAAGACGTTTGAGGACGTTGTTTTGGGCTTTTGAGGAACACTGATCCATGTTTTTCACCATTTTCTGAGATTGTAGAGAATCGAGGAAATAATCAACGGATTATTGCGTTTGGACCTTGGTGCATTGCTATCATGATGGCGGATTTGCACCGTCATATTTTTTATTTGCGCTTCCCTGTGTGTGTGTAACAAGCATAGTGTGCGCATTTTACCAATTTGTGTTAAAATAACAATGAAAGCCTAGGCGCATTTTACCAATTTGCTGTTAAAATAACAATGAAATGCTGCGTGCCTGACTTTAGAGGTTTTGGCTGGTCGATGGCGCCATCACCGCTCGCTGCCTCAAGATAGCAATACACTCAGAATGCACCTGAACACACCTCCCTGTAAGACCAGCACGCCCATGGGCATGCCCAAAGATGTAAGACCAGCACGCCCAGGTGCATTTGCTATTTAAATGAACACACCTCCCTTAAGACCAGCATGGAATGCTGGACACCTCCTTAAAGAATAGCAAAGACACTTGCTTGTCAGGCTTTGTGCCGTGCCGGGTGCAAACTAGGGCCTTTCAATGTAACAGAGCCAGGTCTATGTATGAACACCGGGTTGTTTTTTAGCACACACACACGCACACACACACACACACACACACACACACACACACACACACAGTAGAGGAGATACTTGCATTTAATGCAAAAACAGGCCTTCCAAAACTTACCGTTTATGGAATAAAGTCAGATATCTGTAGGTGAAGACCAGAGAGTTATCCACTTGCTTCTTCTACTACACATTGAGATAATTTGAAAGCAGCTCACAAAATAAAAAAGAAATGCTGTGAACATCATCTAACAGTCCCTTTAAGCTGTCATTTCTTGTTGCCACTGAACCCGTTGTCCTCTCGCTGTTTTCCAATTTTAGATTTCACAAGTTCGGCAGACGGTTACAAAGAATGACAGGTCTGAAGGAGCACTGGCCATAATGCAGGCTCCGAGAAGATGAGGGAGATATGTACAATTCAACAGTCTCCTTTTCAAGGTAAAAACTGCTCCCGGTATTCATAGTGTAGCATTTCAATAATGTAACGATGTATTTTAAGTAACACTGCAATAAACCTGTTCACTCTTGTGTTGTCCTCGGGTCAAATTTCACCTGTTTCCAAAGTTCTTAACATCTGAAAAATGGGTTTCTTTCAACCAAATTGCCCAAAAATAACATGGATGCACGTTGTATGGAGGTTTGTCGCAGGTAAAATCAATGATTACTTTCTTTGCATTTTGGATGTTTTATTAAATTTTATTTAATAAAAAAAAATGTTTTAAATACTTTCAAAACTGTGTCAAGTCTAAACTTTGAGATATACCCGTCTTTGATCCACTCAACGTCCTCTGATCTTAACTATTAGTCAAAATCATTTTTGCTTTGTTTGAACTCAAATAGGTTTAATGTCATATCAATTAGGTTTATTTACCATGAATTTTTTTAAAAGCATTGAAATAAGTGATGAAAACGTTTTAAAAATAAAGCGTTGAAGGCATCGGTAAAAGCATCCAAAATAATCAATTTTGACCCAGAAAGACAGAAAGTTCAGGGTCGACGGGAAGAAAACACAAAGATTGACGTCGCTGTGCGTTTGAGTCCAACAAACAAAAAAGACGGATCTAAAGTAATCTGAGTGGCAAAATTTGGAATAGGTAATCAATATCAATGCATTGGGAACACTGCACATTCAATATTGCAAATCAAAACATGACCAAAATTGATCAAGTTTGTGTTCTACCATTACAGAAAGTGAGGAAAATGGAATATAAGGCTGTTACTGTATGAACTGAAAAATGTCTGCTTTACTTTGAAATCACTGCACTAATATTTAGTTGCATAACCATTATTTCTGAGAACTGCTTCACCTCTGTGTTGCATGGAGTCGAGCGACTTCTGGCACCAGGTATTCCAGCCTCAGGACCATTGAACTACAGTTGTGTTCAAAATAATAGCAGTCCAACATCACTAACCTCATAAGTCATATATTTTGGTAGAAGTGATATTTCTACATGGCATATAATGTACTAGTAAGTGTTGTAGAGTCATAGAAAAGCAACAGACCCAACAGTCATGACACCACAAGGCATTTGAAATCATTTTGGCTGAGCAGCCTTCTTTATATTCTTTATACTTCTACCAAAATGTATGATTTGGTTAGTGATGTTGGACTGCTACATGGGGATGGTTCATGAGAACAGCCTCCATATTAAGACTGAATAATTAAAGCCACTTCATTTGTACAACAAATGTGCCGGAATGTGTCAGGGTGGCACTGCTGCAGACAAGTCAAAACTAGAAAAAGCTAACACAGCATGGATGCATGCAGCATTACAGGGAAGAAATCCAATACCACATTTATACCCATTGTTTGATTTAGCTACTGCTCTGTACCTGCGTACATACTAACGTTGTGTGTTCCCTGCATCCTCCGGCTGATTGTAAACGATGGTAATAATTGTATTCCTGGAACCGGTATTAAATCTCATTCATCAACGCCATTTGTACTTGTGTGTTCTTCCCCGAGGGAGCTGAGAACTGCAGTGTGTTTGGAAAGTCTTCACCTCTTTAGCAGCTCAGCCAACTCATTGCCCCAAGTACACCGGCAGCTTTCAGCGCCGCACACTGGATCGCAGTCGAGTTCTCACAATCAGAAAGGATTTATTGCCAAGCAAGTAACACTTACACAGAATTTGCCTTGGTGGATGGTGCATGCACTAACATATCAAAAGGAAAGTAGAGATAAATGTAGTAAATAAATGCAACTGCGTAACAATAAGAAAAGACGGCTTTATGGTTTAGTGCAGGATGTATTGATTTATTTTTGCACTGTATCGATGGTCTCAGATTCTTGTTGGTGTATGATGTTAATGCAAGTCTCACACACAGCTTGTGTGTGTATGCTTTGATTTGCAAGTTCTGTACAGCGGTATTATCTCGCCCCTTCTAACCAGGATGAAATTGGCGTGTTGCTATCTTGAGGCAGCGGGAATTGATTGCACCATCGATCAACAAAAACCTCTAAAGTCAATAGCACAGCAGTTCATTGTTATTTTAACAGCGCATCACTAAAATGGGTCTAGGATTATGCACAGCACGCACACACACACACACACACACACACACACACACACACACACACACACATGCAAAAACATGCAAAATGTACCAAGGTTCATGGCTTTTGAAGGTTATGGGAGATGACACTGTGAATGATACACCTGACACACCTGTCTAGTCTACAAATAATTTACAACTCAAACAGTGCAGTTTCCATTTGTTAACTCAATGTTTTCCTTTTGAACCATGTATCTATGAATCAGTGTAAGGCAACACATAAAAAAACAAATATAGAAGAAAAATATTACAGAGACAATGCACCAAATAAACCGAAAAACAAGTCGATTAAGTTTTAGGGCTCCTTTATGCCATTACAATGGAATATTCCTTATGGTTTGGAGTAATAAAAATAATTATAATAAAAAATAATGCATCGATTTAAATGATGATCTTGCATGTGTGCTGTATTTAGAGGTTGAGGCCTGGAGGACGGTGAAGAGCGACAAACAGCAGGAATCTAGAAATGTGCTGCACCTTGTAATGAATAAGTTTTTCAGAATAAGTTTGTAATGAATAAGTTTGTATTACTAGGTTTGTATGAATAAGTTTGTATTACTAGGTTTGTAATGAATAAGTTTGTAATGAATAAGTTTGTATTACTAGGTTTGTATGATAAGTTTACTTATGCCGACCAAACGACTTTTCAAGTGGTTCCTCTGTTCCAGACTAATACCAGAATGAAATCATGAGTGTCTTGCTCGTCTTTATCGTTTGGTGTAAGGTCATAAAACTCAGTCCCAGTCGTTTTCCCGTCTTGATGTTCCGACAAAATAAACGTGTTTGATATTTGTGATAGTTTTAAGTCTTGGTAGGGAAGTGTAACCACCATCAGACCATCTTCACCCAACTCTTTAAAGCAAAGTGAATTAAAAGTACATGAATGTGTTTAGTCAAACGAGACAGGAGTCCTTATGGTGGACAAGTCTGCACCTAAACCACCATGATTTAACAATAATATTAATAAAATGTCTATTTTATTAATCCCGCAAGGGGAAATTACAATGTACAGTCTGTTGATACTACACACATTACACACAGGCCTGAATTACACACACATGCTCAGTACCTATACATGCACTAAATGGAGAGATGTCAGAGTGGGGGGGCTGCCCTTGCAAAGGCACCCCAGAAGGAAAACTGGCACCTCTCCAGCTACCAGTCCACCACCATATTGTGGGCCGTATGGGGACTTGAACCAGCGACCCTCCAGTTCCTAATACAACTCCCTACGGACTGAGCTACTGCTGCAAAAAACTCCTCAAGAACATCAGCACACATAACATCAACACATATATATATATATATATATATATATATATATATATATATATATATATATATATATATATATATATATATATATATATATATGTGTGTTGATGAAGAGAAGGACAGAGGAGGTGGACATTTTGAAGGCAGACTAACAGGTCTTTGAGGGTCAGAATTCTAGCTGATAGACAGGTGTTCAAATACTTATTTGCAGCTGTATCGTACAAATAAATAGTTAAAAAATCATACATTGTGATTTCTGGATATTATTTTTTAGATTATGTCTCTCACAGTGGACATGCACCTACGATGACAATTTCAGACCCTCCATGATTTCTAAGTGGGAGAACTTGCAAAATAGCAGCGTGTTCAAATACTATTATACTCACTATATATGTATATATATATATATATATATACATATAGTATAGTACATTTTGACTTGTTGCCAAGGTTAAAGTCTAGCTACGGTAAGAGGATACACACAGCACACTCAAAAATGATCATATTCAGAGAGAAACAATGTTTGGTTTTATTTCCATTTGGTAACCAACTGGTTGCTAACAGGTACTTCCGCAGCGCGTGCGTTTTATCAAACAGCAGGACAAACTCAGCAGGAAGGCTGTAACACCTTCCCTCTGCCTCCTCTGGCTCCCTCTGTCTATTTTTATCCACTTCTTCGCCCTGCCCAGTGGGGGGGCGTCTGTGCATGTGTGCATGTGTCAGGCGCTGTGTGGGAAACAGCGTGTGATTGTTGTAATTTTCATCTCCCTCCCTCCATGTTATCTTGTCCGCGGCCACCTGTCAATTTTCCTTCTTTATTTCCTCCAGCTGCTGATCCTGCTCGCCTCCCCTAGGAGTCAGCCAGTGTCATTGGCTCGCCATAGCGTCATGGTAACCGCATTGCCTCAGAGTCATACTTGTTAGGTTTATATATGTATACACTACCGGTCAAAAGTTTGGGGTCACTTAGAAGTTTCCATTGCACTCCATTATAGACAGAATCCCAGCTGAGATCAGTTTCCAGATTACATTATGTGACTACATAATTGCAGAAGGGTTGTCCAATGTTTTCTCAGTTAGTTTTTTAAAATGATATAAGATTAGTGAACACAATGAGCCGTTGGGACATTGGATGGGATAATGTAGATATTGTATTAAAGATCAGCCCCCCCCCCACCCAGATCAGCTGGTATTCTGTCTGTAATGGAGTGGTATGGAAATTTGTAAGTGACCCCCAAACTTTTGACGTGGTGTATATATTAATGGCATTAGTGCAGAGACAAACTGAAAACCTGCACAACGTGATCACATAGTTGTTGAGTTGGATCGATGCACAAGAATATGTTCATAACCAGTGATGTAGTAAATACAAAGGAAGGCAAACACATATATAAAGAACATGCATAGCCTACACAATAACAAACGTAGTGATCTTTTCCTTTCAGAATTAATTTGACTTTAACTGCTTATGGTCAGCTTCTTTGTGCCGTTTTTGTTTTTCTATTTGTCCATCTTGTCTTCAGTGGTCGGATCCCCAGCAATCTTTGATATTTAGCTTTTTGAGTAGTAATGAGTTCACAGAATCTTGGCATGGTGACAGAGCAGTAGGGCTGTCTTTGACTGAAGAACTTCTTAGTCCACTGACACTCGTATGCCTGCCTGTGGGCTGCCGCTAAGACTTGAAAAGCGCGATATAAATGCAGTTCCACAATCTCGGGGAACAAGGGTTACATACGTAACCCGAGACGTTCATTTGCCAACTGTAAAACTCCACAAATAATACCAGAGATGTGATCATAAGTGCATTGGAAATAAGTCATTAAGCATGAAAAAGCATAACAATTTAGCAAAATACTTAAATCTTAGTCGAGAGTTAAAGGAGAATTCCCGGTTGATTTCAACACGTAGCTCTGTTTTTAAAAAAAATTTATAGTGCTGTCAGTAGGTATAAAAATTGTGACAATCATCTAGTGTGGACTTCACTGGAAAATAAGAAATGAACAGAGGTACAGCATGTGCACTGGCTGAATTAACACTTATTAATGAACTTTTATGCCTTTCTGTCACATCTCCACCATCAGATTCACTGTGTTCCCTCGGAGGGAATCATTCCACGTGGGTAGGCACTTTTAATGACATTTTGAACATGTTAAGAGGCTAAAAACACGTGTATAACTTGCCCTGCTTAAGCCTGTTGGGTGCTAACGCTAGCAGGAGGATAACTCGGTGTAGGGAGCACCGATTGGTTTCATTTGTCTCGCTAATGACAGCACTACACATTTAAAAAAAAACAGAGTTACATGTTGAAATCGACCGGGAATTCTCCTTTAATCTCTTAACGGCACTAAAGGGTTTTTTTTCAGCAAGGAGAAACAGAAACACATGTTCAACTACAGCATACGTGCTGGGTTTTGTGCAAATATCTTGCCTGTCAATCCAGACTTGGATTGTAAATGCCTTACATTGTGCTAGTACGTGTGGATAAAGGTTAAAGTCACATCCAAGTGTAACTTAAAAAATGCTGCTATCTGTCTCAATGACTGCAGTGTGTAGCTGTGTTTAGGTGTTCTCACATACTGTACATGGCCAAAGTTAACAGATGAACGTTTAAGATTTCCCTGCTCCAGCAGCTTTAGCTGGCGCTCAGCACCGTCTCCCCGGCGAGGACGCCCATCATAACATTTTCAGAATAAGCGAGAGAGACAGAGAGAAAGCATTCATTTTTGGCTCGTTCACCTCAACAAGCTTCAATTTGTCTCCCACTTAGAGCCCGATCGACTCGCTCAGCCCTCCGCCCCCGAGAGCCGTGTGTGAGGTCCTCGGCTGGATGTTCAATTCAATTCATAACAAGAGTTATCTCGAGACACTTTACAGATAGAGCAGGTCCAGACCACACTAGACCACATAATTTATAAGGACCCAACAGTTCTAGTAGTTCCCTCTAGAGCAAGCAACAGTGCAACGATGTTCAGTGCAGCTACACAACGCAGGGACGTGACTGTGGACACACAAACGTCTAGAAACCCCCAAGTTGCTTGCTTATTATTTTACATTTCTCTTTGTTTTCCCTTCCATGTCACCTCCGGGGTTCTGCAGTTTTTAAAAACACCACGCTTTTTTAAATTCTTTTATTAATTATATAGATAATAATTATCTAATCTGAGACATTCAGCCTTTTCTGGAAAGAAAATGCTCAGTTTGACGGAGACTTGAGGCGTAGACACCAGCTGGGTGCACAGAGCCACGCTGCCAGTGTGGCATCAAACACACAGGAAGACAAATGCTGAAAAATTAGCTGTTTCGGGGGCACACTGTTCAGAGCCAGACTTGTCACATTCTGTTAGTGTGTTAGTGTGTGTGTGTGTGTGTGTGTGTGTGTGTGTAGGGGGTGATGTTTGAGACTGTTCCTCAGATGTGGGTTGAGCCCCGACAAGCCAAACACAATCACCCCCCCCCAACCCCAGTCATTCTAGCAGCTTGTCCTTCCCCAGGGCCCCGTGTCCGCCATGTCAATCCAAGTCTGGGTGGGTACACACTACACAATCATTAAAACACACACACACACACACACACACACACACACACACACAATCATAACCGTGTAATACAAACATTAGCAACACACACAGTGGCTATTTTAGATTTTTATAAAAGAGCACAATAAGAATTTCAGAATCAGAATCAAGAGATAAAGAGGTGAAGCCTCCCATCTCATGTTGCTGCTCATCCACTGAACTTTTCTGTAAATGTGGCAGTGTTAGCCAGCAGTCTATTTGGGGTCTGCAGGATCATTTAAAACATTGTGCGTCTGCCCTTCTTCTGATACCGTCTAGTTGCATGTTTGGGTTTTCCTAATTGGCAGTGCCTTGAGCTCTCAGGGCCACCATAGAAAGGGAAACATCAGAATTGAATAAATGTTTTACTGCTAATCGTGGTTGCTCTTCTATATCTTTACCTACATACCAGTACCAATATTCATACTGTTGAGTACATACAAAAGTAGCCAATATACTGTATATTGTAGTTATTAAAGCAGAAATGCCAATAATTATCCCAGTGTGATAAATATGTTTGGCCAACATGCACACACAGTGGAATATTTAGGTTTTGACATTAATTAAGTCAGTAAAGTTATTTTCAGCCCCGTTGCAAGAGGAACAAAGAGGACAGCGTCTTCTCACTTTTTCTTCATTATATTTTCATGGGTGTAATGGTTGCTAAGCAACAACAGCAGTACTTCTGTGTCTAAAGAGGAACCCAGTGAGAAACTGCAGAAAGGCCGAGTGGGTTTTTCAGTTAAAAGAGAATCCATCTTTGATCTTCTCGTGCTCTGCTTGGTGAAAACACGTTGTGCGTGTGAGAGTTCAGTTTTTTTAGTGCACATGAACTTCCTGCTGCATCAAAGTGAACCTAATAATGGACACTGCTCATGTCGTCCTGCTGAGTGACAGCAGAACTTACAAACTGAACTTTAAGTATGCAAATTAATTTCAGTGACAGAATACCAAATTATTAAGTTTCCTACTTTACTTTTTTGTCTTTTTTGTATTGGCCCTAGACATGGTGGTCAGTCTCTCAGTCAGTCCAACCCATTTTTTTGCAGTTTTATTAATGACAGGGTGCCTCTCATGATGACCAAATTCTTCTTAAAATTGACTATACTTGGTTCCCACCATTAGATGATAGAGAAGCTCAATGTGAAAAGCCCAAGTTGCCAACCAAACACAACATGACTTTACACAGTGTTTACATTCTGGATATTAAACCTGAAAAACGCCCTCATAAGTCGTTTGTTCAAGCTGCAATTACTACTCAAATTTAAGTTTATAGTAGCAGCGCCCTGTAGTGGCCTCTCGTATTATTCCAGGTTAAGTGATGGCATATAATGGTGTTTTTCCACTGCATGGTATCTACTCGCCTCAACTCTACTCGCCTTTTTTGGTTTTCCATTACGGAAAAAAGTCCCTGGTACCTGCTAAAAGGTACGTTTTGTAGTACTACCTCAGTCGAGGTTCCAAGCGAGCTGAGGCGATACCAGAAGGTGACGTGGAAACCTGCAGACTGCTGATTGGTCGGAGCGAATCGTCACTTCATTTTTCTGTTAGTTTCCTATTCACAATTTAAATATGCATTAAAATGCTCATTATGGTCATATTTAGGTTCATAATTGTATTTAGAGGTTGTACGAGAATAGGTTTACATGGTTTAATTTTCAAAAAACACCATATTTTTGTTGTACTGCATATTTCTGCAGCTCCTCTTTTCACCCTGTGTGTTGAGCTCTCTGTTTTAGCTACAGAGGACTACTAGCCAGTCAGAAGCAGAGTATGAGGCCCTGACAGTACCTGAGGGCCCAGAGTATGAGGGCCCTGACAGTACCTAGGTAAGGGACTAGCCAGTAGCCAGTCAGGTAAGGACTACAGCCAGTCAGAAGCAGAGTATGAGGGCCCTGACAGTACCTAGGTAAGGACTACTAGCCAGTCAGAAGCAGAGTATGAGGGCCCTGACAGTACCTAGGTAAGGACTACTAGCCAGTCAGAAGCAGAGTATGAGGTCCTGACAGTACCTAGGTAAGGACTACTAGCCAGTCAGGAGCAGAGTATGAGGGCCCTGACAGTACCTAGGTAAGGACTACTAGCCAGTCAGAAGCAGAGTATGAGGGCCCTGACAGTACCTAGGTAAGGACTACTAGCCAGTCAGGAGCAGAGTATGAGGGTCCTGACAGTACCTAGGTAAGGACTACTAGCCAGTCAGAAGCAGAGTATGAGGGTCCTGACAGTACCTAGGTAAGGACTACTAGCCAGTCAGAAGCAGAGTATGAGGGTCCTGACAGTACCTAGGTAAGGACTACTAGCCAGTCAGAAGCAGAGTATGAGGGCCCTGACAGTACCTAGGTAAGGACTACTAGCCAGTCAGGAGCAGAGTATGAGGGTCCTGACAGTACCTAGGTAAGGACTACTAGCCAGTTTTTATTCGTCCAACAATTTAGTTTTTTTAAATGGCTTCACAGCCAAAACATGTATCTGTAGGCTTTTCACATTTGGTTGGATTCTTATTTCCTTTGCTTCATGTCTGCTGCGCTCACCCACTTTCTCCTCAGGGATCAATACAGTTCAGTTTGTATCTTATCTAAGATCTGAGCGAGTATCGGCCAAGCTGTGAGTGCTGTGTATTTAAGTGCAGTGAATCAATGTCGGGCTAAGTGGTGTCTGATCTGGATTGGGAGGTCGGGTTGGACAGATCAGACAAGCAGAACCTGTTTCCTCCAGTGCCAAACTATTAGGTCCGCCGCCATTTAAATTAAAAGCTGACCAAAGTGCTTTTCTGACTCTGTTTAACTTTGTGAGCTTGAGGATTTGTCTCATTGTCACAGCTGCAGTATCTGCTGTGAAGCATGAGCTAAATGCACGTTTAAGGGTGGAAAGTCACACACAGTCAGTGAAGCCAGATAACCCAAAGAGGGCCAGACAAAGTTGAACCTGCTTCGGTATTCAGGCCCTAGTCTCACATTGCCAGACCAAGGTCTGGCCCCTCCACACATACACTCAAACAAAATGCTCTAGGTTGTTTGCATTTCTTTAAACTAGTGCTGTCAGTTAAATAATAATTATTATTACAATTATAAATGTGTGCATAAAACAAATGGATGGAAACATATGCACTGTGTCCCTGGGCGGAGCCCCTTCCTGGTGAAATATGTATCCAAGAGGATGATAACAAATACTGTAAGTGTCTGATTTCACCATAATGCATCAAATCTAATTCTATGTACCTTTTTTGTTGTTGCTGTACACCATTTTTAGATGCTGCCGGTTCCCATGGAGCAGCACTGAGGGGACTTGTTCTTTACAGAAACTCTGCCTGTCGTTTGAATGATCTGGCCCTCACTCTCCTGAATTATACATAGCTAAACTGAGTGGTTACGGCAGATTGCCGTACAATTGTCCGCGTCAATCAACCGTAGCGCTATTGACTGTCCTAGATTCACAAATTCTCCCTCGAGTGTCTCTCCTGGGATAGAGGGTGATACTCGTCCCCGCCTGCTTCTGTTTTGAGAGGTTTAGAGGCTGAGAAGTAACACAAATTCATCGAGAGTGAAACTATTTTCAGCGCTTTTCAAGTCGAGTGGTGTGATGATAAGTGGAGGTTATTTTTGGGATGAAATTAACAAGGTTGCTGTGTTGTTTTTGTCTTCCAGAGGGAGAGAGAAGTGGGAACAGAGACAAAGTCATTTCATGTAAACCTCATACAGCAAAATGTTCTTTCTACAGGATGACAGACTTAAATCTGCAGAATATGTTGGCTGCAGCTCATAAAGTCTGATTTATTTAATGATTTACATCGGCCCAATCCCAAAGTCCGGACTCACAGACTCATGGACTTTGGTGCATGTTCTCGCGAAGAGGGTTTGAGTACTTGCTTACCGAGTCCTTGCTGTGAGTCTGCATCGATGCAGACTTCACCAATGGGAATTACCCACAGTTCAAAGCGAGAAGACCATAGGGAAATCTGGAAATTACAAAGGTAACAACAGCATGCCACACGACTACGGACCGGAATGGACGTCTTGTCCGGCTTTTAGAACAAGAGTTTGAATAAATTTGAATCAGCCGTCTCCTGGGCCTTAGCCGTGTGGAAAGCAACAAACTTACAATGAAAATACCCAGACCCAGTGTCAGCAACACCTTAGTTATTAAACGTTGCCAAGGTAACATGTGATCTCGTGAAGTGCTGTCCCAATCCCATTTCTACCTAACTGAGCCCATGTGGCTTCACACACTCACTCACTTAGCACCTGAGATCAATTAAGTCTGGGAGTCTTTAGTCCTCGGGGCTCACTCTGGGATTGGGCCAATTAACAGACACAAACTACAAAACTACTGAATATTTCTCCTTTGAAAAAAGAGCATCCTTATTTATCTTATCACTCTGCATTGTTACGCTAAGGAACAGACAGACTCAAACGCATGGCTCACAATCAAAACAAAAAGGGATTCTTTGGAGAAGAGTGGAGCAGGGAAAGCGGGGAAGCAGGGGGACGCCAGGGACAGGGATGCAGAGACGGGGAAGCTTGGGGAGTCTCGAGGGTGACGATACTCGGGGGAAGCGTGGGAGAGCCAGGAGCCGAGGGGTAGACACTGGAGCTGGAAGCTGAGACGGAGACAGGCTGAATAGGGTGCTGCGGGAGAGGGACCGAGAGGAGAAGCCAGCTGACCGGAGACGGGAAACAGGACTGGAGGTGATGACTGTGGGGGAAAAACAAAAGAGGAATACGGATGGCTTGTGAGAGTTTCATCAGGGTGACTGGAGCAACGATCAATGGGAGATTGGTTGAAGAGCCGGGGTTGATATACAGCTGATTGGAGACTCAGGTGTGTTCAGCAGGAGGGCGGGATGTTTACCTTAGGAAAAGTGTGAAAGAGCAGCTCCATTGTGGTGTCTTCTGTGTCTGCCAAAACAATTCTCATTTCTCATACTCAATTAATTATTTGGATGACTACTTTTTACTTTGACTTGAGTCATATTATTCTGAAGTAACAGTACTTTTACTTGAGTACAGTTTTTGACTACTCTACCCAGGCCTCTGGGAAGACCCAGGACTAGGTGGAGGGACGTCCAGGCTGGGAGGAGGCCTCTGGGAAGACCCAGGACTAGGTGGAGGGACGTCCAGGCTGGGAGGAGGCCTCGGGGAAGACCCAGGACTAGGTGGAGGGACGTCCAGGCTGGGAGGAGGCCTCTGGGAAGACCCAGGACTAGGTGGAGGGACGTCCAGGCTGGGAGGAGGCCTCTGGGAAGACCCAGGACTAGGTGGAGGGACGTCCAGGCTGGGAGGAGGCCTCTGGGAAGACCCAGGACTAGGTGGAGGGACGTCCAGGCTGGGAGGAGGCCTCGGGGAAGACCCAGGACTAGGTGGAGGGATTATATCTCCAACCTGGCCTGGGAACGCCTCGGGATCACCCAGTCGGAGCTGGTTGATGTGGCTCGGGAAAGGGAAGTTTGGGGTCCCCTACTGGAGCTGCTGCCCCCGAGACCCGACACCGGATGAAGATGGATGGAGGGATATTCTAATTGCTCCTGTTGGCTAACAATGTGCATATTAAGAGTTAAATGAGATACTATACTGTGATGTGATTTGTGTGTATGTATGGTAGAAAATGAGATCACTCGTACACTCTTACACAACGTCTTATGTTGCTGAGGAGCAGAGATACAGATAAAAGGAAACAGTAGACCAGAAGCCAATTAATGTGATATTGTCTTCTGCAGAGCAAATAAATCTTGGGAACCCGTTAGCTGGAGATGTCTGTCTTCATATTCTGTCTACATCTGTTACATATAGACACTTGAGGGCCACACACACCTCGCGTAAACCATGAAGCTAATCAGCAGAGCGCCCCACAGGTACCCCTGGAGCCCCCCTCCCCCTGCTAACCACAGCATGGCTCTCTGTATACAGAGGGAGATCTGGGCGTTGATAGTGGATCATAGTATGTGGAATCAAACATTGATGAGGGAGTCGTTAATTTTTCAGAGGCTGTGTAGGTCTGATCTGTTGTTAGGCACTGATGAAGCTGAAGAATCTGGGGTTTATGAAATATGCACTTTCAGAAGCAAAAATGTGAGGGAATGAATGCTTTATTTCAACCATGTAAGAAATAATACAACAAAAACTAAAACAATATTAATTTAACATGTCTGAAAAGGAATAGGAGGAAGTACAAGCTTATTTAACCCTACCCCTTCTCCACTGCTATATAATAATCAATGGCTTCATATTTATATCTTTAACCTACACACATATATTTACACACCACAAACAAATAAAACACATATTTACATATGTATATATTCACCATAGAAAATAATGCAAGTAAAAAAAATAATATTCAAAGTCTAGCTTTTCCTCCTCCTCACTCTTTGTGCAGAACGGATAAACTGTAAGGACAATTTTCAAAAGGTGGTTTAACATGTGTAATGTTTTTTTTAATAATGTGTACAACACAGGTTAACCTAACCATAAACGTGTGGACTTGAAGATCCAGGACTTGTGAAAATGTGAACATCGACAACTTATCAGTCCCTCCCCCCCTTCCAGTCAAGCCCAAATCGGGCCCAAACCCCTTCCCCCTACAAGGGATAGCTGTGCCACCCACCTTATGTGGACATTTTTTACGGGAGGATAGTCTCAAAATGTAATGGGTTCTTCCTTGGTCCATGCTACACCCTTCCACCACGTTTCAGTTTTTCTGTAATCTTGCATATATTCATATTTCTTGCTCATACAACATACTGTACATAGTTGCAAAGAAAGCAAAAAAAACTAGCAGAAACAGGATTAGCAAACAGCAAAGAAAGCATATGAGACATCCTCATGGTGTGTGAGTACGTACCTCAGAGCCTCTATTGGGCCGCTCTGCTTCCCATCATCAGCATCATCCCTTCACAGGATTTAATGCAGGATTTGCTCCCCTCGTATTTACAGAATAATTGACTTTGCCGGGGTGACACTGAATATAAATGTGAACTCCAGATGCCCCAAGTCTGTGAGAAAGGCGAATGCTCAAACCTCATCGTCCGTCTATACTGAAATGATGTCATCCAAAGAAAAAGATCTGCTGTCAAATCAAAATAATGAGCTGGGAAAAAGGAGTGAGACAAAGAAATGAGGTCGCTTTGTACAACTCTAAACATAAACCCGTGGCACTGAATTCTCTAGAAGTATCTTTCATCTTAAAAAACCCAAGAGGACGATCTCCTGCTATCTGTGGTTTGTTACGATGGATGCTGTCAATCAAACATCCACTCTATAAGCTTGCTATGTTAAAAGGCTCTTCGCTGAGCCATGCCTCTTTGTGACTGTTGCTAGCTTCTGATCTGCTGCATGTTTTCTGTTTACAACAGCAGGGGCCGAATTTGATTTACCGATATTCCACTTCCGGGATTGCTCCGTTGTATCCGGCGGATTTCTGAGGACTAGAATTACCTGGTCCTCAGATCTCTGCAGGGTAAATCCAGACTATCTGTCCAATCGGAGATTTCTGTTGCACGACTAAAATTACTTTTGAACGTACACATGTTCCACCAAAACCAGTTCCTTTCTGGGACTATTTAGCAGCGGCACCGTGGCTTTTCTGGATGATTGTGATTGGTTTAAAGAAATGCCAAGGTGTACAATAGCTTATAGACAACATACATACACATGGGCACACACACATATGACATATGACATCCACACACACATAGTATAAAAATACAAAGAATGATATCAATAGTGTGCCCTTACAGTAAAGTTTTATTGCAGCATGCCACTCTTATGTACATATCTTCAAGTAAAATGTAACCGAATGCTTTTCCTGCTTTGTGTCCCTTTAAGTCTTTTCAGACCGACAGTTGTCTCATTTTGCCACTTCAACTCTTCTGACAGAAACTAGTCGCCACCTTTGTTCCTCCCCACAGATCCTCTTTCTGCTTTTTCCTCAGTCAGTCCTCCCTGACTAACAAAAACCTCATTATACACATTATGCTGAGTGCAGACCGGCGCAGTCCCAGGGACATGGTTTAATGTTTGGGTTTTTCCCTGTCTGTTCGTCCATTGTAGCGCTTTCCTTTTGTCCTCGCTGACCCATTTAAGCACTTTCAGGTACAGCCGCGGCCCAGCAAGACTCAACGACGGGGCTCCGGGGCTTGTTGCATAGCAACAGGCAGCAAGTCGGCTTGTGTGGCGGCGTTGGTGGTGGTTTTATGTAACACTGTGTTTGATGGTTGAATGTAGGGCACTGAGTCTCTGTGGGGGGGGGGTTGTGTCAGCGACCATGACCCTCCCAACCCTGCATGGAGTAAACAGAAAGGGCACCCAGCGTGAATACCTGACAGATTCATCTCTCTCTGCATCGGAGTTGGAGTGGGTGGTGTGATCTAGGTGAGTGGGGTTTCATTTCATCTTCAAGACAAGATGTATTTTTTGCAAATGCAGTTTGTTTAAATGTAAGAAATCACCGTTTATGGTGACAGCAGGCAGTGGTAGGCTTGGGAGGATACAGGTCTCTTCAAATACGTGTAAATGATCACATTTATTTTTACCATGGTGGAGTTTCTGCTGCCGCGCAGCACACCTGGAAGCTCTTCTGCTAATGCTGTTCACATAAATGTTAAAAAGCCTCCACCTGTAGGCTCGGAGTTCATCCAGGGACCCAATTGTTATGGTCAGTTCCCGCTTCCTACTGTGGGGATAATGTCAAAAATAAATAGAGAGCACAGGTGTAAACATACACATACATATCTACATACACATACATATATATATATATATATATATATATATATATATATATATATATATATATATATATATATATATGCATACAGCGTAGACTACTATGAGAGTTGTTCAAAGACCCAGATGATGTTGCGGCCCATAGAGCAGGCGCACTAGAGACCTCCGCCAGACAGCCGGCTACTTCCTGTTTAGCACTCAGCTAAGTTGAATGTTGATATGATGTAATTGTGTTGCTCTTTAGGACTTTTCAAATGTTATCGGACCCAACTGCACACACACTCACACACACACACACACACACACACGGTGAAAACAATCCCAGCGTCTTGACCACGGCTGGTAAACATTGTATATGTTACTTGCTTCTAGCTTTCAGTTGTAGGCGTGTTCCAGGTGCAAAATACAATAAAGCTTTCAATCTTTGAATATCTGCATGCCAGTCAGTTGTGTTTCCTGTGCTTTTGCATGTTCATCTATGTGTTGGCTGATGATTGTTGTGTGCTTTGCTGGCATACTAACATGCTTTTTATTATGCATGTGCTGCTGTTATGCATGTGTTGTGTATTGTTTTTGTGTGTGTGTGTGTGTGTGTGTGTGTGTGTGTGTGTGTGTGTGTGCGTCCTCCGCCTGCTGGCCCAGCTGGCGGTCGACTCTTCGTGGTCAGCTGAGGAACATCACCGAGAAGGAGGCGGTTGCCATGGCAAAAGGGATCTGTGATTCAGAAATAGTTAGTTTGACTTGAGTTTTTTCTTCATAGTTTTCACCTACAGACAGCAGCTCTGATCTCAGCTACATTAAAACTGTCACGCTGTCAATGCATTTGTTCCAGCATCACTTCAATCAGCAAGTGAGCCGACTTTTGATGGCCTCCTCATTACGCCGCTTGTTCTCAGTATTATCTCCAAACTGAAAAAAGGTTCATTTTTTAAAAATGAACTAAAAATAAAAAAAAGCTTGTTTCTGGACGCTCTGCTTTAATTGTTCAGGACAAACAGGCTCTCGAGCTCTGAGGTAATGAATCTGAGCTCAGCTGCGATGCCACAGGCTCTCTGCGGTGTTGTTGTGTGTGTGCGACAGAGAGGGGGGGAAATAGAGGAGTGTGTTGGGGAAACAGTGTTTTACATTACAACAAGACGATTCTATGAGCCGTGGCAGCAGCAGCTCGGTGAGGCCGCTACCAGAAAACAAAATAGTTGGATGCATGAAATGAAATCCTTCGTCATTCTTCAGTCCTCGCCACCAGGGATTACACGTGTAATGTGTATCCTGAGAGTGGCACCAGAGAAAAGATCGGATGGTTGCTTATATTTTGGAAATCTCAGACTTCTTTACTTGTAGTGCAAGACTACACAAGCATGTACAATATCAGTGGTCACCTACTGGACTTTTATATGTACCTGGGGGGTTAAAAAGTATATCCACTAGTTTACCAAATAACAAAATATTGCCTTTTTAATTTTGCAAAAGGTAAAAAAATAACCAAACCTGTTGACACTGAGGCGGTAATAAGCAGCAGCATCACCTCGCCAAAATCCTTGGATTGTGGTTGCACCTGGATTGTGGTTGCAGCTGCTGCCAGGGTCCAGCTATTGCTAATATAGTATAGTCATAATTATAATACAGTTGCAACTGTTCATCTTCTTATTCCACTACTAAAATTATTAAGAGTCATATTTCTGTATTTCTCTCTCTCTCTGCCAAGATGGCCGCCCACCAAGAACCAGTTTCTGGTTGTGGCTAGAAGGGATCCAGCTTCATCTGGAAATTATGCAAAGATCTCACACAATTTTAAAATAATAAAAATGTAATTTTCCTGCTTTCAACAAGAAAATGTGTGTTCATTCCTTGGAAGTGTTTTAATCCAAACCATGGTATTTTTCCTATCGATTTAGGGTAAGTTAGAAGAATCCTAGGCCTTAGTAGCCTAGGCTAATAGGTAGACTACGTAGTAGGCCTGACCTGTGACCCAGATGGACTACGTAGTAGGCCTGACCTGTGACCCAGATGGACTACGTAGTAGGCCTGACCTGTGACCCAGATGGACTACGTAGTAGGCCTGACCTGTGACCCAGGTAGACTGCGTAGTAGGCCTGACCTGTGACCCAGATGGACTACGTAGTAGGCCTGACCTGTGACCCAGATGGGACGTAGTAGGCCTGACCTGTGACCCAGATGGACTACGAGTAGGCCTGACCTGACCCAGATGGACTACGTAGTAGGCCTGACCTGTGACCCAGGTAGACTACGTAGTAGGCCTGACCTGTGACCCAGATGGACAACGTAGTAGGCCTGACCTGTGACCCAGATGGACTACGTAGTAGGCCTGACCTGTGACCCAGGTAGACTACGTAGTAGGCCTGACCTGTGACCCAGATGGACTACGTAGTAGGCCTGACCTGTGATCCCCAGGACCTGGACCCAGATGGACTACGTAGTAGGCCTGACCTGTGACCCCAG
This sequence comes from Etheostoma perlongum, assembly GCA_026937815.1. NCBI lineage: Eukaryota > Metazoa > Chordata > Actinopteri > Perciformes > Percidae > Etheostoma > Etheostoma perlongum. The sequence goes on along the minus strand of CM049382.1, from coordinate 2,194,470 downwards.
GTAGGCCTGACCTGTGACCCAGATGGACGTAGTAGGCCTGACCTGTGACCCAGGTAGACTGCGTAGTAGGCCTGACCTGTGACCCAGGTAGACTACGTAGTAGGCTTGACCTGTGACCCAGATGGACCCAGATGGACCCCGATGGACCACGTAGTAGGCCTGACCTGTGACCCAGATGGACTACGTAGTAGGCCTGACCTGTGACCCAGATGGACTATGTAGTAGGCCTGACCTGTGACCCAGATGGACTACGTAGTAGGCCTGACCTGTGACCCAGATGGACTACGTAGTAGGCCTGACCTGTGACCCAGGTAGACTGCGTAGTAGGCCTGACCTGTGACCCAGGTAGACTACGTAGTAAGCTTGACCTGTGACCCAGATGGACTACGTAGTAGGCCTGACCTGTGACCCAGATGGACTACGTAGTAGGCCTGACCTGTGACCCAGGTAGACGTAGTAGGCCAGATGGACCCCGATGGACTACGTAGTAGGCCTGACCTGTGACCCAGATGGACTATGTAGTAGGCCTGACCTGTGACCCAGATGGACTACGTAGTAGGCCTGACCTGTGACCCAGATGGACTACGTAGTAGGCCTGACCTGTGACCCAGGTAGACTACGTAGTAGGCCTGACCTGTGACCCAGATGGACAACGTAGTAGGCCTGACCTGTGACCCAGATGGACTACGTAGTAGGCCTGACCTGTGACCCAGATGGACTACGTAGTAGGCCTGACCTGTGACCCAGATGGACTACGTAGTAGGCCTGACCTGTGACCCAGATGGACTACGTAGTAGGCCTGACCTGTGACCCAGATGGACTACGTAGTAGGCCTGACCAGATGGACCCAGATGGACTGACCCAGGTAGGCCTGACCTGTGACCCAGATGGACTACGTAGTAGGCCTGACCTGTGACCCAGGTAGACTGTAGTAGGCCTGACCTGTGACCCCGATGGACTACGTAGTAGGCCTGACCTGTGACCCAGATGGACTACGTAGTAGGCCTGACCTGTGACCCAGATGGACTACGTAGTAGACCTGACCTGTGACCCAGATGGACTACGTAGTAGGCCTGACCTGTGACCCAGATGGACTACATAGTAGGCTTAACCTGTGACCCAGATGGACTACGTAGTAGGCCTAACCTGTGACCCAGGTTTTGTCATTTCCTCTAGCGCCGGTTGTTCACATCCCCTGAGAATCTGTCAGGTTTTCCAACCAGACAACAGGAAAACGCCATTAGAAGAAGAGTTTGGCAGCGTTGCGTTCGTGGTCAGTCGGGTCAGAGACCTCTGGGAACAGAAGAGCTCAGCATCGACTTTAGCCCAGCTGAACCCGTGAGAGCCGAAGCTGCCTGGATAATGAAGTCCATTAGACCTGTCAGTTTCTTTCTGTACTGTACTTACCACATAACTGACAGCATATTATTATTATTATGCAGGTAGTTCGTTGAGGATAAACAGCAGCATTAAACTAAAGAATAATTATTTCTGAACTATGCATATAAATGATTGCTAAAGGTCATATTGTTCCTGTTGAATTTTAATCGAAAGCTGCTGTATTGATTAAAAGTTCACGCCTTTTTAATCAATTCTCTCTGCGGCTGCTTATTATTCCACATAGCCTTGGGTTTACCTTTACCTGTTTATCTGTATTTTCTTCCATATTTGAGTCTCTAAAGATGCCAATTGGCCAGACAAATTCTAGACGTCTCTGCATAATTCTTTACTAATTTCCCATGATATTTAAAAAAAGAAAAGTTAGTGATCTAAATTAGAGTTTAAATAAGTTTTGTTTGTTTAGACAGGGGGGGGTGTGGTGTATTTAACAACAAGTCCTCCAAACCACACAACGACATACAGTAGGTCGTTCATTCCCTACTTACCTATTTTTTTTTGTGCCTAGGTTTAGGCACAAAAACTTCTTACGTTATGTTTAGACAAAGATGGTGGCTGGCGTTAAAATCAGACGTTACTTTTCTTCCACTTACGCATGTGACACAGTGATGCTGTTTCGAACTCACTGTTCACGTTTATGTTCAAACAAGACATGAACCCCGGTCTCCTGGGAGAAAGCCCGGTGTTTGAGCCATCCCCCCCCCCGACCTGCCTCGTAATGGGCAAAATGTGGCGAGCTTCTACTTTGTCACTTATGACTTTGGTCACCTTACTTACGTAATTGCTGCTGGAACAAAGGACTAACGTGGGCGTTTTTTTGGGGGGAGGACAGTCTTGTATTCATGTGTTGTGTAAAATCATGCTCATATGGAAAGATGTATGAATCTTGTTGAATATATATATCCAGATTTTTTTTTAGGATGAGGTTGTGACTCCCGTTTTTCCTCAGTCCGTCTCCTCTGCAGAATAATGGGTCGTACATCTAAAATCTAACTAACAGACTCACAGAAACATGCACTCTATAGTCACACACACACACACACACCAGTGGTTGCCATGGCAACTTCATTGTCCATGTCTCTGCCTCTCCCGTTGTTCCCTCCTCTTACTCCTCCTCCTTTACGTCCATCAGAAAATCCATATGAGGAAGGGAAACGAGAGAAATCAGTTTCTCAGTTTGTGTCTGTCACCGTCGTGGTGGCCGGGTGCTCCGCGTTGTTCACTTTGATATTTTGATTTCTTCATCAGGGATGTCTTTATTTGAGGAGATGGGAGATTTGGGAGATTTTTTTGTATAGCACAGTTCAGCAGCAATGCAATTCAAAGTGCTTTACATAAAACATCAAAAAACAGTTAAAAGTCAATGCAAATTGATAACAAATTGATAGCGGTTAATACAGAGATAAAAAAACACTACAGTAAATACAAAATTAAAAACAATTAAAAGTAGATTAAATACAAGAGTAAACTCACAATGGAGTGCAATGAATTAACAAAAGGCAGTGTTAAAAAGAAAGGTCTTCAGCCTTTATTTAAAAGAGCCGACCCACAGTTCACTGAAAGCATGTAGATATTAAACAGTAGAGGCCCCAGGATGGAGCCTTGGGGAATTCCACATGTCAAATTTGTTTGCTCAGATGCATAGTTACCTATTTGTACATAGTAATTTCTATTCTTTAAATAGGTTTCAAACCACTTTAGTACTGTGTTAGAAAGCCCTACCCAGTTTTCCAGTCTGTTTAGTAATATGTCGTGGTCGATTGTGTCAAATGCAGCACGGAGATCTAGTAATACTAAGACTGTAGTTTTGCCACTATCAGTGTTTAAGTGGATGTCATTAAAGATTTTTAGAAGAGCCGTCTCAGTGCTGTGGTGTGGTCGGAAACCAGACTGTAAGGCATCAACAATATTGTTTCATGACGGAAAAAAGGTTTAGTTGTTAAAAAGAACTTTTTCAATATATTTTACTTAAAAATGGAGGTTTGATATTGGTCTGTAGTTGTCCATTAGCGATGTCTAGGTTATCCTTTTAAGAGTGGCTTGATTACTGCAGTTTTTAAGACCTGTGGGAAGATACGTGCTTGAAGAGACAATCTGTAAAAGATCTGAGGACAAACAATTCGAAACATGAGGGCCTTGGGTGCTCGGTCCCCTTTCCATCCCCAGTCCCATACCTCTGATTCTATGCAAATGGATATGTATAAAGGCTATAGGCAGCCCTACCTGTTATTGTAGGCCCAGTTTTTTTTTTATGCAACTTCATTTCATACAATATAGGTAGTAGGGGGTCCTCGATCTGTCTCTCTTTAAGTTAAGGGGTCCTTGGCTTGATATTAATAATATAATAAGCGTTGAAGACCCCTGGTTTCAAGTCACATTCAATTTAAACAACCACTCCATTTCATTCATGATGGGTGTTTTTACCTCGTCGTAATAAGGAAAAATCAAAAGAAAATAAGATTCATTCTCAACTTCTCATTCACATCTTTTATCTTCTTGGATGTTTTTCTTTTTTAATATATGAATCTGAAATGGATCTTCTCTTTTCCTGCACAGCATTCAGACTAAAAACAGATTTTTTTTGACATTTGATCAATAAAGGTTTATACTGTAAATAATAATAATAATAATATAGTTTGAATGACATGTGTCCTCATTAGTCATGTTTCACATCCCCTCCTGTCACTTTTGTCATGAAACCTTTCCTGGCTGACGTTCTCAGGTACAGTCCTCGCACCGGACAACAGATGGGAGGACATCCTCCTGTGGAAGCAGAAGGATCGAACATGTTCTTCTGCTTTTGAGGCTGACTGAGCCTCTCCTGCCATCTAGTGGCCGTGTGTGCACACTGCGAGAGGTTGGTGCCACTGAGCAAGAAGAAGAAGACATGCCTTCATTTATCCTGTAAGGGGGAATTTCATTTTAATTTCCACTCTGTTGGTACAGTTTTACACCAAGGCCTCAAAAATAAACACACACTCCATACGGGCCATTTGAACCTGTAACCTTCCGGTCAGTATTGCCGAGCTATTGCCACCCCATTCTATATTCTGACTTATTTATAAAAATCCTTTTTACCAAAGTGATTTAGAGATATTTATTTTTTACATATGGTTTTGGTCTCGTTTTTTTTTTCATTTATTTCATATTGTTGTTTTTTGTTTCCTGTCATTCATGTATTTCTCCACATGATTTGTCAACCCGTTCTCACTTTGAACTCGTATTAAATGGACGCTTGGGCAGTAGCGTTCAGCATCAGATTCACAAAAAGTACCCTTCCCTAACCCTAACCCACCCTTCTTTACCTAAACCCAACTGTCCCGTTCTTCTTCTCCTAAACACAACTGAATGAATTCCTGATCTGCAATTTTCATACTTTGCAAAGTCATCCTGTGGCCTGATTGGACCCTCTGACAGGCCGGTTCTTGCCCACTGGGCCGTATGTTTGACCCCCCTGATCTAAGACATGATGCCTTTTTAAGGAGCAATGGCTCTTTTTTCACTGTCCCCCACACAAGTTTTAGTACTTGCATGTCTAGACCTTTTTCACAGACATTTTGACTTGTCGTGGTAGGAGAAGCACAGCTGAACCTGATCACCTTAACAATGGCTCAATTCCATCCAGTGTCCCAGTGAGCTGTTTCAGTGAGTCAGGATGGGTCTCTCCTAAGTGGAATGCCGCCATCATCAATGGTCTTAAATACACCTGTGCTTGTCCTACTATGACATGTCAACGTGTCTGCCGTGAAAAAGGTCTATTGTCTCTACATATGTTTGACATGGTGCCACAGCGAGTTAATGAGTTCATTGAAAACACCGTGTCACTGTCGCCGCCTGATGGCTGTTTGTGTGACAGCTGTGTGAAGTTTCTAGATTAACGTGACCTGTGAGTTCTGACAGTGATCCTGTGTTGCTTTCACGTTGTCACCCTATATTAAATAATAGAAAAAGACTGTTCTTATATAGACTTTAGTAGTCTTACGACTATTCACAGCGCTTTTACATAGTACAGGGACCATTCGCACACATTCATACACACATACATTTTTTATTAATCATTTCATTTTGACCATATGGCCTTAGCAATAAACAAGCTGTCGTTTAATGTCGCCAACTGTTGCTCCTTTTTTATATTTTATATTATATACTGTACATTATAAATATATATACCATATATTTCAGTTCAGGCACTGTTTTAAAAGTATCATTTTTGCACCAGTATTGGAATAAACCCAAACAATAGCCAACCCTACAGATAAGGGACATGAGCTGCCGCTAATGGTTTTTGGCTCATGTTATGGCGGATGGAAGAGTCAATCTACTTTTCAGATTGTCATGGAAACTGACGGTGTAACTTTGTTCTGATCCGGTTCTTATATTATATAAGATATATATTGATTATATATCCCAAAAGGTACTGTCAGGGCCCTCATACTCTGCTTCTGACTGGCTAGTAGTCCTTACCTAGGTACTGTCAGGGCCCTCATACTCTGCTTCTGACTGGCTAGTAGTCCTTACCTAGGTACTGTCAGGGCCCTCATACTCTGCTTCTGACTGGCTAGTAGTCCTTACCTAGGTACTGTCAGGACCCTCATACTCTGCTTCTGACTGGCTAGTAGTCCTTACCTAGGTACTGTCAGGGCCCTCATACTCTGCTTCTGATTGGCTAGTAGTCCTTACCTAGGTACTGTCAGGGCCCTCATACTCTGCTTCTGACTGGCTAGTAGTCCTTACCTAGGTACTGTCAGGACCCTCATACTCTGCTTCTGACTGGCTAGTAGTCCTTACCTAGGTACTGTCAGGACCCTCATACTCTGCTTCTGACTGGCTAGTAGTCTTACCTTACTGTCAGGGCCCTACTCACACTCTGTGTGAGTCCCTTACCAAAGTACTGTCAGGAACTGACTGGCTAGTAGTCCTTACCTAGGTACTGTCAGGACCCTCACTCTGGACTGGCTAGTAAAGGACATACTCTGCTTCTGACTGGCTAGTAGTCCTTACCTAGGTACTGTCAGGGCCTCATACTCTGCTCCTGACTGGCTAGTAGTCCAAGGGCCCTCACTCTGCTTCTGACTGGCTAGTAGTCCTTACCTAGGGTCAGGGCCCTCATACTCTGCTTCTGAAGTAGTCCTTACCCAGCAATGTGTGACTCCCAACAAAATGGAAAAATGAGATGTTTTTAAAACAGAGAGCTCAACACACAGGGTAAAAAAAAGCAATGTATTAAAAATTGTACAACCTCTAAATACAATTATGAACCTGAAAATTAGCATAATATGAGCACTTTATGAATGGATTAGAAATGATCCAATCCCAGTTTACCTCCATGCTTCTTCCCAAAATAACCTTCTCTGCAAACATGACAAAATAAACACAGCCAGACACATGACTTATATAAAAAATTAGACCCCTTTTATTGTGTTCTCATATATAAAAGAAATACAAAAAAGAAACATCGACACTGGGCGAGGGTCAGAGTGGGACGGGGGTTGTTTGGGTTTTGGACGGGGGACGGGGGACGGGGGACGGGGACGGGGGGGGGGGCTCATTGGCGACATAAAAAGGAGGGGGAGTGGAAACGACAGGAGAAAACGCCAGACAGTCCGAGGGGATCGTTGCAACAGACAAGGAACAGACGAGGACGACAGGAGACAGCAGCCGTCCCGTCCCCTCCCCCCTCCCTCCAGCACCACCTCCTCTTCATCCTCCTCTTCATCCTCCTCTTCATCCTCCTCTTTCAGGAAGAGGGTGGGACTTTCAGTTCTGCCAACATTGATCAAAAGCAGAGCAGCTTCAGGAGGCAGAAACTCATCTCATTGGTTGAGTTAAACCTGTGTGGGAGGAGCATATTTAGGCTAATAGGCAACATTCAGCCCCGACAACACATAGCAACTCGTTTAAACCAAAAACCCTGAAACGGGGGTGCGTTTAACACCCAGTCTGCCTTTCTTATTTTCCCCAGGTTGACATGCATGTCTCTGCTGATTGGGTATCACCTGTGACACAGCCAATAAACGAGAGACAACATATCTCAATAGGATTTCTGAGGACTATGGTCAACTGCTCAGGTCTCTGCAGGGTAAACTGTGATTGGTTTAACATTATGGACCCCAACAAAACTCAGCAAAGGTTGTTCCTGCTCGGGCTTAAACTTCTGGATATTCGGCAGCGTTGCCACAACGGACCGAATGGCCTCGCTAGCATCTTTCTTCGCCGCCATTACTGAACTCACAGAAGGTTACCAAACCCCAATGTCATCGTTCTCTGACACTCCCTCTGTTCGCTGATTGGACCGCCAATTATTTGCCAATTATTTGACTGGAGAAAACCCAGACGGAGTACTGAAGGAAAATGAAAATTGAGCGGAAGTACGTAGTAGGCCGGAGCCAGGCTAAGACCAGGATGACCCTCTGAAGAACCCTGCCTACAAAGCTCTGATTGGTCAGCTACTGTTCAGACCGAGGAAACAGCCGTCAGTAAACACAACACCAGACCATTTTAAATTGCTGTAAAAAAGAAAATCTGAATGTGCGGCCATTCAGAGGTCTGCAACCCGGCCACGCTTTCAGTACTTGGATACTTGTAAGTTGCTGTGACCCCTGAAGAGACTTCCTGTTCTCCTTTTTTGTTTTATTTTGTTATAAAAAATCTGAAAAAACCTTCCTGCTCTCCTATTGTTAGTTACACACCCGGGGTGCCAGGGTAGCTCACCTGGTAGAGCACGCGCCCCATGCACATGGGGTCCTCGCCGCAGCGGGTCCGGTTCCGACCTGTTGCCCTTTGCTGCTTGTCGTCCCCCCCCTTAAATGTATAAGCTGACCTATCACATAAAAGCCTAAAATGCCAGAAAAAGAAAGCCTCCTCCTCTGAAGTTTAACTTAACCTGGAATTTGTTCTGCCTGCAGAGCAGCTCTGCCTCTGGGAAACCTGCGTGGAACTAAAACTCCCAGGGTGCCCTTCAGGACAGCTCAGTCTTATCAGCTGCTTCCGGATGATGCCCCGCTCCCACCTCGGAGCTACCGGGCGCTAACAACGTCCTCCGGTTGTAGTGGTGGTGGCCCTTCAGGATGCCCGAGTTGTTGTTGTCATTCAGGATCTGCTTCTGCTTCTGGCGGTTCAGCGACTGCACCAGGCCGAGCACCACGGCCGCCAGCGAGTACTGGCCCGTGATCTTGCGCGGCTGCATGATGAGAGGGTTGGGCTGCACGCGGCCCAGCAGGTAGTGCGTGCGGATCTTGCCCTCCTGCTCGCTGATGCCCTTGACGTAGATCTCGCCGCGGTACTCGAAGGCGAAGCCGCGCTCCTTCAGGATCAGGTAGGTGTCCTCGGGCACCTGGATCTTGCCGCTGATGCCCGTGCTGTCCATGCGGCTCGCCAGGTTCACCGTCTTCCCCCAGATGTCGTACTGGGGCTTCTTGGCGCCGATCACACCCGCCACCACTGAGCCGTGGGCCATCCCTGCCAAACACACACACACACACACACCAAACACACACACACACACACACACACACACACACACACACACACACACACAGGCGATCAGCTGTTGCTTCATTCTAGACACACGTTTTCTGAAATCTAGCTGGATTTCGAAGTTTCTACACATCAGAGATCTGTTGAGTCTATACAGTGCAAGGTCTAAAGACGTGGCTGTTGAGGACCCGTTAAAATATGCATCTAGAAACGGTGGTTGTACCCGATGTTTGACACAATTTACGCTCAGTAAGTATGATAGACAAAATGTCATCATTTTGCATGACTTGTCGGTTTCCTTGTGTTTGAGCCTAATGCCAGAAACACACACTTTGAATTATTTTCATTTCGGCGCCCATGTTGTCCAATCTGTCGGTTCATACCGGGTGCGATCAGGCACAGTGGTCGTTTGGCAACTCCCACATTTCTTCCGCCAGCCGCGAGCGAACGCGTCGAGCCAGGCAGGAAATCACATACAGGAAGAAGAAGGCCACAGTGCAGACGGATACTTAACAAAATAAAACATGTTTCAAAATAAAACACCCAGGTTTATGGTGACTTTAGCTGTCGTCTTCTCACAGCGAGACAGTGGAGAGACAGACGGACCTGTCTCTCCTTGTGTCTGATCGGACAGAGAGAGTGACACACACACACACACACACACACACACACACACACACACACAGGTATGTACAGTCAGGCGCATGATCAGGAATCTACACTTCAAGGCTATTTGCGGCGCTTCCGCATGCTTCCTGCTGTAATGATGATAAAAACAATTTTGTTTTCTATGCAACATCTTTTGTTCCTGCTTTTGTTTTTGGCTACAGGTCTTCTGACTGTACCCATTGTTATGCTGGTATCTGTCATGTTACCGGGGAAGCATGAAGACATCTATGTTCCTGTTGGTTCTGATCCAAGGTTGCCGCTCTGTTTGTAAAAAATTAGCTGCATTTACTAAGATGTGATTTGAACCCCTTCTTTTTTTTACCACTTTATTGCATGATGTGCAACATGTCTGACTCTAAGCACTGAAAAAAGTAATCAGTTAATGAGAACAGCAGCTCGCAGTTCTCTAGAAAAGAAGCTAGTGCCAAAACAATCAGTGAACAGGTTGATTGAAAGAAGATTTTAGAAGGTCACCCTTCACCATGGGACAAAAAAAATTAAGGGGTAAAGACGTGATGAAATAAGATGGAAGAGGAATCATGATCAGAAAGAAGTATGAATTAAAAAAAGAAGTGACGAAAGAATGAATCTCTTCAGAGCTCTCACCGATCCTCAGCTCAAAGTTGTTGAACGAGTGCTTGTTGATCTCCTGGATGCTCTCGTTGAGGGCGATGGCGAAGTCAGCCAGCGCACACAGGTGACCCCACTTATCTTCACATTGCTGCGGGTCAGAGAAGAGTCGCAGTCAGCCGGGGGGAAATGTCCCCTCCAACATTTAGAAAAAGGTAGGTTTTTTCCCCCTTAACCCTTGTGTTGTCTTCTCGTTAACCATGGACTGGTCCTTCCAGGTCAAAATTGAAAATGAATATTTTTTTTGTGCTTTTCCGATGTTTTTGTCACTTTTTTCTGATTTATTTGTCACTTTTTCCAGCTTTTGGCGCTTTTTTAAAAGTCTGAGCTGGTTTAATAACTTATTCTTGGAATTCATGGTCAACAAACCTCATTTATATCAAATTATACATACATTTATAGTTTATAGTTTATTTTGACTAATAGTTAAGATCTGAGGATGTTGAGTAGATCTCAGATGGGTAGATGTCAAAGTTTAGTACTGTTTGGAAACCATTAAAAAAAAAGAATTCAAAATAAGATTTAAAACACCCAAAAAGATTCAATGAAAGAAATCATTAATGTTACCTGAAGAACGTATATAATCATCCATGTTATTTTTGGGCAATTTGGTTGAAAGAAATCCATATTTATGATATAAAACACTTTGAAACAGGTCAGTTTGACCCGAGGACAACACAAGGGTTAAAAAAATATGAAAGACAACCCACTCCCCGAAAGAGATAAAAAATAACAGTTCAGGTGGCTCAAAACATGTACGGAAAACAAGAACTGTGTCTACTAAATATGTGCTACTATTGGGGAGGGGGGGGTTAAAGAACACGACAGGATTGTGAAAAATAAAGACGTGATGTTGACTGTCTGAATGTGTTTTATGTAGATTAGGCCTGTAACAGTCAACATTATTCATTCAATCAAATTGCAATTTATTTTACATAATCGCCATTTCTTTGCTTAACCGCAAAGGTTTTATGATAATTTATGATAATAAAGACGGGTGGTTTACTACATAGGCTGTGTACTTGTGTTATTACAAAATTTGGGTCACACCAACAGATGACTACTTGGGCTCAATCAAAATTTTAATTTCTTTGAAAAAGTACTACATGAATAACATTTTTTTAAATTTGACTGAAAGAGATAATTAATTAGTTAATCAGTTATAACTGAGACAATTCATTGTACAGTCATATGTGGAAAAAAATGTGGAAGTTTCTGGCTTTAACAATGTCTTGTTCTCTTAGTTATTTTTTAAAGATTATTTTCTTAGCATTTTTAGGCCTTTATTTTGACAGGACAGCTGAAAACATGAAAGGGGAATGACATGCAGCAAAGGGCCACAGGTTGGAGTTGAACCTGGGCCCGCTGCAAACAAGTTCTACATTTGCAAATTAGCAATTTGTGTTTGTGTCTTATGAGCCTAATTTGAAGATGAAGTTCCCGGCTTGACGCTGCCTCTCACCTGGGACGGCATGCAGCTTAGAAACAAGCAGACTGACATGCATTGGAATGAACCATGGAGGATCTCACCTGCTTTTCAGGCGACAGACCGGAGACGGCCATGTAGGTGCTGCCAATGGTCTTGATCTTCTCGATGTCCTGGAAACGCTCCTCGCCTAGCAACTGTGACAAGTGATACAGTGAAAGAAATATTTACTTTCCTGATCTCAAGGAAATGAATCCAAGGCTATGATATATTTATTCTCCTTCATATCCATCTTTCTGCAAGTTGGCTTTTTAACCAACTGATTATTATATCTAAAGCCCCGTTCAGACCAAAGATTCAGCGGTCTGAACCGGCTTGTCTCACTGGAAAAACCTCTTTAGACTCAGCTGGTGGGTCTCCAGGGTGGTTGCAGCGGTGTGAACCGGCTTGTCTCAGCTCGACTCAAACCAGCTGATGGTGACGCTACAACTCAGCTGGTGGAGTCTCCAGAGGCTGGTTTTAGGACGTAAGAGAAGTCTTCTGTTTCTACAGCCAATAGAGAAGTCAGCTGGTGGAGTCTCCAGAGGCTGGTTTTAGGACGTAAGAGACTTCTCCTGTTTCTACAGCCAATAGAGAAGTCAGCTGGTGGAGTCTCCAGAGGCTGGTTTTAGGACGTAAGAGATGTCTCCTGTTTCAACAGCCATAAAGAAGTCAGCTGGTGGAGTCTCCAGAGGCTGGTTTTAGGACGTAAGAGACGTCTCCTGTTTCAACAGCCAATAAAGAAGTCAGCTGGTGGAGTCTCCAGAGGCTGGTTTTAGGACGTAAGAGACGTCTCCTGTTTCTACAGCCAATAGAGAAGTCAGCTGGTGGAGTCTCCAGAGGCTGGTTTTAGGACGTAAGAGACGTCTCCTGTTTCTACAGCCTATAGAGAAGTCAACTGGTCTTTATATCACTATCACCAACGTTATCCGCATTCATATTTAGACACATATATAAGATATAAGATATATTCAGCTACAAAAAAGCCTGGAAGTTGGACGTTAGAACCTAAGTACAAAGAGGCGTTGCTATGGAGATGATGCATGTCTCGTCTCACTGGTGTGAACCAGCGCTGCAGAGTGGCTTCTTGCAAGTAGCTGCTAGTTTCAACTTATCTTGTAGCGAATCTTTGGTCTGAACTGTACTGTAACTTATAGTACTGTATTATTATAAACTAGAAAAGACATGAAATCGTTGGTGATGAGGAAACTGCACGACTAAAAATCCTTGTGCTACGTTTAACCGTTCTTTTGTTTATTTTGTCAATGAAAACGTTCTGCCCGGCTATCTTTCAGCACAGGAAATGCCACTTGGAATCTTTTTACAGGACCGAAGAATTTCCACTTCTGACTTGAAAAACTAAATGAAATGGAGTTCCTGCAAACTCAGATTCCCTGACAAAACAGCAAATGCCAGGTATGATATTGTCCTCTGTCAGTTTCCCTCCTCTAGTTGTTTATGAAAGCAGCATGAACAAAGCATGAGAGCTGACAAGGCTGAAAAAGTGCTCTTGCTTGAAGCTGAATCTGGAGAAAAGTCAGCATAAGACAGCAAAATCCAAGATACCTGAGACACTCACACACTGAGGCTACATTTAGATTTCGACCCTTTGGTTTAAAAATAAATATCTTCTGCTACGTTTCCTCCTCTCATTCCCCCTGCTCTGGCGTTTCCCCCTCTCATTCCCCCTGCTCTGGTGTTTCCCCCCCTCTCATTCTCCCCCCTGCTCTGGTGTTTCCCCCCATTCCCCCTGCTCTGGTGTTTCCCCCTGCTCCCCTGGTGTTTCCCCCTCATTCCCCCCTGCTCTGGTGTTTCCCCTCTCATTCCCCCTGCTCTGGTGTTTCCCCCTCATTCCCCCTGCTCTGTCGTTTCCCCCTCTCATTCCCCTGCTCTGGTGTTTCCCCCCCTGGTGTTTCATTCATTCCCCCTGCTCTGGTGTTTCCCCCTTTCATTCCCCCTGCCAACACTGACGCCAACGTATCTCCTCCTGATTGGGTGTTATTGGTCAGGACGTCTGTTTACCTGATGGCTACTAACGTTACCGTGGCAACTACCAGCAACAGGCGGAGTCTACACGCTGCCTCCTGTTTATGCCCAGTATACCAGAATGATGAGGAGATATGAGCCACTCTGCCATCGTCCTCTCTGTGTGTCTCTAAAGGCGAGATCCCTGATGGAGAATAGAGAAGTCTGTTCATGTTGGAGGAGTAAGGGAGGAGTGTGGCCCGAGGCAGCAGAGAGCTCAGCTGGTGTCTGCCTGTCTCGCCTCTTATTAGGAGACTTTGACACTTTCTGTCAAAAACTCAGGTGTGGAGGCTCAATCAGGAACACGGGTTCCTCCAGACTTCAGTCCGTCCACAGGGACCCAAGATGTGCCAGAGCTACAGCAAACTTCAGCAAGTGTGCATTGTAAAATTAGTCATGTTTTCTGCCAGTTTCACAAATTCACCTTAAGCATTTTCTAGAAAAGCAAATCCTACACATATAAAAATAACTTTTTATTTATTTTGTTTTTTCTACTATTGGACAGAGGGATAATTACATATTTTTTGGAGGGATTCCTGAAGTCCTACTATTCAACCTACAGCAAATCCTTCTGTAACTGTAAAGGAAATCAATACATCTCAGTAGTGAGGCGCCCGTATTGCTTAGTTGGTAGAATATATAGTTTATTTGGGTGGTGATGGCGCAGTGGATATGTCACATGCCTTTGGTGTAGAAGACCAGTGTTCAAATCCCACTGTGATACATCAACCAATGTGTTCCTGAGTCCCTAGTTGCTCCAGAGGCGTGTGACCTCTGACATACTGTATATAGGATATTGGCCCAATCCCAAAGTGAGCCCCAAGGACTAAAGACTCACAGACTTAGTTGATCTCAGGTGCTAAGTGGGCTGAGGGATAAATGGGATTGGGACAGCACTTCACCAGATCACGTTACATGTTGATGTTGCCGGTTTGAGTATTTTAATTGTTAGTATGTTGCTTTCCAAGGCCCAGGAGCTGGCTGGCTAATTCTTTTTAAACTCTTGTTCTACAAGCTGGACAACAGGTCCGGTGCGTGGTCGTGCGGCGTGCTGTTGTTTACCTTTGTAATTTCCGGATTTCCCTATGGTCTCCTCGGTAAACGTCACAACACTTTGACCCTTTGGTGAAGTCTGCATCGATGCAGACTCTCAGAAAGGGCTCGGTAAGCGTGTACTCAAGGGTTAGGGTTAGCTCTTTGAAATTCCACATTGGGACAAAAGTAATGCAAAAGTAGCGTAATGCATTTCAATTCAGAGACAGTAATATTGTAATATAACTAATTACTCTCAAACTTGCCCAACACTGATGCTGAGGCCGGTTTGAAAGTTAGGCTGAAGTGTGAGTGGGTGCACTTTAAGGTTCGGCGGTCTCACCTCGTCAAAGTCTGCAATTATTTCGTTGAGCAGCCTGAGGCACTCGACTCCCTGGTTGTTCATCTCAGTCTGGGAGTAGAAGTCGGCGAAGCCCGGGATGGACGCAAACATCACGCCCACCGAGTCGTAGGACTGGGAGTACAGCTCCTGTGGGGGCACACGGCACCGATTCAACAACTACTGTCACGTTTGTCTAATTGAAAATGCTAAAAAAGTACCAGTGTACCTCTACAATTGATATGAAGTCGGAGGTGCAGAATCCTTTAGCCTACCTAAATCAATTCTCAAAATCTAATTCTTTTCATCAGTTTTTGATTTGATATATTTATGTAATTTGTTGGATGGCAACTAGAGCTGCAACTAACGATTATTGCCATTGTCGATTAATCAATTAGTTGTTTGGTCTATAAGGTAAAAATAATGGATAAATAAATGTGGATCAGTGTTTCCCGAAGCCCAACATGACGCCCTCAAATGTCCAGAATTCAAAAGATATTCAGTTCACCTTCACACAGAGAAGAAACTAGAACAATATCCCCTTTTTACACGCTGACACCAGAGAAGTTTAACTTCTTTTTTTCTTAAAAAATGACTCAATTGTCAAAATAATTAATTCACCTTCATTATACCAATAATAGGATATTTTCTAAACATTAAAATTAATCTTTAAATTGATAAAGTGTAATAGTGTATGAGGGTCAAAATGAATATTTAGTGATGACCATGTATATTTTAGTAAAATATAAAATATGTATATTTTTCTTCTTGTAAACTTTGGGTCACTGTGCACAACACAGTCAATGTGTGCATGAATTCAGCAAATGAACAAATGTGCAAAAGAAAATACTTAAACTCAATCTCAATGTGATAAAATGCTTCACAAAAAAAAATAATAATAATCCTGCATCTGCACATAAACACTGAGATTTCAAGGTTCTGTGATGCAGCAGCTGCACTACACTGCTCCCACCACTGGGGGGCAGTGTTGGCCCAGGAGCGAGGAGAACAGTAGGCCTGCTGACAGGAACCATCCTCACGTCATTATGGAGATATTTTAATAATAGGCTGGTAAACATTAAGTCCAGCCATTGTTCAACATTTCATATACATAATTAAAAGAGTCAGACCTCCCTTACTCCGCTTGGCTTTTTCTGTTCAATTAAACTTGGCCTCTGACTTTATTGTGACATCGTCGCCGGCGTACACACTTAATGAGCACAGCCAAATGTCAACGCTTCAAAGATAAAGCTGGTAAAAGGTTGGTCCTTCACTGCGTCTCTATAGTATGACGTGAGTTCTCTGTTCTGACATTTGTTTAGGGTTTCATCCTGCAAATACAGCTTTATTTTAATTTCAGTTAGGAGAAGTGTGTTATTTTAGTATGTTAGTGATGTGTGACCACCACAAGCCTCCAGAGCAGCGACATCTGGGGTTGAGATCTGGTGACTGTGAAGGCTTTAGCATATGCTTCCTTAAACCATTTAAAGACTAAAAATATGTGTGATTCAACGTAGTTCTATAGAGCTCAACAGTGACTGTGTTAACCCTGTGAAAAAAGGCACAAGACTGTGTACAGACACGATCAGAAACATTTCCATTTTCCAGCGACCTCCTTGCCTGATGTGGTCTTACTCAGATTTAAGTCAGAATCTGAGTCTGATTCTGCTCCACTGGGCTGGGATTATGCAGTGTTTCAACCGAACCAGGAAAGAAAATGCCTCTGCACTCAATTGGATACACCTACAACCAATCAGAGCAACGGATAGACCTACAACCAATCAGAACAACGGATAGACCTACAACCAATCAGAACAACGGATAGACCTACAACCAATCAGAACAACGGATAGACCTACAACCAATCAGAGCAACAGATAGACCTACAACCAATCAGAGCAACGGATAGACCTACAACCAATCAGAACAACGGATAGACCTACAACCAATCAGAGCAACGGATAGACCTACAACCAATCAGAACAGCGGATAGACCTACAACCAATCAGAGCAGCGGGTAGACCTACAACCAATCAGAGCAGCGGATAGACCTACAACCAATCAGAACAACGGATAGACCTACAACCAATCAGAACAACGGATAGACCTACAACCAATCAGAGCAACGGATAGACCTACAACCAATCAGAGTAACAGATAGACCTACAACCAATCAGAGTAACAGATAGACCTACAACCAATCAGAGCAACGGATAGACCTACAACCAATCAGAACAGCGGGTAGAGCTACAACCAATCAGAGCAGCGGGTAGACCTACAACCAATCAGAACAACGGATAGACCTACAACCAATCAGAACAACGGACAGACCTACAACCAATCAGAGCAACGGATAGACCTACAACCAATCAGAGCAACGGATAGACCTACAACCAATCAGAGCAACGGATAGACCTACAACCAATCAGAGCAACGGATAGACCTACAACCAATCAGAACAACGGATAGACCTACAACCAATCAGAACAACGGACAGACCTACAACCAATCAGAGCAACGGATAGACCTACAACCAATCAGAACAACGGATAGACCTACAACCAATCAGAGCAACGGATAGACCTACAACCAATCAGAGCAACGGATAGACCTACAACCAATCAGAGCAACGGATAGACCTACAACCAATCAGAGCAACGGATAGACCTACAACCAATCAGAACAGCGGGTAGAGCTACAACCAATCAGAGCAGCGGGTAGACCTACAACCAATCAGAACAACGGATAGACCTACAACCAATCAGAACAACGGATAGACCTACAACCAATCAGAACAACGGATAGACCTACAACCAATCAGAGCAACGGATAGACCTACAACCAATCAGAACAACGGATAGACCTACAACCAATCAGAACAACGGATAGACCTACAACCAATCAGAGCAACGGATACACCTACAACCAATCAGAGCAACGGATACACCTACAACCAATCAGAGTAACGGATACACCTACAACCAATCAGAACAGCGGGTAGAGCTACAACCAATCAGAGCAGTGGGTAGACCTACAACCAATCAGAGTAACAGATAGACCTACAACCAATCAGAGCAACGGATAGACCTACAACCAATCAGAGTAACGGATACACCTACAACCAATCAGAGTAACAGATAGACCTACAACCAATCAGAGCAACGGATACACCTACAACCAATCAGAGTAACGGATACACCTACAACCAATCAGAACAGCGGGTAGAGCTACAACCAATCAGAGCAGCGGGTAGACCTACAACCAATCAGAGTAACAGATAGACCTACAACCAAGTAGCAAGTGGAACTAAATATAAACCTAATTTCACTGCTTTAAAGTGCCCATATGATGAAAAAAAAATCACTTTTTCTGGGATCTCTGGGGTCTCTGGTGCTTCCAGTTTCTGAATGTCCTCTGTCTTCAGTCTCCGGGGGAGCTGTCACAAATCTGCATGGTTTTCTACGTCACTAGAGACGAGGTGGGTAACCGTAGCATGCTAGCTCGTTCTCAATGGCAAAACACTGCTCCAACAGCCACTAGTTAACCATAATCTCCAAAAGAACTACTTCCTGTCCCTGTTCTGCAGGTATTCCACAAGTGTCTCTGGTCTAGAAGAAGTCTCCCAGCTGATCCTGCCTTGGACTGACCAAAGCTGGAGAAAGAGTTATCTAGCTGATGGGCTCTTACCGAGCTACTGAGCATGTGCAGCTCCCAACAAAGATAGGATAGAAGGGAGATGTCTCACTCTGGAGCTAAAACAGAGACCTAGACAGGATCTGCAGCATTGTGTTTTTTGAAAATGAAACCGTGTAAACCTATTCTGGTACAACCTCAAAATACAATTACATACCTGAAAATAAGCAGAATATGGGCTCTTTAAAGCACTTTCCTCATTCAACTGTAAAACACAGACCTTCACACAACCCGGGACAAACAGGAGTATTTAACAGTTCACAGGATGTGTGCTACCCTAAAAATAGCCTAACAACTGTTGATAAAATGACTCAGCTTTCTGTCAACAGCTCTTCAGCAGACCCAGAGCTTCAGTATCTAAATCACGGACCAATAATCAGCCTGATTAATAATGTAACAAGTAATCAGGACCCAACCTATCCTAATATATGCATTTTTAATCGTGTTCTTTACAAGTAGGAACAGACATGGCAGCAGAATGATATCAGCTCTCCTCTCGTGACATTCATAATTCATCGGCCGCTTGCCTTTTGTTCGGGAGGCAACGGAAGATTGGAGGAGTCGATAACGGAGGAGCCGAGACGAGGACGGACGGGGACAATAACGGCGATTTGACTCTGGCGTGTAATAACACGTGTCTTCTCTGCCGACCCGCACAATCAAGTCATTATGGAGTTGGTAAGAAGAATGCAGCAGAACGATCAGAGAAGAAAGGATGTGAAATCAAACAATTTTCTTGTCAGATTTTTTCCCCCCTGACATAATAAAAAAGCTGAAATATTGTTTTAGTTTGAATGTAAACTTCTATCAAACCCCGGTGATGGATAATTAAATAGATTTATTCCATCTTTCATTTTAATTGCTGCCAGCTCATTACAGACAAACACAGAAGTTATCAACCTTAACTTTTAAGGTGCAAATAATAATTATACATGTCACTTAAAACAATGTTTTTTTTTTAGATGTTGGTCAGTGGGTCTGCCGTTTTGGTCCAGACTGAAGGCCCTGAACACCTGCTGTACGGATTGACGCTAAATTCAGTCCTCAGCACATCGCGGCCTATATTAGACCGCACAAACCACCCACTTCACTCTGAGTTTGAGTAAAAACTCACCGTTCCCTGTGCAATAACTCGGCTTAATTTGCACATGTAATGAGATGAGAAAGGTCATTTCTTTTAGAAAATGGATTAAAACACGCACCAGATTAACCAAAGACCCATCTGATTTCTGTCTTATTGCGCGTGCTCCCATTTTAGACATTGTTAGAAGTGCAGAACAACTCCATTCAATGGAAAGGAAAAAGGCAGCAGAGGCAAGGGAAACAAAAACAAGAAACTTTGTAAAGTTTGACTCTGCAGAGTCGCGGCCGCTGAGTCACTCCTTCCTGTGACGGCGAGATAAATCAATGAGTTCTCGGCTGCCGAGTGACTGTTATTAAAATCAATTCAAATTCATACAACCAAAACTTTTTCTCTCTCTCTCTCTCTCTCTCTCTCTGTAGAGTTGTTTGAAAAGCAATTATGGAGCTTTTTCTTTTCTTCATATCAGTGGTTGACAAAAGAGATTCTGCACATTTCTCATTTTACTAGTTTTGACTGAACCCAAAAATATATTTGGTAAGTACAATTATATCGATACGATACAAATGGACAAAAAGTACAAAAAGCTAAGACCAAACTTTAATAAATTGGAAATTCCTTGAAGTCTACTTTGACTTCTCACCTTCCAGAATGAGCTGATTTGATTCAACACTTCTAATCAGAAAGATAATTACTAATCCATCACAGATACATCACACATTTTCTTTTCCTTTCTTGAAATGCAGCGACAGGAACTGTCAGAAGGAAACGCGTCGGAAAAGCAATCCCTGTCGGTGTGTTCAGGTGTTAGTTGAGATTTGAGATTCAGCTCCTAAAATGCATCCCCATCACAAGCGGCAGTGTCGCGTCCTCAAACTGTGATGACAACCTAAAAACCAATCTCATCATGGTTGTTGTTCCTGCATCTACGAAGCTAGTTGATCATCAACAATACAGAGTCTCAGAATCCCACAAGCACTTAACCCTTTTGTTGTCTTCTCAAAAATCAACACTTTTGTTGATGCTTTTTATCAATGTTTTTAACTTTTTCTTACGTTTTTGTCCCTTTTTTCAACACTTGATGCATTTTTTTAAACACGTTTTTGTAACACTAACTTATTAACTTTAGTTTTACAGTTTTTTGTCAATTGTGGTCAATAAAGCTCATTTATAGGAAATTATACTTAATGTTTGAGTTAGAAAAGCAGAAATTAGGAATAATTGAGACTAAAGTTAAAAGAATGGATGTTGATGATAATCACAGACTGGAATATGTCAACTTTTACTCAATACTATTTCAAAAACACTTCCATTTGTTTTACAATGCTATAAAATTTAATAAGACGCCCCAAAATTAATGAAAGTAGAGATTTGTACTTGGCAAAGAGCGTTGGGTGGAATCAATCATGTTATTTTGGGGAATTAAAAAGAACATTGATATAGGACAACATGAGGACAACATGGGGACAACATGAGGACAACATGAGGACAACATGAGGACAACATGGGACAACATGAGGACAACATGAGGACAACATGAGGACAACATGAGGACAACATGGGGACAACATGAGGACAACATGAGGACAACATGAGGACAACATGAGGACAACATGAGGACAACATGGGGACAACATGAGGACAACATGGGGACAACATGAGGACAACATGAAGACAACATGAGGACAACATGAGGGCAACATGAGGACAACATGAAGACAACATGAAGACAACATGAGGACAACATGAGGACAACATGAAGGACAACATGAGGACAACATGAGGACAACATGAAGACAACATGAAGACAACATGAAGACAACATGAGGACAACATGAGGACAACATGAGGACAACATAAGGACAACATGAGGACAACATGAAGACAACATCAGGACAACTTGAAGACAATATGAAGACAACATGAGGACAACATGAAGACAACATGAAGACAACATGAGGACAACTTGAAGACAACATGAGGGCAACATGAGGACAACAAGAGGACAACATGAAGACAACATGAGGACAACATGGGGACAACATGAAGACAACATGAAGACAACATGAGGGCAACATGAGGACAACATGAAGACAACATGAAGACAACATGAGGACAACATGGGGTTAAACACATCAACATGGAAGAGATTTTAGGGACTCTGCTTGCACCTGTATTTCCACGTGACAACAGCAATAATCTTGCAAAGTAACATTTAAGTCAATAACACAAAATAACTAAATATGCATTGTGAGTGATTTCTGTGGAGACGATCAGATCGTCAATGTGCGGAAGAATGAAAAAGTGTGAGTGTGTTTTGTGCAGACCTCGTTGTCCCGGTCCTTCTCCAGGAAGTGTCGGGCCACGTGGCTGGGCAAGATGTTCCTCAGCATGTTCTCGTTGTGTTCCCGCAGCTCCTTCATCTCGTTGATCTCCTCTTTGGCCTGGACGCGCCACAGGAAGTCCAGCCGCGCCGTGTATTCCAGCTACAGACGGAAGAAACACATGATCATCCCTTTCTATGTCTCTTCTCTCAGTTCTCAGGGGGTTTTCAAGTAAATATGATCCTGCTAAGGAGCCGATTACATAACATCGGGCAAGTATATCTAATTTTTCAATATTTTCGGAGCTGTTTTTTTTCCTCGGAGTTTGACGTTTGTTTTCTCCATATTTTGATGTCCCCCCCCCCCCCTTGTTTTTTTTTTTTCCCTGTTATTTTTCATAATTTAATAATTTTAAGATAAAATTGTATAAGCGGACGAAAATGGATAGCTGTAAAGGGGCCAGTAAAATTTGACATAGGGCAATTTTTTGTTACCTCCCCGACAGGACAAGCAGAAAAAAAAAAACCCTTGTATTTTGATAAAAACTTGTTTTGATAAAGAAAATATATTTTAAGCAGGGTTTCAAATAAATACAGTATTTGTGTATCACATACAATATTCATAACTTAAAAATAAACTGAAAAACGTCCTTGTTATGGAGGGTTTGGCAGTCACATTTTCCTCAAATCTGAGGACTCTGTCGGTGCATTTTAATCAGGTTTGATCGGCAGCGGCCCAGCAACATGAACAAAGAAGCTCACAAATGACAAACACAAGAAAAGAATTATCTTGAGTAATACAAAGAAGTAGAGGGGTGACGAGATCTCGCCCCCGTGAGATTAGAAATGTGCTGAGACGTCTCGTCGAGGTATAAATTGTCTCGCGACATCGGTCATAAGTGCAGAGCAGGGACCAGTAGTCGGAGTCTGACCTGGTTGGTCTTATTATACATCTGACTCTGAAGATGACTCTGGCTTGGACTCTGCTGCTGCCAAGCATTTAGGGCGGGTCCAAATCCAGTTTTGCTAGTTTGACGGCAGAGAAAAGGGTCCGTGCGCTGGGCGCATGGTTTAAAAAAGTTGTACTAAGTGTCTTCATTAATCAGAGGTGTGTTCTGGGCGTAACCTGCAATCAACCAATCAGAGGTCATCTCCCATTCCCTTTAACAGCTAGGTTGTTTGGACCTTGGAGCATCGCTATTATGATGGAGGATTTACACCCTCATATTTTTATTTGTAATCTTCTGCATGTGTGTGTGCTGCTGTGCGTCCCTGTGTGTGTGTAACAAGCATAGTGTGTGTGTGCACGCTGTGCAAAAGCCTAGGCACATTTTACTAATACTCTGTTAAAATAACAATGAAATGTGGTCAATGGCGCCATCACTTTCCGCTGCCTCAAGATAGCAATGCTCCTAGAATGCACCTGAACACACCTCCCTGTAAGACCAGCGCGCCCAGAATGCACCTGAACACACCTCCCTGTAAGACCAGCACGCCCAGAATGCACCTGAACACACCTCCCTGTAAGACCAGCACGCCCAGAATGCACCTGAACACACCTCCCTGTAAGACCAGCACGCCCAGAATGCACCTGAACACACCTCCCTGTAAGACCAGCACGCCCAGAATGCACCTGAACACACCTCCCTGTAAGACCAGCACGCCCAGAATGCACCTGAACACACCTCCCTGTAAGACCAGGACACCCAGAATGCACCTGAACACACCTCCCTGTAAGACCAGCACGCCCAGAATGCACCTGAACACACCTCCCTGTAAGACCAGCACGCCCAGAATGCACCTGAACACACCTCCCTGTAAGACCAGCACGCCCAGAATGCATCTGAACACACCTCCCTGTAAGACCAGGGCATGCTGGTCGGTCTTAAAATAATAGACGGTCTTAAGTCCTGTAGAAGCAGATTCGCTGAAAATTTGACTGTTAAATGCTCCAAAAAACAACCAGGATGTTCTCCAGAACTTTGATGAATGCATAGTTAGTTAGTTATAGGATTTATTTTTGTGTTTTAGAGAAATACTAAGAATACTAAGATTTAAAATCCTGCATTAAAATACGATCTCACTGAACCAAATCGTTTAGTTCACCGTGATTCGCTCAGACACTCACCCTGACCCATGGATTGCTTTTCACAGAAACAAATAACTATCAACTCATTTTCCAGTTTCTCCAAACGTTTTGGTGCTCAAGCCTCCCAAGCGTCTGAAAATCCCTTTCTCCTTTTTTCAGAGTTTCCAGACGGTCCTAACACTTTAATAACTGCTCCAAAATGTAACCAAAGATCGGAGTAAAGTTGTTTATATCTTTTAAATTCTGAATTGGTTGGCTCAATTATGGAGCACAAGAGTGTGTGATCAATCTGAAGTGCAGCGAAAGGAGTATGCAACACAGATTGCTTTTCTGAACGCACAATTAACGCAAAGCCAGTACCATTTCGGGGGGGGATTTGTGATATTGAAAATTAATTTCGGGGGCAGGCAGATCAAGCTTGTTAGGATTTTAGCATCTCTCTCTGGCACTTGGCAGAACATTTTTGTGATTAATCTTGGTATCAGTTAGTCCCTTCATCATAAGACTGAGTGCAAATCTGCAATCTCATTTTCTGTTTTGTTTTTTTCTAATTAGGAATGCAAAGCCTGCTGGGCCGGCCGGGATAATGAGATGGTGGCTGGTGAAATAACACCGGGTCACTCAGGCGTGAACCAACACGACCTCCACGATGCACTTTCATTCAAAACAGCTTCTAAAATCTGAGAGGGAAGTACAGACACTAATAAACATTGTACTCAGCATCAGAGCTGCTCTCTAATTAGGTGTCGTGCAGAAGTACGGTCACATGTTCTGGTCTGACAGCCTTTCCCCCGTCTAGGTTATAAATATGTGAGGGTATTAAACTCTGAGCTGATCTAGGCAGGAAACAAGTTTTTGCACAAATGTGGAAAGCAAATAAGAACGTCTTTTCTACTTTTCCTTCATTACATTTCTGAGAGAAATATACTTTTGGCTGCTCTTCGTTTATTTGACAGCTTCCGGTTTACTTTGGGCATTTCATATTTTGTGTTGGCTAAACTGTGGTGGATGTATGGTTACCTGGTCCTCAGGTCTCTGCAGGGTAAATCCAGACAGCTAGCTAGACTATCTGTCCAATCTGAGGACTATGGTTACCTGGTCCTCAGGTCTCTGCAGGGTAAATCCAGACAGCTAGCTAGACTATCTGTCCAATCTGAGGTCTATGGTTACCTGGTCCTCAGATCTCTGCAGGGTAAATCCAGACAGCTAGCTAGACTATCTGTCCAATCTGAGGACTATGGTTACCTGGTCCTCAGGTCTCTGCAGGGTAAATCCAGACAGCTAGCTAGACTATCTGTCCAATCTGAGGACTATGGTTACCTGGTCCTCAGATCTCTGCAGGGTAAATCCAGACAGCTAGATAGACTATCTGTCCAATCTGAGGTCTATGGTTACCTGGTCCTCAGGTCTCTGCAGGGTAAATCCAGACAGCTAGCTAGACTATCTGTCCAATCTGAGGTCTATGGTTACCTGGTCCTCAGATCTCTGCAGGGTAAATCCAGACAGCTAGCTAGACTATCTGTCCAATCTGAGGACTATGGTTACCTGGTCCTCAGGTCTCTGCAGGGTAAATCCAGACAGCTAGCTAGACTATCTGTCCAATCTGAGGACTATGGTTACCTGGTCTTCAGATCTCTGCAGGGTAAATCCAGACAGCTAGCTAGACTATCTGTCCAATCTGAGGACTATGGTTACCTGGTCCTCAGATCTCTGCAGGGTAAATCCAGACAGCTAGCTAGACTATCTGTCCAATCTGAGGACTATGGTTACCTGGTCCTCAGGTCTCTGCAGGGTAAATCCAGACAGCTAGCTAGACTATCTGTCCAATCTGAGGACTATGGTTACCTGGTCCTCAGATCTCTGCAGGGTAAATCCAGACAGCTAGCTAGACTATCTGTCCAATCTGAGGACTATGGTTACCTGGTCCTCAGATCTCTGCAGGGTAAATCCAGACAGCTAGCTAGACTATCTGTCCAATCTGAGTTTTCTGTTGACGACTAAAACTACTTTTGAACGCACACATGTTCCACCAAAACAAGTTCCTTCCTGAGACTATTTAGCAGCGGCACCATGGCTCCGTCCGGCGCTTAGCTCCGCCCAAGAAGATTGTAATTGGTTTAAAAAAATGCCGATAAACCAGAGCATGTTTGTCCCCTTTCCATGAATGCTGTATGGACTCACCAGACCTTCCTCCACAGCGCTGCATAAGAAAGGTCTGGCTAGTCCATGTGAGACTAGTGGTTTCCTGTCTCTTATCAGCAGTCAACACAGTTTTTTTTATTTAAACATGATCTTTCTCTAACTTTAACCAGCCAGTTTCGTTGCCTTAACCAAACCTTAAAGGGTAAACTCTGTTTTTTTTGTGTGTACGTAACTGATGGGAACAACGATCTTTGAAACTAACGCTGTGCATTAGATGTGGGAATCTCCAGTGGCCTCACGATACCATATCATCACGATACTGATATCACCATACATTGTTATTGCGATTTTAAACACATTCCAATATTCTGGATATATTACAATCCCTATTTCAATGATGTCTCCGAAATAAATTTTGCCAACATCGGTTTTATATGAAAAGATACATTTCTGTTTCTTAATCTCACTTTAAAAATGGAATTATGAAAGCAGACAAACTGAACCAAGACGTAAAAACAGATCGATACTCGGCGTCTGTGTATCGATACAGTTTTACTACAGTAAACATTGTGATACTATGCTGTATCTTGCATTGTCTGACGACATTATGGAAAGGATCCCTACAGAGATAGACCTTTTTACCTTTTTTTAATAGAGAAAAATCCTCTTGGTTTAATAACCAGATACAACTCAGGGATCGCTATCGCGAAACCAACCAGACTCCTTTTAAAAAAACAATACTTTTAGCGTGTTTAGAGCCAACATACGTGTTCATTTCAACCCAAACTAGAGCTGTGATTGTTGGGGGGAAAAAAAGTGGAAAGACGACACAAAACGGCTTTTTACAGTTTTATTTGGTTTCTGTCGACTTTGAATGAAGTGTATTTTGCGATGCAAAAATGTTTATTTACATGGAGTCTGCTGGGTTTAGCGAACGCAATTGTCACGGATGTTTTTATGTTTAACAATAGGATCTTACTCTTTAACAGAAAGGTCGACCCCCTTAAAAAACCTTTCGTTAATGTTGTTAAGACACATCCAGGCGTCAAAAAAATTACCTAAATGACCTTTGAATTGAGAATAAATGCATTTATTGAAAACTTTCTAAAATTTGCAAATAAAATGTCTCAAATAACATGACTTCTTGTAATCAAAAGAAAATTGCCCCTTAACAGATCAGTTTCAGATCAGAAATCTGGCTCATTCACTTCTTATCACAATTAAGCTGTCAAACAGCTTCATTTTCAATAAACTACAATCAATAACTAATCTGTGGCTTTCCAACATGAAAGAGTTAAATCCCACTGTGCTAACAAGCTGATGTGTGATATCTTATAGATGTGGCAGATCACAATATGAACCACTGGATTGAAAAATGACCTATTTTGTTGTTTAGGAATGAAGGTTTGCTATTACACTTTACTCTGTGGCATTACTCTTCAATCATCCCTGGTACCATGAGCTAACCTCGACTAATCTACATGTCTTAAAATGATTCAACAGAAAATTAGATGTCAAGATCGCCCAATCATTTCACAATAAGAGCCTTGTCTTCATTTTTGTAATGAAATGCTTCATGTTCACTGTGCTTGAAAACGTAATTACGGCTCTGACAGGAAGCTGAGTTCATGAAGAACAACCTCATCTGGCTTCAGGGCTCCGCTGCTGTTAGTTTATTACGTTAAAGGACTGTGGCTTGTTCCCTCCGCTCCCTCCAAAGAAACAAAAAATCAGCGTCATACAGTGTAAACATCTAATAATATAAAAGTGTATGTCAATATTGCTTAAGTTAATACATTATCCAGTATTATTACATGGCTTAAGAGAATTCTAATAATCAATAAAATCCTATTTGAATCATTATTTTGTCCTGATCACCCTGTCGGGGTTGTATTCGCTATAATGTCCGCCTTGCTCTGCATCATCCCTTGCTTACTCACAGTTACATGCACAATGACAGTTGATGAGAAAAGCTGTCCTCCCTGTGAGCCTAAAATTGTACCCTAATCATCCATTAGAGTATTTTTTTGTACCTCTGACCAAAGATTTTTTCATCTTAAGTTTCAACATAGTGCATGTATGCAAATGTTTTTTGCTGGGCTATTGTAAAGACATCATACACAGCCTTCACATTTAGCAACAACCGAATGACAGATTCAACCAGATCCTTGTCAGGACAATAAAAGTCGCCTTCATCTTTCAGCTCTAACAGGCTCTTCTTCGCAAACACAACAAAGTCAGGAAAGTGTCTCTGAATGAAGCGCCAGCTAACGCTTTTACACCTTCTGTACAAAAGACGACATTCCTTAGAGTTTTCAGCTTCAAAAGGATTGAAAAGCCTTGCTCTTGGTTTCTGAATCCACTTGATGAAGTTGCCTCATTGTTCCAGTGTTTGGCTTGGTAAAAGATAATACCTCTGCTATACTCACTATATGTTTCTGTTGGATCTTTGTTCCAAGCAGCAAACTCACTCCCCTCTTCAAATGGGAGATTTTTGGGAGTCGATTACACGAGGCTGTAGTTCACTGCAATGCTACATGTTTCTAAAGGAGGAGATGACTGTTTCAAGTAGTGTTTCATTTATTTCATCAACACATCAATACCCAATCAAGTCTAATTTATTGATGATTTTCTTCTGAACATTTTCCATGTCAGCTCCACCATAGTTTGACCACTCGGCCCAGTGTGTGTTGGTTACTATTTCCAAATTTACACTTTTTTTTAACATATTGTTTGAACAATAATTAACTTCTGGGATTTGAAAAAAGGAGGGATGTATTGCAGTTGCAAATAACTGATAAGATATTTTTTTATATACAGAAAATTCTGAACAAAAGCAGGCCGACTATCCACATACACTTACAAATTTTAATTGGGAGCCATTTTAAATGGCTGCCAACCAGCAAGGTTGATCCTGAGCCTGTAACCACAATCCATCAGGGGTCCACCAACACCAGGCACACCCGTTGCTTGCTTCAAGTAAACTCTCTTGCAACAAAAACAAAGAAATAAGACCCTGAAAGCTAATACAACAGCCTAACCTTACTAAAGCATAACCTAGTATTTTCATTTTCCACCTAATTAAGTACAGGATGTTCCAACTCAAGCCTTTTTTTAAATATGCAAAGCCTTTGTACTTGCACCTTTTTATTACCATTTGAGTGGTTTTTTTTACGTGTTTTAATATCTTCCGGCCATTTCAGTTCAATCTATCAACTTCCAGGATGTACGCCAAAAAAGAAAATGTATTTTTCTCTTTTTCAAGCTGCTGTAATCCTGTAAAAATTCCCACCAATCATTGCCTTGCGACCGATCTTGATCATGCACAACAAAACATGCAAGAATTAAATCCCCCATTCAATACCATACGTATAGTGCCATGCCAAAACGCTTGTTACTGAACTTCAAAATCCAATGGAAAATAATCTCAAAATGAAACAGCACATGGTGTCAACATAAAACTTAAGAAGTTCACTTTGTGGCAAAACCAAACTACTTTCACCTAGGGCTGGACGATTAATCGGAAATGTATCGACATCGAAATTCTGAAGCTGTTATCAACGTATTTTTCCCCATCACGATAATTTCAATCATTTTTATGCTTTTATTTCAATTGTATACATTTTCAATAAATAGCCACAACAGTTCCCGCTTTGTGTTTACTTCCATTTGTGTAAAATCACAAAAATAAGCACTTTCAATATTTAGACTGTTTACAACCCCAAAGAACACAAAAACTGGAAAAACAAAGACATTCATGCAATTTTTATATCATTAGATCCATTGTTACCTAAAAGGGTACTCTAAAGGACATTCAGAAAGCAGAGGATTAAATCGTGGCTTTGAAATTTTAGTTCAGAGGTTTGGTTGGATGATGTTAAGCCCTCTGACTTTCCATCCACTGTCAAGGTCAACATATGTAAAGGGCCTATATCATTAATTTTCAGATTCAAACCTTTGTTTAAGGGGTTCTACTAGAACATCTTTATATGCTTTTATTGGCTAATTTGTTTTCATCTTGTCTGTCTGAACATAGCTGCATTCACCCTCTTTTGAAAACCCGATTTTGTGCCTGTCTCTTTCAAAGGCCCTCTCTGGCACATTCCGCCCTGATTGGTCAATACAACCAGCAGCAGACATTCTGTTTTATGACTGTCTGCAACATCATTTACAGCACTTTTAAAATACATGGAAATGGTTTGTGAAAAAAAAATACGCCACTTTCAATATTTGAGCCCATTTACAAACCTTGCCAAAGCTAAACTAATCACAATTTATTTTTATTATCGTTCATTTATTGTTATCAAGGTAAAATGTGCAATTAATCGTGATTTAGATTTTAGTTCTTATCATATAGCCCTACTTTCACCTAGGAAACGCTCGCTTTCGTTCCTCTGGAGTGTTATGATCCAAACCAAACCTTTGTTGCCTAAACTTGGCTAAGGCTGGTAGCCGGCGTCCTGGAGCTCACCTGCTAAATCACAAAACATGCAGATGTTCAGATTTTATTGTTCTGTGGTATTATAGACTGTTCACATTGCAGCACTTAGATTAAAATACCTCTATTTAGGGAATATGGTTGATTGGTGAAGTAGCATTGATCACTTTGCGGGAATGGGGGGCAATCGCTAGTTTCAAGTCTTCTTCACTACAGCCTGATTTAGTAAACTATGGTTCCATTTATAGTGAAATAGATGATAAAGTAGTAGGAGATGCTTTAGGGTGTGGCTACCTTGACAAGTTGCTACCTGGCGACCTGTCAATGAGGACATTCAAACTTGTTTTTGGGTGTTGTCTGTGTTTTCACCTTTAACTTTCCCCTCTGTGTGTTTTCACGTCATCAAAGTACATTTTAACATCTCGGTCGCCTACAAAATGTATTGTTCAGCGTTCAGTTGTACAAAAGACACTGCGAGAAGTCCAAAAACAAAGATGGCCGCACCAAAAATGTCAAACTCAAGGCTTCAAAAACGGTAGTCCACAAACAAACCACAAACCTGTAGGAGACCGGGTTGCAACATCATCTGCTGAGAGCCTGAGCATTAGAAATAACTATTCTCTCATCCAGTACCAATTTAAGCAAAAGATCGTTTGGACAATTTAGCAGGAAATTGAAGTATTCCTGATGTGTTTATACCCAGCATAACTAACCGTTAACTTTTGTAATTTCAAAAAATAAATAAATAAATAAATCACACTTTGCACACGAGAACAGTCTCTTTTATCTGCACTGTTTTCTCTCGGCCTGAAGCATCTCACACAAAGACCGTGTCGCCTCATGTTGTGAGCTGGCATTGTCTCCGCTTTTTCCAAACAAATGGTAGAATTTACCCAGAGGAAATCAATTTGCCACTGGATGACTTCCAATGCGGCTGCTTTCCACCTTCATGGGGCTACAAAGGAGCCTCAATTACGTCCGAGTCCCGTCTGTCTCAGACAGACACCGAGCCGCTGAACTGCATGATCAAAGGTTGCCATAGCAAGAGCATGAAAGCAACCGTCAGACCAGTTTCCATCAGGCTGCCGACTCAGACCGCATCTTTATTAAAATGGCTGGCATAATGTATCAACGTGGTTTGTTTCTGTTTGTCTTTACATGTGAAGAGGTATCACCGAGATCAAATATAACACAGCCATACCAACCGACAGGATGGTTTTCTTTGGTTTTATGACTATAATGCTTCTTCTTGGTACCAAACAGTGTTTCCTCCAGTGTATTGCAAGCCTGGTGGACCACTGGGCCTAAGTTCCCCCCCTCCAGGTCAAAGCCACTGGAAATTTTTTATTTTTTTTAATGTATTTTAAAGACGTTTTAAAACTACTGTTACTAATATCTCAGTTGGGAACTTAGACGTAACATTGGTAATATTTTCAAATCTCCAGTCAGCTTTTAGCACCCGGGCTAACGTAGTTAGCTATGAAATCTGTCCTATAGCTTTTTTAAATTCACAATTTCGCGATTCCATCCATGATTCTGTTACCCAGAAACTATTAGGCTCTACATTAACGCTTGCCGCCAGTCTGTGACGAGCCCTAGCCGGGCCCTCGTGCAAAAAAATGGCACTGGCCACTAAAGACTTTTCTGGGGGAAACCCTGCAAAGGGTTGGTTCTTACATCCTGCTACATCCTGCTACGTCCTGCTACGTCCTGCTACGCTCTGCTACGTCCTGCTCTGCTACGTCCTGCTGTGCTCTGCTACGTCCTGCTGTGCCCTACAATGCTGTGCAGTACAAACTACTATTTCTAGTCACTGTTTTATTATCTTTTACTGTGACTGTTATTGCTACTATTCATCATAACCCCAACCGGCCTACCAAGAACCTGGGTCTGTCCCAGGTTTCTTCCTAAAAGGAGTTTTTATATTGAGATTATATTGAGACAATGCAAAAAGTTTGTCATTGGTTATTGAGCATGGTTATTGTGGCGAGGTCTTTCCATTGGTTTAGGGAGGAATATTCATTTGGCTGCTTGCCAATGAGCATAGACGTGTTGTGATTGTGTTTTCTGTGTTCTTTGGGAGACGCTGGAGAAAACTGAAGTAATAAAACCGTGCTGCTCTTCCCTGGTGGCTCCCCTGTGATTGATCACTAACATTATTTGCAATATATCACCTTAACTGTCCCTTTGTGTTTCTATGTGATTTGTGTTCAACTGTTGAGTATCTATGGATACATCATTAAATATCCATAACATCCTGACCCCTCCCCCGGTGTAAGAGGTACGCAGGTCCTTCATCCCGGTCGCTGTCAGACTCTACAACACCTGCACCACCTGATAATGTTGGAGTTTCTCTTCCTGTTTTTTTTTCATTTACTCCACATACTTTCTGTATATCTTTATTATCTGTATTTATATTTTGTCATAACAAGTACTTATTTTTCAATATTATTTATGGTCACAAGTAAATCCAATTTATATTATGCCACCTACTTTTGCTTTATTACTCTAATTACATATTCAATTTAATTTCAACGTCACTTACACCACAATATTGTTTCTTGTATTATGTTAGCCACACTTCACAAAACCTTTATTTGACTTTACTTTACTTTCAGTCTACCTTCTGCTCATTGTCTTTTGATTGCCTGTTTATCTTGTGTGTTTACTTGTTTGTGTGTTTTGCTATTATTGTAGAAAATGCTGTAACAAGGACATTTCCCCGCTGTGGGATGAATAAAGTATCATCTATTCTAACACTATTCAGTTGTCTGCAGGATGTGGGTTTCTTCTCCATTTGAGTCACAGGTCAGTGGGATCGTACCTGCTGGCCGTGGTAAAACACCGCGAGGAGGAACATGGCCATCAGGAGCAGAGACGTCTCTTTGGTCCCCAGGAAGTTTCTGTTGGAACGAAAAGGAGAGAAGACGCTGCTCAAAGAAGAGGATGGTTCAAATGACGCTCAAGTTCACGGCAAGTTTCAACAAGTCAAATTTTTAGACAAGACTTTAAAGGCCATTTTGAACAAATATGTCCTATAAAAGACCTAAAAGACCTAGAAAAGTACAAGGAAATGCAGAGTCACAAAAGTATTTTAACAAAATTATTAAAATTTTAAAAAAAAACATAATAGTAACAGTAATAATTTGTACATATACAGCTAATTATTTGGAAAGAACACCACAGAATTAACATTTTAAAAAAAAAATTGTTCAAAGAGCATTAGAAGTAGTGTTACATGGAAAAAAATAAGAGCTATTTGAAATTATTTTAGACTTTTTTTGTTTTCATACATTTCCAAACAAATAACTGACATACATGACTTGAGCATGGAATATTATACAATGGAAATCATGCAGAGTTTTTCTCCCTCTAAGGTCTTCTCATCTTGACCTTCTCTGTCTCGTTTCCTGAAGAAATGAACCTGACTACCATCAGCTCCCTTTAGAGCGCGTATGGAAACCTCGTCTTCTTCCTTTCTTTCACGCTTACATACTCCAGACACCTTTTTTTTTTTTTTTTTTACATGGTCACTGTAAAGGTCACTGTAGTATCACTAAGAACACATGTGAAGTTGAATTTCCTCACACTTGCAACAACTATGTCCAGAAGATAAGGTCAACCTGCCTCCCTGATGTCTTTTTGGAGAGACATTAATGGACGTGTCTTCACTTTAACACAAGAATGACCATTAAAGAAGTATATCCAATAAAAATGATGCAGCAAATCCTCTAAAATCTAATCAGATGATTAAACATTAACCACCCTTTTGTTTCAACCCTGTTTTCCTATGTTTTTGTGTGTCTAAGTGACTGATGGGAACAACAATCTTAGACATTGGTCCAGTTTTAAGAGAGATCGCTGCAGTCGGCAGCGGAGAAACAAGCTACAATGTAAGTTAATAGGGCAATTGACCAGCTTGTATTTACCTTCACAAAAATGCTTGATTTCCCGCCTACCGACTCAAATTATTATTCTAAGTGTCTGACATCTTTATGGAAAGGATCCCTTCAGAGATAGAGCTTTAAAACCTCTTTGAAACCTTTCTGTTTAACCAGAAACAGCTCTGAAGTCGCTAGCGCTAAACCCACCAGACTCCATTTAAAAAAACATTTCTTTTAGCGTTTATAGAGCCAACATATTTTCACGTGTAAATCTGTAATCTACGTGCTTATTTTAACCAAACTAGAGTTGTGATGATTGGAAAAGTGGGAAGACGACCCAAAATGGTGTTTCATAGTTTTATTTTGTTTCTGTCGACATGGAATGAAGTGGGTTTTACGATGCTAAAATGACAAGACAACAAACAGACGTGGATGTTTTTATGTTAAAAAAAAGGATCTTACTCTTTAACAAAAAGGTCAGCCTCCTTAGAAATCTTTTTCATAATGTTGTCAGACACTTAGAATAATAATCTGAGTCTGTCAGCAGCAAAATGAGCACTTTTGTGAAGGTAAATACAAGCTGAATGTTTGCGCAATTAACTTACACGTGATTGTTATTGCTTGTTGAACATGGCATTCTGAAGCACTCACTCTGTGTTGTGATGGACGGTGTCGTAGCGGACAAACAGCGAGGTGTAGAAAGCTTCGGTGAGAAGAGCGTAGATGGCGATCATCACCAGCAGCACCGCCAACTTCAACACAGAGTTCAGTCGCAGGAAGACGGCGCAGGTCACCATCGCCAGGACCCCCGTGAACACAAAATACTGGAAAAACAAAGACATTCATGCTTTATATCATTAGATCCATCCTCTACCTAAACAGGTTACTCTACTTTACAGGACATTCAGAAAGCAGAGGATTAAAGACGGCTGTGAAATTTAGTTCAGAGGTTTGGTTGGATGATGTTAATCCTCTGACTTTCCATCTAGCACTGTCATCAGGTCAACATATTAAAGGGCCTATATCATGCTAATTTTCAGATTCATACTTGTATTAGGGGTTTCTACTAGAACATCTTTATATGCTTTGATATAAAAAAAAACACATTTGTTTTCTTGTCTTGTCTGTCTGAACATAGCTGCATTCACCCTCTTTTGAAACACCACGTTTTAGTGCCTGTCTCTTTAAGGCCCTCTCTCGAAAAAGCCCATTCCGCTCTGATTGGTCAGCGTTTCCAGGTCCGCTGCATCTGCGTTTTCTGAGTCTCTGCAACATCATTGCAGGTGGGGAAAGACTGTAGGGGCACTTTCTACCTATATATGGTAAAGTTGTGACATCACAACGGTACAGAAGTCCTGACGGCTCATTTAAAGGCACAGTTTCTGCTTTATAATTAAAAGAAAATACTGACCTTTCAATACTGATACTGGTTTATGACCAAATGCTTGCAGAACTAATGACAATGCCATCAGCCGCATCTGTGCTTTGCTAATAAGCAAATGTTAGCATGCTAATATGCTAAACTAAGATGAACACCTACTTGCCTGGGAAACACTGACATATTTTAAACTCCATGCCCCCAGATTGTAACACAGGTCTTTTACATTGTAGTTAATTTGTAGTCTTAATGTCTGGACTGAGGGAACTGTGATGACATCACCGTGACATCATCCAGGGTTATTTTCTGAGACTTGAAAAAGCTCCTCCAGAGCCACAGAAGATACTGACGTTATTGCAGATTAATCTTACTTATGGCTTGTAAAGTGCCCCTTTTAAAGGTTATTAAACATCTGAAAATCTGCACCAAAGACCTTTGATATGGCATTTTTTAGTTTGTGTGTGTTATTTAATATTCCTGTCTGGATGTATCCTAGGTAGACTCAATAACTCTTTCCTGTGTATCTAAAAACAGCTCTTATTTGTGCACACACAAGTTGTTGAGACCCTCGGGGGGAAATATGGTTTTGACGTCTACATGCAACAATAACTGTCTCAGCCCAAGCTTGCAGCTACAAAAATGGAACTCCCTTATTGAGTCCATCAATCAGCTGCATATTGTGTGAGCCTAATAACATAATGGATGTTTTCTCCGTGACGTTTCCGACGGCTCCTTCAGTCGCCGTTGTCTGAGGCAAGACCTCCCTCTGGGTGCGAGCAGATGTCGGAGATGTTTAATTCTTTTTGTCTTGCTTTCTCAGAAGTGAAGAAAAGCACAACAGATGGACGCTAACTGCAAAAAAATGAAGACACCTCATTTAGTTATGTTAGTCATTTAGTACCTCTGGGTAGAAGCAGATGTCCGGGATGGAGACCGACTCGTTGTACGTCTGGTTCGTCAAGGTGCTGGACTTGTCGAAGTCGCACCACAGCTGCGAGAGACCAAACGGGCGATTATTGTTTGTACGATGCTGGGTCAGTGTAAACATACCTGGAGTCCTGCGACTTTATAAATTTGTTCTTAAAGCCTTTTTCAAGGGGTTTGCGTCAGGGCTGCACCATATGAGGAAAATGTGATATGTGATACCGTTGTTGAATATCCTGATAATTATATTACTTACGATAACTAAACAGTAGGGGTCGACCGATACAGGTTATTCAAGGCCAGATTATTTGTGGTTAATGAAACCGATAACCGATATTTGGAAATGATATGCATTTACAGTAAAAAATAAAGTCTATAAGTTAAATTCTAAATTAAGAATTTGGAATGTTACAAACTCCAACACAAAACCTTGTTTCAATGCTTTCAAAAAATGGTTTAATAATTGAGAAACTTTCAACATGATACCCAGTAACAGAGAGTCAGATGTGTTGCGGGGGGGCATTAAGTCAGACTCAGTGGTGAGTAAAACCGAGGGACAGAGGGACAGACACAGAGCTGTAGCTGAGCCAAAGTAGAACACTTTTGAATTCATTAACTTTATCGGTTATCAGGCAAATACAACGCTGATACAAATCATCTGCAAACTTCGTACTTGGTCCAGATCCTCGACGTTCCACTTCCGGGATTGCTCCGTTGCCGTCGGAAATTTTGGCGGATTTCAGAGTTTTAGTTCGGATATCCGTTGCCTTGGGCTTCCTTTGTGTCTAAACTCTGGTGGGTTTATTAGGACTATTTGGTTTAACTGCTCCTCAGATCTCTGAAACTGAATATTAAAGGCAGCACCCTAACACAAAAGAAGAAAAAGACAAAGAAGGATGGGGTTGGGTTTAGAAGAACGGGACAGTTGGGTTTAAGTAAAGAAACGGGACAGTTGGGTTTAGGAGAAGAAGAACGGGACAGTTGGGTTTAGGAGAAGAAGAACGGGATAGTTGGGTTTAGGAGAAGAAGAACGGGATAGTTGGGTTTAGGGGAAGAAGAACGGGACAGTTGGGTTTAGGTAAAGAAGAGCGGGGCAGTTGGGTTTAGGAGAAGAAGAACGGGACAATTGGGTTTAGGGACAATTGGGTTTAGGAGAAGAAGAACGGGACAGTTGGGTTTAGGAGAAGAAGAACGGGACAGTTGGGTTTAGGTAAAGAAGAACGGGACGGTTGGGTTCATGAGAAGAAGAACGGGACAGTTGGGTTTAGGGGAAGAAGAACGGGACAGTTGGGTTTAGGAGAAGAAGAACGGGACGGTTGGGTTCAAGAGAAGAAGAACGGGACGGTTGGGTTTAGGAGAAGAAGAACGGGACAGTTGGGTTTAGAAGAAGAAGAACGGGACAGTTGGGTTTAGGAGAAGAAGAACGGGACAGTTGGGTTTAGGAAACGTGACACGAGGGACACAACCCTTGTCTTCCTGTGTTGGTCCACCACCCCTGCCAGCCCCCCTATGAGGAATTTCGGGCTTCCATACAACTCTCTACCGTCACTCTTAATGCTACGTCATGTTCAAGCGCTGCGTAGCTGCTGCTCTGCCCGGTGCGTTCTACACGCACGCTGAAGGGTGCTTTTTGTGTTGAATCTGATGCTGAAGGCCACTGCCCAAACGTCCGTATTATTCGAGTTCGGAGTGACAACAAATAGACAACTCTGTAAAAATTCAGCAGTCAAACAACGATCTGGAAATGCAACTCACTATATTGATCATGGCTGCCAGGAAGTTGATGAGGATCGAGATGAAGATGATGACGTTTCGCGCTGCGTACGTCTCGTTGATCCAGCAGCAGGTTTTGCGCAGGACCAGAGGCAGACACTTGTAGTCTTCCGCCGTGGTAACTAGGACCAGACAGGAATGGAGGACGATGAGGATTGAGAACTGGATCACCATGGTTACCATCCTGCAGAAACACAATAAATTGCAAAATAACAATAATACCATCCGCTGTGGGCTGAGGCCTTTAATACATTTAATAAGTGGGCTGTGTTCAATCACATTAAAGAAGCACAGAAAACATTTTAATGTAAATAAAAAGTAGGCATATGAGAGAAATCTTTTCATACATTTTTATTTCGTATTCTAATAATTAACGAGACCACTGTCCCACAATTTTAATTACTTCATCACTAAATGTGGGATACAGATCTCAAAACAACGTCCCATTTTTAGCACTTTTAGTTCTCTGTTCCATTAGCTTTGGGCAGATAATGTATTTTCTCAGTTTCTTTCATCAGTTATTGTGAAATTTTTAAACTGTTTGTCCACGGTTTTCTTTCCATACGCAAAAGTTAAAGACATCCACACACCTTCTCATTTTAGAAAACTTATAACTTCTGGCGCCAATGAGAGTGGCAGCTTTTTTCAGTAGTTCCGTCTGTGTCTTTTATAACTTTTTCCTTTGCAAACTTTTTAAACTTTCACGCTTCGCGTAGATATATGTATATCCTATGGATATGTTTTATCTAACATTTCCTTTGGGATGAATATCTATCTATCTATCTATCTATCTATCTATCTATCTATCTATCTATCTATCTATCTATCTATCTATCTATCTAGCTATTAACACAAGACTGCTGTATAATTATCTGAACTTGCCGTAAGAAAAATGTACCTCATATTTATTTCAATGTGTATCAAATTACCATGAGCTATCTATCTATCTATCTATCTATCTATCTATCTATCTATCTATCTATCTATCTATCTATCTAAAACATAAAGTGACTTCTCACAACAACAACATCTATGAAAACTTGCTTCAGGAGGCGCTAACAATCTAAGCGTGCGGCGTGAAGAGCCTGGCACAGGTGCGTTTAGGGCGTGTACGGAAAAAAAGGCCTGTGCACCAGGTGCATGGTCCTAAAGGGTTGTACTTAGTGTCTTCATTAATCAGAGGTGTGTTTTGGGCGTAACATGCAATCAACCAATCAGAGGTCATCTCCCATTCCCTGTACAAGCCAGGCGCGGTTGGACCTTGGAGCATCGCTGTTATGATGGAGGATTTGCTGAGCAGGAAGGAAAGAAGAAACCGATCTGCTCGTGCTAACAAAATAAGAATTTTCCATCCTTAAAAAAAATCATCATCCAAATTCAACTAAACTGTTGAAACTGTCTCTGACAAAATACACTGAGAGCTGAAAGCGAGCCCAACAGTGACCGAGGCAAGAGGTGGGACTTTGTTTTTTTTTACCTGGCAGAGGGAAGCAGGCTTTGGATGGTGGTGATGAAGATGAGCACGATGAAGGCGCACACCAGGTTGGACTTGAACACCTCGTCCCTCATCTGGGAGTACTGCACGGTGAAAAGGAGAAGAAAAAGAGGGAGGAAGAGGAGGTGAGAGAAAATGGAGAAACGCGTTTTCAGACAAACACAGAAGACTAAAAGCACTGAAATGCACCTCAAACACACCGACTCGCTGCCACAGATGCATTCAATGGTTCAACCACAAGCGTTAGAGAGAGACAGGAGCCAGTGGGTTAGCTGTGGGGTCCTGGGGAAGGCGCAAAGCTGACCAACACAATGCTAGCCATTAGCCGTTAGCTGTTAGCTGTTAGCTGAGTCAGAGACACAGAGAGAGCGCTGCACCAAATTAAGCTAGCTGTGCAGCTAAACGGGGGCGTAGAGAGTTTCTGAACGCTTACCTAAAGGGGAATTCTCTGGATTTGAGAAATATTAGATCGTGAACTTTATTTTCACGAGGTTTTATAGTGTTAGCAACTAGCGCTGCAAGGATTAAGCAATTAGTTGTCAATTGACTATTAAATTAATCTCCAACTATTTTGATAATCAATTCAATGGTTTGAGTCATTCTTTAAGAAATTATAGGTAGAACTTCTCTGATTCCAGCTTGTTAAATGTGAATATCTTCTAGTCTCTTCTCTCCTCTTGGACAGTAAACTGAAGATCTTTGAGTTGTGGACAAAACAAGACATTTGAGGACGTCATCTTGGGCTTTTTGGGACACACTGGTCCTCATTTTTCACCATTTTATAGAAAACAACTAATTCATTATCCATAAAATAATCCACCAATAAATCCACAATGATTATAATTGTTAGTTGAAGGCCTTTAAGCAAGTCAACCAAAGTAAAATATCCGAAAAGCAACAACAGCAAATAGCCTTGGGGCATTTATGGTGGTAGTTACTATCTAAATCTAGTTTTGAGGATTTTATATTGACTCTACTGCAATTATTTTAACTTTAAAATGTCATAAGCTGTTTTGGGGTAAAAGTATGTTTTTTTCTGAAATGTCTTGGACTCTGAGTTTTAGAAATGTTTTTGCTATCGTCCTCCAACTTGATTAAAATAGAGATGTTGTCCACCTGAGGGGTGAGAAGCCTTGTATCTCCAACCCTTGGATCAGTCTGTTGCATTTTGATAGCTTAGCACATGCTAACGCTTGTTCTGTAATGCAAGAACTTTACTTTGGATGTACAGTAGTGGATTATTTTCCAGTCCAGGATAACTGTGTGTATTGTATTTACTTTTATTAATTAAGAGAAACTGTGAATGATAAAGGAACATTTTCTCTGGCCACGTGGAAAAAAATTGTTGAGCAATTTTGGGAAATGTTCATTTGCTTTCCAACTAAGGGTTAGATGAGAGGATGTGATTGTACAAAAGGAGCATAAATGTTTTATTCTTAAAATTCATGTTCATGTTTTTTACGTGCATTGTCAATTTTAGGACTACTAAATTAAGCTGGCTGTATTGAGATAGGAGAATGTGGGCATGTGCGCTGATGTAAGAGTCCAGACCGATGAGTCACCAGTCTGGACCGACAGCCTGACTCATCGTAATCTTTAACTTTCCACCCCCATGACCCCCGCTGCCCCGTCCTCGCTCTGTCTCTTTCTCTAGGAGTGCTGGGAAATTAGCAAGAGGATGCTTCACGTTTGGTCACAACTTTGGCACAAAAAAATCAAAATAAAGAGGGAGGCCAACAGCAAATCACTGCACACGTACTTAAGAGGTTAAGAGGTCAACCAACAATATAAAAAAGGTCTCAGAAAGGTTTTGAAGATGGCGATGGAGTTCTCAGGGAAAAAGGGAAGAGCTGATACGACAGTCAACTTAAAGGAACTAAGAAAATATAGGGAGAAAGGGGACAAAAAGCTACAGAAGTGCATTGCATTCACAAAATAAAAGAATATTCAGACAAATATTCATGTAATTATGGCGTTGACATATCGCAGTTATGACTTAACCCATTTGTGCCGGATGCTTCGCGCCAACACATTACATCTACCGCCGGTTACTGCGTTGCGCAACTCTTGCATTTTGTATTCGTCGGTCTTTTCATGACGCGTGCAGCAGAGAACGCACCGTCATTGGTTCAAATACACACATGAGGGCGGGTCTTGTTGGCCATTTAAAGCCATGTGACCACCAACATGTACTGTGGTTTGCTGAAAATCATGTCAATCAACCAGACATACATGTGCGTTTGTTTAGGATTTTTTTGAGAGACGAGCGAGACAACAGCTCCGACGGAGGAGGATGTGGACAGCGAGGGCGGGGACATGGAGGTGGAAGATAGTGAGGAGTTTGGGAGGGAGGATGTGGTAGATGATGATGATGATGATGATGATGATGATGATGAAGAGCTGGATGATCCTTTGTGCCACGCAGCGGCCGGCAGGAGGTTCAGAGTTGCAACGCAGTAACCGGCGGTAGATGTCATGTGTCGGCGTGAAGCATCCGGCACTAACGGGTTAACATCTCATAATTATAACAGAATTACCCGTGGTCTTTCAATCTGGGTGATCTAAATCTATTTAAAAAAGGTATATTGCAAGCTCACAGACTCATAGTTATGAGATGTAAAGTCATAATTATGGGATATGTTAGCCGCGAATTTGAGAAGAAATCTCAAAATTGTATTTTAACAAAAAAAAATGTTTTGTTTAGTGAATGCAATGTGCTCCTGTTAAAAGGAAAAGTCAGCCTTTTCTACAGGACTTTAAAAAGGTAACAGGTCCATGGACTTTTGGTCATGAGTAAACTAAAGGGGGTTCCGCAATCTTAGCAAAACATATTAGCATTGCCAAACAACAGTGTTTCACACACGTGACTTCTCCATATCTAAGCACTGAATGACATTTTTTAACATGCTTGGTTTAACCTTGGCAATAATTTAAAAAAATACGTCATTGTGAGTTAGTATCTACTGTTAGAGAGTGTGTATTCATGAGCTATGAAGTCTGAAATGTGCCAAGTGGATACTTCTGCAACCTTTTTATTAGAGCTGTAAATCAATCGGGGTTTCTCCCGGTGCACTGCAAGCCTGGTGGC
The DNA here is from genome assembly GCA_026937815.1 of Etheostoma perlongum. NCBI lineage: Eukaryota > Metazoa > Chordata > Actinopteri > Perciformes > Percidae > Etheostoma > Etheostoma perlongum. The sequence goes on along the minus strand of CM049382.1, from coordinate 2,151,127 downwards.
CCACTGGGCCTCAGTTGCCCCCCAACAGGCCTAAGCCACTTATTTTTTAATGTATTTTACAACCATAGAAATAAAAGTGATAGAAAGGCCATTCAAATCAACGTAGCAGAATGGTCAGAGCAGCAGCCATTTTGTTGTTCAATGGCCTTTTTAAAACTACAGTTACAGTAAATCTCCAGTTAGCTTTTAGCATTGACCTAATGTGCGTCCCTATGGAATCTGTCTTATAGCTTATTTAACTTCTCAATTTCACGATTTGGTCAATGATTCTGTTTTGCAGAAACTACATTAATGTGTCCATCAGTCTGGGACGGGCCCCGGCAGGGCCCTCATTGGAAAAAGACTTTTCAGCTCTACGTAACACTAACTTATTAACTTTAGTTTCACAGTTATTTTTAGAATTTATGGTCAATAAACCTCATTTATAGGAAATTATACCTAATGTTTGAGTTAGAAAAGCAGAAATTAGGAATTATTGAGACTAAAATTAAAGGAATGGATGTTGATGATAATCACAGACTGGAATATGTCAACTTTTACTCAATACTATTTCAAAACACTTCCATTTGTTTTACAATGCTATAAAATTGAATAAGACGCCCCAAAATTAATGAAAGTAGAGATTTGTACTTGGCAAAGAGCGTTGGGTGGAATCAATCATGTTATTTTGGGGAATTAAAAAGAACATTGATATAGGACAAGGGTCAATTTGACCCGAGGACAACACAAGGGTTAAAAAAGCTACTATGAACTTGAGAAGAATAGTTTGATACAAAAACTCAAGGGCCATTTCCAGAGGTTTCAGCTGCATCTCAGGGTCTTCCTGCGGAGAGAAGGAGTTGAATGGATGGAGACTCCATGACATTTATGGATGAAGAGATGCAGTTGTAAGCTCTAAAAAATGTGGGTCTTGAAAAACACAGACCTACTATTAAACTTTTTAAAAAAAATTTATTGTATTTGCATTTTAATTATTTGTTTTGTCTTTACATGTTGAGTTAATAATTTGATTTTAATTGCGGAAATGCAAAATCTATTATGTTTTATCATTTAAACTTGACTTTTCACAAAAGATTCCAAAATGGAAACGCCTAGTATTGAGATTAATAAATATTAAAGCAAGAAATGAACTGTGTGATGGAATATAATAGGCACACATTAAATGGAATCACAAAAAGTAAAAGCCTGTAAAAAATAACTCCAAATGACATTTTAACATATTATTATAATTCATCATTTAATGGAATTACTTAAAACATAATTGCATGAACTTTTTTGTATAACTTTGAATTTAGTGCATCATCTAAATGCAAATTGAAGTCATAATAGTTCTTCAAAATGTATAAATTTATTAACTGTCTATAATTTTAAATTTTGAGTCCAGAATTATTAATGGCGGCACACTTCAGACTCCATACACTGGAAGACCAAATGGAGCAAAGTACTGACCCTGGATTGTTAAATGTACTTACTGTCTACTGTGTACAGTTCATATTTACGATTTACGACGTCCTGAAGGTTTGTCCTTGTCCTCTGAATAGTATCTCAAGTGCCTTTAGCTTAGTGCTGGGCAATATATCGATGTTGTATCGATATTGCGATATGAGACTAGATATTGTCTTAGATTTTGGATATATCGTAATATCATAATATGGTAAGTGGTGTCTTAACTGGTTTTACAGGCTGCATTACAGTAAAGTGATGTCATTTTCTGAACTTACCAGACTGTTGTAGCTCTTCTATTATTTACCTTTACCCACAAAGTCATTAAATCATTTCTGGAAAATATTTATCAAAAATGTCATTGTGTAAATAACATTTTGTTAAAGCACCAATAGTCAACCACACAATATCGTCGCAATATCGACATCGAGGTATTTGGTCAAGAATATCGTGATATTTGATTTTCTCTATATCGCCCAGCCCTACTTTAGCTTACTCATGATTGGATACAAACTGTTGCTTCTTGTTTTGCTTCTAAAAAACGTAATCTAAGAATAGATATGGGGAGGGAGAGGGAAAGAAAATCAAAAACAGTCATCTATCTAAAACCCCAGCTACCTTCTCTTCCAGGCTGGAGTCTTTAAACATCAGTGAGAAAGGCTTCATATGCTCTCTTCTCAACTTATCGCCACTCCTTAAGTCGATGGCGCTCTCTATTCGCTTGTTAATTTCCTCAGGACCACAGTGGACATGCAAAGCTTGTGCGAGATGGTTTGGAAGCAGATTTATCGAATTTCTCGTTAGGGCAGCCAGAGTCTAGGGGGAAAGCACATGCACATAGAATGAACCTGCTTGTCCCCCTTTTTGTTTCATACAAGTTACAAATGAAAAAGAACAGACACAGTTACATTCAGTACATACACAAAAGAAAATTAATGAAAAGGAAGATAAGGGGGGACCAAAATGCAACATTCGCTATCAGACGGACAAGACCAAGCCATGCATCTCTCATTCACTCGCTGCATGTTCACTTTGCACTCCTGTTAGTGGTGACGAAGCTTGTAATTATGCACACGTTATAACAAAGCGCTGTGATTGAAAAAGGGAAAGACAGGAAATGAAAACAAACAAATCTGATGAAAATTATACAATATTACGTATGAAATGGTTGGACAACAAACAACACAGCTGAGAGAAGAGTTTAGTTGCAAAATATGACAAATATACCAAAAGCACAAAATAATACATTATTTTATTGTATTCATCTTTAGCAAGTAAAAGTATGAGAAAACCATCTGAATTTTAAAAGACTGGATCCTCCAAAAAATGAACTCTTAAAATGAAACATGTCCCTAACCAGGATGACCCTGAAAGAAATATTGTAAGACATTGTAAAAAGTATTTTTATTACTTCATCACTTCCCATTTCGCTTGGCTTTCCTTCTCTCTCTGCGACACAAACATACCAAAGATTGTACGCGTCCACAGCAGGACGTTGCTTAGGTTCCGTGTACTCCTGTCTGCTTCTCCAAACTCGGGGCGTGCCGACCGCCATCTACTGTCGCTAACACACGGACTACGGATTAGGGTGCATTCACACTGCATGAGTCGGCTTGAGAAAACGCAGGTCTGCCCATTGATTTTGAATCAGGGTAGTGCGCTTATCCTGCGGCGGTGGGTGCAGCGTGACGTCGGGTTACGTTTCTCCGAAAGTTGAATCTGTCCCAACCTTTCGCCGCAGAGGGGGAGGAAAGCTGAGACGGAGTCAACATTTGGAGAAACGCAACCCTGGGTCACGCTGCGGTGGACAACCATGTTAGCGTGGATCAGACCTGTCAGTATGTTTTGTGGCGGTGTGAGAGTCCCGTACAGGAAACAGGAAACATCACTGCCTCTATGGCTGCCACAGGAAAGTTTGAAAACACCGAAACACAAGCACTGTGTCACTCCCCGATGTGAGTCGAGTGCATGCTCAGATTTAAACGGCTTACGGCATAACATGTCAGACTGAAATTTGTGAAATCCATGAAAAAAAGAAACTTTTCTCATTACAAACAATAACAGAAGATGGGAATCATTTAAAAAATGTCATAGCTATCTATGGTTGTGTGATTGTTTGAGAGACACACTGAACTGCTCAGGAGTTTGTGGAACAGTTGAATAGTTCCCTGCAACAACAAAGCACAGTTGACTTCTTCCAAAGTCTACATTGATGACGTTTCATTTCCGGGATTGTCCCGGCGCGGCTGGAAATTGCGTCAAATGTCCCTCATTTTTGTCCAGATGACCGTTCCCTTCCTCTGTCTTAGTGTTGGTGTTCTAACCGTCAGTGGATTTCTGAGGACTATGGTTACCTGGTCCTCAGATCTCTGCAGGGTAAACCCAGACAGCTAGCTAGACTATCTGTCCAATCTGAGGACTATGGTTACCTGGTCCTCAGGTCCCTGCAGGATAAACCCAGACAGGTAGCTAGACTATCTGTCCAATCTGAGGACTATGGTTACCTGGTCCTCAGGTCCCTGCAGGGTAAATCCAGACAGCTAGCTAGACTATCTGTCCAATTTGAGGACTATGATTACCTGGTCCTCAGATCTCTGCAGGGTAAATCCAGACAGCTAGCTAGACTATCTGTCCAATCAGAGTTTTCTGTTGCACTAAAACTACCTTCTGTACACATGTTCCATCAAAACAAGTTCCTTCCTGAGGCTATTTAGCAGCGGCACCGTGGGTCCGTCCGGCGCTTAGCGCCTCCCAAGACGAAAGTGATTGATTTAAAGAAATACCGATAAACGAGAGCACGTTTTCCTTACATCCCAGAGTGCTGTGTGGACTAGCCAGACATTCCTCAGGAGCGCCGTGATGGAAGGTAACCTCGGGCTGAATAGTGTGCAGGGGTGAAGAAGCAGGGTGGCACCAGACTGTATCATGAGTTTAGATTGTCTATTAGAAATGCTGAGTCATGTTAATAAAGGGGTGCATCTTACACTTTGCGACGTACAAAAGCCAGTTTTTCTTCTACCTCATGGAAGACTTTCCCACATTGTGCTGCTCTGCTGTGTGAAATTGTTATTCCTATACCTGCAGGTGTAAATAAATATCAAAGACCAAACTTGGTTTCAGTTCTTAACTCTCTTATTTTTATTTCACTCTCAAAAACACTCAGAATGTGCCTTTAGTACCATACAACCTCAATAGTATCCTAAAGTGAGTCAAGGTGAGCCCCTGTCCATCCTGGTGGCGTCACGTTTTTTCAAGAGCAGCCCTTGAGGTTTAAGTGATAGAGACCATATGCATGAGGATCAGAGTCATGTTCTCAGAGCCAGATCGACATCATCTCCCCACCATTGTGCGATAAAGTAATTATTATTAGGAATGTGTGATGATAGAGCAGTGTGTGAAATTCAATATGGCTCTCACCTCATCTCGCTTAATCCAACACTTCAGCAGATGATATCCATCATAGTGAGATCATTAAAAGTTCATTTTCAGACAGAACTGATGTTCTCAGACAAATCTTCATTACTGGATATCTTTTCATTCTTTTTTACCCATCAGGCAGTTGTTACGGGGAGACTTAAACCTCATCAGAACTACCTGGAGATTATACAGTAAATTACGCCAATTTGTAAGTGTTTCCGTCAATGTCTCCAAAATCACAAGAGCCGCAGCCCTTCGGAGCAGATAGGCGGGGTAAGGCGGGACAGGAAGTCGAGCATAGAAACAAAATAAAAGTCGAGCATAGAAAACAAAATAAAACATCCGTTTAATTTTCAAAATAAAAGACACCGCGCTCACGGCGGATCATATTTCCCTGCAGTACACCTTGAAAATGTCATAATGGGCGGAGACAGGCCGGAAGTCAACAGTCAACACTATTTTACTAAAATAGTTCACCGAAACATGTTTCAGAAAACATTTTAAGCAGAAATAGGACGTGTAGCTGCTGAATCTTCATTTCAGATCCACAAAGGTCAGTTTAAAAGATTTTCGTCAGATTTTGAGAGACTCTAGTCCCGCTCATCCCGCTCCTTGTTTCCGGGTTAGCACTCCACCAATCAGATTGGTCAGTTGAGTCTGACTGCCAGCAGTGCCCGCCTTCAAACTGATGTCAGGTCGGCCAAAATGAAGGCCGCCGGTCCCTCCGGACACACCGACCAGACCCGAGTCACCGACCTCGCCAGACCGGTTATCAGGTTGGTGTGTCACCGCCCTTACGCGCTCTCAGGTAACGGAATTTGGCACCGTTTGATTTAACGTGAATTGGTCCTTGGTTGTACCAACGTAATTTGATCTGTACACTAAAAATGACCGAGTTCCGTACACAACTCTACACATCACAAGAGAGACATGTAAGCCAAAGACAAGTCGGACCACTCACTTCTACAAAGTATAACATGATAGCCAACCAGATAAGCAATGGCAAAACAAATGCAATGGTTTAACGTAACATAAAGTACACCTGAAGTTTATCAAACCTTCTCCTATCTGAAGAAATAGGAACAACCCTACTCGTTGAGCATACATTTCAGATATATGTTTAATATAAGGAAAATGAACACACTTTGACAGCTAAGAGTAAATGGGAATTACGCTAAATAAAATATAGAATCTGGAAAGGTCCTGCCAGTAGCCACTTAATACTTCGGACTTTTTATAATTGTCTAACAGAATGGAGTATTCACTGAATGCAAACTGGCCATTTTTGGTCTCCACACACTATAAAGGCCTGTTCACATTTTTGACGTTCGCGTCGTGACTAAACAAAGGGCGTCAATGAGAGTGTGCACACCGGCAAAACGATGCGTAAAAGCGTCATTTTTAAAAAACGCCTCGGGTTCGTTTTTTTTTTTTTGCGTCAAAAACTATCCGACCAATGAAATCGGCCCTTTTGCTCACGTGTCTTGTGCTTCTGAAGTTACACTAAAACACAACTTGGCGGCGCTCAAGCACAAAACGGTCTTACCGAGTATTCACTGAGGAAGAGGCAAAGCACGATGTCCAAAATAAATGTTGACTGCTGGTCTTTGGTTTCGAACATAAAGAGCTATATCTGATTTAGAAGAAATGTTCTAAATACTTGCTCTCTTCTCTGCTCTTCTTCTGAGTTGCAAAGTATCAGAAGCGCAAAGTTGCAGCGCCACCCTTGCGGGGGTGTTTCTGTTTTACATTAAGCGCCATCTAGTGACAGATAATGAATTTGCATGTTCATTCGGCTCATCGTCAGCGAAAATATGGGTGTGAAACAAAAAACGCGTCCGAAAAACGCTGACAAAATATGATATTGTCCTAAACGGGCCTTAAGGGAGAGAAAGATGAACGGAAGTTGAACTTGAGCAAACTTCTGTTGCATATGAAAGACAACGTGTGGCCTGGGTGTCAAATCATTAACATATCAGTATGTATGTGTGCCTCAGTTCATGGTGATGACATGTCAACCCTATTATCTATATTATTATCTATATTATTATATATTATATATTATGTCTATTTTAGGGACAATTTCAGCTCGCTTCTGTGGAAAATACCATGTAATTACTATAGGTGTTGAATGAGAGATCTGCAACCTGAACTAAACCTGAAAGGGCTTTTGAATTTTTGAATTATCGGGCACATTTTAATGTCCACACTGTGGGTTTAGGTCAGGTTCGAGCCTAAAATATCAATGTTGCTATTGGAAATTAAATGCTACACTGTGTTCCACTCACCATAATGGATACTGATCTATGTCAATGACATGGTGAAGACATTCTCGTTTGCAAACTTGCCCAATGTCGTCATTTCTTTCCACATAAAGACCAAGTACTCCAACAGTTATGATGCAGTTGCTTGCTGGTTTATGGATCTGTTTGCATTCTGCTTGGTGAAACTAATGTTTTTTGAGAGCTGCAATCATTAGAAAGGTTGATTTCCCAATCCTGATAAGTGAGTGAGACTCAGTCACCATCCAACGTCAACCACATAACCACCACCCAACAATATTGTATAAACGAGACAATTTAGCATAGGTTTTGTGGAGCTGACGGAGAGGCGTCTGGAAAGTTTCCACGCCTTCTAGAATCAATACTCGTGTTTCATGTCTTACACTACATTTACACCGCTACCGTTTTTAAGCAGCGTTGTGAGCCAAAAGTGATCTCCATGCAGTGTTTTTAGCTCCAGTACAAAAACTAATCTCTGTTTAAACTAACACGCCCAAACCAAAATATCTCCTCATCATTCTCCTATACTGGGCATGAACAGGAGGCACCGTGTACTCCGCCCGTTACTGGTAGTTGCCATGGTAACGTTAGTAGCTTAGTCTCAGAGAAAGAGACGTCACCGATAAGACCAAATCAGCCAGAGGAACGTTGGACGACCCCCAGATGTGAGGTCCATTTAAAGGCAGTTCAGAAAAGGAACTGGATTCAAACATGAAAACATTGCTTGGTAAAGCTTTGAAGAAAAACTTTATATATCCCCCATAGATTTCCACCATAAGCAGCTTATAATGTACAAACACATATTTTCCACAGTAGGGTATTACATCCTGCTTTTCTAGAGATTCCATAAAAAAAAACATGATGATTATTTAATGAAAATATTCAAAGCCAATATGACATTTCTTAGAGATATTCTGCACTACACCCTTTCCCCTGTAATTCATCCTGACACGTCTGCTATCAGAGAAAAATCTGGGATCTCAGACTCTTAATACTTGACCCTGTTTTGGGACCATGAAGAAAAGAGGCTGCAGCTCTTTATCGGAATAGTGGATCTTATACTTTCTAGGCCATTTTATAACGTCAACGAGATCCCAGTTCTCAACCCTCTCAAGATACAAGGACTCAAAAGGGGGAATGTTGCCAAAGTTATGAGCCGCGCTGCCATGATTGTTTTGTTGTGCACATCCCTGAGGACGCACACAGTCTAAAGGGCACAAGCTTTCATCTCTGACATTTCTCTGTGATATTGATGTGATGTTGCCCGAAGCAGTGGTTGACTGTATGGGGGCAGCAGTATGTGGTAATATGTATGTATGATACATATTAACAACAGAACACCAGGCCCGGACTGGCCATTGAGAGCATTGGGGACCACCAGTGATTTTGACCGACATTAGTGTCTTTTCTACGAGGAGGAAGCCCTAAGGATATTAGTATGATACGAAACTAGACGACCAAAGGAATTCAGTGGTACCAACTGTTTCATGCTAGCATGACACGCTAAATAACGCTCCAAAGAGAGATTTAATTTTAGCAATGGAAAAACTGGCATGGCCTTTTTAAAAGGGGTCCCTTGACATCTCCCCTCAAGATGATTGAATGAAAATGGGTTATATGGGAAGCTGCAGGTCTCCCCTTTGCATAACTGCCCACTACATGATAATCCAACACAGTCTGGGCAAAAGCCATTCAGTTATTCTCATACAGTACACATGTTATTTTTTGCCAATTCTAAAATGGTCTTTTTGGATATTTCTGCATGATGGGGTGCCTAAACAGTCTTGGAGTTGCATATAGTGGGTCTAACTAGAAAGCTGAGACTGGTGTGGATTCAAAAAGCCCAATTGTATTCGCGTGTGATGATATTAGTCCCCATATTGCCATGTCATTGTAGTGAATCCCTTTCCTTGAAACTTGACCTCACTATATAAAATGAGCTGTTGTGACGTTGAGGATAATAACAGCCTCATGAAACTTTAAAACCACTAAATACAGACCTAGGGCATTCAGGGGATGTAATATTTAGACCAAAAGGTGGTTTCTAAACAGAAGTCCTGGTGATCCAATCGCCAAAGAAATGCAGAAATCGCCAAAAAAAATGAAGAAATCTCCAAATGTCAAATGTTTTTTTAAACCAAATCACAGCATCGTTTATTCTATGCTGTTCTTCAAGGTTGTGGTCTTGTCCTACTGTGGTATTTTGGAGATTTCCAACCATTCATATCAATTCTTGAACCATTTATGTAATAAATACCAAATCTGTGGAAGAAACGGTATCAGTCCAAAATTTGCTGCAACACGATAAGAGACATAATTGAGCATGGGAATGGGTATTATAATAGAAAAGAGAGGAAAGGTTACAGCATACGTGGGCTGTTGTAAATGCTTGGGTATGGTCCTTGACTGCTGTTAGATTTCTGGCCTGAATTATTAGCCCAGTCCGGCACTGACAAAACATATTTGTCTCATTGAAATGCCAACATATGATACCAGGAAAAGGGCAAGTGGAGGTGGGGGAGTGGGGGAGGTGCCGTAATATCCGAGGATATTCATGTGCTAGATGTCTTATATGTGTGGTAGTGTGACAGATTAACTTATACTTTAGAGGCAGGAAGTATAATTCACTGCAACATGACTGGTTTAGAACTGGTGCAAGCCGTTATGTGAACCACAGAAACGCTCAGGGCTAATGAAGAATCTGGACCAAGTGTAGTACAAATTCAAATGTCTTGACATTGGACACATTCAGAGTCTTGAATCTTGGTATATTGTCAATTGGTGTTGAATCCTTCGCACATCTTTAATGGGGACAGACTGGAGCTGCGATGTGGCACAGACGGGTAAACCACCTTTTATCATGTTGAACATTTAATGGATTCTCTTCAGCAGACATGAAAGCAACCGTCTCAGAAAGCAGCACCAACACAGGCGGAAGCCAAAACAGAAACGTGGAAACCGCTACATTTCTTTTTGGCCTACATTTCACGGCGATGAGACACTACTGACTGGGTCTTCTGAGGAAACACACAACCTCCTTTGAGGTGAAAGCACTGTGACAGTGCTGTGCATCATGGGAGCCAGCAGGCACACAGCCAAGCATGAAAGAGGTAAAGACAGAGCCACTCAGCCGGTACAGAGAGCCTACACAAAAATGGGAGTCTGATTTCAGGGCTGGTCTTACTGGACTTGCAGGTCCTTCAAAACCCAGCGCCGCATGCATCTTCTGGGTTTGAGAATGGCAATAAGTCCTAGATGACGGCCCTTCCCATAAACCTTCCTCCACAGCGATGCTGAGGAAGGTCTGGCTAGTCCACACAGCATTCCGTGATGGGAGAAAAACGTGTTCTGGTTTATTGCCATTTCTTCCAACCAATCACAATCGTGCTAAGTGCCGGACAGAGCCACGGCGCCTCTGCTAAATAGCCTCTGGAAGGAGCTTCTTGTGGTGGAAAATGTGTACGTTCAAAAGTAAATTTAGTCGTGCAACAGTAAACTCAGATTGGACAGATAGTCTAGCTAGCTGTCTTGATTTACCCTGCAGAGACCTGAGGACCAGGTAACCATAGTCCTCAGATTGGACAGATAGTCTAGCTAGCTGTCTGGATTTACCCTGCAGAGATCTGAGGACCAGGTAACCATAGTCCTCAGATTGGACAGATAGTCTAGCTAGCTGTCTGGATTTACCCTGCAGAGATCTGAGGACCAGGTAACCATGGTCCTCAGATTGGACAGATAGTCTAGCTAGAGAGATCTGAGGACCAGGTAACCATGGTCTGGATTTAGCTAGCTGTCCTGCAGAGATCTGAGGACCAGGTAACCATAGTCCTCAGATTGGACAGATAGTCTAGCTAGCTGTCTGGATTTACCCTGCAGAGATCTGAGGACCAGGTAACCATAGTCCTCAGAAATCCACCAGAGGTTAGAATGGCAATACAAAGAAAGAGAAAACAATCCCAGAAAAGATACGTAGTCGACTGTTTAAATGTTTTAGTGGCCTGTCCAATGTATAGCAATAAGTTCTTACGTATCACTGTATCAAGGTTACAGACCACAAGGTGCTTTTCAAATTGTCACACACTGTTTTTGCATAATACAAATACAATTTAAATGCACGCCCTTTTTCTCTATTTTTGCTCCTCTTCCTCTATTATTTCCTCTCTGTCTGACACACACACACACAGCCTAATATTCTACCTTGTTGTCAACCCAGTGATGCTAAAAACGTGAATCAGACTAACAGGACGGGGACAGGAAACCACCGGAGAGGGAGAAGTTCCGCTCCGAGCGGCAGAGCCAAGCGACAACATAAAAGACAATTCAAAACTCCTCCGTGAAGCCTTTGATATGCAAAGAGACAATCTTTGAAAAGGACTGCCCTGACAGGCTTTCATTATGCCAGAAACAAAGAATTGGCACTTTCAGAAAAAAAAACTAAAAAACATGCTTCTGATTCCGAACGCTTGGTTACATCGAATGCTATAAGCTGCTGACAGGCCTGCAACGGAGGGGAGCTGAACATCTCCATATATATATATATATATATATATATATATATATATATATATACACACACACACACACACACAAGAGGTAAAGGCAAGTTCACTGCTAGCTCATGGCTGCAGGAGATGAAACAAAAGGCTGTCACAAGCGGAGAGAAAAGACTAATTTCACGGTGGACGAAATATTGCTTTATACCTTACATATAATCATCTGCAGGTTAAATGAAGATAACTGTTGAATCGATACAGTAACGTGAGCTATTTAAATTAGCTGATACCTTATCTCTTACCAGTGTATCTCTGTGTGTACTTCGTCCACAGCAAACCCACCAATCGCTCCCAAAACGTCCCCGTTAGAGAGGAAACATATCCTTTGTTAATCTTTCCAATCTCTCCTCTAAAGAACAAGCCTGCCTTGTTGCACAGTCCAAATCTTCTTCAAAACTTGACATTTTCAGCGTGTAAATTGCTAGCTCGAAGTCTGTCGTTGTTTCCCGTAGCGAAGGGCTTTTTAGAACGTCAGCACACTGAGAAATGTGTTACTTTTGGAGTAACTGACTCTTTCAACTCGTCCAATATTCCGAGCAACAGCATGCATTATATTGCAGAGCTGGGGTAAGCATGTCTGGAACGTCAGTGTCTCCTTCGTTGTAATCATCTTTTGCAGGTAGAGAGTGTTTTCTGACCTCAGTGTCCAAATCTAAGAGCCATGTGCGTGAAAGAAGTCAATATCAAAAAGAAAAACTTCTTCAAATCTTGGAGTCTAGAAGGCTTTCCCTCTGTCTGGCTCCTGTGCATCATATCTCTATTAACATCCCCACTGCCTCTGCGCAGGGCTTTGAAACGACCTGCCAATGTATCTATGTAACTGTAATAAATAGCTAATTGATCTAGCTCCCTCCAGCGAGAGTTTAGAAATGTTCCTGATGAGACGAACCCGCCTGGAGGAGAAGCAGCAGGTTGTAGAAAGTCTTGTGCCGGTTCTGGAAAAGAAACATTGAGTCCCAAGCAGGCGGCGCTGGGATGTCCGCCAGCAGGGCAGGACGCAAACAGCAAGACGCCTCACAACAAATCTGGGGATGCAAATGTGGCCTGAATTTTCACCTTTACCCTCCCCCCCTAGAGCTATTATGTTTGATGCCATATCTGAGAGTGCAGCAGATACATCACATGTCTGTGAATGTCCAGTGGCCGCGAGGGCTCACAGGCAACATTTCCCTAGAATGAATCCCAGGACAGTGAATAAACAAAGGGCCTGAAGTTTGCCAGCTTTGCTTCTTGTCCTGGTTCACATCCATTTGTTCTGTCATATTTCTTCATACTGGAAGTAAGAATATGTATGCCCAGCCAGATCTAGATCACAATGAAAGACAAAGGCAAGACATAAGATCAGGTCTAATCTAGTTTGGATCAACAGAAGTATATAAAGCTTGGCATTGAGTGAGGGTTAGGCTTCACTACGGGTAGCAACAACACATTTCTAGCAAGCTACGCGCTGAAAATGTCAAGTTTTGAAGAAGATTTGGATGGTGGCACAAGGCAGGCCTGCTTGGGTCTTTCGGGGAATGATTGTAGACATTTAGAAAAGAATATGTTGAGGGCGTCTCCTCTCTAACTAGGGCGTTTTAGGACCGATTGTTGGGATTGCAGTGGACGAAGATACATTGGTAAGTAGGTCTGTAGCGATACACCAAACCAATGATTCAACTCATATTACAATTTCTGACTATTCTCCAGTTTTCCAGTATTCTCCTGTGGAGATGATTCGAGCAGGATGTTGAACATCAACTTCAATTACGTTCTCTTTCATTTACAAAGTGCATTAAATGGCTACTGTGCAGAGTCAGAAATTAACACTCGCCAAATGTGTGGGGCAGGCAGACACACAAACACACAAACACTGGCGCAGACACCAAACACTACCTTCTGTTTACTGATAGCTAGCGTTTAACTCAGGCTAATTAATTAGCTGGTAGGCTAAGGTGTGATTTTTGGCGGCCAGCCTTCCAAAATATAACACAGGAAGCGGCGTCTCAGTTCACCGTCCAGGAGGCTCTGACACACTTTCTGGACAGCAGTAGGCTTGTACCGGTGTTGATGTTTTGTGCATTGTCGGACACATGCAGCCACTTTCCTGAAACCGCTTGCGGGACTGACACAAGTCCACAGCGGCCCGTGGGGTGTATCTGAGCAACCTCCACCTGCAGGTTGTCAGCTGTGTGTCTGCCTGGCGTCTACTCTCTGACGGCCGATTTAACTCGCTGGTCGTCACCAATAGAGTTTCATCTGTCACGTACAGTAGTTCTCCACAAGCAGAAAAAAAGAGGAGCTTAAAAACGCAACTTGCGATTTGATCTTGTGATCTTAAGATCTAATGAGGTGTAACCGTGTATCAGCTAATTTAAAAATATCACCTTAATGTATCTTAAGTTAAGTTATCTACATTTAATATTGTATGTGGCGTTTTCTTTTGCGGGGTGCGAATGTTCCAATGCTCTGGGTTGTTTGCATTTCTTTAAACCAATCACCATCGTTTTGGGCGGCGCTAAGATCCAGACGCAGCTGGGCTGAGCTGGCTCGCTCTTTCGTAAAATAGAAGAGTGAATAACAAGGCACAAATGTGTTACTTCACAACATCTAAAGTAGCTGACAGAACATATGTTCCTACATATTATTCTGTTGAAAAGATCATATATGTTCAAGACAAGATGGCTGCTTGTTGACCATGGGTTTGAGATGGCTGTAAAGACCCTGCAGGCCAAATCCAACAAAAAAAACGCACCTTGAATTTTCGGCTTCTCCAACATGAACCATCACAACATTTACCTTCATGTGCAAAGAGCTAATTAGATATGGTTTGGGGTGTTTGAGTCTCCACTCTAGTTTACTTACACACACGTCTTTCCCATGTCGACTTTAAAGGAGAATTCCGGTCAATTCCAACTTGTCGCTCTGTTGTTTGTACATGTGGAGTGCTGTCAGTAGAGAGAAAAACAAACCAATCGGTGCTGCCTACATCGAGTTATCCTCCTGCTAGAGTTAGCACCCAACAGGCTTAAACAGGGCAAGTTTTAAACGGGTTTTTAGCCTCTCAACATGTTCAAAATGTCATTAAAAGTGCTGACCCATGTGAAGTGATTCCTTCCGAGTGAACACAGTGAATCTGACGGCTGTAGATGTGACAGAAATGCATGAACGTTGTGCTAATTCAGCTGTGTTTAGTTGAGATGACAGTTAGAGAGCTTAGGGACCGTCTACAAACTACAACACAAAAAAGAGATAAAACTAAAACATGTAGGCTATCAATTTAATAATTAAATAAGCTAGTGTCTCCAAACTTACCTCAATTAAAAATTGTCTGCTGCTAGATGTACTACAGCACTTTCTTTAAAAAAATAAGCATATGCTTATTTTTTTAGAGGCTAAAAACCCGTTTATAACTTGCCCTGTTGAAGCCTGTTGGGTGCTAACTCTAGCAGGAGGATAACACGGTGTAGGCAGCACTGATTGGTTTATTTTTTCTCTCTACTGACAGCACTGCAGATTTAGAAACAACAGAATCAACCGGAATTCTCCTTTAAGAGATCACCAATTGTTTCAAAGAATGGATTCAGAAAAAAAGCTCAAGCCTGCATTGCTTTCTCCAAAAATCTACCATTGCAGACAAAAACCCTCAAAATGTCAACATAATGCCTCCGTGGGTTGACTTGTCGTCAGGGGCGGGACGAGAAGAAGACAAATGAAGAAGGGATAAAGAGGTTTGAATTAAATGGGCCACACAATCAGAAGCTCGTCATCCTCACAAACAGGCAGGCTGACACGCAGCGATGCAACCAGCCGTCCACTCATTCCCAGGAAAACACAAAAAAAGACAAAACAGGCGACAAACAGGCAACTGAGGAGATCCAACGCACTGCAGGAAAACGTCCATCTTAAGAAACCAATTCATCCTGCAGCAAGGCTTAAAGTCTGCACAATATCTGTCTAAAAACAATAGATTTGACAAACGGCTAACTACCGTAGGGCTGCACAATATATTTTTTTGGGGGGGTTTATGGCGTTGGGATATAAACTGGAGCAATAAACACATTGTGAAAGACACTAAGAGATTTGTTTGTGTTAGTTGAGAGAAAATATCAGTAGAAATCTGCACTTTGAAATGTAACCATTCTTTTTTGTCTGGTGGCGTGTTTTAGGAAATTAAATCCTTTTTTTGTTTTAAATTCAACAAGCAACTTGGTGTATTTTAGCAGATTACTGGAAGCTAGATAAAGGATTTTTAAGGCCGATACCGATACAAATATTTGGTTATTTAAAAATCCAATATTCCGAAACGCGTAAAACATGAACATTAATTATAATAATTGTAGTTATTTATGAGTTCTCACTAAAATATTATAATAATTTCTTTTATTGTCACAACAGAACATAAAAATATATATATAAAGTTCTGATAAATAAAATGTATAAAAATACAAACTTAAGATATGAAACTTAAAGTCCTTTAAACAAAAACAAATTAACAAAAAAAATCTGTGTTGCCAACAGGGACGTTGTAGAGCGTCCTCTGGTGGACAGACTATGCAACGCCATCACTAACAGTGACGTTGTAGAGCGTCCTCTGGTGGACAGACTATGCAACGCTATCACTAACAGGGACGTTGTAGAGCGTCCTCTGGTGGACAGACTATGCAACGCCATCACTAACAGTGACGTTGTAGTGCGTCCTCTGGTGGACAGACTATGCAACGCCATCACTAACAGGGACGTTGTAGAGCGTCCTCTGGTGGACAGACTATGCAACGCCATCACTAACAGGGACGTTGTAGAGCGTCCTCTGGTGGACAGACTATGCAACGCCATCACTAACAGGGACGTTGTAGAGCGTCCTCTGGTGGACAGACTATGCAACGCCATCACTAACAGGGACGTTGTAGAGCGTCCTCTGGTGGACAGACTATGCAACGCCATCACTAACAGGGACGTTGTAGAGCGTCCTCTGGTGGACAGACTATGCAACGCCATCACTAACAGGGACGTTGTAGAGCGTCCTCTGGTGGACAGACTATGCAACGCCATCACTAACAGGGACGTTGTAGAGCGTCCTCTGGTGGACAGACTATGCAACGCCATCACTAACAGGACGTTGTAGAGCGTCCTCTGGTGGACAGACTATGCAACGCCATCACTAACAGGGACGTTGTCACGTCGGCGTCCTCTGGTGGACAGACTATGCAACGCCATCACTAACGTTGTAGGCGTCCTCTGGTGGACAGACTATGCAACGCCATCACTAACAGGGACGCGTCCTCTGGTGGACAGACTATGCAACGCCATCTTTAACAGGGATGTTGTAGAGCGTCCTCTGGTGGACAGACTATGCAACGCCATCACTAACAACGTTGTAGAGCGTCCTCTGGTGGACAGACTATGCAACGCCATCACTTCAGGGGTCCTCCTCTGGTGGACAGACTATGCAAATCACTAACAGGGACGTTGTAGAGCGTCCTCTGGTGGACAGACTATGCAACGCCATCACTAACAGGGACGTTGTAGAGCGTCCTCTGGTGGACAGACTTACGCTATCACTAACAGGGACTAAGCGTCCTCTGGTGGACAGACTATGCAAGCCATCACTAACAGGGACGTTTGTAGAGCGCCCTCTGGTGGACAGACTATGCAACGCTATCACTAACAGGGACGTTGTAGAGCGTCCTCTGGTGGACAGACTATGCAACGCCATCACTAACAGGGACGTTGTAGAGCGTCCTCTGGTGGACAGACTATGCAACGCCATCACTCAGAACATGGTTGTTTTTTAAATATTCATTTATCAGAATCATTTATTTGTCATTATAAATGTTCGATGTTTCTTCCTGCTGAAAGGAAGTTTTTCCTCGACACTGTCACACCAAAATGCTCGCTCTTGGGGGGAATTGTTGGGTCTTTGTAAATTATAGAGTGTAGTGTAGACCTACTCTATCTACAAGGTGTCCTGAGATCACTTCAGTCCTTCTGTTATGAGACTATAAATAACATTGAATTGAAGTGTGATTTTAATTCCATATTTCCTTCTAGAGAATGCCGTTTTTTTTACCCCAGCATTAGAAAACAAATCTAATCCTCAATTGCAGAACATGTTTGTTTGTTTATTTGTTGTTTGCGTGACATCCCGGCTTGAATCACGAGCAGCGGCGGGACTTACGTTCTGCTTCCCGACAATGTTGTCGAAGGGAAGCTCGGGGCTCCAGGACGCTTCGTTAAAGGTGGTGCTGCTGGTGCGGCGGTCTGCCGAGCTGGCCGACTCCTTCATGATGTCCTCGGGCAGGCTGAGCGTGCTCTCCTCCGGCTGCTTGATGAGGTACGTCTCGATGTTGTGACGGCGCAGGAAGTCGTTGCGGTCCTTCCCATGACCCTCCTCCACCTCATAGTCGCCGTTCAGACAGTCCAACGCTGCTTTGGAGATGTGAATCCTCCTGGAACGGTGACAGGGAGAGGCCAGTCGAACCACTTTGAGTACCTTTTGGTTTTTGTTGTGATTAACAATTTTTACAACAACTCAGTATAACAATAAGTCATAAACCAAATAAACATATGTATAAATGGCAACACCATAAGCCCATCATACAGGTTTCTACCCAGCACAAAGCTTCTTAGGAGTACTCCAGAAAGCTCCCGGTACTTTCTCCATTTTCTAGTATAGACATCCAATCTGGCAACGCGTTTATATGACTTTTTTTCAAACGGCACCACCCTGGCCATCTCACGAGCCCACTCCTGGACAGGCAGGAGTTTTTCAAAATCATCTGTTTAGTTTGAAAATCCCGGCAGATTTATTTAACCAGATCCTCCCTTGAGTTCACAGATATACGTCCTGGATGGTTGGTTACAGAGTCGGCAGGTTTCAGCCCAAAAACAGAGACACCTCCAGCCAGAGCGGAGCAGCTAATCAGTGAACTGTGCAGGCGTGAACCAAATGTGTCAGGTCAGGTCAGAGACTGTCAGCAAACCTAACAGTGAACACACACACACTCATAGCATATAGCCAGCGAAGCGTAGATACATGCCTGATCGCACGCCTCATACCGGACGCTTATTTCTCCGCGCCAGACACAAAGCGATCCAAATTCTCCTCTTGGCTCTCTCTCTCTGATTGAAAGAGACAGGAGTATGAAAAACGGTAGTAAAGTAAAGTGTGTGTGTGTGTGTGTGTATCACTCTCTCTGTCCGTCCGTCGGTCTCTCTCTCCGTGTGCCTGATCGCCTGTCTCACTTTGAGAAGTCAAGACTGCCAAAATCACCATGAACCTGGCTGTTTTGTTTAAGTAAAGTAGCCACCAACACTGTGGTCTTCCTGTATGGGATTGCCTGCCTGGCTCGTCACATTTGCTCGTGTCTTGCGTAAAAAATAGAGGAGACGCCGAAACGATCCATGTAGCGTGCGGGCCGTAGCCGCCGCCGCCGCTCCATGCCCCAGTATGAGCAGACTGATTGGATAACATGGGCACCCACTACGCGGCTATACACGCCCGTTGTTTTTTCACTGTAAAAGGTTATTCATGTTACAAAACATATTGGAAAGGATCGGATGTGTCGGATGAGATGGACTTATGAAACATCAGGCATTCAGAGATCTTCTGTCGGAGGCCTAAGAGCTGCGGCTTAATTCATCCATGTTATACAACTGAGCCCGCAAAGGCCACGGGCCGGGGTTACAGCGTGGCTCAACAACAGATGCTGGCAGGATATTTAGAACCGGCAGCTAGAGAACTAATCCCAGGCTGGGACTGAATGACAATGAGTCCACATTCATTTATTCCACAATTCCAGAAGGAAATTTCCATTTGCATGGATTGTAAACTTCTATTTTGAAGAAATGATCTCACTTTATGGTCCTTGCACACTAAACATGATACAGTTTATTGGTTTTTGAAGAGACTTTTGACATATTAAAAGATTCAGGCGCTGTCCTCTCAGTTAACGGGAAACAAACCAACTTATGGATGGGACGTAAATAAATGATTAATTAAGGAAATTATGGAATAGTTACTTGATCAAATTATGTTTTTGGATTTTGACAATGTTTTCTGTTATCGTATTGTATGGTTGCATATTAAAAAAGACTATTTCAAACACTTAATAAGGCTATTTTTGTAATTAAAGATGTAAAAGGTAGTGGACATTTAAAAAGGGAACTCCTTTCTGACAATTTGAAAGGAGTACCCTTTCAAATTGCTCAACATTTCTTTATTGAGCTTATTCTTGCTTTTTCTTTTTTCATAATGAACGTTTGTGTCTTGTGATTATGTTTTTTATTTATTCTTTTGTATGTTGTTTGCAATAAAACGTCGGTAACACTTTACTTGAAGGTATCTAAGAGTGACATGACATGGTCATGACCCCTAACCATAACTTGTCATGACAAAACCCAAAAAGAAGCGTTATGTCATGAACATTCATGACGTAGATACGTAGATACCTTCAAGTGAAGTGTAACCGAAAATTGTTTCTTATTCTTTTTGGTTTGGTGCACTAGACGGGTCAAAATGTATTCTGTAAAAACCTCAACTGATATGCGGACCAGATAAAGAATTTCCCAGCTTTGACCCGTAGGCCTTAAATCAATTCAGCTGTTATCCTAATAAATGTATATTTTATTGTGTGTATAACTGTATAACTAGTCTTTCCTGATATATAGCTCAGTGTAAATTATTTCAGGGAGACCTAATTTAATCAATGCTTTCCAACCTTAATGGAGTCAGCTGGTGGAGGCGGTCACCTTCCTGCTAAACCAATCAGAATCACAAATTGCTTTAAAAAATCGGTTTCTCCCTTTGCTATCAGCTGTCGTTGCAGGCAAAGAATGCAACCCTCCACCCCCCCCCCCTTCCACCTACAGTCCTCTACCCCAGCTGACTGGTCCGGAGCCTCCTCCGGTCTGGTCTTCGGGCTGCTTTCGGAGTCTAGATTCCATCGGGGGGTCTGATGGTTCTCTATCCCTATACTCTGTATATACAAAATATCCGTATAGCGATGGAGTCTAATTGTCAAAGACTTTGTACATTTTATACATTTTATGCATTTTGTACAATAAACCTCATTTGCACATCTGCAAACATGTCTCTCCTGATTGAATTGTTTTTTCAAACTTGTTGTCTTTACGGCCAACTGATGCTGACTTTAATCAGACTTCACACAGCTCCCTCTGGAGACACTACTGTAAAGTGTTCCCAAAGAGTTTTATTCATTCCTTCATTTAAATAAAACAACAAAACATACACAAAAAACTACTGAAAGAAAAAGAACACAAAGTTCAAAAACAGCTCTGTAACTAAAACAATTAAGCAAGCAACAAATGTTATTCTCACATTTTTGTTTTATTTACTCGTTCATTAAAAGGCAGAATATTCCCACAGACCTTTGGGGGGTACTCACCCTGGGATCCCTCCGGACTCCAGTTTGTTGGCGATGTCGACGTCCCAGGACCAGACGTCAAATTGCCACTTCCTGAGTCCCAGCACACCGCACAGCACCGAGCCTGAGTGGATCCCAATGCGCATGTCGATGTCGTGTTTCGTACGCGATCTCACGTATCTGGAAGAAGAAGAAACAGAAAGATCCATCAGAACGATCAAAAAGTATAAAACGTTCAAGTTGCAACTAGCGATTGTTTTCATTGTTGATTAATCCGTCAATTATGTCCCCGATGAATCGATTAGTTGTCGGTGAAAAATGTTTGTCAGTGTTTTCCTAAGAGACGTTATCTCGGGCTTCGGAAAACACCGATCGACGTTTTTCACCAACTAATCTAAAACTAGTCTGTCGATTATTTTCTCGACTAGTTGTTTGGTCTCTAAAATGTCAGAAAATGATACAAAAAAATTGGATCAGTGTTTTGCCAAAAAAGCCCAGGAAGACGTCCTCAAATGTCTTGTTTTGTCCAGAGGAGAGACGACAGTAGAACATATTCATACTTAGAAAGCTGGGATCACAGAAGTTTTTATTTATAAATGACTCAAACCGATAATCGATTAACAAAAATAGTTTGCCATTAATTTAATAGTTGACAACTAATCGATTCATATTTGCAGCTCTAACATGCAACGACACTGGTGTAGTCCTATGTTGAATACTAATAATATTTTCTTGTAATTAAAATTAATCTTTAAATTGATAAAGTGTAATAGGGTATGAAGGTCAAAATGAATATTTAATGATGACAATGTATGTTGTAGTACAATATAAAATATGTATATTTCTTTAGTTTTTTTATTCCAGGGGTAACTTTGGGTCACTGTGTCTCTGTGCATTAAATCAGAAAATTAATATACATGAAATTGACCTTCGGCTCACCAGAACACAGATAACGCTGACAGGCAAACAATGTTCATAAATTCACCAAGAAATGAGCAACACACATTTCATGGGTATCAGCGAGCTTGAAAAATAGGGGGAAAAAACATTTCACACCTGTTAATACATTTGTTTCTCATTTCGTGGGTTATTATCCCGGAACACAATAAGAAGCCGGAACACCTGAGGCTGAAAAAAAAGAGCAAACGTCGGGCTGTCACACCCGTCCCTGCCTCCGGGCCCCGTTTAATGCTTCAAAACAGCAGTGATGAATGTGAGGTGAAAGGCATTGTGGGAGTTTGTGACAGGTGCTTAAAGTCAGTGAAGTGCTGAACGACGCCCGGGGCTGGAAATGAACTCAAGACGAACAGTTAATCATAACAATGGAGAAGGATGATAACACCAACTCCTGCTGTTTATCATCAGAGTGCACATGCCGGATACCTTATGTTCAAAAACTCATATTACTGCTGGTAAACTTCCCTAATAAGAAACTTTTTCAATATAGGATTCAATACGTATTATTGATCAGCCACCCAGGAATCATGAAAAGGGCACCTGCCAACACGTTCTCACTCCCAACTCGTAAAAAACATCCCCGGGATGCACCGGGCACAGCAGCAGGTCGGTGAGAGCAACAAGGTAGCGCGTGGTATGAAAAACCCAGGTTGGTGTGGGGGTGGAGGATGAGTCAAACAACACAGGACTTCCACCCAGGAGACCGGGGCTCTATACAGGAACAACAGGAACATTTGATATGCATCAGAGGTGTGGACAAATGAGGCACTAGACCTCTTTGTTAGTTAATTAGGTCACCTCTTGTCAACACGAACATCATCATCAAAAGAATAAAAAAAATTGGGAAATAGGAGTAAAGAGTACACCCATTAAATTCTGGGTTATTAAAATAGCACAAAGGCAGCTGCATGTATGAACACAAATAAGTATCACACAAGAATAACATGAATTATGTAGCGGACTCTCCAGGTGACCAAGCTGCTGATGGACGCAGAGCTCTCCGTCCACCGGAGCTCCGACTGCAGCATTAAATTGAGACAGGTTTATAAACTGTAAAAATAAAAACGTCTTATGTGACGCGTTATAAATACTTTTCCCCGTGACAACTGATGCGAGCCATTTGGGAGTAGCCTACGCAAGTTTTTAGTGCTTTAGCGGCATTGCCCTGACTCCCTGAATATGCAGAGACGTCGTCTCGCTCCGCCTCTCTGCTGAGGCCCGTTCACGTAACAGCACCAAGCTGCTAATTAACTTCATGCTTCATGCTTCATCCACACAAAGCACACTATTATCGCCACGAGTGACAACTTTATTTGGCTTGTTGGTAACACTTTACAATAAGGTACACAAAAAATAGATAGTTAATGATTAGTTACTGTTTTTGAAAGAATAACAAATGATTAGTTACTGTTTTTCAGAAGGGTAGTTAAGTGTTGTTGTTAAGTGTTACTGGCTTGTTTTCTGTATTCTTAGTTCTTTTAATTAATGATAATAATTCATCTATCGTTTAAGCAATATGCACCAAGCTGCAAGTGCAGCACAGAGTGGTCGCCTGTAAGCAGCTCACCATATTGCCTTAATAGTATACAGTACAAATCTCACAGCTTATCCATCACTAATCCCACTTTTTCCCTCATGTCAGTCCTCCTCTCTTCCCTCACTGTCACGCTGAAACTGATGCAATGGAGCCAAAATGCTCCAGCGACAAAGAAGATAATCGAAATGGAAGAAAAAAAGGCCTCAGGCTTTAAAACGCTAGGGTCAGTGAGCCTTTTCATAAGTAACCACAGAGCAATTGTGTGTTGTAAAGGAGTGATTGGATGATTGGAGACTTTATTTCTGCTGCATACCTCCTTTCTTACATAAACTGAAGATTACACAGTCATTTATGTGTCAGGATTCATGAGTTTATAAGATCTGTAAATCCCTGTTGTGTAATCATAAAATATGACACCATCGCTGAAAATATCCCAGTGATGTATGGATATGTGATATGGTGGTTCAGACTGTAACCATTTTCTTGTTATAGTTTTATTACTTGCAAACAATATATGTCTAACTCAGGGGTGAGCAACCAATCAGAGAGAGCCATTTTGGCCATTCAAAATTAAAGAAATCTGTCTGAAGATGCAAAACAAATTTGAGCTCAATAATAATAGTAACAGTCCATTAGGTCTAAATTAGCCTATCAACATTACTAATGTCTACATTAGTAATGTTGACATTCGTATTTTAAATATTGATGTTTGTTGCCATTTTTATTGCCTTGTCTTTTGAACATTCAATCCCATTCAAAGTACATTTGCTCTCTTTCTCTCATCCCCAGCCAGATACTTACAAATGCAGTGTGCTTCTTCCGGCAATGTCTTTAAATATTAATTTGTTTGGATTTGGAATCCATAGCTAATCCATGGAAACTCAAAACCGCTATCAAGGTTTGGCGAAATTAGGAGGACAAGGCACCGGGCTATAGACACATGTAAGCTGTGGTGCACATTCGTACTTGACTGAAATGTTATGTAGCCTAAATGTAGAATGTAAGAATCACTATAGGCCAACAACAATAATACATGAAAACTAACATGTAAAAAAACTAGCAGCTCATTTCAATCAATGATATTTCTTTGTCAAAGCCACATGGAGCCACTGGAGAGGGGCAAAGGAGACGCTGGTCGCCGACCCCTGGTCTAACTTAATGTTTGCAGGTAGTTGGCCTAGCTACAGTACATCTAGTCTCCCATTGCCAGACCTTCCTCCACACGGCGCGGAGAAGGAGGCGGGTTCTGGAATTGAAATGGCTGTCGAGTGTGTGATGAGAATTTTACTTTAAAAAGAAGATAAATATAATTCGGTTCTAGCTCAGAGTTTAGAACGTCAACAAAAAGAAAGAGGAAGGTGATGGATATTCGGCCGAAAATGAGGGAGAGATCTTAATATCAAGAACTCTTTGAACCTTTTGACTGTATTTGTTACTGGTGTTCTGTAGAAGCACAGCCAGGGGGCAAAGGCTTGCAAATGCAAATAAAGCAGGCCAGCGGCTTTAGATCAAAGACCTGGCATTTCAGTTTGACTTGCACTTCCCCAGGGTACAATTTTCTGAATTAATGTAAAAACAATATGCTCATTATAGATGCAAACTTGCCTGGGAATCATCATATCTTTAAGTTTTGACAGTACATCCCTGGGTATAATGCAAACAGGAAGTGATAATAGCTCATTTGGCACACTTTAAATGCCGGCAATTTTCCCCCCCTCCTCACAGCCTGGCATTCGAAAGATGGATACTTTGCCAATATTCAACCAACTTTGTATCATGATAATGTTGGTAGTATGTGTAAATGAACAATCTTAAACTTCATTAACTTATTTTTGTGTTGGACCAGGGTTTCTGCAGGTTCTGCACCAAGTCAAATTTAGGACTTTTTAAGACCATTATGAATGAATTCCTCATTCAACATCAACTAAACCCTAAATTCAGTTGTTTCAAGCCTCATATTGCTAAGCTTGCACTTCCCCAAAGCTGAAGAATAAAATCCGTTTTATACTTGTGACACAAACCTGAAGGAGACTTGCGCCAATAACACTAAAACTGCAATCTGAGTTACATGTTGGTCTCATGTGTAATCATAATACAGAAAAGGTATATTTGGACTAGCAAAAGAAAGAACTACAACACCACGGAATAAAATAAAATGAGCATAATAAGGTAGTGGTGCATGGACGTAGGAAAATTAGGACCTGTTTACAATTATTTAAGACCTAGAACACAATACTTGAGTGAATGTCAGACTTTTTAAGGCCAAAAATGTAGATTTTGAAATTTTAGACTTTTTAAGACCTTGCGGAAACCCTGTTGACCCACCAGAGTCTCCATCCCTACAGTTAAAAACAATAACCACCATAGCAACGTCATGGAGGCGGCCAGTACCTGATGGTTTTGATCATGCTGAGGCCCATCTCCACACAGCAGTGGGCGTGGTCCTGTCTGGGCTCGGGGAGACCAGACACACAGTAGTAACAGTCTCCCAGGATCTTTATCCGTAGACAGTGGTTCTCCTGCAACGGACCAATCACATCAGTTCACAGGCAAACACGTGGCACTCTGCACGTTGGCAGCAATGTTAGGGCTGCACGATATATGAAGGAAAATATGCAATAATGTTGAATATCACAATCACAACGTTACTTGTGCTAACTTAACATATATTAAAGTGTGTCTTTCTGCTGCTTTCAGTATTCTGCCTAATATAACAAATTGCTTTTAAATTTAAAATAGGCCTGGACACGCTCAACTCACATAGATACTTAAAAAGCTTTGGCGGCTGGGTGTTGGATCCTAAAAGTGAATAACAATATATAAAGCTACTAGGACAGCACTCCAAGTTGATAGTTGGCAATAAACTATCAAATTGGAGTGCTGTACTAGAAGCTTTATTTATAATTACTGTTGAATTTAAAACAAATGAAAGGAAATCATTTCCAACAAATTGGACATTGAATTGAATATAAAGACACTACTTTTCTTTCACTACTAAAAAAATTTTCTGCTGATATTTTCTTTCAACTAACACAAAAAATCTTTGTGTCTTTCACAATGTGTTTATTGCGTCAGCTGATATCGCAATGCTTATTAAAAAAAACTGTATATTGTGCAGCCCTATCACATACAATACATTCATTTAATTAACGTTACAACACACAGACATATATATATATATTATATATATATATATATATATATATATATATATATATATATATATATATATGTATATAGTTATATGTGATCTAAAATGAAAACATGCAAGTGGCTAATTAAAAAAATAAACCAGTGAAAACTATTTCCACATCAGGTAGTTCTGCAATAACTGTGTAATCCTGACAGCTCTTCAATCTTAGATCAGACACACAGCCCAGCCCTACAGAGTCAACCTTAAATCAATTATTCGCTCAGTTGTTTCTGAATAAAAAATGTATTAGGCTATACTTGAGTTTCTTTATTCAGCTGTCATGAGCTTTGGCAGCCCTGAGAGGCTGTCAGAAAAGATAAGCTCCGAAAAAGGACACAATCGAGCAGGCAGCAAAGTCACGTCTGGGATTAAAAGTGTTTTAAAGACTTGTTTTTCTATGATATTAAAAACGAAGCGTGTAGAAAGTAAGTTGTTTCAGTCTGACCTGGAAGGAAACGCCCTACTCTAAGGGCTTTTTTGACAGCTTTTTCAACCAACTTTGTATCATGATAATGTTGGTAGTATGTGTAAATGAACAATCTTAAACTTCATTAACTTATTTTTGTGTTGGACCAGGGTTTCTGCAGGTTCTGCACCAAGTCAAATTTAGGACTTTTTAAGACCATTATGAATGAATTCCTCATTCAACATCAACTAAACCCTAAATTCGCTAAATGACGAGCGGCGTGGCGAGACCTGTCGTTTCCATAACAACAAGCCGAACTAGAGAAGTGCAGGTAGATGAACTAGTTGTGCCAGTCTCAGAAGACAGCAAGTTATATGGTTTGAGTGGTGCTCCCTGGTCAGAAAACTTCGATTTGTTTTATCTAACGTTAGCATTAGCACCGCCGCTTCTCTCTGTTCTTTCTCTAGATTGCTCCACCGCTTTGTTTTTAACTACTGTCGTTTCTCTCTGCGATTGCTAGCGATTTGTTTTATTAGCGTTAGCATTAGCCGTTTCTCTCTGTTCTTTCTCTAGATTGCTCCACCGCTTTGTTTTATCTTGCGTTAGCATTAGCACTGCCACTTCTCTCTGTTCTTTCTCTAGATCGCTCGACCGCTTTGTTTTAACTAGCGTTAGCATTAGCACTGACACTTCTCTCTGTTCTTTCTCTAGATTGCTCCACCGCTTTGTTTTATCTTTGTTTTAACTAGTATTAGCATTAGCACTGCCGTTTCTCTCTGTTCTTTCTCTATTGCTTGACGATTTATTTTATCTACCGTTAGCATTAGCACTCTCTCTCTTTTGAGTGGGCAAATGTCTAAGTTCCTGGAAAATACAAAATACAATTTTGAAGAATCCTGTATTTTTGAGGTGTTTCTGTCAAATCAGACTAATCTCTCCATAACTGATCGCCAACCAGAAACTGCAGTTTCAGATTCTTTTAACCATAAAGACGATCTTTCCCAAACCTTAACTGAGGCCAAAGCTAAAGCATGGGTGAGTGTTTGATGCTGGAAACATACAGGACTAAATTGTGCATGTAAAAGAAATAACAGTGATACATGCATCTGGGGTCCGAAGAGAAATCACTCACATGTGCGAGGCGGTCGAAGCGTGCAAAGAGTTCATTCAACATTCGCACCAGCTCCTGCGCTGACAGCGTCGTGGAGAGGTTTGTGAAGCCTTTAACATCTGCGAAAAGAATGCTGAATAAAATATGGAAATGTCACTTTAATATCCAGGTCATCCAAATATGTATTATATTGTATGCTACTGAAACATTAAGTCCTGTTTTCCCTGCATAATCTGACATGAAGATGTATGAAACTTCATTCTAATGAGTCTCAGTCAGCTGGTACCAGCAGGTCTAACAAATCCCAGCTCCCTTAGGCCTACTTCACATGTCCATGGGTATAGTTGTAAACTGGGTTTAATATGAGAAGACAACAGCCAATCAGAAGCCTGAATAAAATGGCCTCAATCAGACACCTGACGCTTGGTCAGGTGTCTTTGGTGTTTGTTATTGCCTCAAAAAGTGTCCTTGGTTGAGACTCTTGTTTTTTTTTTTTACATAGAGTAACTGCTCTGCAGTTTTTAACACTTTGGTACAAACACAATTAACATCAATAACTGTTTCTCTTTGGTAAACATGAATATGTGCTCACTTTTGTGTGTTGGATGTGACAGATTTTCCTCAGTGCCCTCTTGAATGGAGTGTACTTTGAAGCCAAACTGGTGTAGTTTATTTTCAATTCAAATTTATTGTCATTCAACATGTTAGACACACAGAGGACGACATTTGCTCTCAGGATGGATCAAATCGCCTGCGTGCCCTTATCTGCCTCTTCTGCGCGATGGCGCCGCTGTGTTTTAATGTGCTGGGTGATGTTATTTTCCCATTAAAATCAATGCAACACACCTTACAAAAAGCGTGGAGGTCGTCGATATGACTAGGTAAGATGCATGTAGATTGTCACGCCCAACACTTTTGAAATTTGCAGCTATATTTTGATTTTGTTGCGGGAACAACGCCTTCACCTGCCATTTTTATCGGCTCGCTTTCGGATCTGAACTTTCCGTGAAGCTTGCGCAGAGATCTCTGTGCAACGGGGTTAGAGGTTGCCAGTTTGAGGTTTGTAGGTTGCCAGTTTGAGGTTTGTAGGTTGCCAGGTTGAGCTGACAAACTGGTTGAACATTGTATATGGTGTGTGGATTGTGTGAATATGAATCGTTTCATACGAGATCTGGCAACTGGTCAACATTAGACAAACATGTTAGTCCGATTATTTATGACGGAGTTTGGGCCATGCAAATTATGGGAGTTCCCCGGGAGGGGTCCGGGAGATAGGGTTAAAAAACGGAGAAAACGGGGGTGTTTTCAGCTATGCCCTAATGCTGTGTGTCCATTGTCAGCGCAATGCATTCTGGTCGCGTCGTGAGATCTCTGGAGAAGCGGGGCGTCAGTTGCCCGCTCCTCATTTGCATAAAGTTGAATTCAGTCAACTTTATGCAAATGAGGAGCTGGCGAAAATCTTTTAAACTGACCGTTGTCCATTTGAAACAAAGACAGATTCAGCAGCAACTGTATGGCCTCATTCTTGATCAAAATGTTTTCAGAGAGTCGTTTAGGTAAAATATTTTCATTGGTGTTCCGAACAAGCCGCCATTATGGTCGGTTTTGAAACTCGGGAGCAGCCAGCCCCACGTGACGCGTTCGTCCAATCAGCTGCGGCCATCACGGTTGTAGGAGGGTGGAGCCTGTTTTCTTTGCTTGTCAGCGTTGAGTGACGAGAGACTGGTGGCAAGCTTAATAGCATGCAGTGCTTGGAAGCGAGGCGATCTCATCAGTGAAAACAACACGTATATGGACATGTACCATTACCCTAACCCAACATATCTTGTGCCCACTTCAAAAAACACAACACTTGAGTTGCTGCTGATTATTACTGCAAATGTCGACAACATTTCTAAGCCTATGTCTGGCGGCCTCACCTGACATTCTCGTAGCGGTGGATGTAGATTCTGTGAAACTGATGCTGGAGGTGTTCGTCCTCTACATTTGTCATGTCGTTGATCATTTCCAAAACTACAAAACGTGGCAGGACTGATAACACCAGTCGCTCCTGTGGGGGACATAAAGCAATCATATTAGTACTCTGAAGCAACGACAAAAAATGAATAATCAGATATTTGGATAATCTAAAAATGGCATCATCTGTAAAACACCTGCACTGCAGAAATGTCATTCTTATAAAGTCATTTCCATTGATCATTGACTCTTTTTTTTTTTACTTTTCCTTGAAAAAAGTGAAAGGAATCAGCCGCATATGAGACATAATTTGAACCTGTTTCCAATATGCATATCCAATATATGTCCCCATGAGGTCTAAAGACATTTGTACATTAATTTTTTTAATTAAACATTTTAACCCTTGTGTTGTCCTCCTGTCAAAATTGAAAATCTTTTGTTGACTTTTTTTATCAATGTTTTTAACTTTTTCTTACGTTTTTGTCCCTTTTTTCAACACTTTTGACACTTTTTTTACATTTTTAACACCATGTAACACTAAATTATTAACTTTAGTTTTACAGTTATTTTTGGTATTTATGGTCAATAAAGCTCATTTATAGGAAATTATACCTAATGTTTGAGTTAGAAAAGCAGAAATTAGGAATTATTTAGACTAAAATTAAAGGAATGGATGTTGATGATAATCACAGACTGGAATATGTCAACTTTTACTCAATACTATTTCAAAAACACTTCCATTTGTTTTACAATGCTATAAAATTGAATAAGACGCCCCAAAATGAATGAAAGTAGAGATTTGTACTTGGCAAAGAGTGTTGGGTGGAATCAATCATGTTATTTTGGGGAATTAAAAAGAACATTGATATAGGACAACATGGGGACAACATGGGGACAACATGGGGACAACATGGGGACAACATGAAGGACAACATGAGGACAACATGGGGACAACATGAGGACAACATGAGGACAACATGAAGACAACATGAGGACAACATGAGGGCAACATGAGGGCAACATGAGGGCAACATGAGGACAACATGGGGACAACATGAGGGCAACATGAGGGGGACAACATGGGGCAACATGAGGACAACATGAGGACAACATGAGGGCAACATGAGGACAACATGAGGACAACATGAGGACAACATGAGGGCAACATGGGGACAACATGAGGACCACATGAGGACAACATGAGGACAACATGAGGGCAACATGAGGGCAACATGAGGGGGACAACATGAGGGCAACATGAGGGCAACATGAGGACAACATGAGGACAACATGAGGACAACATGAGGACAACATGAGGACAACATGGGGACAACATGGGGACAACATGGGGACAACATGAGGGTTAAATGTATTTGTATAAGCCCCATGTGTTTCATATCAAAACGTTCACAACAAAGCTTTTTGTATAATGAATTAGTTCCAGAGCGATGTCTAACGTGATATCTTGGCCCCTAAAGCTGAAAAGTTACCATTTGGAAATTTCTCAGATTTCTTGTGAAAACAAGACTAAACTCAATTGTTTTGGTGCTTGAAGTTTACAAAGGTCTTGGGTTCACAAAAGTAGCGTAATATATGAATACAATAGTAAATAAATGTCTAAAATGGTATTTTGTAATATCGCTTTTTGAGTAGGAATTTGGTCAAACCTCGTTTGGACTCGCCGGTGCATCTTTTGCTCTCAGAGGGTTAACAACGTCTCTATAAATGTATTTTTTTGAGTGCATCAATCATTCCATGAGGGTACATTTTCTAGAATATTTTTAGTTTTTTACACTGGCAGACTGTTTTTTTAAATATTACTATTACATACTATAATAGATACAATAATGTACAAATAATTATTGATACATTTAAGGTTGTTTTTTTTGCAGCAAAGTGAAACTTTAAGTTTAAAAACTTGATTTAGAGGTTTGTAGATTCTCTAAGACAGTGACTTACACGGCATCAAGATTAAGAGCAGAGAGGAATTACATGGAGACACAAGTCAAAAACTATCAGAATCTTGTAAAAAAAAACAAATTACATAATAGAGAAATGATTTAAAAGATGCCTGTGCCAGCCTAAGCTCCTGCAGCAGGATTGTCCAAAGCCTCCAGGCCCACAAAAAAAACCACAACCAACCAAATCTGTCTCGTGGTTGTTTTTTTTCCAATGACGCAGTGCCACTTGGCAAATAAAGACACAGATTTGGAGTGGGAGCCATGCAGCGTCCCTCAGTATTTTTTGGCCTGGGGGGGGACCTGCACCG
The DNA here is from genome assembly GCA_026937815.1 of Etheostoma perlongum. NCBI lineage: Eukaryota > Metazoa > Chordata > Actinopteri > Perciformes > Percidae > Etheostoma > Etheostoma perlongum. The sequence continues at coordinate 2,118,638 of CM049382.1, read as the reverse complement.
GCGCCAAGCAACTGCCCTCTTTACATACTGAATGCATTCAAACCAAGACTCACGTTTCTCTACCCAGAAGTCCTGTCCGGGATGTCAGCACACAGCATGCTAATGATCACAAACCCAGCTGGACGGACAGCAGGACAGAGGGACACAGACTCTCAAATCGTCACTTCATCTACTCTTGAGTCTCTAGCTTCTGATAACGCAGCCGCATTGTCAAAAGACATGTAAACAATTTGTGTTGCTAGGCCACGCGGTTGTGGTCTGAGCGTCTTATAAGGGGATTAAAGTCCTAGACATAGGCCTGCTAATGAAGTGAGAGGACGGCTGGAGCGGCCGCTCTCGTTATCGAATATCGCGCGAATGGGATTACATTGTTAGTAGCTGAAAGCGCACTGCGCTAAAGACGCCAAGGAGACCTCGTAATAGTAAATGTTGTTGTGTTTGTACGTTTTATGGATGTATGATGCTAAAACAAGGGGGCCGAAAATACAACTGAATACATAAAATACAACAACGCCCCCTTTTGTCCCCCTTGTTTCGCCGGGTATGGGTCAAACAAACAAGTTTTAAAGATTAAAGTGCACGGCACGTCTCTCTCAGCTCCCTGTGGAAGACACTTTAAATAACTCAACCTGACCATAAACCTATTAGTGTCAGTTTTATATTTTTTAGCACTATTATGTGCTTGCACGGAAAACGAATCGCTGTGCAACTGATGTTATTCAGAATCAACTTTATTTGCCGGGTATGCGGACACATAGGAGGAATTTTGCTTTGGATCATCATCATCATCATCATCATCATCATCATCATTATCCTTTCCTTCAGTTATCAGGCTACTAAACACAACCTTGTGCACTTGTTCTCATTACTTATGTACTTCTTTATTTATTTACATGGATGGGATGACCGTGAATATGAATTGCTCCCTTAGATGTTATTATTTAAATTTCTTTTGATTAACATTTTGGTTATTTTATTTTTAACACAAAACATAAAACTCATGACATTGACACCCAACCTGCCCCCCCAACGAAAAACACTCCTGTGGGTTGTCTTAAGTCCAGTTCAGTCCAAAGATTTGCGAGACTAGTTAAAATCTGCAAATACTTGCAACGTGTCGGCCTGCCAGTTCACAACAATGTAACGAGACAAGACCATGTATCATCTCCATAGCAACAACTCTTTGTACTAAATGTAAACTCCGACTTCCAGGTTTTTTTTGTAGCTGGATATATTATTTGTCTAAATATGAATGTGGATGATGTTGGTGATAGTGCTTGCTACAGTTGCATTTCTAGTGATGAATCGGCAAAACTGTTTTGTTTCTCTGATTCATGACCCTGTTTTAATGCCGCTGGTCGCTTCCTCTCTTTAGTCACTCTCAGGCTCGCTCCACCACACCCCCGCTGGTGGACCCCTCAATGGGCCTCCATCCATCTGCCATTTCCACCAGTTAACCGTTTGTAACAGAAATAAAATGGATTATGGATGCTTTTATTGTAGCTGACTCCACCAGCTGACTTCTCTATTGGCTGTTGAACAGGAGACGTCTCTTACGTCCTAAAACCAGCCTCTGGAGACTCCACCAGCTGACTTCTCTATTGGCTGTTGAACAGGACGCCCTAAAACCAGCCTCTGGAGACTCCACCAGCTGACTTCTCTATTGGCTGTAGAAACAGGAGACGTCTCTTACGTCCTAAAACCAGCCTCTGGAGACTCCACCAGCTGACTTCTCTATTGGCTGTAGAAACAGGAGACGTCTCTTACGTCCTAAAACCAGCCTCTGGAGACTCCACCAGCTGACTTCTCTATTGGCTGTAGAAACAGGAGACGTCTCTTACGTCCTAAAACCAGCCTCTGGAGACTCCACCAGCTGACTTCTCTATTGGCTGTAGAAACAGGAGACGTCTCTTACGTCCCCTAAAACCAGCCTCTGGAGACTCCACCAGCTGATTTCTCTATTGGCTGTAGAAACAGGAGACGACGTCCTAAAACCAGCCTCTGGAGACTCAACCAGCTGATTTCTCCCTAGAAAAACCAGTCCTAAAACCAGCCTCTGGAGACTCCACCAGCTGACTTCTCTATTGGCTGTAGAAACAGGAGACGTCTCTTGTCCCTAAAAACCAGCCTCTGGAGACTCAACCAGCTGATTTATCTATTGGCTGTAAAAACAGGAGACGTCTCTTACGTCCTAAAACCAGCCTCTGGAGACTCCACCAGCTGACTTCTCTATTGGCTGTAGAAACAGGAGACGTCTCTTACGTCCTAAAACCAGCCTCTGGAGACTCCAGCGTCAACATAGGTTGGTTTGAGTCGAGCTGAGACGGGTCGGTTCAGACCACTAAAACGGTTTTGTCTAGTCGCTAAATCTTGGTTCTGAACTGGGCTGTGGAGGGGAGGAATAAACAACTGATACAGTTTGGAGGACCTGTTGGACTGCAGTGTTTGATTATCATAAGCTTGCTGGCTTAGGTTGCTTTTATGTTGTGCTTAAAAACACATTTGTGCAGTTGATGTGAAAAATATGATAATGTTTTGTTTCCCTATTTGGCTTATGATGCAGACTGTACCGTTTTCCAGTACAAAATGAACCTACAACCTTTGTGAATTCAGCGGAGCTGCATGACGCCTGCTGAGAGCTCTGAAGGGCCTCTTCAAACCTCGAGCACCAGCGGAGAGAGAGGAAGGGAGAGAGATAGAGGGAGATAGAGGGAGAAAGGGAGGAAGAGAGAGACAGAGAGAAAGAGAGTGAGGGAGAGAGCACCCGGCTCCATTCCTTCTTTACTAAATCAAAAGCACATCTATCTTCATTCATCATTGTCACATTTGAATGAAAAAACTGTCCAGAGATGATGTTTCATCCTCACTTAAAAAAAAAAAAAGTTAAACTCATTCCAGTTTCTTAAATGTGAATATGTTCTAGTTTCTTCTCTCCTCTGTGACAGTAAACTGAAGATCTTTCAGGACGTCATCTATCAATCAAGAAAATAATCAACAGATTATTGAAAAATAATCATTAGTTGCAGCCCTAATTCAAAGGTCTAATTTGATATTTTTGATGATCTGTGGTTGGTTTAACAGTAAGTGTCCAGTCTGAGTCCAGTCCGATGTCTGGGGAAACGGTTCTGATTTATCCCAAAAGAAAAGTCCTGACAATCTGACAGCGCTAATTAAACCAGGTTAGCCTTTACTGTTCGTCATTAAATATTTTGACCTTGTATCTGTGCTGGAAAGCGGAGCCGTGTTTCCTCAAATTAAGGTCCAGACAGACAAACATTCCCGCGGAGCGTTGCTAATGCAGACAAAATGCTCCAGGCTTTGGTGCTGGAGACTCACTGCAAGAAATGTTGAGTTTACAAAAGTCACACTGAACGGTTGCTCAGTGTGGTGTTGTACAGTCAGTGTTTTTTTTAAATAATATTTATTCATAGAGCATACTTTATGAAAGTGCAATGCGTTCACTTGAAAACAAAAGCCCCGTTTTTACAAGTTCACTATCTCGTTAATTCAGAAAAACAGATATTCTGAAACTCTAAAAGTCGGAAAAACTGAAATTCAGAAAAACAAAAAACAGCTGTGAGTTAACAAAAAAAAAAGAAATGCTGTGAGAAGGTCATGCTTTATATTTCTATATTTGACACTAAAGGAGAATCTTGATGTTGTGTGTCTGCACCATTTACATAGAGAGTCTCCTGTCAATCAAACTGTAGCTACACAGATGCCTTTGATTCCACTAATAATCACATTTGAACAGAAATGTTTATAATTTATAATTTATATACCTCAGTGGCTTGACGCTCCCTTGAACATTTAACCCAAAGGTCCAAAGTCAAGTTCAGACCAAAGATTCACAACGAGACAATCACGTTACCGAACGTCTGAAGAAAAGGTTACCGGAACGTCTCAGCTCGACTCAAACCAGCTGGTGGAGTCTCCAGAGGCTGGTTTAGGACGTAAAAGACGTCTCCTGTTTCTACAGCCAATAGAGAAGTCAGCTGGTAGAGTCTCCAGAGGCTGGTTTAAGGACGTAAGAGACGTCTCCTGTTTCTACAGCCAATAGAGAAGTCAGCTGGTGGAGTCTCCAGAGGCTGGTTTAGGACGTAAAAGACGTCTCCTGTTTCTACAGCCAATAGAGAAGTCAGCTGGTGGAGTCTCCAGAGGCTGGTTTAGGACGTAAGAGACGTCTCCTGTTTCTACAGCCAATAGAGAAGTTAGCTGGTGGAGTCTCCAGAGGCTGGTTTTAGGACGTAAGAGACGTCTCCTGTTTCTACAGCCAATAGAGAAGTCAGCTGGTGGAGTCTCCAGAGGCTGGTTTAGGACGTAAGAGACGTCTCCTGTTTCTACAGCCAATAGAGTAGTCAGCTGGTGGAGTCTCCAGAGGCTGGTTTTAGGACGTAAGAGACGTCTCCTGTTTCTACAGCCAATAGAGAAGTTAGCTGGTGGAGTCTCCAGAGGCTGGTTTAGGACGTAAGAGACGTCTCCTGTTTCTACAGCCAATAGAGAAGTTAGCTGGTGGAGTCTCCAGAGGCTGGTTTAGGACGTAAGAGACGTCTCCTGTTTCTACAGCCAATAGAGTAGTCAGCTGGTGGAGTCTCCAGAGGCTGGTTTTAGGACGTAAGAGACGTCTCCTGTTTCTACAGCCAATAGAGAAGTTAGCTGGGGGAGTCAGATACAAACAGCTGGTCTGAATGGCAGCATTTTGGACGGGGGCTCAATCAGTTGAGTGAGCTAGAGAGGGACTGAAGAGAAGGAGCAGGTGTCAGAATAAAACAGTGAATTGATCATGTGTTGTTACATTAGCTCACACTAACTTTCCTTTTCTCAAAATAACTGTGAAATACAATTGATTTAGCCTGATTAATGACATTTTTGACATAATATAGCATTTAATTAAAGAGCCAAATTGCATGTGTTTCATCGTCAGCACTACTGAATGTCTCGGTTGGACATTTCTTGCAGTGTGCCGAGTGGACGGGGGCTGTGGTGTGTGTTTGCTCCACTGGACATGGTCTCTGGTTTGTGTCAGTGTCACATTAGCTTCGTTAGTTATTAGCACAGCTTGGTTTTAGCCGAGAGCGAAAGCCCTGCAGCAGCTCACGGACGTCTATCTTCATATTTCATTGAGATTGTGTTAAAGTTTCACTAGTCGACACTTTGCTCCTTCATTCTGCTTTCTTTATTGTCGGATATGGTGAATGTTTTCAGTTTAAAGTCAATTTAGTGTCAGCGTCAGAGCTATATTCACAATCTGTGCTTCTCCTCTCAACCGTAACAGCTTTATTCCAAAACAATAAAGATCAGTTTAGACTGAAAAGATGCATAATTGCCACTAAGAGTGCCTTCTTTATAGTCACATGGTGGGCATTTAGATGATACTCTCAGAACTTCTGCTGCTGTTGGGCAAATGAGTCCCTTCAGAAACGGGAAAGAAGTTTAAAGAAACATCTCTTAAAGAATGATCTCAAAGTAAGAAAACACTGATAAGAAGAGGGGAAATGTCCCTCTGATCCCAGTGGAATTAATGTAATTGGATGTTTGTCTTGATTAATTACAGTATAACCATATCATGCTCATTTCCATTATCATACATGTATTTTGGTTTCTACTAGAAGATGTCTACATGATTTTCTCCTCATATCGTCTGTCTTAACATACTTGTATTCACCCTCTGTCTGAAATGCTCCATTTTAGTGCCTGTCTCTTTAAGACCCCCCTCCCGAAAACGTCCAGTCTGTTGTGATTGGTCAGCGTTTCCAGTTCTTCCGCATCTGCGTTATCTGAGTCTCTGCACCGTTGCCACTACTGGATGTGAGTCGAGTGCAAATTTGAGTCGCGCATGCGTCACTTTGCGACAAGTAGCATACAAGATGCTAACAAGAGACTTCTGTAATGCCAACACAGTAAAAATGGACCTACTTAACCAAGCTGGTTCACTGCTAGCTTAGCTACAAGTTAGCATCATACACAACAAAGGCTGTCAGTTGAATGTTGTTTTGAGCTAACGTTAGCAATCAAACAATCATAGATAGATACAACATTTTTGAAATGACTGCTAGCTTAGCTACAAGCTAGCAACCAAACACAACAAAGGCTGTCAGTTGAATGGCGTTTTGAGCTAACGTTAGCGATCAAACAACCATAGAAGGCTACAACGTAATCATTTGCAATGATTCCCATCATCTGTTATTGTTTGTAATGAGAAGACTTTATTAGTTTACGGATTTCACAAATTCCAGTCTGACAGGTTATGCCGTAAACCGTTTAATCCGCACTTAAATCTGGTATAGTTGTGATATTACAACCGTACAGGAAGTCATGACGTCTCATTTAAAGGCACCGCTTCTGAATGCTGGGTCCATTTCTCTGTGGATTGAGCGATGTAATGCTTTCACAGTATTTACGTACTGTATATAGCACCTCAACCTGCTCTATAATCAAAAAAGACATGAAAATCCAACCTGTCTTGTTTTTTACAACATGGGACCTTTAAGGTCACTATTTTAACGTCAGGTTGGAGTGTTTCTTTGTAATGTTTTATCAAAGAAAATACATTGGAACATTGAAATGTATTTTGAAAATGTTCCCCATGTTTAAAACATACACTACCGGTCAAAAGTTTGGGGTCACTTATACATGTCCATATCACTCCATTATAGACAGAATACCTGCTAATTTGGGTGGGGGGGGCTGATCTTTAATGCAATATCTACATTGCCCATTACCAGCAACCATTCATCCAATGTTCCAAAGGCACATTCTGTGTACTAATCTATCATTTAAAAATAAAAAACTAGAAAAACATTGGAGAACCATTTTACTATTATGTAAGCCCATAATGTAATCTGATTACTGCCCTGGTTAAAAAAACAATGCAACTGATCTCAGCTGGCATTCTGTCTACAATGGAGTGCAATGGGGATTTCTATGTGACCCCAAACTTTTGACCAAACAACAAGTTACAAAATGACATGGTTTAAGAGAATCACCTAATTCGGGATGAGAGTGTAGATGTCATTGGTTGTTGTAGATGTTAAATTAGTTTTCACTATATAATCATATGATTTACTGAAAACTACGATAAGAGTAGATTCACACTGCATTCGTTTATTTAATCCATTTTTAGAGCAGCTTTAAATTCTGTAGCCTTGTTCTGCTTTCTGCTTGCACTTCCTGTCCACATCCTTCCTCCTATCACAGTCACACTGTCTGTGGACAGAAACGTGGCTCAGCTGTTCTTCTAGCATGTTGACAGAAATAACAGGCCCTGATTGGTTCACATTAAGGTGGCCTACTCGGGATGGGGCCCCATCTCAGTCCATTACAACAATCCCAAAGCTCATCAAAGCCAAACCCTTCCAGGAAACTCGACGCCGTAAAAGCTTCCTGTGGCTTCTCAGAGTCCTACAGTCTCAACTCCGCTGCGTAAACATAGTGTGTGTGTGTGTGTGTGTGTGTGTGTGTGTGTGTGTGTGTGTGTGTGTGTGTGTGTTGCCTTGTTGGGCAGTGTTTGCAGCTATGTGTGTCTGTGTGTCCACTGCACTGATGCACAGGATGTGTGCGAGCGGCGGATCGATGCTGCAGCGTCCGTGTTGTTCTCCTCTCAGCAGGCTCGTTAGCCGAGCTGCTAACATTCGGGCCTGTCAACTGAAAGCCATCCAATCGCTCTGCTTCCTTCATCAAAGTCTCATCACACTGATCTCCGTTGCTAAACAACAGAAAGTATAAACACATGGTTCTGTATTGCTGTATGGTTTGGGCCGCCTTAGTGGGCCAGTGGTTGTTAAACATCTTGGAACTAGGGCAGGGTATCATGTGGTTTTATTCCGACACCGGTGCTTAAGTGACAAAATGGTTTAAAAAAGCACAAAACGACGTAAATTATAGAGTGTGGTCTAGACCTACTCTGTCTGTAAAGTGTCATGAGAGAACTCTTGTTAGGATTTGATTCTATGAATACAATTTAATTGAATTTAATTGAATTAGTGTTAACTAGCGTTCCATCCAGCGATGCTTCTATTGCCTGTAACGTCCGTTTCGGAGCATCAGAGAGCATTTCAGTGGCACCGAAATGAGGCGCCGAAATCCCCGTTGCTAGTCGGTGCGGTAGATACCGATCGTTTAGGCACCAGTGCCATATTCGCACTGGGTTTTGGTAACAAACCCTACCTGTAAAGCACTCATATTATGCTTGATTTCAGGTTCATGATTGTATTTTGAGGTTGTACCAGAATAGGTTTCCATGGTTTCATTTTCAAAAAACATCATATCCACCTTGTGTGTTTAGGTCTCTGTTTTATCTCCAGAGTGAGACATCTCACTTCTATACTATCTTTGTTGGGAGATGCACGTGCTCAGTAGCTCGGTAAGAGCCCATCAGCTAGATAACTCTTTCTCCAGCTTTGGTCAGTCCAAGGCAGGATCAGCTGGGAGACTTCTTCTAGACCAGGGACACTTGTGGAATACCTGCACAACAGGGACAGGAAGTAGAACAGGGACAGGAAGTAGTTCTTTTGGAGATTATGGTCCACTAGTGGCTGCTGGAGCAGTGTTTTCCATTGAGAACGAGCTAGCATGCTACGGTTAGCCACCTCGTTTCTAGTGACGTAGAAAGCGGTGCAGATGTTGGATATCTCACCCGGAGACTGAAGACAGAGGACACTCAGAAACCGGATCTCACTCAAAACACCATGGATAGTTTTTTCCAAGTTTGTATACGTGTGGAAGCACCAGAGACACAAATTAACCCCCCAAATCCCAGAATGGGCACTTTAACTCTAATAGAACAGACTTCTGGCTGTAGTCTTGCTTACATGATCCCGTTACATTGGTCCAAAATGAAAACCATAAAAGCTAGAGCATTCATTCTTTTTGCAGCAGAAAGCCAAAGCTTGGGTCTTTCAGGTCGTGAGGATGTCATCCCGTTACGTGACATCCGGTCTAAAATGTGTACTTGTATGCTTGTGGTGGAGCTTGAGGAACAGTCAGCCGGTAGGATTCCTCCTCTGGGCAACATTAACACATGTACTCACAAATGTGAGCAGAGTTCTCATCTTTTTGTCATGTTGTGGGCTCACCTGTCTCTGGTTCTCTGTCTCGAGTCGCAGCCGAGCCTCGATGCAGCGCCGCGTCTCCAGGAAGGCCTGCCGCTGAGCGCGGTCCGACAGGTAACTGATGAATATCCCAGCGGTGTTCATACATATGAACAAGACAGCCTGAGCCGCTACCTGAAACACACACAGAGAGACACACGGAGGGTAAGATCACACAAACAGCTTGTTTTCTGTCTTATGTTGTTGTTGTTTCAGTTCACAAGTGAAGCCGTGGGTGTAAACAAACACACATATAAAAGAGACTTCAGATACAGTATTAGGGGACCACTAAGGTCTATATAAAAGAGACTTCAGATACAGTATTAGGGGACCACTAAGGTCTATATAAAGAGACTTCAGATACAGTATTAGGGGACCACTAAGGTCTATATAAAGAGACTTCAGATACAGTATTAGGGGACCACTAAGGTCTATATAAAAGAGACTTCAGATACATTATTAGGGACCACTAAGGTCTATATAAAGAGACTTCAGATACAGTATTAGGGACCACTAAGGTCTATATAAAAGAGACTTCAGATACAGTATTAGGGACCACTAAGGTCTATATAAAGAGACTTCAGATACAGTATTAGGGGACCACTAAGGTCTATATAAAAGAGACATCAGATACAGTATTAGGGACCACTAAGGTCTATATAAAAGAGACTTCAGATACAGTATTAGGGACCACTAAGGTCTATATAAAAGAGACTTCAGATACAGTATTAGGGACCACTAAGGTCTATATAAAAGAGACTTCAGATACAGTATTAGGGACCACTAAGGTCTATATAAAAGAGACTTCAGATACAGTATTAGGGGACCACTAAGGTCTATATAAAAGAGACTTCAGATACAGTATTAGGGGACCACTAAGGTCTATATAAAGAGACTTCAGATACAGTATTAGGGGACCACTAAGGTCTATATAAAAGAGACCTCAGATACAGTATTAAGGGACCACTAAGGTCTATATAAAAGAGACTTCAGATACAGTATTAAGGGACCACTAAGGTCTATATAAAGAGACTTCAGATACAGTATTAGGGGACCACTAAGGTCTATATAAAAGAGACCTCAGATACAGTATTAAGGGACCACTAAGGTCTATATAAAAGAGACTTCAGATACAGTATTAGGGGACCACTAAGGTCTATATAAAAGAGACTTCAGATACAGTATTAGGGGACCACTAAGGTCTATATAAAAGAGACTTCAGATACAGTATTAGGGGACCACTAAGGTCTATATAAAAGAGACTTCAGATACAGTATTAGGGGACCACTAGTAACTAAAGTAACTAGTAACTAAAATTGTCAGATGAATGTAGCGGAAAAAGTACAATATTTCTCTCTGAAATGTAGCGGAGTAAAAGTAGAAAGCAGCATGAAAAGAACAGACTTGAGTAAAGTACAAGTACCTCAAATCCGTACATTTGTACTTAGTTGCATTCCACCACTGACAACAACACACGTCAGTGACTGAGACAAACATGGCTGCCATCCTTCATTCTTTTGAAAGACAACTGCACGAAGACTAAAGGTCTTTATCAGTCGTGCTTCTGTACAGTGAAGAGCAGCTCGGCCCATTGAAGCAGCAGAAAGCACAGCTGATGTAACACTCTGCTACATGGGGGGGGGGGGATTTCATCACCACCTCCACCCGGCCGGCTTCCTCCCGCCTGCCGGAGCATCACATGACACAAGTGTTAAAACAGGTTGGCTGACAGATGAAAACCCTTCACTGGCTACACGCACTGCTTAACACACACACACACACACACACACACACACACACACACACACACAGAGTCTGCCCTTCAAACTAGCTGAAAATGTTAAGTTGAACTATGTTTTAGGAACAAGGGGTGGATCTAAGCAGGGTGGCTTCTGGGTCTCCAGCCCCGAATGTTTTCTCAGGAGTCCCGAATCTTTGAAGGGTTTTTAAATACCTCAGTCTCCCTGACTGGAACGGCAAATCAATGCAGCCTCCCTATACCTATGTTATGGAACTTAGAAAATAGAGACATCAGACAGCTTTAGCCTCTCTTTAGGTGTCAGGAGTGAAAATGAGTCACGCTCAACATTTGTTGTGTTCTGGTTTCAGAATGAGGAAGAGAATTGGAGAACATCTAGATACAAAACAGGATGTAAAAAAGAGACAAAATCGTTGAAAAAAAAGGAAAGAAATTCCGGAAAAATCTTGAAGCGTTGAAAAAGTGACAAAAAACGTTGACAAAAAACAACAAAAATGTTGGTAAAAATCACTGTCAAAAGCATAAAAACTGCCAAAAAATGTTGGAAATCGTGACAAGCATAAAAAATGTCCAGAGAACAGTCGAAAGGCTAAAAAAAAAACATCTGCTTTCCCAAATGATGAACTGATTTTTAGGCATCTTTTTATCAAAGAGCTGGAAAATTAATGCTATTAGCTGCCATGCACCCCCTCCCTCTAGATTTGAGCTCCGCCCCTGACAGGAACTGTGTTTCTCTATTCTACAGTATGCAACTCTCTAAAGGGTGAGGTGTGTGTCGAGGGTGCAATCACAGCCACAGTCGAGTCTGGACAGGCCCTTTGCATCTGTATCTAATGTCTCTCTGTCTCTGTCAGTAGGTCACTGAGGACAGCTTTTATTGCCCCACAGCGAGCAGACTGTACTGTTTCTGTAAGCAGCTGATAAAGTTGTCGATCAATAAATGGTGATAAGGTGCTCAGGCGAGGAGATTTCTGGCTTTTAAAGCATGTCCTTTGACAGGCGATGCAGGATTATCATTAATTATATTATCTTTGTTTGGGAACATCAGGGCTGGGACAGTATGCTTTTGTTCCCAATTCATTTGTTCTCATTACAAGGGCGCCGATTGGATTTGTGATGCATTTTTCATTTGCTTCGATTCAATAGTATTGAGTGTTGGGATTTTCTTTTCCTTCTTTAACAAAAACAAAAGTTGTTTAACCCTCCTGTTGTCCTCGGGAAATATGGGTTTCTTTTTAACCAAATTACCACAAAAAAATGGATTTGATTCCTTACAACGCTCTTTGTCAATCCAATTGATCACTTTCATTCCTGTTCATCTGTACGTTCCTCTGATCTTAACTATTAGACAAAATAATTCATAATTTAACTCAAATATTAGGTATAATTCTATATAAATGAGGGTTATTGACCATGAATTCCAAAAAGTAGTGTAGAACTAGTGGGAGTAAGGCAGTGTTAGTGAAAACTAAAAACAAGTCTGAAAAATGGACAAAAAGTCAGATTTTTGTCCATTTTTGACCCGGGAGGACAACACAAGGGATAATACACATCTAGAGAAGATATATCATGAGACATTTCTAAAAACGGATTGTTTTCCAAGAAGAATGCACATCACATGTCAGTCAGTCAGCCTGACATCTATTACTGTTCTCGGGGCGGCCTAAGAGAAGTCTGCGAGGTCTGCAGATGGTCCAGAATCCTGCAGCACGTGTTCTTACTGGATCATCTAAATACATAGACATAACTCCTGTTCTGGGCTCACTTCACTGGCTCCCGGTCCAGGCTAGACCAGACTTTAAGGTCTTGCTGTTAACATACTACACAGTGAATGGCCTTGCACCAGTACATCTGTCTGATCTGTTAACCACTGATGTGCTGACACAAATGATCCATGTCATGATAAATAATGTTCATTTGGGCCATCGCCATTTTCACAGCTGTATGGCTTTAGATATCTCTTTAGATATATATGATACCATCTCTGCACTGACGAAAAGCACTGTATGTCTCTATGTAACTGCCTTTGGGTCAATTCCTCAGCAGGTAAGATGGTTCCTTGTACAATATGTAGCATTAGTGTTTTGATAATCTCTCATCATATTCAAGCAAAACTGGTACAGTAACTGAAATGTCACGTATCGAACCAATATTGAATAGAATCAAATCGAATAAAGATCTTGACGAAGAGATAGGCAACTAAAATACTCTACACATCAAAGCATGTGGACACCTGAACGTTGCACAGCTAAGCTGAAACAGGACAGGGTTAGCATTAGGAGGATCTTTATAGGAACCAAGAGGTCCAAAGCAAACAAAATGCAGACCAAATGCACAAAAGTATGTGGATTGAGGTATCTGGTCTGACACACACACACACAGGTTTGTGGCACTATCTTTGTGGGACCCATCACTGACATAATGCATTCCCTTGCCCCTTACCCTAACCGTAACCATAACAACTAAATGCCTAACCTTAACCCTTACCCCCACCCTAACCATAACCTTATTCTAACCCTGATCCTAAAACCAGGTCTTAACCCTCAAACAGCCCTTTAAAATTGTGGGGTCCAGCATTTTGGCCCCACAAAGCTGTCCGGACCCCACAAGTATGCTGGACTCATGGTTTTTGGACCCCATGATTACAGTTAAACAAGACCCCACACACACACACACACACACACACACACACACACACACACACACATTCACCACCGAAGCTGCTACAAAAACATCCCACTACTATATAAATGAATGTATAAATGATATATTGCAGATGGATCCAGTGTTTTATAGGCAGACGGAGATGTTCAGAATATGACAAACACACCATTGGTGACTCAGCTTCAAAGCTTATAAAACCTCCTGCAAAAACAAATACATGTGAAGACAGCTTAATTATTCCAGGATTTCCCATGGTGACATTTTCTCATGTTTCATTTAACCACTTTAAAGGTGCCGTAGGTAAGATTGTGAAGATCCAGGACTTAGCCAATTTCTCAGTCCCTCCCCCCCTTTCCTCTAAAGCCAATAGGCTTCGGATATGTTTTTAAATAACCTGCTTCATGTAGTTCTACTGGAACATAGGGTCAGTTTCAGCAGTTATGACAGAAAGTTAGTTTTATAAGTTTTACCTACTGCAGCTTTAATGTGAGAACATGACTTATATTTGTAATTAATCTCTACAATCTAAACACAGAAATGTGTATTTAAACACTTCTTTTATAGCTCACTCTTGAATGAAAGAAAACTGAGACAATGATGTGATGATGTGACGTGATTAAATTAACTTGTAGCCCGTTTTCTTTGCTTTCTGTCTCGGTTTTCCACTTTTTTTAGGAAGAGAAATGGCTCTCGCTCTTCCACTCGAGGCGGAAACGTGTCACAGCTGATAAAATCCTTAGAACAGACAGTTCTGCCGCTGAGAGAGAAGCTGTCAAGTGCTCTGCTGCTGTTTTCCTCTGCAGTAACATGGCTGCACTAAGAGGAAAGGAAAGAATTGAGTGTGAAAGCTTGATGCTTTGTGGAGAGCAAGTTAACATTTTTTAAAGGGGGCTTTCCCAGACTGAAACCTGGATCTGACTGAATCTCCCCCGCTCCGGGTCGATGACGGTTTTTAGTTTAGTATTTGTTTCACAGAACAAAAAAAACTAATTGTATTGAAGAAGTAATAAAAATGCATGTGAGAGTGTTCTATAAACCTGTAACGGCTTATATAAAAAGCACATATATAATATTAATTTGTCTTAATGTCGGCAACTAGACGGGCCAAAATGTATTGTAAACCTCAACTGATATGCGGACCGGATAAAGAATTTCCCGGATTTGTCCTGCGGGCCTTGAGTTTGACACGTATATTATAGACTATTATATATATATATATATATACATATAATGATAATGAGAGCATGAGGCTGTTGAATGCTCCAAGAAACTCTAGTGCGAGCCTTATGTTAGTCAGCGTTGGGGTACCTACCTGCTTGGCTGATGATAGATTTATGTGGAGGGTATCTGAGTCAGAAAATGACATAATCCCTGTTTTGGCTGACCCTGTACGCAGATCTGTGAGATTTTCCTCCAGACTGTGGAACCATTGGCGAACACGTCTGTATATTAGACACTGAACATTGTGGAAGACTTTGATTTTTTTGTATTTTTGTGTTTGTGTATGTTCTTATTGTGATATGGATCCCCCTGGGTCTGAAATAAAAATAATATATATATCTATAGCCTGGCGCCTCTAGCCTGCAGCAGAGATGAGCTAATGTCTGCAGAGGTCTGGTACGCAGACATTTTTCTACCTCCACTTTTCTTTTTGTTTTTCAAACTTGTTGTCTTCACAGCCATCTGACGCTGACTTTCATCAGACACACACATCAGGTGAGTTTAGGGCGTGTCGAATTACGCTTTTTTTTCAGAGGAGGCGGGCGGCCTCTGCTTAAAGAAATTGATGAAGAAAACCCTGCATGCAACCATAAAGAAAAGGAATCTTTCACAATAAAAACTAAATGTATGTAGGAGTATTTTTCTCTCACACACACACAGTCATCTTGCTCTCCTCCCTTGGGCCTCTTCATTGCATCTAACTGCGCTGACGAGCCTCCGGGTGCATTACCGTGTGTTACTGTGTGCCATTGTGAATCTCTCCCAGGACGCCATCAGCATGGATTCAATTTAAGTCGCCCCCTGAAGGCCTCTGCTCCTCCCATGGAGAGGAAAATTAAAATCCCATAAGCCCCGGCAGCTGTGGTAGATGTGGTAGCTGTGGCCGCGTCCATGTTGTTTTGGAAAAAGAGCAGCGCCGGCATCGCCATAAAGGGCATCAGCACGGAGAACGCCGGTGCACTCATTAAAGGAATATGCCAGTGATGTGGATGTTTTTAACAAGGTCTCATTAAGAGGCAGCGGGCCAGGAAGAGGCACAGCTTACAAACAGCTACATGGAAAATAATGAGGCAAGGTTAATAATAGTAATAATTATCATAATGCTTTCAATTTGATTCAAGGGTGAGTAATGGCATACAGCCAGACATGGAAAATAAACACACACATGTAGTCACTTACAAGACTGTCCTCCAGATTTAAGAAATAGAACAATAGATTTGATTAATGGATAGATAGACTTTTGTTTTCATATTTGCTATACAAATATATTCATATTATTTATATAAATCCATCCTAATACTGTGTTAATGTTAGGAGTGGGAATCTCTGGGCACCTCGTGATTTGATTCTGAACCAACTAACAATTTTTTAACGTACATTTCCATGTGTGATTTTAAAAATATTCATACAATTCTGAGTTTGCTACTCAGTTTGTTAACCACTTCCTAGATGAAACAGCCACACAAAGCTTATATAATGACATGTATTTGTCACACACAAGTGAATGAAATGTTTTGTCTACTGGGGGTTTTATTTTGTTGTCATTCCATGCTTAAAGGTCCCATGGCATGAACATTTGACTTTATGAGGTTTTTTAACATTAATATGAGTCCCCCCAGCCTGCCTATGGCCCCCCAGTGGCTAGAAATGGTGATAGGTGTAAACCGAGCCCTGGGGATCCTGCTCTGCCTTTGAGAAAATAAAAGCTCAGATGGGGCGGTCTGGAATCTTGCCCCTTATGACCTCATAAGGGGCAAGATTCCAGATACAGACCCTACAGCGGGGGGGGGGGTCTCGCTCTGTGAATTAAAGAGTTTATTCCAAAACCAGTGTTGCTTATTGTTGGAACTGTGGAAAGATGAAACAAGACGGTTTTGGTGAGATTTATTTTTGTTTCTGTCGGGTTTCAATAAAGTGTATTTAGATGAGTTAACAAGGTAATTCCCATAGTGAAAGCATCACTTTTTCTGAGATGTGGGGTATTATTTTGTCTCTGGTGCTTCCACACACATACACACTTGGATGAGCTGTCCAACATCTGCACGGTTTTCTACGTCACTAGAGACGAGGTGGCTAACCGTAGCATGCTAGCGCTAGCACACTAGTTCCTTCTCAATGGCAAAACACCGCTACAACACCCACTAGTTCACCATAATCTCCAAAAGAACTACTTCCTGTCCCTGTTCTGCAGGTATTCCACAAGTGTCCCTGGTCTAGAAGAAGTCTCCCAGCTGATCCTGCCTTGGACTGACCAAAGCTGGAGAAAGAGTTATCTAGCTGATGGATCTTACCGAGTTACTGAGCATGTGCAGCTCCCAACAAAGATAGGATAGAAGTGAGATGTCTCACTCTGGAGATAAAACAGAGACCTGAACACACAGGGTGAAAACAGGATCTGCAGCAATGTGCAGTACAACAAAAATATGCTGTTTTTTGAAAATGAAACCATGGAAACCTATTCTGGTACAACCTCAAAATACAATCATGAACCTGGAAATGAGCAGAATATGGGACCTTTAAGAGCTACAGTGAACCTCACTTCTAACAGAATGTTCTGTAATCTGTAATGTCTTATCTGTTACAAAGCACCAAAGGAAGCTTTCTGCCCAGAAAACAAGACTAATATGAGAATAACTTCTCCTGAACTATAATCCTGAACATGGGTTGGTTGGTCACCAATCCTGTAATATTTATGGACAGGATATCGAGGCGTAGTCGGGGCGGGGAGGGTTTACAGTTCGGTGGGCTCGGGATCTCATCGCTGCTTTTTGCAGATGATGTGGTCCTGATGGCATCGTCGGGCTGTGACCTTCAGCACTCACTGGATCGGTTCGCCGCCGAGTGTGAAGTGGCTGGGATGAGGATCAGCACCTCTAAATCTGAGGCCATGGTTCTCAGCAGGAAACCGATGGAGTGCTCTCTTCAGGTGGGGAGTGAGTCCTTACCCCAAGTGAAGGAGTTTAAGTACCTTGGGGTCTTGTTCGCGAGTGAGGGGACCATGGAGCGAGAGATTGGTCGGAGAATCGGAGCAGCTGGTGCGGTATTACATTCAGTTTATTGCACCGTTGTGACGAAAAGGGAGCTGAGCCAGAAGGCAAAGCTCTCGATCTACCGGGCAATTTTTGTTCCTACCCTCACCTATGGTCATGAAGGCTGGGTCATGACCAAAAGAACGAGATCCAGGGTACAAGCGGCCGAAATGGGTTTCCTCAGGAGGGTGGCTGGCGTCTCCCTTAGAGATAGGGTGAGAAGCTCAGTCATCCGAGAGGAGCTCGGAGTAGAGCCGCTGCTCCTTCACGTCAAAAGGAGCCAGTTGAGGTGGTTCGGGCATCTGGTAAGGATGCCTCCTGGGCGCCTCCCTAGGGAGGTGGTCCAGGCACGTCCAGCTAGGAGGAGGCCTCGGGGAAGACCCAGGACTAGGTGGAGGGACGTCCAGCTGGGAGGAGGCCTCTGGGAAGACCCAGGACTAGGTGGAGGGACGTCCAGCTGGGAGGAGGCCTCGGGGAAGACCCAGGACTAGGTGGAGAGATTATATCTCCAACCTGGGTGGGAACGCCTCGGGATCCCCCAGTCGGAGCTGGTTGATGTGGCTCGGGAAAGGGAAGTTTGGGGTCCCCTACTGGAGCTGCTGCCCCCGAGACCCGACTCCGAATAAGCGGATGAAGATGGATGGATGGGTTGGTTGGTTGGTTTAAAGTGTTTATCTCAAATATGTAAAGAACAAAAACAGCAGACAAAAAAGCAACAAATTCATATAAACAAATACCAAGACAATAAATAAATAAAAATATTATTATTATTATTACAACAAAGAAAATTGTGAACACCAAAAGAGGAGTGAGAGGAAGTATACATTTATGGTTACACTTTACTTGAAGGTATCTTCATAAGAGTGGCATGACACAGTCATGAACGTGTCAAAAATTATAAACAAGTCATAAACATTTATGACTTCTTTTAGTGTCATTCGGTTTTGTCATGACAGGTAAGAGTTGCGTTAAAAAGCAACGGGCGCTGCGAGGGGCCCAGGCACAAGGGGACCACTAAAACACCTGAAAAGCTCCTTAAAAACGGGTTTGGGTTGGTTAGGGTTCATGTGTCACGTCACTCTTATGTAGATACCTTCAAGTAAAGTGTTACCAAATGTATTTAATCCCACCCTGTGTTAAAAAAACAGGGATTGTAAAATCTACCCGCTTCCCAATTACTATTTCCGTTATGTGTTCTCCCGCCACTCATACCCAAAATCAATTTCAAATTCACATCAATTATTTACAAAAAAGAGGAGCATAAGATTAGAAGAAAAGGAGCTTAAGAAGAGTGTGGGAACTTCTGTGCAGGATAATCAGTGGGCGTCACGCTTTAACACGACAAGGTGATTAGAAAAGAGCGGGCCGACAGCCAGGCGAGAGACTCACCCAGCATCAATATTTCAGAGCTATTAGTTACCTCGTCGCACAATGACTGGCCTCATATTACTGTAAATTCACCGAGGTGAGTCTTCTACACCAAACAACATGGGCCGCCCTGGAAGCTGTCTGGCTGCAGCAGTTTAACCTGCTCTTAGTGTCTGATGACAGCTGTGTGATAACATGTCGGGGGGGGGTAGCTGGCTCTCAGCGGCAGAGCTAAACCTTTCCAGCGCTGGTCTCTGCAATAAAAAAAATAAAAATAAAACACTCCTCTCTCTGCCAAACCAAGGGATTTATTCCGTGGCTCCGAGGGACACAAGAGGACAGCCAATGATTAACTCGGCTTCACGCTAGGGCTGCACGATATGAGGAAAATATGCGATAACGTTGTTCAATATCGCCATAACAACATTAATTGCGATACATGCACAGATACTAAAGTGTGCTCAGTTCTGCATTCATGCTGCTCTCAGTCTCCTGCAGAAATACAACAGATTGGTAGACTGGGTAAACCCAGCTCGGTTTGATTTCCCCTGCAGCTCAGCCAGGAATCCTGGAACTTTTCTACCCTTCTGTTATAAAATCAGACCAATCACAAACCGGATTATCCACCTGACGCTCTATTGGCGAGGACGGGTGGTGTTTGGCTGATTGTGGCGGGCTGGTCTGGTTCTCAAAAGTCCTGAAAGGGCTGATTTTTTTACCCCAGTCCAGCCCTGGCTATACAAAAAAAACAACTATATATTGTGCATCCTTTCACTTTAGATTATCTGCCAACGACTAGATAAAGACATTCCACAGTCAACATAGGTTGTCAAAAGATATTATTTTTTAAATTTAACATGGCGTGGACAGCCACCGTTAATTAATAACCAAGTGCAACATCGCTCTGCAGGCAGATGTTGTTGAAAAACCCCCTGAAGCTCGGTGTTTTCTCTCGGTGGACGAACTGTCAGAATGCATGTCGACCGTGCTCGCTGTCTCTTTTTAAGCTGAATGAAATCTGATCTAACCATTGTAACCTGGACAGAAATAGAATCTGTCACACAAAGAATGAGTCCGATCACACGTCTAACACCACCTGCCAAATCAAGCTTCACACAGCATTGGCTTTCAGTAATTAGCAATGTAATAATGATGATAATGAATAGTTTATAGTTTATAAAGCAAGTAAGATAAATAAATACTCCTGTCCAAAAATGCTTTTTTTGGGGGGCATATACTTTTGGAAATGTCCAAACCTTTACATCTTTAATTACAGAAATAACCCTTATCAATGTGTTTTCAGTCTATCTTTTGTGTATTAAACAGTATTATCACTCAGGAACCGAGAGAATGGTGTCCGAGCAAAAACGGACAGTCCTGGACACAGTGGACGCAGGTTCAATACCAGCCTGCAACCCTTTGCTGCATGTCATTCCCCTTCTCTCTCTCTCTCCCCTTTCATGTCTAAGCTGTCCTGTCAAAAATTACATTACATTTACTGTATCCTGATATTCTAAGACAATATCTAGTCTCATATCTCTATCAATATAATATATTGATATATTGCCCAGCTCTATGTTAAATAGATAGATGGTGTATAGATTAAACAGTAGCAAGACATTATTGGTATAACAAGTTAAATGTGACAGTCAACACTTTTCCATGACAGTCTGTAAACAACGCTTCCTGGCACCGCCAGCATCGCAGCTCGGCTGTTTTCTCCACCTCAACGTGTAAATTGGACTAACAGTGGAGATGACAAGTGAACGTCTGTGGGAGGATGTGTGTGTGTTACAGCAATATGTTCCCAATGTGTGATCAGAAACAACCCAGTCACGCTGTTTGAATTTCAAATTTAATGAGAGAGAGAAAGAGGGTTCCTGAGGCTTCAGCAGGACGGGTAATTTGACGACAGCCATGTGTCAAAACATCTTCCGGGACAAAGCGCGATGGACAGTTAGTCCATTTACTCAAGTATCTTGCTCTTTCAAATGCAAAAATCCCCCAAAATTAGAATCACAAGACATAGTAGCAGTAATGATATGTGAGGTCTTCATTTCCAAATGTCCATGTTTTTGGAGAAAACTAAATATTTCTAAGAGTAGGGTTGGGTACCGAATTCAAATGCTTCCTTAGCAACAACTTTTGAAAAATGTCATTCAATACACAATTTCAATACCTAAGGAGTAGAGCCCAGCCGATATATCGGCAGGCCGATATTATCGGGCGATATTAGGCATTTCCCGAACTATCGGTACTGGCATTTACAATGACCGATAAAACATATATACTGTGTTTATATATACATCAGAATCATTTATAATGACAAATAAATGATTGGAGAAATCATTTGATAAGTTGTAGAGCGTCCAGAGTTCGTTGCATAGTCTGTCCTAAGGAGGACGCTCTACAACGTCCCTGTTAGTGATGCCGTTGCATAGTCTGTCCACCAGAGGACGCTCTACAATGTTCCTGTTAGTGATGGTGTTGCATAGTCTGTCCACCAGAGGACGCTCTACAACGTCCCTGTTAGTGATGGCGTTGTATAGTCTGTCCACCAGAGGACGCTCTACGACGTCCCTCTTAGTGATGGCGTTGTATAGTCTGTCCACCAGAGGACGCTCTACAACGTCCCTGTTAGTGATGGCGTTGTATAGTCTGTCCACCAGAGGACGCTCTACAATGTCCCTGTTAGTGATGGCGTTGCATAGTCTGTCCACCAGAGGACGCTCTACAACGTCCCTGTTAGTGATGGCGTTGTATAGTCTGTCCACCAGAGGACGCTCTACAATGTCCCTGTTAGTGATGGCGTTGCATAGTCTGTCCACCAGAGGACGCTCTACAACGTCCCTGTTAGTGATGGCGTTGTGTAGTCCGTCCAACAGAGGATGCTCTACAACGTCCCTGTTAGTGATGGCGTTGCATAGTCTGTCCACCAGAGGACGCTCTACAACGTCCCTGTTAGTGATGGCGTTGCATAGTCTGTCCACCAGAGGACGCTCTACAACGTCCCTGTTAGTGATGCCGTTGTATAGTCTGTCCACCAGAGGACGCTCTACGACGTCCCTCTTAGTGATGGCGTTGCATAGTCTGTCCACCAGAGGACGCTCTACAACGTCCCTGTTAGTGATGCCGTTGCATAGTCTGTCCACCAGAGGACGCTCTACAACGTCCCTGTTAGTGATGGCGTTGCATAGTCTGTCCACCAGAGGACGCTCTACAACGTCCCTGTTGGCAACACAGATTTTTTTTTTGTTATTATGTTTTTGTTCAAAGGACTTTAAGTTTCATATCTTAAGTTTGTATTTTTATACATTTTATTTATCATTAAATATATTTTGATGTTCCTCTGTTCTGTTGTGACAATAAAAAAAATTATTACCATTTAATTTTAGTGAGAACTCATAAATAACTACAAATAACTCATGTTAGGGAAATCTGTTTATGTTTTGTAACGCGTTTCATATATCGGCATATCGGATTTTTAAATAACCAAATATTTGTATTGGTATCGGCCTTAAAATACCTTTATCGGTCGGGTTCTCCTAAGGAGTAAATCAAATAAGTGTCAAGTGAGCCAATAAGCATGCTTATACCAAGATACAATGTCTGGGAGTTGAGAGACACGCCGGAAAAACTCTACGTTACACAGAGACAACTGAAAAATAAAGAGTTGTGCCGTAATGTGTAATGTTGTAATTTCTTTTCATTTTAGAAAACCGTTGTCATTTAGGAACTTGTATTAAGTCCCAGTATTGGCATCAGTACCAGTATTGAATATTTTTCAACGATACCCAGGCCTATCTTACCGCAGAGGGTCTTGTCTGAAAAGGAGGAGTGTCTGCTCAACCTGAGCAGTGGTTTTATTACAGCGACCTCTTACAAAACCTTCTCTGAGTCCAACAGAACATGTACACAGTCCACTGTTTCTCCTGGACATGTGATGCTGACATTTCCCCACAGCTCCGCCTGCAGGTGCGCAGCATGCTGCACTCCCTAATGTCACTTTATGACCTCTTGTTTCTTCCTCAGAGCGATAAAAAGCATCGTGCTGATTTCCATCAGCTCAGCTCAGCGTGTGTGTGTGTGTGTGTGTGTGTGTGTGTGTGTAAGTGTAAGTGTGTAAACATGTTTGATGGATTGCGGCCTGAATGCACAGATGCACTGAGTGCAGACACACACATCGAGTGCATATTTGTAGTCTACAATACGGTGTGTCTTCGGTGCATGTGTTGTTTTTCTGAGGCTGATTTATTGATATCACTAATGGAATCCTCCCCCTCCCTCGACCATGGCCGCACAATCCCACTTATGTGAGCTCCTCTCTTCTCTTGAGATCTGGGAAATCTCAGGGTTTTTTTTGTTGATGGTATTTTTTTTAAATAACATGCCAGAAAGATTTCCTTAACCTACATGCTTCATTACATTCTCTAATCAACTACAAAAGCAATACAAATTCATCAGTATTTAACAGAAAAAGTACATTGGTTTGCTTGCTTGTTTTTTTTTTGCTAAATCAGAAAATCTGACTTGCACCCGAGAGCTGAGATCTAGGACAAAATAAGCACTTAGCACCAAAAACAACCACAAAATCCTAACTTTTAAATGAAGTTAGGCTGTGATGTTTTGAAGTGTCGGCCGTGTTTGTTCCCTGACACCGTCTGGGCGAGTGATCCCTGAGGGAAGGTATAGCAGCTTCAGCCCCACAACCTTGGGGGACAGGAGACATAGACTGTGATACTGTAGCCGCTAAAGACCCGTCCTCCCAGGAGACACTCGGCACACACGCAAAACAACAAGCCGCTAAAAGCCTCGAGAACATGCGCAGCTGCACAATCCAGTTTGTCCTGACAAAGCACTAAAATACAAACAACAGCGAGGAACACAGATAAGATAATGCAAATAACAATTTGACCAAGATTATATTAACTCCCGGGCAGTTCAGTGCGTGGTGTTTTATAACTTTCTTGTGGCAGGCATAGAGGCAGTGATGTTTTCTATACAGGACTCTCACACCACCTCAAAACACACTGACAAGTCCAATTGCCATTTACATGATTGCCCAACGCAGTGTGACATTGGGTTGTGTTTCTCCAAAAAGCTGGAGAAAAAGTACTGACAGGACAGTGCTGAAGGAAAAACAAAACCAAAAAAAGAATGTTGAAAAATGTAAAATCCAATACCTACCCAACAAACAAATATCCAGCCCTATTAAGCAACTGCTCAAACAGCTTCAGCTTCCAATAAAAATGACATTAGTGGGACAGTCACATCCAACCCCTCACAAACAAAGTAATACAACAACATGAAAACCAAAACAGCAAACAGTCTCAGAAAAACCTGTAGTCCGGAAGAGTAAGGTGTCTAGAATGAACACAGTTCTGTATGAATATTAAAATCCCAACTTTCATTCAAGTGCAGTCTTTAAAAGGCCATGTCCAACAGAAACCATTTCTCAGTCTCCCTGCCTGGTCATTACACATTCTACTGACTATCACTCTGTAAAAGCTAATGGTATTCCCACAGCTAGAGTCATATCAAACATGACAGTCCTCGTGTAATAACAGGGTGTCACTCTGCACACGGCTCAGAGTTAAATTCACGGCCAGCTTCCCAATTTCATTGGCAAGTGTCAAACTGCTCGGTTTGGATTCAGTGTAATTCGGGCATCTGATAAGGATGCCCCCTGGGGGCCTCCCTAGGGTGGTGTTCCAGGCACGTCCAGCTGGGAGGAGGCCTCGGGGAAGACCCAGGACTAGGTGGAACGATTATATCTCCAACCTGGCCTGGGAACGCCTCGGGATCCCCCAGTCGGAGCTGGTTGATGTGGCTCGGGAAAGGGAAGTTTGGGGTCCCCTACTGGAGCTGCTCCCCTTGCAACCCGACCCCGGATAAGTGGACGAAGATGGAACGAAGATGGATGGATGGATGGCCAAACCAATGTTGAAATCTTGAACTAACTGCAAAAAGCGTTGATGTCACTGCAGAGACTTTATATGTCCTGACTTTTCAGTCCTACAAATACCCCAGTTTCCTGGATAAAGTAATATATTTCAGGAAATAAATGTCAGTTTTCAGTTGTGTCTTGAAGAGGATTTGAACTTTTTTGTGGAGTTGATCCGTCTTGGGTTTGACATTTTTCTCAGTCAAAACTGCCGGAGTAGTCCGAGATTCAAGTTCAGACCAAAGACCAAACGCGTGCTTTGATTGCACACTTCCTTATACCATAACAACAAAATAGGTTTGCCAATAACTCCCAAAATGACATATATGGCCGTTGAAGAGCACCAGCAATAGGTGCGCATAGTGAACTGAAAAGATCATGGTTTGGGTTAAAATAAGTAAGTAGCTTTCTATAAAAAAAGATTGTAGTTTGGGTTACAATCAGAAGTTACTTCACTTCCAGTTACACATATGAAGAATGTCATGTTTGTGAAGTAATAAAACTTGCTTACTTTTATTTTCAAAAGGGACACAAACCTCAATCTCCTGGGTGAAAGTCCTGTTTCTTTGCCCCATCTATCCACCACCACCTGCTCGCAACGCAGACTTAATCACTCTTTATACTACATCAACTAACTTTCTCCTTTGCTCCCCATGAATTTCCCCAATATAGGTCCTAAATGCATGGACAACCTATATGGCCGTTTTTTGGGAAGGACAGTCTGCTTCGATTGATAGTCAATACAAGGTGCCGCCGCACTGGACAAAAAACATTGCTCATTTTCAGGTTAATACTACTTTCCACTAGAACATGTTACAGGTCTGTGGTCAAACATTTTCACCACGAAAGGTTAAATACAGACAGAGTACTGCTGGCGCCCGCTGCGATGTATGGCATTCAGCTGCGAGGTAATCCTGTCGGGAATCATCCTCAATGTGAAGAATAATCTGAAAATCACCCTCACATTAAGCCTAAAACCTCACTCAATATGTTGTCAGATAAACAGGACAGATGATGCATATCAAACTCTCTGTGGAGTGATTACACAGCAAACTACGAGTGATGTTAGTAAATGTTGGTTAAAAAAAAAAAAAAAAAAAAAACGCCATCACTAACAGGGACGTTGTAGAGCGTCCTCTAGTGGACAGACTATGCAACGCCATCACTAACAGGGACGTTGTAGAGAGTCCTCTGGTGGACAGACTCTGCAACGCCATCACTAACAGGGACGTTGTAGAGCGTCCTCTGGTGGACAGACTATGCAACGCCATCACTAACAGGGACGTTGTAGAGCGTCCTCTGGTGGACAGACTATGCAACGCCATCACTAACAGGGACGTTGTAGAGAGTCCTCTGGTGGACAGACTATGCAACGCCATCACTAACAGGGACGTTGTAGAGCGTCCTCTGGTGGACAGACTATGCAACGCCATCACTAACAGGGACGTTGTAGAGCGTCCTCTGGTGGACAGACTATGCAACGCCATCACTAACAGGGACGTTGTAGAGAGTCCTCTGGTGGACAGACTATGCAACGCCATCACTAACAGGGACGTTGTAGAGCGTCCTCTGGTGGACAGACTATGCAACGCCATCACTAACAGGGACGTTGTAGAGCGTCCTCTGGTGGACAGACTATGCAACGCCATCACTAACAGGGACGTTGTAGAGCGTCCTCTGGTGGACAGACTATGCAACGCCATCACTAACAGGGACGTTGTAGAGCGTCCTCTGGTGGACAGACTATGCAACGCCATCACTAACAGGGACGTTGTGGAGCGTCCTCTGGTGGACAGACTATGCAACGCCATCACTAACAGGGACGTTGTAGAGCGTCCTCTGGTGGACAGACTATGCCACACCATCACTAACAGGGACGTTGTAGAGCGTCCTCTGGTGGACAGACTATGCAACGCCATCACTAACAGGGACGTTGTAGAGCGTTGATTTTTAGTCCCTTGAGCCGACTGCATCACAAACGCTACTACCTTCTTCTGTGAGTTTTAAACACAGACTGTCTAAAACAGGTTTTAAAGTGCTCCCTTCTCTTCATTGAAGCCTCTATGTTTACAGGCTTGTGGTGATGAGCAATGTGCCATAGGCTTTGTCATGGGCATGTGTGCAATTACATTACACTTTGTTAGAAAATAAATCATGGCAGAGATTCGTGATTCATATTTTCCCCAGGCCTAACCACACACACAGGGTGACACATCTACACAGAAGGATCGATGCACTGAAACATTGATGCTGAACATGTGTCCCTGCCGTCGTGCGTCATCAGTCAGCCGTTTCTTCTCATTATTCTGTTTGTTGTGATTATTCTCAGGAGAGCTTGTTGGAAAGGTCTCAGGGTCACACTGTGAGCTGTCGTTTAACCTCCTGACACTGAGGGGGAGGAGAATATAACGACGATCGTTGTTCTGTTTTCGCCCTACATCTTTATCACTAAGACGATCAGACCCAATTCAACTTAAGAGCCTGTTAATAAGATTCAGAGCGCTCCATGGAGTCTCTCCTCTCCTGTTTGATCTTTTAAAATCAATTTTCTGCACAAAGACTCTTCAGACATGCTGACAAAAACCACCCAAAGGTTTCAGGATCAGAACAAAGCAAGGCTGTGATTTTACTAGATTATATTATGCGCATCAGGTCGTCCGAGCCACCCTGACCATGGGAGACAAACGGCGTTCTTCTGGGTGAAAATCCTATGTTTGTTTGACCCAAACATACTTTTTAAGGTGCGACTGTGCTTCAACAGGGAATTTGTGTGTCCACCACGACAACGGATGACTTTCTATAATTTATGATTCTATAATTTATACTCTTTATTGATCCCCTATGGGGAAATTACAATTTTACACTCTGGTGTTATTACACACTACACACAGGCCTGAAATACACACACATGCTAAGGTCCTATACATGGAGAGATGTCAGAGTGGAGGGGCTGCCTATGCTGGACCAGCGCCCTGAGTGGTTCATGGGGTTTCGGTGCCTTGCTCAAGAACACCTTGGCAGTGTCCAGGAGGTGAACTGGCATCTCTCCAGCTACCATTCTACACTCTGTACTTTGGTCCGTATGGGGACTGCCACCCCCAAAAATTAAGGGTGTGACTCTTCACTGGTCTCTTGATTCTCGATTGACGATTATCCTTTCAACGATTCAAGTCGATATCACGATGCATCCCGATTCGTCACCTCCTCAACATTATATACATTGCTAAACATGGTTTTCATCAACAAATTCAAGCAGTCTTTTTATGCTCTTGAAAAACACACTCCCTGAATGTAGCGGAGTCTGAACACAGCAAACAGACAAAAGGCAAAAACAATAAAAGCTGCAACCACAAAATCGACAAGTAACAATAGTAGGCAGTAATCAATTATGGTCTGTCACTGCATCGATTGCTTTCCATTGGCATTCTTTTTATGGTGTGGGTACGTGCCGCCACCATGTAACGCAGCATTAGGAGGCCGTGGTCATTTCGTGTGTTTTTGTGAGAATGGCTGAGTTGATCATGAATGTTCTAAATATGTATTTAGCTTTCATTTTAAAAGGTCTTTGTAACCATTTACTGGTTTATCTTTAACGAAATGCTCATTTGGCCCGCATCTCTGTGTGAAGTCTGACTGACGATAACCAGTTTTCTTGAAAACACCTTTGCAAAAGTGTAGAGAAGGACGACTTGGCGAACCATTTCCTCTGTCTCTGTTCTCATGACTTACAAAGTAAAGTCTTGATTAATTTTGACTCTGGTGATTTAGCTGTTTCTTAGTTGTCAGGTTAAAACAAAACCGCTCTTACACAGACTCCTGAAGTGTTGTGTTTCAAGCCAGAAATTCAGACGTTCTGCTTACGTAAGGTGGCCGAAGTCTCCAAAAAAGCTTAAAGTTGCACTATGAGTTCCTGCATGATCACTTCTGTTGACCATCCATCTTCATCAGCTTATCCAGTATGGGGTCGCAGGGTCAGCCGTTCCAGTAGGGGACCCCAAACTTCCCTTTCCCAAGCCACATCAACCAGCTTCGACTGGGGGATCCCGAGGCATTCCCAGGCCAGGTTGGAGATATAATCCCTCCACCTAGTCCTGGGTCTTCCCCAAGGCCTCCTCACAGCTGGACATGCCTGGAACACCTCCCTAGGAAGGCCTCCAGGAGGCATCCTTACCAGATGCCCCAACCACTACTTCTGTTGAAGTAAACACAAAGCAAAACAGAGCAAGCTCGCCCCTCCCCCCATGTTTCCTTAACTATTACTTGTGTTGTATTTTGGTGCCCAGCCTGTGCCTCTAGTGTCTGACGTTTACGATCACCGATTGTCTCCGGGCTTTTTCACGGTGTGTTCAGGGGACAGGCAGCTAGCGGATCAAGGAGAGACGCCTACGATTTGAGACAAAAACGAAATTGCGCATAGTGCACCTTTAAGGAGTTTGTTGAATTTGTGCCCAAGAGTTGACATCACAGCATTTAACCTTCTCACTTACACCAGCAGCAGAACAATAACCACGATGAAGTTCTGTCAGCAGTTTGGTCAAAGGGACGAAGAGAAGCTTTCGTTGAGATAAATGTCTAGGCTGCATGGATGATAATAGAGGAGTAGGAGGGGGTTGATGAGTCAGCGTTTGGCAAGAAAAAACTTGCAGGTGACTTTGGAGGTCGATCAGCAGCTGAACACACTGGATCGAAACTGATGCATTTCAGTTTACACTTCGGGAAATTTGAAATTCAAGGCTTGACGTTTGGATAAAAACAACAAAGGTATGGACTCAAGTGACTAAAAGAAGAAGGTGGAAAATAGCTTCCATATTCCCTGAAGGCTACTTCAGGACTGACTGTGTTGTTAAATGACACAGTGTGCCATTTATCAGGTCAGGACACTCCTCTGGCACTAAAACTCCACAGAAAAGGTTTAAGAGCCCTAAGCAGAGAGCAAAGACAGGAGGAAATCAGCCCCTACACAGTGCCTTTTTTATGGTTTTAGAGCCCAGACTCCCAGAAAGACGGTTTCATTTGGTCTCACCAATGTGGACAATGTGGACGGTGCAAAGAGGCAGGACTTCAGGAAATGACTGTAAATATTTACAAGGAACATGTTTACGGTATTTCCTCTCTAACTGGGGCGTTTTGGGACCCCCCCCCACAGGTTTCACTATCGAGCTCCCCCCTACAGGTTTCTCTATAGAGCTCCCCCTACAGGTTTCTTTATAGAGTCTCCCTACAGGTTTCTCTATAGCGTCCCCCCTACAGGTTTCTCTATAGAGCTCCACCCTACAGGTTTCACTATCGAGCTCCCCCCTACAGGTTTCTCTATCGAGCTCCCCCCTACAGGTTTCTCTATCGAGCTCCCCCTACAGGTTTCTCTATCGAGCTCCCCCCTACAGGTTTCTCTATAGAGCTCCCCCTAAAGGTTTCTTTATAGAGTCCCCCCTACAGGTTTCTCTATAGAGCCCCCCCTACAGGATCCCAGAATGCATCTGTGGAGGGGCCAGACCTTACTGCACAGCGCTGTGGAGGTAGCCTATTGTAATTATTCAAATAATCATTTAGTCTTTAAAAAACATCCATATGTTATATTGTAAATCCCTTTCAGGTAATGAAGGCTTTTAATGTGAAAGAGATGCTGTAAGTGTAAATTAATCAAACAAAGACACATCAGAAAACAGGGACACGTCTTACTATAATATGAAAACACTTATAAAATCAGGGTGAATTAGTAATGTAAATGTTATTAAATGTAATCTAAGCTTGGTTCTCTTTGCAGACACTATTTGTGAAGTTATGGTACTTACGCAAAATATTCCAGGTACAAAATAAATATTTAGTGAGCAGAGACTCTCATACTAATTTAACTGTATTTAGAGGAAGCTTTTATACAATTATCTACAATACTTTTTTTGCACTTTGGCAGTCAAGCATTTCTTCAGAAAAAAAAAAAAAAATCATGTTTGTTTAATAACGTCCACAAATTTCTAAATGGATGAAAAGTGTTTTCTTTCATGCCCTGATTTCAGGGTTTATTCATGACAGAATAAGAATGAGGGACAGTAAAAGCTTTTAAATCTGGAGCGGTTTTTGGAAATGCCTTGGATGGGTCACAGCACAAAATGTCACTGGAAAACTGCTATTAAAAGCTCAAAAAGGCTGCTGCTGATGGCCCTGATCCTTCATTAAATATTAAAAGTGGCTGAGTGCAGTGTCTGGTAACAGCAAGAGAAAAACATGAAACCAGCAAGATAGGAGGGTGAAAGAGAGGGGAGGAAAGAGAAGAGCTAAAGGATGAAGGAGTCACTGATTTGTCCCGTGCCCTTCCTCCTACAGAAATGGTTTTTCACTGAGCTGAGTCAATCTAAAGACAACGTGGTTGCTCACAAAGGGGGGAAGAAAGAGGCAAGATGCAGATGGAGACAAGCTGTTATCTGAATGAGGACCACACTCTGGACTTTGGATTACAGAAAGTGTGTCAGGATCCACCTAGTCTTGCATTGGCAGACCTTCTTCCACAGCGCCACGGTGTAGGGTCTGACTAGTCCACACAGCATTCCTGGATGGGACAACAACGTGCTCTGGTTTATTGGCATTTCTTTAAACCAATCACAAGCTTCTTGGGCGGAGCTAAGCACCGGGCATAATGACGGTTCCTCTGCAAGATAGCCTCGGCAAGGAACTCGGTGGAACATGTGTACGTTCGACATTTCTTCTAATTACATCATCTCTACAGTCTGTTGTATATCAGTCCCTCCAGAAAAACGTGATTATGCAATCGCATATTTCAATGCATAATCAGCCAAAGTTTGCATATTTATGCGGAGGCCACATTTTTCCAAATACCCAGCACTATCGCTGCATAAATTGCAGATTTCCGCAGAAAATAATGCGGGGCTTGCATGATTTAATAATCCCCGCATTTTTGTTGCAAAAAAGTCACATATCTCTTAGCAGGAAGTTGAAACATTTTGCGTTTACTTCACACAAGAGCAGCCATTTTCCCCTGTTGCCATGGGAACATTATGAAGTAAAGT
This sequence comes from Etheostoma perlongum, assembly GCA_026937815.1. NCBI lineage: Eukaryota > Metazoa > Chordata > Actinopteri > Perciformes > Percidae > Etheostoma > Etheostoma perlongum. The sequence continues at coordinate 2,086,542 of CM049382.1, read as the reverse complement.
ATTTACAGCCTCTTTTTCATCAAACCACAGTTTTTGCAAGTTCCCGCAATTTCTTTGCATAAAATTGCATAAATATCCTGTATATTCTCTCATTTTTTTAAGAAAACGTGTTGCATGATCAAGGATTTTTGCCCACAACAATCACAAAAAAACTGCATTTGTCTGGAACATCTGGTATATTAACATCTGCAACAGATTCAGCGCATTTTGCCAGTCCAGGTAACTCCATCAGGATTAAAAAACCTTGACATATGGGTCTGATAAAATCTTGATGAATCGGACATTATAGGATGTGTGTTTCTGTGACTTCCTGGAAACTGTCGGACTTAACCACAACTTTCAGATTGGACAGATAGTCTAGCTAGCTGTCTGGATTTACCCTGCAGAGACCTGAGGACCAGGTAACCAGAGTCCTCAGATTGGACAGATAGTCTAGCTAGCTGCCTGGATTTACCCTGCAGAGATCTGAGGACCAGGTAACCATAGTCCTCAGATTGGACAGATAGTGTAGCTAGCTGCCTGGATTTACCCTGCAGAGACCTGAGGACCAGGTAACCATAGTCCTCAGATTGGACAGATAGTCTAGCTAGCTGTCTGGATTTGCCCTGCAGAGATCTGAGGACCAGGTAACCATAGTCCTCAGATTGGACAGATAGTCTAGCTAGCTGTCTGGATTTACCCTGCAGAGACCTGAGGACCAGGTAACCATAGTCCTCAGATTGGACAGATAGTCTAGCTAGCTGTCTGGATTTACCCCCTGCAGAGACCTGAGGACTAGGTAACCATAGTCCTCAGATTGGACAGATAGTCTAGCTAGCTGTCTGGATTTACCCTGCAGAGATCTGAGGACCAGGTAAACATAGTCCTCAGATTGGACCGATAGTCTAGCTAGCTGTCTGGATTTACCCTGCAGAGATCTGAGGACCAGGTAACCATAGTCCTCAGAAATCCTTTAAAGAAAGAGTAAGATATTGCTCCGGCACCAGTAGATAAAGACTAAATATAATGTAACATCCGACAAATGGAAATTAGTTTCCTGCTAAACCGTTAGTATTGAAATAACATGGGGACACGAATTTAAATGTAATGACGCATTTTAACTTTTCATTATTTCATTCAATCATCATATGAACATACAAATTAAATACACAATCTTTAGCTACATTGTTACTTTGCTTTGTCTCTCAATGTGACACCTTGGTACCGCAAGCTCACATGAATTTATTTTGACGTCCTTGCATACTTTGTGGATACCTTCTGAACTACTTTATACTTACTTTGCAAATACTGTGGGGCAAGACATTGACAAGATCTTGCAAATAAATAGAGGCAATCGATTGATTAGCTGTTTCACTTGACATTTATTGTTTTGGCAAAGGTAATGTGTGGTGGATTGGGTCGATATAATCCCACAAAATGTCTCAAATCAACAACAAAGAAAAAATAGTTGCTATAAATCTTTACTTACAGTGCCTTGCGAAAGTATTCGGCCCCCTTGAACTTTTCAACCTTCTGACACATTTCAGGCTTCAAACATAAAGATATAACATTTTTATTTTTTGTGAAGAATCACCAACAAGTGGGACACAATTGTGAAGTGGAACGAAATCTATTGGATATTTTAAACTTTTTTAGCAAATAAAAAACTGAAAAGTGGTGCGGGCAAAATTAGGATTTGATGAAAAAAGAGCCTGAGTTTGTGTTGCTGCGTAATTACGTCACATCAACAGGGGAACATGGCTGGAAATCCAGACCCAAATGCAAAAGATTAAGGGTCTGGCTATGGATTTCCAGGGTAGGTTGCAGCCCTAGTTCGCACTAAATGAAGTCTCTATTGACTGTAATTAGGTCGTGATCAGAAAAAAGAGCCTAAGTATCCGTCACAATCGGATCAGTTTCCATTCTTACATAAACCTGAAATCTCAAATTGATTTAAAAAAAAAAGCGACGTCTTTTAAAAAGAATTACAAAAAAATGTGTGATTGTGATTGGCTGGCAGCGGTGGAAAACACACACAATATTAAAAGGCACGAAATAGTGTTTTTCACGGCACGCAAAGGGCAAGAGAATAAAAATGCATGCATGTATTCTCTTTATGAAATCCACATTTGCCTTGTTGTCTCTTTTTTATCCTGCTCTATCTATCTCCTCGGTGCAGCCGGCGCTCCAGGTAAGCTGAGTTTGACCTTGAAAGAGGTAACTGCGGCGAGCTTGAAGAACAAATAATCGCTGGGAGCAAAGCTCACACTGTGAGTGTGTGTGAGTGTGTTTGTGTGTGTGTGTGTGTGTGTGTGTGTGTGTGCGCTGGCCTAAGTGTGAACATAGGGAGGAAGATACAGTGCTATTGACATAATGCTCTTAGCTACACTAGAGCACTTCCCCAGCACCCAAACACACATCATCTTTCACACACACACACACACACACACACACACACACACACACACACACACACACACACACACAGCCCAGAACAACCTAATCTGCTATATACTGAACGCCTCAGTTCATTTAAAACAAGTAAAAAGGCTAAATGGCTTCTACAAAAGCAGCGACGGGAGAACCGGAATCAGGTCAGTTTGAAGTCTTTTTAGGAAGAGAAAAAAGCCAACAGCAGGTTAATATGAGCGTATGTTTAGAGAAGACAGGACGTGATCGGACTGGTGTGAAGGCTTTAAGGGATTCAGTGGGAGACAAAAGATTTGTGAGCAGCAGGGGCGCTGAGAGAGGCTCTATAAAGAGACGGATCGATGGAGGCCATTGGGAGTCTGACAGGAAGAATCAGGGCCAGAGGCCGAGGGAGGAGTGCACAACTCTTAACAGAATTCAATCTAAACCCTCCTTCACTTTCACATGTAGTCAATTACCTTTACAATTGAGGTGCTACCGCAACTAGGGCTGGGTATTTGATATTGGTTACTAATGACGTTTTTCCACTTCATGGTCTCGCCTCGACTCTACTCACCTTTTTGGGTTTTCCACATATCAAAAGCCGGACTGTTGCTTACCACTGAGTATGCGTATTCACCAGCTTTCAATATTTGTATCCGGTCTTGTGTCAGGTCTTTGTAATTACCCGTCTTCTCCGTTTCCTGACGTTACTAACTCTAATCCAAAGATATTGGGCTGGCAGGGGGCTAGGTCGAAGATGGCTTGGCAGAGGGGGGCTAGGTCCAAAGATGGCTGGGGTGGCAGAGGGGGCTAGGTCCAAAGATGGCTGGGCTGGCAGAAGGGGGGCTAGGTCCAAAGATGGCTGGGCTGGCAGAGGGGGGCTAGGTCCGAAGATGGCTGGGATGGCAGAGGGGGGCTAGGTCCAAAGATGGCTGGGGTGGCAGAGGGGGGCTAGGTCCAAAGATGGCTGGGCTGGCAGAAGGGGGGCTAGGTCCAAAGATGGCTGGGGCTGGCAGAGGGGGGCTAGGTCCAAAGATGGCTGGGGTGGCAGAGGGGGGCTAGGTCGAAGATGGCTGGGGTGGCAGAGGGGGGCTAGGTCCGAAGATGGCTGGGGTGGCAGAGGGGGGGCTAGGTCCAAAGATGGCTGGGCTGGCAGAGGGGGGCTAGGTCCGAAGATGGCTGGGGTGGCAGAGGGGGGGCTAGGTCCGAAGATGGCTGGGGTGGCAGAGGGGGCTAGGTCCAAAGATGGCTGGGCTGGCAGAGGGGGGCTAGGTCCAAAGATGGCTGGGGTGGCAGAGGGGGGCTAGGTCCAAAGATGGCTGGGCTGGCAGAGGGGGCTAGGTCCGAAGATGGCTGGGGTGGCAGAGGGGGGGCTAGGTCCAAAGATGGCTGGGCTGGCAGAGGGGGGGCTAGGTCCAAAGATGGCAGAGGGGGGGCTAGGTCCAAAGATGGCTGGGCTGGCAGAGGGGGGGCAAAGATGGCAGAGGGGGGCTAGGTCCAAAGATGGCTGGGCTGGCAAGAGGGGGGCTAGGTCCAAAGATGGCAGTGGGAAGGGGGGGCTAGGTCCGAAGATGGCTGGGCTGGCAGAGGGGGGGCTAGGTCCAAAGATGGCAGAGGGGGGGCTAGGTCCGAAGATGGCTGGGGTGGCAGGGGGGCTAGGTCCAAAGATGGCTGGGCTGGCAGAGGGGGGGCTAGGTCCAAAGATGGCTGGGGTGGCAGAGGGGGGGCTAGGTCCAAAGATGGCTGGGCTGGCCAGCAGATATTTACCGGCAGATAGACACCGCTGCCATTGTATTGTATGTATGGCAGAACAGAAAATCTGCTAACTTTTCCTCATGTTACCAGGTAACGCTAGCGGTAGCTACCTAGCTTGGTTAAAGTTTTCAAAATGAACCAATGTGTAGTATGGAAAATTGTGACCCTGCACGACCTCCAGTCGTTACATGTTATGACTGATTGTCTTTGGTAGTCAGATTACTCTTTTTCTAAGAGTCTTCTAGTGTATGGTAGGCATTAGTGCAGCCCCGCGGGAATAGTTGTAGCCCTGTTTGACTTCCAGTTGAACCGAGGCATGTGGTAAATCCATCCATCCCCTTCCTCGTCTCTCCTCTCTGTGGTTAACATGTACATAATATGTTCGCCACATCCTTAAGCAAACACAATGTATTAAAAGCAGATTAGCACTGCTTGAGTACAGGTTTTTTAATTTCCCAGCGACCGGCGTCTTCCCGACCCCCCGGGGTGCAGCGTGAGTCGTCCTAGTCCTCGCTCCGCCGCCGCGACCATCATGCTGCACGCACTCCACCCAACGCAGCTTGCATGTCATCGCAGCCGAATTAAGACTGCATGTGTATGCGACGTATGTGACTAATACGCACTCACTATGTAAAATAATCCCCAGTTTCCACCGAGTTAATGCTCATAATAATGACACAAGCTAGGATTTATCGCAGTGAGAGTGGAAGCTAATTAATGGACCTAAAAAAGACCAAAACAAAGAAAACACTCCATGTCAGTGATGATGTAATCCAAAGACATTTAAATGCATACTAGGGCTGGGTATCGATGATAGGATGATTTCCTAAATCGATTCAATTCTGATTGACAAGGTCCTGATCTGATAGCGGTTAGGCTTAGGGGAAATTTCAGTTACATTACCTGTTTATTTTGGATTTAAAAGGAGATTCTCGGAGAACTTCTGCTGTAAATTGAAGAAGCAACAGTCTTAATATTTTTTTTATAATTTTCCAAGTTAATGTTTACATTAGGAATTAACCCCCGACATGTTTGTTTAACCCTTGTGTTGTCCTGCTGTCGACCATGAACTCGTTGTCCAGCGGTTTTGGCCTTTTTTTCTATGCTTTTGACACTTTTTAAAACATTTTGTCTTTTTTTTTCCCCATACATGATCAATAAACCTAATTTATATGACATTATACCTACTTTTTTGTTTTGCCTGGTAGTTAAGATCAGGGGATGCATGGTCAGGATTCTGTTTTAAAACCATTTAAACCTTTTTTTTTTTTTCAAATGCAATGAAACTGAATAAAACAACCCAAATTCAACGAAAGGAATCATTAAATTTACCAAAGATCATCCATGCATCCATGTTATTTTTGGGCATTTTGGTTGAAAGAAACTGATATAAAAAAAAATTTTTTTTAAATATATTAAAAAATCGGTTTTGGAATCACTCAAACAAAGATTGATTTTAATTGAAGAGTTGATTATTTTAACCCAAGGACTAGAATTTTTTTTGACAGGATAATAAATTGACAAAAACATTGAGGGAACTCATTTATTTGCTGTTCAACTGTAATAATAATAATTTTAGCCCATTAAAGTTTGAGTGCATAACCTTTTGATATCATAACACAACTCTCTGTATTTCTCAGTATGACAATGATCAGAAGATTGCGTCGTCGTTGTGACTTTGGCGCGCAGAAACCCGAGTGAAGATAATGAAATCTTCTGAAGAGTCTGTTGTGTTTTTTTAATCCTCTGTGTCCTCCTTGGCTACTAGCAACTGTGTGGAGGGGTTGGGGGTGGTGCGAGATCACAGAAGGCTTGTATCATGTGGAGAGTGTTGTTGTCATTACTTAGAATTCCTCATGGGGGAGACAGAAACTACGCACTATAGCTTTAATGTTGATCATGGATTTGGTGCTTTGGAAGGTAACTGGGCTAAAGGTTTTCTCAGAAGTCCGTGTAACAACTGCACATTGCCTTCAAAAGTCCAAAACCTAAGGATACTTTTATTATTACAACAAAGCTGGAAATGTTCCCATCATAGGCTTTTGTACTCAAGAATTGACTCAAAACAATTGATTGAAATTTTGAAAAAGGAAAGTGTCACACTCCCTAAATCCGACTAAGAGCAGCCTCGACCTCGGACCTCGCTGGGCCAGTGGCTGCGAGCGCAGCAACACAGATGAACCACACAAGGGGGAAGGTGGGAAATCCCCCCCGAGCTACACAACAAGAGACACACAGAGCAGCGTACAGTCAGCTGCAGCACATCCACAGTCAGCTATACGGCCACGCAGAGGGCCGGCGGAGTCAGCTGAGACTCAGAACCTGAAGCATGATTGGATTCAGCGTGACAGCAGTAAGGACCAGGCTCTGTTCATCCAGCCTTCAGATCAGGCGGCTATAGAGTCGCACTGAGCACGCTCAGTGACCGCGTTTTGCCGCGTTTCACCGTGCTGTACGGAAGATTCTAACACGCTTAAAATAAGACTCAAAACGTCTATGTGGACAGCCTGGTGACCAGGATTATTTAGATCTACAAACTGTCTGAAAGATGGTGAGAAATGAAGGTACCAAAGTCCAAGGTGACATCGTACAAAACGTCTTGTTTTGTCCGACCTACAAATCCTAAGAGAGAATTTACTATTGAATGAAAGAGACAAAAGCAGGAGATCCTAGGAATTGCAAAGATGAAATCATTGAAATAACCTAAACGATTAGTCGACTATCACAAAACCAGACTAACAGACCAGAGTCTGGTAGGACCAGGCTGACTGACCAGAGTCTGGTAGGACCGGGCTGACGGACCAGAGTCTGGTAGGACCAGGCTGACGGACCAGAGTCTGGTAGGACCGGGCTGACGGACCAGAGTCTGGTAGGACCGGGCTGACGGACCAGAGTCTGGTAGGACCAGGCTGACTGACCAGAGTCTGGTAGGACCGGGCTGACGGACCAGAGTCTGGTAGGACCGGGCTAACGGACCAGAGTCTGGTAGGACCGGGCTAACGGACCAGAGTCTGGTAGGACCAGGCTGACGGACCAGAGTCTGGTAGGACCGGGCTAACGGACCAGAGTCTGGAAGGACCAGGCTGACGGACCAGAGTCTGGTAGGACCGGGCTAACGGACCAGAGTATGGTAGGACCAGGCTGACGGACCAGAGTCTGGTAGGACCAGGCTAATGGACCAGAGTCTGGTAGGACCAGGCTAATGGACCAGAGTCTGGTAGGACCAGGCTAATGGACCAGAGTCTGGTAGGACCAGGCTGACGGACCAGAGTATGGTAGGACCAGGCTAATGGACCAGAGTCTGGTAGGACCAGGCTAATGGACCAGAGTCTGGTAGGACCAGGCTGACGGACCAGAATCGAATAGTCGACTAATTGGTCATTTTGCTCGGTCACTTAAGATTTGTTTGGTCGATTAGTCATTTGTTATTCTTATTCATGCAAAATAATTTATTTCAAGGAAACTTCTTGTGTAACACAGTCCCCTGTTCTCAGCAGTTCAATGCTTGTGTTTCATTTTATACCTTCATAGTGTTTAAACCTGTATTGCAGCGATAGAGGCAGTGATGTTTTCTGTTTATTGTAACGTTATTATATAACTGTAAATTATAGAGAGGTCTAGACCTGCTCTATCTGTAAATTATAGAGAGGTCTAGACCTGCTCTATCTGTAAATTATAGAGTGGTCTAGACCTGCTCTATCTGTAAATTATAGAGCGGTCTAGACCTGCTCTATCTGTAAATTATAGAGCGGTCTAGACCTGCTCTATCTGTAAATTATAGAGTGGTCTAGACCTGCTCTATCTGTAAATTATAGAGCGGTCTAGACCTGCTCTATTTGTAAATTATAGAGTGGTCTAGACCTGCTCTATCTGTAAATTATAGAGTGGTCTAGACCTGCTCTATCTGTAAATTATAGAGCGGTCTAGACCTGCTCTATTTGTAAATTATAGAGAAGTCTAACCCTCAGGATCCCAGGATCGCCAAATATGCGCACCAACATCAAGTTTTCCACAAAATCAGACCCCTGGTGGTGATGTTATTTTGTTGTTTTTCTGTGTAGTTTGCTGGCTTTTGTTGATTGCAGTTCCACTGTGTCGGGTCATGTCACGTGTCTATTGATATGTGACCCATAACTGTCCTCAGTGTTTTGATGCAAACTCTACTACGGATTATCCTCAGCATGCCTGACACGCTGTCATCTCCGCTCCTCTCACAACATTCCCGGCTCGGGCCAAAGAGCGAGCTGACAGAGGTAGAAACATTTCATAGCGGACTGCTGACGTGAGGAGTTTCATGTTGACATGGAGACCTTAGATCTGGAATGAGATACGCACTGCACTTGAGAACACTTTGCAGGAAAATAAAACCCATCCGAGGCCTTCACTGATCTTTCAATCCCACACCAGTTTGAATCAGAGCTCAAAATCACCTTTGAAAGCCTTGTGGTCATGACGGCAAACAAGATGGACAGCACAAACTAGAATCTGTCACGTGTGCAGCACACGGTCCAATCAAAACGCATTTATGTTGACTTATAGCTCGCATTATCATCACCTGCAGGATAGTATTCGACCCCATCACTTATACGTCTGTCATGAGCAATATTTCTGCATAAATATGTTCACTGAGATTGAAATTTCACTGGGACAGGTCCACTTCTTGCTCACTTGCCTTTTTAATTTTAAATTGTCATACATTGCGTTGTGTTTTTTATTTAAATTTAGTTTTTAGGGAGTACCAATACGATTTCCTTGTGATGCTTTTAGACAGCAGTGCCATGACAATAAAGCCTCCCATGTCGTACAGTATGTCTTATCCCAGGTACACAGTAAGAGAAATAGGAAGAAGGCTTTTCTCACAGCTTACGTTTCCCCCTCGACGACAACCAGAACAAAAATTGTATTGTATGCACAGAGTCGGGTAAAATGAACCGCATCAAACCCCTTGATCTAAAGTTTAAAAAGCCCTTGTTTTGCCTCCATGAATCCGCCAGGAATGGCCGACTGCCCGGTACTGTAGCTTTTGAAACATTGTACGAGCCGTACTGTCTGACATTTGAGCCACTGACTGCCTTGGAAAGCAAAGTCTCCAAGAAGGGGAATACTAGGAAACATGATTCAGCTCAGTTTCACTATTATTATTTCCCTCCTTAACACAACGTTGAGTGACAGAATGCTCCTAGATTAAGGCTGCGTGCTGCCCCTGATGTATGAAGGCAGCTGTTTTTGTACAGCACATTTCAGCAACAAGGCTTTACATAAAACACACTGCTGCTCCTAAACTGGTCTGATCTGATGTGCATGTAAAGAGCTGAAAGTCAGCATTGTGTCCTCATCGTCACGCTTACATTGACCTAAATATATAAAAAAAAAAAAAAAAAAAAAAGAAGAAAAAAGGTTTGGGATGGATGCAAGTTGTGTAAAAGCTGATTTATAATTATAATATTCACCAGTAGGGGGAGAAATACCTTTTCAGAGCTGAGGTGCATTTCAGGACCTAAACGTGTGTGTGTGTGTGTGTGTGTGTGTGTGTGTGTGTGTGTGTGTGTGTGCGTGTGTGTGCGTGTGTGTGCGTGTGTGTGTGTGTGTGTGTGTGTGTGTGTGTCTGATTGTCTCATGGGGTGCTTGTGTCTGTTTCTCTGTGCAATTGTCTTTGTGTGTGTGTGTGTGTGTGTGTGTGTGTGTGTGTGTGTGTGTGTGTGTGTGTGTGTGTGTGTGTCTGATTGTCTCATGGGGTGCTTGTGTCTGTTTCTCTGTGCAATTGTCTTTGTGTGTGTGTGTGTGTGTGTGTGTGTGTGTGTGTGTGTGTGTGTGTGTGTGTGTCTGTCTCTGTGGGATTGTCTCTGGTGGTGTGTGTTTGTTTGAGTAAGTGTGTGTGTGTCTGTATGTCTGACTCTGTGTGTGTGTGTGTGTGTGTGTGTGTGTTGGACAGCTCCAGGTGCTGAAACCTCAGCAGTCCGACCAGGCCAATGTCTGTCTCTCACACACACACACACACACACACACACACACACAGTGCCATATTTCACTACTACAACTGAAACGTTTCACAAAATCAATCGAGGCCTTACAGATACGGGAAATCGCAGACGTGTGGAGCGACAAACAGCCCAGGGAAACCGACAAAAGAACACAAAAACACAAGCCAAGTGTAGCTTCCCTGACCATGAAACCGCTGCAAATGAACGACAGCCCTGTTTTAGTTTTTATGGTCCAAGTCAAGCATAAATATGAAGGAAAGGGACGATGAAAGCGATGAAATGAGAGCTTCAGTAAACACCAACGTATCGTCGGGCATCAGTTTGCACCGCAGACATTTGTCAACAAGTTTGGTGTTTCTGAAGAACCGTAAAGAGACGCTCTTCTTTGCAGAGGAGGTGGAGTGAGAAAGAAAGGTAGATAGAGAGAGAGAGCAGGATGGAACAGAGAGGAAGAATAAGAAAAGAAATAGGGGGAAGATGGAGAAACTGTAAAGGATTAGGGGGAGGCAAAGGGAGACGGAGGAGGAAGAGATTAGCGGGGAGTAGAGGAATATGGAGATGGAGAAAAAGAGGAGAGGAAATGGAAAAGAGGAGACCAAGGGAGCAAACAAAGGGAAGATAGAGGAGGTGAAAGATGGAAAACGGGAGGATTAGAAGGAAACGGTAGAAGATGAAGGAGTAAGAAGGCAAAAGATGGACAAAGATGGACAAAGTAACAGGGATGAATGGAGAAGACCAGGAGGACAGGATGAAACAAGAGGAGAGGAGAAAAAGAAGGAGAAAAGGGTGGGGATGAATGGAGAAGACAAGGAGAATAGGAGGAAACAAAACAGGAGAGAGGAGAGGAGAAAAAAAAGGAGAAAGGGGTGGGGGTTAATGGAGAAGACAAGGAGAACAGGTGATAGATCAGGAGGAGAGAAAGAGGAGAAGAGGAAACAATGAGGAGAGAAAGATGGAGAAAAGAGTGGGGTTGAATGGAGAAGATAAGGAGGGCAGTAAAAAGCTAAGGCGAGGAGAAAAAAGAGGAGAGAAGGATGGAGAAAAGAGCGGGATGAATGTAGTTCAGAAGACAGGTGAGGGCTTACCTGGTTGGTGGAGAGCGGTGCATTCTGGGAGATGAGCATCTGGACTAGGATGTGGAGCCCTGAGGTGAACAGGCCGGCCATGATGGCCCAGGTGAGCGGCAGCGGCAGCATGCTGTAGGTGGCGAACAGCGTGAACAGCACGTACCCCACCCCGTCCCCCAGCAGCCCGTAGCCCAGCCCGGCCGCCAGGATCTGCGTCGCCATGGCCACCCACGTGACCACGCCGCTGTACTGCAGGTAGCTGTGCGACGTCGTGTCCTTCCGCACAACCACTAAGGCACATATGACCACCTCGATGCCCGTGAAGAAGCCCAGGAGCGTGCCTTTGATCGGGTCCATCGGGGAGGAGGCCAGCGTCAGGTGCAGCACCAGCAGCGTGAGCTTCGTCACCACGTCCAGGATGTTCATCACCACCACGGATTTGCGCCTCTGGCCCAGGAAGTAGCGCTGGTAGAGCCGCTCCAGGTCGCGGGACTTGAAGGAGTTCCGTAGCGTGGGGAAGATGACGCCCCGGTATGTGTAGCCCCAGTTGAGGAAAAAGTCCGAGTTGCTCGGCGCGCAATCGATCTGCAAGAAGCCCAGGTCGCTGCTCGCGCGCTCCGCCGGGAACACCTTGGTGCCGCCGTTGTTGTGCCGGTCTCCCACCGACGTCCGCCCCGCAGAATGCTTCCGCGCGCCCTGGCTCGGGTCGTAGGGCTCGTCCGAGCAGATGCCCTTCACCCCCGCCCCGCCTCCCCCGCCCTGCTCGTGGATGAACCGCTGCTCTGTGATGTGCCGCACCGCGTTCTGCCACAGCAGGCGTTTGGGTCTCGCGGTGCCGCCGCCGCTGCTGCTGCTGCTGCTGCTGCTCGGCGTCTTGTTGATGGTGTACAGCTCCTCGCTCGCGCTGGAGCACCGGACCTCGGATAGCTCCATTACTGCTGCCGCTTGTTGCTGCTGTTATTGTGTTATCCTCCACACGGTTGCGTCGGTTAATATTCTCCCTCCCGTCCCGCGGTTCCCGGTTGTGGGAACGGTTAGCTCGAAGATGTTGGTGCGAGAGCAGCACGGGGTAAAGCGCGGTTGGAGGTCATCGTCACGCGAACGATTCCACTTAAGAATCAGCACATAAATCCCACTCGAGTGGAAAAGCATCTCCCGGATCAACCGCGTATCCGCACCATCATCTTCCTCTCCATCATCATCATCATGCACAGCGTCTCCGTGCTGAAGGCTGAATCACCGGGCGGCGTGTCCAGACGGCAGCTCGAGCCACCGTGCGCCGACCGTCCGCACCATCAGGGTGCCGCGGCGCCACGGGCAGCCGGGACCAGTCCAAAACAAAGGCGTAGGTTTGGGTTTGCACGCGGTGTCAGGCAGCAGAAGCAGAAGGCTGTGTCATCTAGTTAAACCGTAACACCCCCCCACAAAACGGCTCGCGCGTTGTTGGCACAGCTGGGTCCGTTGCCATTCCGCTGCAGAGCAAAGAAAACAAAGCCACAAAGAAATCACGTTAATTCCCGTTTACTGTAAATATGCCACAAAAAGAAAACATCCGCTGACTGAAGAAGCCATAACAATGATAAAAGAATTAAAAAAACCGTCAATTTAATCCGTTTCTACGAGAGGAAATTCAAAAATGTCAACTTGTTGTTGCTCGCGAGGGTCTCAGACACGTTCAGACAGAGTCGAGTGCGCGAGCTCCGCAACACGGATCAACCCCTCCTCCTTTTGCCTCTCCATCGACACGAGTGGCTCGTGCTTGAAATGAATGCAACACCTGGATTTTTTTTTTTTTTTTTTTTTGGGGGAGTGGGGTTCGGTGCCAAAAACAAAAAAACACACAACGGTCTCCGTCACATTCCTGCTCGGTTATCTCTGTAGAGAGGAGACAGCGCGAGGGGAATAAAAAGAAGCTCGTGTGCATGGAAAGTGTCCAAAAAAACACCCTACTGTCCTGTCAGTCCCCGTGCTCGACCCTCGACCCTCGCGCGCGAGGATGACAACGGAGCCTCCTTCCTCCTCCACCTCCTCCGTCACTCTCTCTCTCTCTCTCTCTCTCCCGGTTTTTCCTGTCTCTCCTTCTTCTTGGTGTTTAAAGAGGGCGTGCAGCAGCCAGCGTGGGGATGTGCACGGAGCGCGAGGCTGGTCAGCGAGCGAGTCAGCTCGGCTCCGGGTTGACGTCACAGTCACCTCTATATGTGTGCTCTCTCTCCCCCCCAACCCCCTCTCTCTCCTCGTCTTAACTGTCTTTCCTCATCCCACCCTCCTTTATCCTTTAATCCCCATTTCTACCAGTTCGTTTCTCCCCGTTTGTTTCTTGCCATCCCTCCCTTCCTTCTCCATCTCATTTCTTCCATCCTTCTGTCTGTCTCTAAATAGTAAATGTAAATGGACTGTATTTATAAAGCGCTTTTACATCATACAGGAACCATTCACCATTCACACACTGTGGCCGAGGCTGCCGTACAAGGTGCCACCTGCTCAGCAGATATATAATATAATATATAATAATATAATATAAGTTTAAAAAAACGTCAAAAAAGTGACAAAAAATTTGAGTAAAATTGCCAAAAACGTTGAGAAAAGTGTAGAAAAATAACAAAATGTTGAAATTTCAACCCAGAAAAACACAAAGTTGCTTGGTACAATTCATGAATGTCTGCCTCTCATCTATCACAATCAACCTCTGCTAGACCATATATACCGAGTGAGTCCTCCACGCTGCATCAGATCATAGTCAAGACCACCACAGGTAGTCTCGCTCATGACTAACCTTGCTATCTGTTGAGTTATTTGTGTATTTGTCTGTTCTTATCCTTTCTCTTGTGCCTCAGCTGCCATAGGAACCCGACGCCTGCCATCCACCGGACCCCACCACTCGCCTCCCTCTGACGGACTCGCTCCTTCCCCAAAACCACCGGACCCGTTCACTATGGACGTGCTTTTCCCCCCTCGGAAACCTAGACTTGATACTTGAGTACTTTAAATAAACCTGTTAATTCATACTCCTGGCTCTGCGTTCTGTCTACATTTGGGTTCATTTCACCATTCAAACCTAAAAATTACCACTTCAGAAGCATGTATTAAGCATATTATTTATATATTTTATTGTATGTATGTATGTTTTATTGTATTTAACCCTCATGTTGTCCCCATGTTGTCCTCATGTTGCCCCCATGTTGTCCCCATGTTGTCCTCATGTTGTCCTCATGTTGTCCTCATGTTGCCCTCATGTTGCCCTCATGTTGTCCCCATGTTGTCCTCATGTTGCCCTCATGTTGTCCCCATGTTGTCCTCATGTTGCCCTCATGTTGTCCCCATGTTGTCCTCATGTTGCCCTCATGTTGCCCTCATGTTGCCCTCATGTTGTCCTCATGTTGTCCTCATGTTGTCCTCATGTTGTCCTCATGTTGCCCTCATGTTGCCCTCATGTTGTCCCCATGTTGTCCCCATGTTGCCCTCATGTTGCCCTCATGTTGTCCTCATGTTGCCCTCATGTTGCCCTCATGTTGTCCTCATGTTGTCCCCATGTTGTCCCCATGTTGTCCTCATGTTGTCCTCATGTTGTCCCCATGTTGTCCCCATGTTGTCCCCATGTTGTCCTCATGTTGCCCTCATGTTGCCCTCATGTTGCCCTCATGTTGTCCCCATGTTGTCCCCATGTTGTCCCCATGTTGCCCTCATGTTGTCCTCATGTTGTCCCCATGTTGTCCCCATGTTGTCCCCATGTTGTCCTCATGTTGTCCTCATGTTGCCCTCATGTTGCCCTCATGTTGTCCTCATGTTGTCCTCATGTTGTCCTCATGTTGCCCCCATGTTGTCCTCATGTTGTCTTCATGTTGTCCTCATGTTGTCCCCATGTTGTCCCCATGTTGCCCTCATGTTGTCCTCATGTTGTCCCCATGTTGTCCCCATGTTGTCCCCATGTTGTCCTCATGTTGCCCTCATGTTGCCCTCATGTTGTCCTCATGTTGTCCCCATGTTGTCCTCATGTTGTCCTCATGTTGCCCTCATGTTGCCCTCATGTTGCCCTCATGTTGTCCTCATGTTGTCCCCATGTTGTCCCCATGTTGTCCTCATGTTGCCCTCATGTTGCCCTCATGTTGTCCTCATGTTGTCCCCATGTTGTCCTCATGTTGCCCTCATGTTGCCCTCATGTTGCCCTCATGTTGTCCCCATGTTGTCCCCATGTTGTCCCCATGTTGCCCTCATGTTGTCCTCATGTTGTCCCCATGTTGTCCCCATGTTGTCCTCATGTTGCCCTCATGTTGCCCTCATGTTGTCCTCATGTTGTCCCCATGTTGTCCTCATGTTGTCCTCATGTTGCCCTCATGTTGCCCTCATGTTGCCCTCATGTTGTCCTCATGTTGTCCTCATGTTGTCCTCATGTTGCCCCCATGTTGTCCTCATGTTGTCTTCATGTTGTCCTCATGTTGCCCTCATGTTGTCCTCATGTTGTCCTCATGTTGTCCCCATGTTGTCCTATATCAATGTTCTTTTTAATTCCCCAAAACAACATGGTTGATTCCACCCAACGCTCTTTGCCAAGTACAAATCTCTACTTTCATTAATTTTGGGGCGTCTTATTCAATTTTATAGCATTGTAAAACAAATGGAAGTGTTTTTGAAATAGTATTGAGTAAAAGTTGACATATTCCAGTCTGTGATTATCATCAACATCCATTCCTTTAATTTTAGTCTAAATAATTCCTAATTTCTTCTACAAACAAACCCAGAGCAATGTTCAGCACTATTGCCAGAATTAGGAAGAAACATATCTCCATTGTTGGACTCAATACGCACGGCACAACACCCAGACACAATCTGATAAAAACATAGAAAATATAAAGACAACTTCTTCCCAACAACAGTTATATAAAATGTCATCATCTTGAATCAATTAGGAACCAATCAGCTGAGAGCCAGGCTTTTCCCATCCCTCTCTGGGACTTGCAGTCGGTGGAGCGCAACCGCGGCACCTGGCTCTTAATGACTGCTGCCGCCTCAGGCTTGTCAGTTTTATTGTTGCCCACTTGTACATTTTCGGAATCAAGTTGCACACAAATCTAACCGGCATGCATTGAGCGCCGATCACTGCAGGTTTGGCTCATCTCAAACAAGCCTATTCAGGGCAGTGTGGCTTTGGATTCTGAAGTACTTCTTATATTTAATCTTTGATTGGATTTTTAAGCCTATTATTTTACATTGTAAAGGTAAAGGTACTTTTACTGTCACATACACTTAAGTGGCAAAAGTCATCCTCTGATTTTAACCCATCCCTCAAGGGAGCAGTGGGCAGCCAATCACAGCGCCCGGAGACCAACTTCAGATCTGAGCCAGTGCCTTGATCCAGGTCACAGACTGGAGAACCCAGTTCTACCCCATGGGGAGAACATACAAACTCCACCCATAAGAGGCCACCATGCTCCCCGTGTTGTGTTGATGTTTGTTATCTTTAATTTGCGGTTTATCTGCTGCTCAATTAAATCACCCTGGGGAAGAGCGTCTACTTACTAACTGAATAATATTCTCGCTGATATAACCGGATCAAAAATCTAATCTAACCTGATTTCCACCAACTGCGGATCGGCTCCGCTGCGTGTCGGCTCCATGCGCCGCCATCTTTCAGTACCCAGTGGGTCGGATATGTTGCAGGACCCGCTGCGGCCATGACTGCCAGCTGAAGTCACCAGGACCCACGAGATCTCGCAAATTCACTTGTGATGCGCGATATAACAGGATTTAGTTTCTATGAACAGAACCACAAAAACCTCTGACCTGTTGACTTCAGGCCTGTCTCCGCCCATTATGACATTTTCAAGGTGTAGTGCAGGGCGATATGATCCGCCGTGAGCACAGGGGGATTTTATTTTGAAAAATAACCGCATGTTTTATTTTTGTTTCTGTGCTTGACTTCCTGTCCCGCACCATCTGCCGTGTGCTCTCCGGTGTCTCCTAGGTAAGAGTCGGAGCACAGCTGTCCTGCAGTCAGTGAAAATATTGGTAGAAATCAGGAGGTAAGGCTCTCACGGCCCCTCAAATGTTTAATCACAAACCATGAACTTCAAATTAATCGAGAAAAGAGAGAGCTCCCCAGTGATGTTTTTACAATCAGCCTCCACAGATCTCTACTTACTGTCTTGCCTGGAGGACTCTGGTTAAAGCGTGATTTTAATTCAGAATGTCATCACAACTCCCAAAATGTAGACAGAATATTAACGGGAAACGTGCACACGGTAGAAGTTACATCCTCCCCCGCAGTGCGCGTGTCTTGTCCCACTTTCCCCTTATCCGAGAGAAGCAGGGCCACCGATTAGATCGGGTAAAATTGTTCCCTCCTAAACCTTAAGGAGCTGCAGTAGGTCCCTACGAGGAGGAGCTACCCCCCCACTTTGACTCACACACAGCTTCAGGCGAGAGGAAAGTTGTCCTCATTGCTATTCAGTCTATTTTTACCTTCTTGTCGTCTGCAGTGTCTCCACTGTAGCTTGTTTCTGCTCATTCCCAGGAACAGAGAATTACTGAAATCCTTCACCAAACTGAACCTCACCAGACGCTATCAAGCACCAGTACGAGTTCAACATGCCCTTTATTTGTCCTTATGCTGTATGTAGGCCAACTGAATGAAAATGAAATTGTAGATCAGCCGTACCCACGTCACTGGAGCTTCAGAAGGAAAGCTGCTCCAGAAAGTTGGAGCTGCACGTCAAAGAAAGTCGGTAAAAACTGAACACCCCCAGTTCAAGTTTCTTTTCTTCAAGAACAATATGTGGAGTAATTATGAATTAAACTGCATTACATTTCATATACGAAGGTTCTGCGAGGGGTAGCAATGACTGTCTGGCATCGGAAACATATGTTCCTCACCGACCTCTGGTGGGATCCTCAAATCCGTTGGTTGACATGGCTGTTCAGGAAGCTGCAATGCCAACAACTGACCGGTGCTTGTATTTAGTCTCACCTTTAATCATGGAAGATAAACACCTTTTGGTTACGTATGCCATGCCTGCATGCACATTGCATTTTCACGTCAACGTCAACGAGAGACCAAAGCATATCGCCTCTTTCCACTGCCACATTTCAAAGGTTTAAAGTTATAAACTGGACACCTATCATTGGCTTTATGTCTTGGTATTCCCTTTCTTTTGTGGGTTCCTTTAAAACAACCAACCAGATTGAATTGCTTTGTGTGAAGTCATGAAAACCAGGTGCTGATTTAAATGTGATATGTATCCATTTAGAGTGAATCCCTTCATTTACTTTCCCCGAGTCACAATAAAGGCTGCAGACATTATGTGGAGGTTATCAGTCTGTGCGGCCTCCCGGCAATCAAAATGTCGCGGTATTCTCAGGAATCAAACCGTTTTCATCTGGACCTGCTTGTTTCAGGGTGTCAGCCCCCTGACGCCTCTGCAGGCGGGCGTGAGTGACAGCTCATCAATTCCACGGTGGCGTAATTTGCAGTTTCAGTGTCGAAGTGACAGCAAATGAGGGACAGCTCGCCCTCCATTCATATGTACAGAGCTTAACGACGGAGAACGGGCCCAGCAAGGACGAGTATGTCCTTTCCCTGTCGCCTGACCGCGTCAGGGCTGCAGTCCATGCAGGGGCCGTGCCCCCCCAGCTAACTGCAGAGCTAAAACAGGTCTTACCTTGAATAATGGAGGGAGACCTGGGAAGGTTTGCAGCTCTGCAGGAGCTTTTATTCTCATCATTCGTCCCGCTGGAGGTTGCAATCCTCCTGGAACAGGTTGTGGTTTTTACTTTCTCTTTCTTTATGTGCTTTGTCTGCTTGGAGGTTTTCAACAGTTGTCCTCGATCATAAGTAGACCAGCGGCAGATATGTTTCTAGGAAATACTCATAGTGCAATCATAGTGGATGTGTGTGTGTATGTGTGTGTGTCCATTCTTTAAAAAAAGATTTTAAGGGTTGGAAGGAAAAACTCAGTTAAACACATGTAACAAAACCACATAAGGAAAATACTCCACTGCAACGTAAGCTTAAGTAAAATTACTCCTTTCTCTTATTTGGGGTTAGTTATATCAGATATATTAGTATAATATACATTTTTTTTAATTGAAGAAAGAAGAGAAGAATACAACAACAGAAAAATGGACAGTCTTTCACAGTTTAGTTAAATTCTCTACATGTCTGGTATTTATTTTTTATTTACAGAGTTACTGATAAGTTTCCCGATATTTGAAATTTCCAAATGTGAATTTTCAAAGTAATCCGAGCAAAGTATGAAGTATGACGCACACAATTACTCTAGAATCTGCGCACGGTCAAATGTATACAACGTTAACCCTCATGTTGTCCTCGGGACAAATTGACCCGTTTTTTTGCGGCGTCTTATTCAATTTTACAGCATTGTAAAACAAATGGAAGTGTTTTTGAAATAGTATTGAGTAAAAGTTGACATATTCCAGTCTGTGATTATCATCAACATCCATTCCTTTAATTTTAGTCTCAATAATTCCTAATTTCTGCTTTTCTAACTCAAACATTAGGTATAATTTCCTATAAATGAGCTTTATTGACCACAAGTTCCAAAAATAACTGTAAACTAAATGAACATTTCCTGTTCCCAATATGTCAATTCTGACTGCTTTTATGGAGCTTTTCTGTGATTAATGTTTTTCCAAACATCTCCAGTTCATTGACTCTAATTCAACTCCAACAAGAGCAAACTGTGATTGTACTGGCCCTCTGCCAGGTGTTAATGCACTACTGAAGGAGCGAGTAGGTGGAAAAAGAATGTAAAAGCTCAGTCACCCTTCTCTTGTTGTATAAAGGTTAATAATTACACAGATAAAGGCTTTTCTGTGCACTGAGTCAACGCTCTGGATCCATCAAGGTTACACACCGAGGCTCTGCAACTAAACAGACTTTTGTTGAAGCAAATTACCCAGTGTGTGGAAACTGGAGGCAGACTGTCTTTATTCCCCAGAGGACTATTCATCACTGAAGTTTTGTTTAATTTAGCTTCTGTGCAGCGTTGGCTTTGAATCTGGGTCGAACATGAGTTAAGTGTAACCACTAATTTCCTCCTGGTGCGTCTGTGCTGCGTTCCGGAGGCGCCGTGACCACCGCAAGCAATCCCAGCCATTCAGCGACATCCTGTCAGATTACCAAAAGACAAAAGATGCTATCTTAATAAACACGTGATTGTTCTGTAAAGCTCTTAGAGACGATAAAATCTGTGCGTCGAGCAGTAAAACGCTCCGCTTCTGAGACGCTTCCAGTGTGGCATGACGCGGAAAATGGAACAAAACCGGAACGCAGCACAGATGCGCAAAGTAGACAATCCAAATAAGACCTAATTTTTTATTTTGACGGGGGAAAGCCTTCAGATTCATCAGACAGAAACTAACTGAGGAGGACAAACCTCAGCTCATGGGACCAGACAGAGAATCAAAAGATTGATGCATTGCAAGTAAACTGACTTGTGAATTCCAATTTGATTAGATACTTCCCGTAGGAAAATTTGCATTGGACTCTATCAACTTTACAAAGACAACACAAAATACAGAAAACACATGCAACACACAACATGCTTTCATATACATTAGACAGGTATCTTTATAGTGTATAGTAGCACATTAACTACTCCTTTCATTGGCATTTTTAATTGAACAACCTTGTCCGCTGCATTCTCCGCAATAAGTGCATAACTGATATCGCACAGCTAACATATTGCCCAACCCCAATAACCTATATATTGCACAAATGAGGCAATGCACTGACATATTGCCCAACACCAATAGCCTACATATTGCACAACTAACATATTGCCCAACACCAATTGCCTACATATTGCACAAATGAGACATTGCACTGACATATTGCACAACACCAATAGCCTACATATTGCACAACTAACATATTGCCCAACACCAATTGCCTACATATTGCACAAAGGAGACAATGCACTGACATATTGCCCAACACCAATAGCCTACATATTGCACAACTAACATATTGCCCAACACCAATTGCCTACATATTGCACAACTAACATATTGCCCAACCCCAATAACCTATATATTGCACAAATGAGACAATGCACTGACATATAGCACAACCCCAATAGCCTACATATTGCACAAATGAGACAATGCACTGACATATTGCACAACCTCAATGGCCTAACTAACTTCCAGTTCCAGTTTATAATGCCGTTATCTTGCTTCCAGACCTCTGAACCATCTGAGCTGATCTGAGACTGGTTAGTTGGGTTAGATGTAGGGATGTTAACAGTTAACTGTTTAACCGTTAACTGACAATAAGAATTTTTACAAATTGATATTAATTCGTTAAACAGCTTTTGTGTAATTTGTGATAATTTTTTTGGGGGGTGTCAGCCAGGAGATGTTCTGACGAGAGTTATCTAGTCACACGCTCTAAATATCAGCCAACACTAAGTAAAGATTTATAGCAACTATTTTTTCTTTGTTGTTGATTTGAGACATTTTGTGGGATTATATCGACCCAATCCACCACACATTACCTTTGCTAAAACAATAAATATCAAGTGAAACAGCTAATCAATCGATTGCCTCTATTTATTTGCAAGATCTTGTCAATGTCTTGCCCCACAGTATTTGCAAAGTAAGTATAAAGTAGTTCAGAAAGTATCCACGAAGTATGCAAGGACGTCAAAATAAATTCATGTAAGCTTGCGGTACCAAGGTGTCACATTGAGAGACAAAGCAAAGTAACAATGTAGCTAAAGATTGTGTATTTAATTTGTATGTTCATATGATGATTGAATGAAATAATGAAAAGTTAAAATGCGTCATTACATTTAAATTCGTGCCCCCATGTTATTTCAATACTAACGGTTTAGCAGGAAACTAATTTCCATTTGTCGGATGTTACATTATATTTAGTCTTTATCTACTGGTGCCGGAGCAATATCTTACTCTTTCTTTAAAGGATTTCTGAGGACTATGGTTACCTGGTCCTCAGATCTCTGCAGGGTAAATCCAGACAGCTAGCTAGACTATCTGTCCAATCTGAGGACTATGGTTACCTGGTCCACAGATCTCTGCAGGGTAAATCCAAACAGCTAGCTAGACTATCTGTCCAATCTGAGGACTATGGTTACCTGGTCCTCAGATCTCTGCAGGGTAAATCCAGACAGCTAGCTAGACTATCTGTCCAATCTGAGGACTATGGTTACCTGGTCCACAGATCTCTGCAGGGTAAATCCAGACAGCTAGCTAGACTATCTGTCCAATCTGAGGACTATGGTTACCTGGTCCTCAGATCTCTGCAGGGTAAATCCAGACAGCTAGCTAGACTATCTGTCCAATCTGAGGACTATGGTTACCTGGTCCTCAGATCTCTGCAGGGTAAATCCAGACAGCTAGCTAGACTATCTGTCCAATCGGAGTATTCTGTTGACGACTAACACAATCTTTAAACATACACACCAAAACAAGATGAGAGGAGTTTGTATATTTGTTTGGTTTGAGAAACTTAACCTTATAAAATTGGTTGAAAAGGCACTTCACTGTGGAGCTAAATAATTTTTATTCAAGTAAGAGACTCAATTCTGTAAAGATCTCTCAAAGGCTTACTAAGTTTGACTTTTATCTGCTTATTTGCATGACAAAAGCTGGAAATGTAAAGGCAGCGAGAGGCTGTTGACGTCTTACTGACCTCAGCTGCAGTTTATCTGATCTCTCAGATCAGAGGCAGGCTGAGAGACGACAGACACACACACACACACACACACACACACACACACACACACACACACACACAGAAACTGCATCCCTTCCTACTCCTCCTGCCATGATCACCTGCACTTCACATGCCACCATCGATGAGCTTCATCGAACTGGTCAGCAGTGGTTGTTCTAAACAGAAGTGAAACCAAACAGGAGTCGGCTTTCTCTTGTTTCATGCTACAGTGCCCCCACTACAGCTTAAAGTTGAGTTTTGAGGTAAGTTTCCAGGTGTTGTCAGGTGAATGCAACATGTGAAATAGATCTAGATCAATCTTAGAATATATGGTTGCGTACTTGCGTTGACCATGTTTGTTATGAATTATGCTGTTTGTTAGGACAGCGGTTCCCCACCTTTTTCACGCCTAGGACCCCTAAACTGACACAAATTAGACCACAGATCCCCATTCAATAAAATATTGTCCCTGATCTGATAGTTTTGGTTTAGGAAGTTTTATTACATAACATATATGAAACCCATGACCAAAACAGTCATGTATTCTGTCATTGTAACTTTTGGTATTATAGTGAAATTAAATGGCTCACCTTTTTACTGGGGACCCTCTGAAAACCCTCAAGGACCCCACTTTGATAAACCACTGTGTTAGGAAATAAGTGTAGGCTAAACTCTGATGATTATATTAGGAAAGTCCTTCTCCAAGAGGTGGTAGATCATGGGTAAAAGAAACCAACGGTGGCGGTCTCATTTATCCCCCAAAGTTCAAGAGTGGATTAATCCAGCCATGCTTCTGGGTTAATGCGGCCTTTACTTGAACAGTAAGTCCTCACACTGCTGCGCTGCGATTGGCCGACAGCAGTAGCTCTTTTAATTCAAACCTGCTGAGTTGAAGTTTTCCAGATCCATCTTGGCCAAAATGCAATCAGATTTAATTAAAGAGGAGAGACAAAATTACATTTCAGCAAAGCCTTTACTAATCATCTTGGATCATATTTGGATGTACATACAGGAAAAAGTTACTTTGGCTTCAGTCATTACAGAGGCTCCATTCAACAACTTGTTGAATCATGAATACAGAGTAGTCAGCTGTGCTTTTTTTGCAAAAACCTAGCAACACACTGGACTTTGTGCAACCACCATCCATAGCGTATCTAAACCTAACAACTCGAAAAACATAATCTATAACCTTTCCTGTGAAAAGCAACAGCAACACAACCAATTAGTTGTATATAAACCTAATTTCTGGGACGCAGGGTTGGTAAAATGAAGCAGTAACATTTTATTTCATAACATTATGGTGTAAATCACCACCTCTAAATCTGAGGCCATGGTTCTCAGCAGGAAACCGATGGAGTGCTTTCTTCAGGTAGGGAGTGAGTCCTTACCCCAAGTGAAGGAGTTTAAGTACCTTGGGGTCTTGTTCGCGAGTGAGGGGACCATGGAGCGTGAGATTGGTCGGAGAATCGGAGCAGCCGGTGCGGTATTACATTCCGTTTATCACACTGTTGTGACGAAAAGGGAGCTGAGCCAGAAGGTAAAGCTCTCGGTCTACCGGGCAATTTTCGTTCCTACCCTCACCTATGGTCATGAAGGCTGGGTCATGACCGAAAGAACGAGATCCAGGGTACAAGCGGCCGAAATAGGTTTCCTCAGGAGGGGGGCTGGCGTCTCCCTTAGAGATAGGGTGAGAAGCTCAGTCATCCAAGAGGAGCTCGGAGTAGAGCCGTTGCTCCTTCGCGTCGAAAGGAGCCAGTTGAGGTGGTTCGGGCATCTGGTAAGGATGCCTCCTGGGGGGGTCTCTAGGGAGGTGGTCCAGGCACGTCCAGCTGGGAAGAGGCCTCGGGGAAGACCCAGGACTAGGTGGAGAGATTATATCTCCAACCTGGCCTGGGAACGCCTCGGGATCCCCCAGTTGGAGCTGGTTGATATGGCTTGGGAAAGGGAAGTTTGGGGTCCCCTACTGGAGCTGCTGCCCCTGCGACCCGATACCGGATAAGCGGATGAAGATGGATGGATGGATGGATATGGTGTAAATCCCGTTTTATAACCCTCTCCATTATCATTTGAAATACAATTATGCTGAAGAAGTGCTGAATCCTTTTATAACCTTCTCATTGTGGTGGCCCTAAAAGAAGTCCAATTTAAATATCTTGAGTCTAAAAATACAAAAAGCAGCTTAAAGTTTTCAACTAAACCCCCAAATCTTCCCACGAAGAATACAGAGGAGATACCCTGGGTATCGTCAGCAAACCCACTGGTGTGCTCCTTTAAATAGAGATGAGAAGAAAAATCAATTCCCACTGAAATATGCCCTTATTTGACGTCATCCCCAGAACTCTGTATCTGTATCTTTGGAAGTGTGAGCGTCATAAAATATGTGTGCAGTAATCCTGTACTTGCACTGGTATGAATCATTGCATAACCTAATAAAAAATGAAGTCTTGACAAACTAATCAGCACCGGAAATACACAGAAAAGTACCCTCATGCGTTCCAAGTGATATACTGTACGTGTTTAAATCCTCTGTACAAGATGAAAGAACTCGTTGAGATGCCTCCGCGCTCTGGGAGTCGCGGAGGCCGAGGCCGGCTCTGGAAATGATCGTGTTTGAGGATAACGCGGCAGTTTGAGCCTGCTGCAAATAACCAAGTGTGCTGGCATCATATCTGAGAGGCAGCCTGAGGGGATGAGTCATCAAGAGGACTTCTCCCCCCCTCCACCATCCTCCTTCTCATTCCTCCAGTCTCTGGCTTGTAATCTGCTGTGCTCAGCTCATCGTCCATCTGGCCGCGGGCTTTTTTGTCATTAATCATCTGTAATCATGTCGGTAATCAGTGAATCTATAACTAATACAGAAACATTTCCCTGATTGTCCAATTGAGCGGAAGACAGTCAAGATGCTGATGTACAGGAGACTAAAATTTAAATTCATAATTGTGGTGTCTGACAAAGTCCCCTAGCTCATCTCTTCCCTATAAACATGGAGTTTAACTTGTCACTTTGTCATTCTTTTCTTTCCTCCGCTGTTTGTTTTTGATTAAATGGCTCACTTGAAATTCATATTTACATTTGTCGGTAATACTGTCCCAGTATTGGTACTGGTTTGGACTCAAAGGCAGGCAGGACACACTCATTTATTCTCCAAACGCAAAAAACAAAACTGGAAAACTAAGAACATGAGGAGCAACAACAATGTTAGTTGTTAATTAATTGCGGTTAAACAAAGAAATGTTGATTCTTTAAAAAATATTGCGATTAGAAGCCTGCGGATGGGCCAATAGTGTGTGTTTTATGTTGCTGGCTGCAGGCCAGATGTCTCTTTGGGGACAGCGTTGTTGCAGATTCTTCCTCTTGATTTGATGTCAGACATCATCCAGAAGCAAAGATTTGGACCCGGGTGTCTCCGAATAACCAAGGCCTTCAGAGGAGTCACTCCTGCGTGATTTATTAAAGTGAAGCTGCTGCTGCTCCGTTGTATAATGATGTCTATCAGCACCACCTTCACCTCCGTTTCCCATGGGTCACTGCTTTTCACAGGCAACACAAATTACCTCGACAGCGAGCTCATCAGCCTGAATACCTGCCGGGAGTCCGCAGCGTCCATGCTGCCTGTGGGGGTGTTTCATTTGCTGATCAAACAGCAGGGCACTCCAGTTTGGTAGTTCCCTTCAGCTCAGATTGATTCAGATAAACCAGAGCAAGTGGAAGTTTGTGAGAGTCTGCGGCCATTTAGTCTAATTCGTTGTTGCTTTAAGAGTTTGAGACCGATACTGATGCTGTATGCCTCACTGTGTGGAAGGGAGTGGAATCAGTCTTTTAAGGCAACATCAGACTTGGTCACCTGACCTCTGGCATTTGTTGTTGATGAATAAAGTCTTCTTTAACGTCATATGTGGACACGCTTGGTCAGGACTTTTTGTAGCACTATTTGGCAATCTGGGTCGGGACTCTTTGTGTCACTATTTGGCGATCTGGGTTGGGACTCTTTGTGTCACTATTTGGCGATCTGGGTTGGGACTCTTTTATGTCTTTTCCACCAAGGCAGTTCTGGAGCTGGTTCGGAGTGAGTGCAAAATATTGAACCGGTTCTTTGCTTTTCCACACAAATAAACCTGGTTCTGGGCCAAGAAAACGGGTTCCAACTCAGCACCAACTCAGCGCTGGTCTAGAGATAAGAACCGGTTACGTCAGGTGCTGGGAGCGGGTCCCGGTAGGCTTTTGTCAGGGAAATTGGGACCGCCCCGGTCAAACCGGGACGTCTGCTTTCCCCCTAACGGTGTTTTGCTTGACGCTACTGATGTTGCCATCGCAAGCTAGCAAAAGATAATAATAAAAGTTAAATCATGCGAGATGATTCCCTTTCTTCTTGGTCGTATCCTCGGTCCATAGCGGTCACAAATAGCTGTCGAGGCCCGTCTTTGAATTCCAGGGTGAATTTGTAAAGCCAGGAGCAAAAGTATCGGGATGTAGTCCTCCATTATTGTTGATTGTCATGACGCGTTGCTATGACTACAAAGGTGCTTGCAGTGACGTTGTGACGTAGCCCTGCTCTGGCTCTCAGGCTGGGGAACATCGAGCTGGTTCTTAGATAACTGGCGAGTAGAACCAGCACCGAACTGGCTATAGCACCAGCCCAGAACCAGCACCTGGTTAGCCCTGGTGGAAAAGACATACCAGTGTCACTATTTGGCGATCTGGGTCGGGACGTATTTTTAACTTAACTGCGGCACAAGAACGGGACAGTTAGGTTTAGGAAGAGACCGTTACATTTCAGTGACACGGGGGACATGAACCCCGGGCTCCTGGGTGAAAGCCCTGCGTTTGACGCATCAATCATTTTGTCTCTTCTGTGTGAACACAGAGGCAGCAGTTGTCAGCCTCCCGGGTCGGGTGCTGTCAGGGTGATGTATGGAGCCACTGAGTGCTCACATGTCTGCAGTCTCGCCAAAACTGAAGCTTCTTCGCCTCAGAAGGCCACAGTTCACCAAACATGTCGCCCTCCATAATGTATATGTGCGCCCGCTCTAAAAACTGAGCCAACCACAAGGCAGAGGGAGTTTCAGACAGATGGGATATACCTGGTCCCAGATAGCAAAGAAAGACCCTTTGTCAACGACCTATACCCCCCCCAAAGGGGGTGCCGTCTCAGTCGTTGCACCAAACGAAAGAGAGAGAAGAAACTGAGTCTTGTGAAATGAAATGTCCCTTTTGTTGTCTTCCCGTCAACCATGGAAAAAAACACTATTATTGCTTTTTTTGACATTTTTTGTCACTTTTTTCAATGTTGTGGGTGCTTTTTGATGTTTTTTTCAAAGTTATTTGATATTTCTAATGTTGACATTTTCAGTGCTTATTTGGAAGGCCCATTTTTTGTGATTAAAAAAACTGAAAATGGGTCAAATTTGGCCCAAAGACAACATGAGGGTTAAAAGAGTATATGTATGTAACTACATGTAAAAAAACAAGTGTGATGACAAATGTGTTATTTTCTAGCTAGATATAAATATCCATATACTTTTACATATGTTGAATAGTGTCTCTTGTTTTTTATGTCTTGTGGTGGATGACTAACAAAGAAGTGACTCTCTCCCATCCGTGGCCCACTGCTACATGTATGAAGAGTGCCGATGCTGTCGGAGAACCCTCTCTCTGTGCACCTCGTTGGTCACGCATATGCAAATGCAGGTGACCTGCTGAGGCGACATCGGCTGGTTAGACACACAGCTACAGTCAACAAGGGCTGTCAATGGACGAAAATGACTTGCAAATGAATCAGACATTTTTCTGTCTGTTCTAAATGTACTTTCAAAGGGAGTTTTTAATACTCGAGGGTCATTTGGTGGGAACTCAGTTTACACGAGTGCAGCCTCCGTTGGAAGCCATGCAGCTGAAAACCGTTGCTAACTCCACCCATATGGCTGAAGAACGAGGACTTCTCATCCCTCTAAAACCACGTTTCCACTTTTTCATCGTTCCTCCCGTCTCTACCATGCTTATCAGTGAGACGGACTAAGACGCGCAGAAGGGGAGCAAGTGAGGGAAACGTGGATGCAATTGGGACTATCGGCTGACGATTTTGGGACTATATATTGTTGTCTTTGTCATGTCAATGATTTTATGCAAAATTTCGGGGACAAATGATTCATTTGAATTTGAATTTGGAGGGAATGATAATTTTTGTACCATTGTTCTCATTTTCATTGAAAAAAAAAAGTGTGATTTTTGCGAGGTTCTGTACCAAACAAAGATGTTGGATTTGTTGGCCAGGAGGTCTTTGCAGCACCACAATACTTTATTTTAGAATGGTTTGACACATATTTTGCCTTTAAAAAAATATAGTGCCCCCCTGCCATTTGGATATTGGATTAGTCCATTTTGCAATTTGGATAAAATTGTGACTAATTGTGCAGCGAAAGTTGGAGAATCGGCAAAGGTAATTTTGCGCATGCATGACCGCAGCTTCAAGTGGTCGTAACCATTCAGACTCAAACATTTATTTGTATAGTACATGTAAAATAATGAAATTAATAAAATACAGAAATACTTAACGAAATGGTTAGGGGAGTTCACAGCCTTCAGCCTTTACTTGAGTAAAAGTACTAACACTACACTGTAAAAATACTCTGTTACAAGTAAAAGTCCATGTATAGATGTGTCATCAGGAAAAAGGAATTAAAGTATTAAAATTAAACAATAGCGCTGTCAAACGATTAAAATATTTAATCGCGATTAATCACACATTTTTATCTATTCTTAATGGCATGCATATATAGTCAGCAAAACTAATTTATTAATTACTCAGCATCATATCTGTGAATATAACAGCCTTGAACCGCCTACTTACTACATTAACACCACTACCTGATGTGAGTCGAGTGCAGATGAGTAACATACAGCAGGCAATGGACCAAACCACTGTGAGATAAATGGGGGGGGGGACTCAAAATGTTCTAAACTTAAACATTTTTTGGGGTTGGTAGTGTTTTACTACTTACACGGATGGTTTAAGTATACATCATTATATTATGTACAATACACAGCATGGTGTTTAATGATTTGGGGGGATTTACACCTATGCCTACTCCATACAGTTGCTTGGATTAACCCTTGTGTTTTCATCCCGTCAACCATGAAAAAAAAATGTTTTTTCAACATTATTATTGCTTTTTCGCACATTTTTGTCACTTTTTCAACACTGTGAGGTTTTATGTTTTTGGTGTTTTTTTCCTAAGTTTTGGGATATTTTTAATGTTGACATTTTCAGCACTTTTTTTGACGGCCCGTTATCATTTTTTTTTTAACCTGAAAACGGGTCAATTTGACCCAAAGACAACATGAGGGTTAAAAAAAAATATGATGGACTCTTCAGAAGAGAACGCCATGATCTTCTGAACACAGCCGCACTGAGACATCCAGAGAGAGTCATGTGGAGCTCATCTTAATTGGAGTCTTAATTAGCTTTGTAGCAACTCACTTGGCAACGGCTTGAAGGTAACAGACGTTCATTAATATCAAAAAGTCACACACTAAAGCTTTAAAGACGGGCTTGGTAATGATGAAAAGCTAGCAAGCATCTCCTCGGTGCTCCGTCTGTTCTCCAGTAGTCTTGCAGTAACCCCCGGGGGGGCGACGACACTCTTTAAGCTCAGGTTCATTTACGGGAGGGGTAGTTTCATGCCGCGTTGCAAGGAGGCATTTCATTGTTTTTCCCCAGCGGATTGCTTGGCAGGGATGGGTGGGCGTTGTTACAGAATTACAGCAGCTACAGATCCTTTTTGCTCCGTTTTCAGAGGCCCATACGTTATTTATTGCTGTGTGGGTGAAAAGACCATTTCACATGTTACCAACCTTGTGAAATATGAGGAAATGGCCTTGTGTGTGTGTGTGTGTGTGTGTGTGTGTGTGTGTGTGTGTGTGTGTGAGACAAGGTATTGACAAGTCAAGGTTCCCTGCCAGGGAATGATGAGTCTGTATTGGGGTGTGTTCATGAATCCACGTACAGCTGTGGGTGTAAAGACCATTTGAAATAGTTGGCAACCTTGTGAAAGTTGTGGAAATAGGCTTGTGTGTGTGTGTGTGTGTGTGTGTGTGTGTGTGTGTGTGTGTGTGTGTGAGACAAGGTATTGACAAGTCAAGGTTCCCTGCCAGGGAATGATGAGTCTGTGTTGGGGTGTGTTCATGAATCCACATACAGGTGTGTGTGTGTGTGTGTGTGTGTGTGTGTGTGTGTGTGTGTGTGTGTGTGTGTGTGTGTGTGTGTGGTGGGATATACACATCAAATCATCACAGACTGAAATGAAAATGAAAAACTAGATTTTGTTTTTACCTGTGTAGACAACTAGAAATTAATTTCTACTGTATATGTTTAACTGACATCATCATGTGTGTGTGTGTGTGTGTGTGTGTCTGTGTGTGTGTGTGTGTGTGTGTGTGTGTGTGTAAGAAAGCCTCGATATAAAAACCCTGCAGGAACAGCGAGTGGCCTTTAAACACCAACAGTAATTTACAAAGGCAAACAGGATTCGCTACAAATTGCAATTGCAGCCGCAGTCTGATTTCACACAATGTTCTGAGTTATTTTAGTTTCTCTTCTCGCATCTCAACCTCGAGTGGCAGCTGCAGGAGAAGGAAAACGCTTAATGACATACCGAACAGACAGCTGCCCAGAAATAACATGCTGAATTTAGTAGTTTCAGTTTATTACAACTTGGGTCTTATTTCGGTATTTTTTTCCATCATTTCACAGATAGTAAGTTCATTTGGAGACCTGGAAACGTGCTATAGGTCGTTTATTCCTACCCTCTCACTTCTTTAAAGGTCCCATGACCTTTAGACCTTAGTGGTCCCTAATACTGTATCTGAAGTCTCTTTTATATAGACCTTAGTGGTCCCTAATACTGTATCTGAAGTCTCTTTTATATAGACCTTAGTGGTCCCCTAATACTGTATCTGAAGTCTCTTTTATATAGACCTTAGTGGTCCCTAATACTGTATCTGAAGTCTCTTTTATATAGACCTTAGTGGTCCCCTAATACTGTATCTGAAGTCTCTTTTATATAGACCTTAGTGGTCCCCTAATACTGCATCTGAAGTCTCTTTTATATAGACCTTAGTGGTCCCTAATACTGTATCTGAAGTCTCTTTTTATATAGACCTTAGTGGTCCCTAATACTGCATCTGAAGTCTCTTTTATAT
Source organism: Etheostoma perlongum (assembly GCA_026937815.1). Taxonomy (NCBI): domain Eukaryota; kingdom Metazoa; phylum Chordata; class Actinopteri; order Perciformes; family Percidae; genus Etheostoma; species Etheostoma perlongum. Next base: position 2,054,458 of record CM049382.1, on the reverse strand, counting down.
AGACCTTAGTGGTCCCTAATACTGTATCTGAAGTCTCTTTTATATAGACCTTAGTGGTCCCCTAATACTGTATCTGAAGTCTCTTTATATAGACCTTAGTGGTCCCCTAATACTGTATCTGAAGTCTCTTTTTATATAGACCTTAGTGGTCCCTAATACTGTATCTGAAGTCTCTTTTTTTATATAGACCCTAGTGGTCCCCTAATACTGTATCTGAAGTCTCTTTTATATAGACCTTAGTGGTCCCCTAATACTGTATCTGAAGTCTCTTTTATATAGACCTTAGTGGTCCCTAATACTGTATCTGAAGTCTCTTTTATATAGACCTTAGTGGTCCCCTAATACTGTATTTGAAGTCTCTTTTATATAGACCTTAGTGGTCCCTAATACTGTATCTGAAGTCCCTTTTATATAGACCTTAGTGGTCCCCTAATACTGTATCTGAAGTCTCTTTTATATAGACCTTAGTGGTCCCTAATACTGTATCTGAAGTCTCTTTTTATATAGACCTTAGTGGTCCCCTAATACTGTATCTGAAGTCTCTTTTATATAGACCTTAGTGGTCCCTAATACTGTATCTGAAGTCTCTTTTATATAGACCTTAGTGGTCCCTAACACTGTATCTGAAGTCTCTTTTATATAGACCTTAGTGGTCCCCTAATACTGTATCTGAAGTCTCTTTTATATAGACCTTAGTGGTCCCCTAATACTGTATCTGAAGTCTCTTTTATATAGACCTTAGTGGTCCCCTAATACTGTATCTGAAGTCTCTTTTATATAGACCTTAGTGGTCTCTAATACTGTATCTGAAGTCTCTTTTATATAGACCTTAGTGGTCCCCTAATACTGTATCTGAAGTCTCTTTTATAGACCTATTTTTTTTGTGGTCATATTTCAGAATAAAAACGCTAAATGAAATGGGAAGTGGCATTGTTGAGACTTGCTGAACGGTGCAGTGACTCTCGGGTTGTTGTTGTTGTTTTTTTGCAGTGTGGGATGAGGCGACGCAGAGCCAGCCCGGCGTGGCTGCTGTCGTCCACCCCGCTCTGTGATTAAACTGGCAGTTGGGATGTCGCAGAGCTCCAAAGCACTGCTATCGAAACTGTGAACCGGCTGCTGTAATTAACGGCCTTCGGCTGCACGAGGAACAATGTGCCAGAGCAGCTGAGAGAGGATCAGACACACAAGGCAGCAGCCACGATGTCTGTGACAAATAAACAGGGTTTTTCTTTGGCTTGCTGTTGTTTTCTGCATCAGGACTAAATGTGCAGGGGTGCCACCTAGAGTTCAGCTTAGTCAGCAATCTGTGAAATGTCCATTGGGAATTGAATTTAACAACCGACGCCAAAGATGAAGTGCATCCACTTGGCTATTGAAAACTTTAACAGGATGGGGAATTAAGCAAAAGTGTAGACAGGAGTCGATTAAAGGCACAGAGACACTGGTAAATTCAACAAAAACTCAATTTAATTTTAAGTTATGTCAGGACACTTTACATCACACTTCTCAGCCTCCCTGGTAAAGTCTACTCCAAGGTACTGGAAAGGAGGGTTCGGCCGATAGTCGAACCTCGGATTGAAGAGGAACAATGCGGATTCCGTCCTGGCCGTGGAACAACGGATCAGATCTTCACTTTATAAGGATCTTGGAGGGGGCCTGGGAGTATGCCCAACCAGTCTGCATGTGTTTTGTGGATCTGGAGAACCGTATGACCGGGTCCCCCGGGAGAAATTGTGGGAGGTGCTGCGGGGGAGTATGGGGTGAGGGGTCCCTTCTCAGGGCCATCCAATCTCTGTATGACCAAAGAGCTGTGTCCGGGTTCTCGGCAGTAAGTCGGACTCGTTCAGGTGAGGGTTGGCCTCCGCCAGGGCTAGTGGCGCTTTTGTCACCAATCCTGTTTGTAATATTTATGGACAGGATATCGAGGCGTAGTCGGGCGGGGAGGGGTTGCAGTTCGGTGGGCTCGGGATCTCGTCGCTGCTTTTTGCAGATGATGTGGTCCTGATGGCATCATCGGTCTGTGACCTTCAGCACTCACTGGATGGGGTTCGCCGAGTGTGAAGCGGCTGGGATGAGGATCAGCACCTCTAAATCTGAGGCCATGGTTCTCAGCAGGAAACCGATGGAGTGCTTTCTTCAGGTGGGGAGTGAGTCCTTACCCCAAGTGAAGGAGTTTAAGTACCTTGGGGTCTTGTTCGCGAGTGAGGGGACTATGGAGCGTGAGATTGGTCGGAGAATCGGAGCAGCCGGTGCGGTATTACATTCTGTGTATCGCACCGTTGTGACGAAAAGAGAGCTGAGCCAGAAGGCAAAGCTCTCGATCTACCGGGGTTCCTACCCTCACCTATGGTCATGAAGGCTGGGTCATGACCGAAAGAACGAGATCCAGGGTACAAGGCCGAAATGGGTTTTCAGGAGGGTGGCTGGCGTCTCCCTTAGAGATGGGGTGAGAAGCTCAGTCATCCGAGAGGAGCTCGGAGAGCCGCTGCTCCTTCACGTCGAAAGGAGCCAGTTGAGGTGGTTCGGGCATCTGGTAAGGATGCCTCCTGGGCGCCTCCCTAGGGAGGTGTTCCAGGCACGTCCAGCTGGGAGGAGGCCTCGGGGAAGACCCAGGACTAGGTGGAGAGATTATATCTCCAACCTGGATGGGAATCGATCCCCCAGTCGGAGCTGGTTGATGTGGCTCGGGAAAGGGAAGTTTGGGGTCCCCTACTGGAGCTGCTGCCCCCGCGACCCGACTCCGGATAAGCGGATGAAGATGGATGGATGGATGAGGACACTTTACAGGTAGAGTAGGTCTAGAACACACTCTGTAATTTACAGAGACCCAACAATTCCCCCGAGAGCGACCATTTGGTGCCACAGCAACGAGATAAAAAGGGCTGCAACCCTTTAGGAGCAGAGCAGGAAGTAATGTGACGAAGAAGGCAGGTTGGGGGGGTGGATGGGTCAATCAAGCACAGGACTTGCCACCATCTTTTTCTAAACTTACTGTAAGTATAGTTTGTGCTAATGTTTAAAACACTTCAGTGCGTCGTATTAAGAGGATAGGAATAAACGACCGATATCGCCGTGTAGTTTGCAGGACTTGTTGGCTGAAGCTGATGGGAATGTGATTAGTTTTGCAGGGATTAAAACTATGAACCAAAGATTTGGTAAAGTGAACTTTTGACCTGCAGATGGTGCAGAAGATCGCCAAAGTTATTCAAATGCATCATCTGGGGAGCATGGATGTCTGTACCAACTATGACAATCCACCCAATCATTGTCAAGCCATTTCACTCAAATGTAAATGTCACTGTGGCACAAATCTGGATCAATGACAGTGAAAGTGTTTCCATCCAACGGCTTTAAAGCGAATAATAACGCCACATGCTGTTTTGCGATCAAATTGGTATATGAATTCATTTGAGACATTTTAAGGTGTTTCCATTCATTTTTGCACAACATTCAACAAACATTTGCGAAAATGTTTCTACACAAAATGGATCCCGTCTACCAACACGTCAATATTGGACAAGTTGTAACAGGGCTGATGTAACAGCTGATAGCGACATATCGAGCTATTATAAGAAAACAACGACGCTAGCAGCACATCGCTATGACGATGCAGATGCAGCTTGTCTTTTATTGTCCCTCCAGCACCGCTGCAAGACTCTTTTTTGAGACATGTCTCTCTGTCTGAGCGTCTTCCATTGACTCCGCAGGACGTCCCACGGCTTGTCCTAACCTTTGTCGGCCATTTCCTTCACGGGTTCCTGATAAATTTTGTTCATTGTTTTCATTTTTAAATAAGAGAAGGTAATTATAATTTAAGAGGTTCTCTATCTCTGAAACTGGTAAAGTTACATGTACAGTATGTTATGTATAATCTGTGTTGAGTTTCAAAAAAGCTTTAAAATCTGAAGTAATTTGGTTGAAATTTACAATTACAAGTATTTAGTTTAAATTAGTTTTTGTTGGATTTTTGGCTGATTCTATTGGATAGGCAAAAATACACCTGTACAATAACTTTTGAAGCATGTTTATCTTGTTTTATTGATCCACTGCATTGTGAAGTAGTTTTTTACTGAACATCGTGAATGTATACAAAATAAGAGACAATCGAAACGTTATTAATTTGTCAGACCGAAACTCCTTGCATGCTTTTCCTTCCTTTTTACTGTCATATTGTCATTCTGGTAATGTGAAGAGATGTCAAATGGGTGAAGAGGAAACTGGTTGAACCTAGGGGTGCAATCAAATCAGCTTTGTTGATAATCTTTGACATATCCAAGACTCTAATCACCACCAAAGCCCCACCCCCCTACTTTTTATTTTATGGAAAATTATTACTGTTCTGTTGGATTTTTCATTAATAATAATTACTTCAAAGAATTAAATAGGCATTTAAAGGGGTAAAATCCTGAAAATGATTTGAATGTTTGGTAGTTTTGAGCAAGTTTGAAATGGTTTAAGTGATTTATGGGGGAAAAAAGCAGAAAAATGTATTGATATATGATGATTTAATATGATTTAATAGTTTTTTGGACATGTACATTTTTGCTATGAAAGTGTCAAGACGGAGTTTCCGGCACTACGTAAAAAATCCTAATGCAGTCAAATTAATTTTGATTGCATTGTGTGTGTGGGGGGGAACATTAGGTCACTGTCTATTTCTGCAGGACCAGAGCTGGGTGTCTAGACAGTCCACTGACCCAGCTTCTTCTCCTCTATTCCTGGACAAAAACGTAATGTATTACCTCTACTGCTCATTCACATTTACAGTGCAAGTCTTAAGTTTCACTTGTTCCTAATTTAAAAATGAAATGTGGAAATATTGATTGTCTTGATGTCATTGGACTCATGAAGATAGATTAAAACAAAAAAATGTGTTTGGGTTAAAACACCAGTCCTCTTAAGACACAATCACCTGTTTCCTGGGTGAAAGTCTTGTGTTTTCTCCTTAACTTCTCCAGGACATGAACACCTGTTTCCTGGTGAAAGTCTTGTGTTTTCTCCTTAACTTCTCCAGGACATGAACACCTGTTTCCTGGTGAAAGTCTTGTGTTTTCTCCTTAACTTCTCCAGGACATGAACACCTGTTTCCTGGTGAAAGTCTTGTGTTTTCTCCTTAACTTCTCCAGGACATGAACACCTGTTTCCTGGTGATAGTCTTGTGTTTTCTCCTTAACTTCTCCAGGACATGAACACTTGTTTCCTGGTGAAAGTCTTGTGTTTTCTCCTTAACTTCTCCAGGACATGAACACCTGTTTCCTGGTGAAAGTCTTGTGTTTTCTCCTTAACTTCTCCAGGACATGAACACCTGTTTCCTGGTGAAAGTCTTGTGTTTTCTCCTTAACTTCTCCAGGACATGAACACCTGTTTCCTGGTGAAAGTCTTGTGTTTTCTCCTTAACTTCTCCAGGACATGAACACCTGTTTCCTGGTGAAAGTCTTGTGTTTTCTCCTTAACTTCTCCAGGACATGAACACCTGTTTCCTGGTGAAAGTCTTGTGTTTTCTCCTTAACTTCTCCAGGACATGGACACCTGTTTCCTGGTGATAGTCTTGTGTTTTCTCCTTAACTTCTCCAGGACATGAACACCTGTTTCCTGGTGAAAGTCTTGTGTTTTCTCCTTAACTTCTCCAGGACATGAACACCTGTTTCCTGGTGAAAGTCTTGTGTTTTCTCCTTAACTTCTCCAGGACATGAACACCTGTTTCCTGGAGAAAGTCTTGTGTTTTCTCCTTAACTTCTCCAGGACATGAACAGCTGTTTCCTGGTGAAAGTCTTGTGTTTTCTCCTTAACTTCTCCAGGACATGAACACCTGTTTCCTGGTGCAAGTCTTGTGTTTTCTCCTTAACTTCTCCAGGACATGAACACCTGTTTCCTGGTGAAAGTCTTGTGTTTTCTCCTTAACTTCTCCAGGACATGAACACCTGTTTCCTGGTGAAAGTCTTGTGTTTTCTCCTTAACTTCTCCAGAACATGAACACCTGTTTCCTGGTGAAAGTCTTGTGTTTTCTCCTTAACTTCTCCAGAACATGAACACCCGTTAACCTCCACCTAAACAGATATTAATGTTTTTGGGTGTCTAGAATCCATTTAGCTGCTGCCCCCGTCCACAGCAGGACATTGCTTTCTTTCGGGGACATTGAACCCTGTACCTGTACACTGTTTATTCACGGCCAGTTTTCCAATAGTTGTTATTTTTACTTCACAATAAAAGTCAATAATTCTGATTGATGCGTTAGCCGAACTGATCCTGTAATTCTGTTTCACACCCCAGTTGCCTTCCAGGAACAGACGGGAACACGCCTCCCCCCCAACGCCACCTACTTACCCCAAATAAACTCCTCATCATCACCTTCACCTCATTATTATACATACGTTTGACAGGTAACCAACAGAGCACAACACACCAAAATAAAAGTACAATAATAATAACTTATACTTTATTAATCCACTCTGTTATTATTATACACATTAGACACAGGTCTGAGTTATACGCCCATGCTCAGTACCTACACATGCACTAATGTCAGAGTGGGGGGGGCAGCCCCCCCACACACCCCAAACTTTTAGGATTTACTTGTTTTTGGGTCAAATGGTCTTTTGAATGGCAGTGCTAGGGGCGCTACTATGATCGCATCAAAACGAATGAATTAAAACACTAAGAAGACTCGACACAACATGAGACTTTGCTCCAAGTATCACCAGGGGCTCTACACATGAACTCAGCATTGAGAACATTGTTTGTATTCACAGAATTTAATAAAAAAAAGGTTTTGCACAATGTTTGCTAAGAGTCTCTAAGGCCGGCTGACGTCATTTTGTAGGATACAGTTGTGCTCATAAGTTTACATACCCATGCTTAAGTTGACTAAAAAGAGGGGGAAAAAATCCCCCCATATCATCACATACCCTTCACCATAGATAGAGATTGGCATGGTTTTATTTCAGTTAGACTAATAGCCGGTTTGATTTGCATTGAGAGATGTATGTACCTCTATGTACCTCTATGTATCTCTATCTCTATGTATCTCTATCTCTATGTGCCTCTATGTGTCTCTATCTCTATGCACCTCTATGTATCTCTATCTCTATGTATCTCTATCTCTATGTATCTCTATCTCTAATCTCTATCCTATATCTCTATGTATCTCTATCTCTATGTACCTCTATGTATCTCTATCTCTATGTATCTCTATCTCTATGTACCTCTATGTATCTCAATCTCTATGTACCTCTATGTATCTCTCTATGTATCTCTATCTCTATGTACCTCTATGTATCTCTATCTCTATGTACCTCTATGTATCTCTATCTCTATGTACCTCTATGTATCTCTATCTCTATGTATCTCTATCTCTATGTAACTCTATGTATCTCTATCTCTATGTATCTCTATCTCTATGTAACTCTATGTATCTCTATCTCTATGTATCTCTATCTCTATGTACCTCTATGTATCTCTATCTCTATGTACCTCTATGTATCTCTATCTCTATGTATCTCTATCTCTATGTAACTCTATGTATCTCTATCTCTATGTATCTCTATCTATATCTATCTCTATGTATCTCTATCTCTATGTGCCTCTATGTGTCTCTATCTCTATGCACCTCTATGTATCTCTATCTCTATGTATCTCTATCTCTATGTACCTCTATGTATCTCTATCTCTATGTATCTCTATCTCTATCTCTATGTATCTCTATCTCTATGTAACTCTATGTATCTCTATCTCTATGTATCTCTATCTCTATGTAACTCTATGTATCTCTATCTCTATGTATCTCTATCTCTATGTACCTCTATGTATCTCTATCTCTATGTATCTCTATCTCTATGTACCTCTATGTATCTCTATCTCTATGTAACTCTATGTATCTCTATCTCTATGTATCTCTATCTCTATGTACCTCTATGTATCTCTATCTCTATGTATCTCTATCTCTATGTACCTCTATGTATCTCTATCTCTATGTATCTCTATCTCTATGTACTATCTCTATGTATCTCTATCTCTATGTAACTCTATGTATCTCTATGTCTCTATGTATCTCTATCTCTATGTAACTCTATGTATCTCTATCTCTATGTATCTCTATCTCTATGTACCTCTATGTATCTCTATCTCTATGTATCTCTATCTCTATGTACCTCTATGTATCTCTATCTCTATCTCTATGTACCTCTATGTATCTCTATCTCTATGTACCTCTATGTATCTCTATCTCTATGTATCTCTATCTCTATGTACCTCTATGTATCTCTATCTCTATGTATCTCTATCTCTATGTAACTCTATGTATCTCTATCTCTATGTATCTCTATCTCTATGTACCTCTATGTATCTCTATCTCTATGTGCCGAAGTTTTCCTGAGATCTGCGTACCCGTTAATGAGAATGCGTTGCTCTGCTGTGTGTTACCCAAAGATTCAGACACATAGCACTCCCTGCACAAACCAACGGATGGGAAAGGAATGCAGATGGCAGATGTTTAGACAAAGACAAGAAAGTAATTAGTAATAATTAATATTAATAAGATGCTGAAGAAGAGACATAATTGTGGAGTAAAGAAAGAGAAAGAAGCTCCTGGAGGAAAGGAGATGGTTGATCTGTTTGCTCTGATCGATGATGACTAGATCTCCTCTTCCCTCTTTTTCAGACAGATGAATGACTCAGCACCCTCTTTCACTCCTCGTTCTTTTTATCTTGTCCGGCATCTTTGTGTCATTTTAGATGCTCCTCTCTTCCGTCTTGATGGCTCTTTCTTTACCTGACAGTTATCCGCTGATACAGGATGTCTCTTTATTTACAAGGACGGTAAAGTCATCTTCACTCTTTGAAGAAAAATCATTTGTGGGTTGTTGACGAGCCAAATAATTCCCACTGCTACAATAGAGTAGCAGTGGGAATTATTCTATATCTTCAAAAGCAGAGGTATGTGTCAGGATTTTTGGTTTCAGTCCTTCTGAATCAAAGAGTCAACACCACCAAGATGTTCAGCAGTCTCACAGGGAGAAAGGTGGCGGAAGAGGAAACACAAGAAAGCATTTTGTACACCCTCAGAAACAGCAAATGTTCTCAAAAGTTCTTTTGTGTTTGATGTTTTTCTTTTTGTTCATGGTTCTCTCAGCTTGCTGATCACAGGGCTTAAAAATAAGAAAAGAAGAAGAATGAGAAGAAGAAGAAGAAGAAGAAAAGAAAATCAAACATTCATCATTTGAAGTCAGTTCACTTTAGGGATTCACAGGGTTCTTTTTCAGACCTTTATGAACCGGGCTGTAGTCAAGACCACCTTAGTCGAGTACAAGACAAGTCCAAGACCAGGACTAGTCGGGTCCAAGTCAAGACCGAGTCCAAAGAGGTTTGAGTCTAAAAATGTGCCAGAATTAGCCAAAAAAAGGCTATTTTACATCTGCTGTCCCTGGACAGGTCGTACAATGTCATACCTAAAAAGATAAAAGAATTATAATACTACATACAGAGTCCAAAGAGGTTTGAGTCCGCGTAAAGACCGAGTCCAAAAAGGTTTGAGTCTGAGTCAAGACAGAGTCCAGGACAGAATAAAGGTCTTATGCATGACAGTATCAAGACAATCATTTTGGGTTTCACTTTCCCTCCAATATTATTATCAACATAATAAAGACACCTGGACTCGGTCCAGACCAGAAGCCATATTGGGCCAGACCAGTGGCTGAGACCGAGACAAGTCCGAGTCCAAATACTAGCGAGTCCAAGACAAGTCCGAGACCATAGAAAAACGGTCTTGAGTCCGGACTCGAGTCCAAGACCGGACTCGACACAGAGTAATAATAATCTGTACATATATGGCAAATTATATTTGGGATATTGAAAGAAAGAACACCACAGATTTTAAAAAACAAAAAAAACATTTAAATGGGCATTAGAGGAAGTGTTTCATGGACATTAGAAAATGTAAGACCTAATTGAAATTATTCATATATACCTAGAGCACAATACCTTTGCGTAACGTTTTGATATTAATGAGCGTCCGTTACATTCAAGCCGTCGCCAGATGAGTTGCTACAAAGCTAATTAAGACTCTCAGCTTCACACAACTCGCTCTGGATCTCTCATGTAGTGAAGTAAAAAGTACAATATTTCTCTCTGAAATGTAGTGGAGTAGAAGTAGAAAGTGGAAGGAAAGATTCAAGTAAAGTACAAGTACCTCCACATTTGGGTTGAAGGACAGTACTTAGTTACATTTCAGCAGTGGAATTATTAAAGCCAAAAAAACAAGAAGTGAAATGATTTAGAGAGTCCATCATGTTTTTCCAGTCCTATGTGTCCTCCTTGGCTACTCGTGTGTGGAAGGGGGGCAGGGGGGGACATCATAGAAGGCTTTCTTGGCATTACTTAGAGTTCCTCATGAGGGCGACAGAAACTCCACTACCACTATAGCTTTAAGACTTTGTAAAGTTTAACATTTGGATTTAGAGATTCAGGATTCAGGGTCGGGCCAGTTTAATTCTTGTTCACGATTGCAATGTTTACTCTAGGGCTGCAGCTAACGATTCATTTCATTGTTGATTAATGTGTTGATTATTTTCTCAACTTATCGATTACTGTTTTGATCTACTTAATGTCGGAAAATGTGGATCAGTGTTTTCCAAAGCCCAAGATGACGTCCTCCAATGTCTTGTTTTGTGCACATTATTATATATTATATATTATTATGTCATTTAGCTGATACTTTTATCTGAAGCAAATTACAGTTGCTAAATAAATCAGAGGTTGCACACCTCTGGAGCAACTAGGGGTCAAGTGTCTTGTGCTCAGGCACACATTGGTTGATGTATCGCAGTGGGAATCGAACCCGGATCTCCCACCGCAAAGACATGTATCATATCCACTGCGCCATCACAACCCGGTCTCATGCTGGTCTGTGAAATGGTCACGTAATTTAGATTTATTATCACGTGTACATGTCGCGATTTTCGAATGTGACCATTTCCCGAACTGCCATGACACTGGGCTGCTCTGAGGGACGCAACAACGGGACGGACCGCCACACGCGGGACGCAATCCCCGGGCGCAAAGACACGATTGGCGGTCTCTGTGGCGCGCAACGAGGAAATGAAACGCCACACGCCAGTAATAACAACGGGATGTTGTTGTTAGGAAGAGAATAACGCGAAAAGGAACTGCAACATGCGGGGACACAATACCCGGTCTTCAGGGTGAAAGACCAGTGTCGTGTGACCCGTCCACCACCCCAACCAACCCCCCTATGCGGATCTTCGGCCTTTCAGTACTACTCGGAACCGTAATCGTTGTCGTGATCATGACATAGGCTTCCCATTGAAATACATTACTTTAAAATTCATAATCAACACAGGAACATAACGACATTAACGTGACCTGTACATGAATCAGTAGATTAAACAACGTGACCATGAGGCTGGGCTGGCCATCACCACCACACCTCAAAGATATTCAGTTTAATGGCACAGACCAGAGAAGACACTACAAAACATTCACATTTTGACAAAATGACCGAAGCAAACTAAACTAAACTAAAATATCCCAAGTATGATGCAGTGATATTTCTAGATTTTTTTTAAACTGAAGGAAAGTTACCTCTTAGCTCAGAGGTTCAGCTGTAGTTGTAGTTTTCATACTGACAAATGACAGAAAGGTCAACATAAGCCTCCGGCGGTATATCTCGAGTTGGAAAATGAACAAATGAGTCCAGTTGATAAAAAGGTCGGAGAGAAAAAGGACAGCGAGCTCTCTGTCGTTCATCACCCAAACCAGAGAGCTAATATTTCCCACCACAGATTTTTCAACTTGACGCTCTGATGTGGAGTTGGCTCCTGCTGGGAACACAACATCAATCAGCTGGATCCTGCAGAGAAATACACATCCCGCATCCGAGGCTGCAGTACTGCGTGAAAAACAGATCCAATGAAATGTAAATGTCTGCCAGGACTTCTCCTGTTCTAGCTGCTTTTGTGGTGTTCCTGCTCTAATTGTTTTTTAGGGACATTTTTCATCTCCACCAATTTTTAAAAATCTTTTTTTACATCTTCATTTTGCAATAATGTTAATTTGGAAAGCCATTTAACGTAGTTTTGTTAATTATTTTTTTTGCAATTACATTACATATTTTTACATTTTAAACGTAAGCATTATAATGAAGAAAAAAAATGGAAAACACTTTTATACCAAGGTTTTGCAGCATGTCTGGGCAGGACAGGATGGGGCTTCCTGGGTGCTGTGTGCTTGATGAGCAGGTGGCACCTTCTACCCGCCTCAGCCACAGTGTATGAATGTGTGTGAATGGTGAATGGATCCTGTATGATGTAAAAGCGCTTTGAGTAGTCGTTAAGACTAGAAAAGATATATAAATACAGCACATTTACATAAAGGCTAATGTGAATGTCACAGGGATTTAGCTGTTGATTATATGATATTATATTGTATGATTAACCGTCATCTAGTAACTCTTTCTACACCTGTCACGCTTTCCATTCTTGAAGTTGAAGCAGTGTTCAATGATGACAATAGTGGATTCGCCACGCAAAATTCATAGCAATTTTTTAAGCATTCGGTCCTTGATTTCAGACAGCAAGGCAAGGCAAGGCAGCTTTATCTGTAGAGCACATTTCAGCAACAGGGCAATTCAAAGTGCTTTACACAAAATCAGTTAAAAAAACAGTTAAAAGATAATAAACAGTTAAAAATAAAAAAAATGAAAACCGATAAAACACAAGAATAAAAGTTACAGTGCAGCATAAGAAATGAAACATTTAAGAAATTAACAGTCATTTAGAGAAAGGCAGCATCAAAAAGAAAGGTCTTCAGCCTTGATTTAAAAGAACTGAGTAGCAGCGGATCTGCAGGTTTCTGGGAGTTTGTTCCAGATATGAGGAGCATAGAAACTAAACGCTGCCCCCCTGTTTAGTTCTGACTTTGGGGACAGAAAGCAGACCTGTCCCAGAGGACCTGAGAGGTCTGGGGGGTCATAGTGTAGTAGCAGACCTGTCCCAGAGGACCTGAGAGGTCTGGGGGGTCATAGTGTAGTAGCAGACCTGTCCCAGATGACCTGAGAGGTCTGGGGGGGTCAAAGTGTAGTAGCAGACCTGTCCCAGAGGACCTGAGAGGTCTGGGGGGGTCAAAGTGTAGTAGCAGACCTGTCCCAGAGGACCTGAGAGGTCTGGGGGGGGGTGTAGTAGCAGACCTGTCCCAGAGGACCTGAGAGGTCTGGGGGGGTCAAATGTAGCAGCAGACCTGTCCCAGAGGACCTGAGAGGTCTGGGGGGGTCAAAGTGTAGTAGCAGACCTGTCCCAGAGGACCTGAGAGGTCTGGGTGGTTCATAGTGTAGTAGCAGACCTGTCCCAGACCACCTGAGAGGTCTGGGGGGGTCATAGTGAAGTAGCAGACCTGTCCCAGACCACCTGAGAGGTCTGGGGGGGTCATAGTGTAGTAGCAGACCTGTCCCAGACCACCTGAGAGGTCTGGGGGGGGTCATAGTGTAGTAGCAGACCTGTCCCAGAGAGGTCTGGGTGGTTCATAGTGTAGTAGCAGACCTGTCCCAGACCACCTGAGAGGTCTGGGGGGGGGTCATAGTGTAGTAGCAGACCTGTCCCAGACCACCTGAGAGGTCTGGGGGGGGTTATAGTGTAGTAGCAGACCTGTCCCAGATGACCTGAGAGGTCTGGGGGGGTCAAAATGTAGCAGCAGACCTGTCCCAGAGGACCTGAGAGGTCTGGGGGGGTCAAAGTGTAGTAGCAGACCTGTCCCAGAGAGGTCTGGGTGGTTCATAGTGTAGTAGCAGACCTGTCCCAGACCACCTGAGAGGTCTGGGGGGGTCATAGTGTAGTAGCAGACCTGTCCCAGAGAGGTCTGGGTGGTTCATAGTGTAGTAGCAGACCTGTCCCAGATCACCTGAGAGGTCGGGGGGGGTCATAGTGTAGTAGCAGACCTGTCCCAGATCACCTGAGAGGTCGGGGGGGGTCATAGTGTAGTAGCAGACCTGTCCCAGACCACCTGAGAGGTCTGGGGGGTCATAGTGTAGTAGCAGACCTGTCCCAGAGAGGTCTGGGTGGTTCATAGTGTAGTAGCAGACCTGTCCCAGACCACCTGAGAGGTCTGGGGGGGTCATAGTGAAGTAGCAGACCTGTCCCAGACCACCTGAGAGGTCTGGGGGGGGGGAGGATCATAGTGTAGTAGCAGACCTGTCCCAGACCACCTGAGAGGTCTGGGGGGGGGTCATAGTGTAGTAGCAGATCAGAAGTGTATTTTGGCCCTAAACCATTTAGTGATTTATAAACTACCAAAAGTGCTTTGAAATCAATTCTTTGAGACAGAGGAGGTCAACACTGAGACGGAGGTGTCCCAGCAGGAGCCAATGGGAGCCAGTTTTGTCCACTGAAATGGGCTGTCAACCATTCAATTATAGTTCTAGTCCAAGCATCACCTGTCCCAGAGGACCTGAGAGGTCTGGGGGTTCATAGTGTAAGAGCAACCTGTCCCAGAAAGGACCTGAGAGGTCTGGGGGTCAACCCTCATAAGACTTTCACACACAAGACCGGGGTTTGTGTCCTGCCAGTCCCGTTCTTAAAGCCAACTGTCTTAGTCTGGACCCACGCGTGTAAACGTACCTTTTATAAGCCCTCCCGCAATCTTTTCCTTAACCTAACTGCGTCAAAAGTGACGCCAATAGTCCCGACCCACCGCGTTTAGATGAAGAGTGGTTAGATATGGCACTAACGGAGACTTTAAGCATCAATAACAACGCCAACACACCTGACCAAGCGTCCGTATTTTACGCGATGGCAGTGAAAGTGTGTTGCAATTCTCAATGAATAGAAATCATTGTTAATTTCACATAATAATACTGAAAATCTAGCTTTTGTTTTTACCTGTGTAGACAACTAGAATTGAATTTCTATATGTTTTACTGACATTGTGTGTGTGCGTGTGTGTGTGTGCGTGTGTGTGTGTGTGTGTGTGTGTGTGTGTGTGTGTGTGTGTGTGTGTGCACACGGAGCCATCCAGTGAGTCACTGACAGGAGGTTAAAGAAGATGACAGTGACCTTTCCTTTTTGAATTATATTGGGCAGAAAAACAAGCGTGTTGGCAGAATGTGATGTTTTCCTGAAGCTGACTGCTGCACTCAATCTCTCTCAACCTTCAGTTTTCCGCTGTCTGTTGGCGATCATATTTTTTATTATGATGAAGTGACATACAGGACACAGGAGAGGGTTAGAAACTACTGCAGTAGTACGCTGACTGTCTTAGTCTTGTACCCTGACTACTGCAGAGAAGCAGTAGTCAGGGTACGGTGGCTGGAATATGTCATGTCAAATGTTAAATTAAATTGCACATTTGTTTTGGAGAGTTGCCCCGTAAGAAAGTGAAACAAAATGCCTTCGAAAGGCAATGTCTATTCACGTTAAAACAATCGCTGTAGGTGTCTTTTTGTTAGTGATGGTGTTGCATAGTCTGTACACCAGAGGACGCTCTACATCGTCCCCGTTAGTGATGGCGTTGCATAGTCTGTCCACCAGAGGACGCTCTACAATGTCCCCGTTAGTGATGGCGTTGCATAGTCTGTCCACCAGAGGACGCTCTACAACGTCCCCGTTAGTGATGGCGTTGCATAGTCTGTCCACCAGAGGACGCTCTACATCGTCCCCGTTAGTGATGGCGTTGCATAGTCTGTCCACCAGAGGACACTCTACAACGTCCCCGTTAGTGATGGCGTTGCATAGTCTGTCCACCAAAGGACACTCTACAACGTCCCCGTTAGTGATGCCGTTGCATAGTCTGTCCACCAGAGGACGCTCTACAACGTCCCCGTTAGTGATGGCGCATAGTCTGTCCACCAGAGGACGCTCTACAACGTCCCTGTTAGTGATGGCGTTGCATAGTCTGTCCACCAGAGGACGCTCTACAACGTCCCTGTTAGTGATGGTGTTGCATAGTCTGTCCACCAGAGGACGCTCTGCAATGTCCCTGTTAGTGATGGCGTTGCATAGTCTGTCCACCAGAGGACGCTCTACAACGTCCCTGTTAGTGATGGTGTTGCAAAGTCTGTCCACCAGAGGACGCTCTACAATGTCCCTGTTAGTGATGGCGTTGCATAGTCTGTCCACCAGAGGACGCTCTACAACGTCCCTGTTAGTGATGGCGTTGCATAGTCTGTCCACCAGAGGACGCTCTACAACGTCCCTGTTAGTGATGCCGTTGCATAGTCTGTCCAACATGCCTTCGGAAGGCTATGTCTATTTATGTTAAAACAATTGCTGTAGATGTTGTTGTTGTTGTTGTGCGCTGCCAGTGTGTTGTCTGTAACTGTTTACAGGCTAGCTTGTGTCACGTCATAATCCATCTGTTGGTTTCGTATTTTGTGTATAGTGGGTGTGGCTTAACTGCATTACAGAGCTATAAAGAGAAAGTTAAACAGACTTGAGATAACACATTTTTTTTGTTTTAAAGATTATTTTTTGGGGGCTTTTCTCTTCATTAGAGCCTGATATTAGGCATTTCCCGATATATCAGTTTCGACATTTATATTGGCCGATTTAAAAAAAAAAAAAAATTATATTAAAACATTTATAATGACAAATAAATTATTCTATGAATGTAAAGTAGCCTAATATATCGGCTTTCCTTTTTTCCCAAAATGACGGTATAACTAGGCCTAATTTCTTTACACTGGTTCTCATATTACACTTTAAGGTACCATACAGATGTAAAGAAAATGGATGCTAGAAATGACGAAACACGGGACTGTAGTATTATACACTCACTGCTAAATTGATGGACAAGAACTAGCATTGCATTTTATTGTATATTAATTCAGGACAGAGTTTGTACTCCTGGTGTCAGTCTGTTAGTATGGCTTCCACACCTATGACTATAATATACAAGTACAACTCATGCGGTTTTGAAGGGAGGGCAATAAACCCATGGCTGTCTTTACTAATTTCACTCAGTCCCTCTCTGATTAAGAGGAGCGAGTGTTGAGAGGTCAATGTCACGCTTGGTATGCAGCCCAGAGTCTACGAAGGCATTAAGAACACAACGGCAGGCTTCGATGCTGGACCCAGCACCCTCCAACGACCCCCGCAGCTCCTCCAATGAGCCATTGATCACATAATCAATGATACATTACCGTTCGCGCAATTACAACTCATTACCATAACGTCTGACATTCACCGTTGGGGCTCAACGAAAGACCCAGGGGAAGAGCAGAGGCTAGGAGCAGTGATTCACACTGGTAATGGCGGCCACTTGGACAAAGAAGACCCAGTGAAGACAAGGACGAGACAGAGAACGCCGGCAACCCCAGGCTCTATTTCAAATGTCACTTCTTTAATTAGAGACACCACAACAATGCAGCAATAATGACGATCTTAATCAGAACCGCTTCTTGCTCTCTGGTGTGTAAATATAAAAAAACAATGCCACATATCCCCTATATTCATTCAGCGTTGCACTGCCGTGAGTCCATAACCCTTGTGTTGTCTTCCAGTCAAAATTGAAAATCAGCACTTTTGTTGAGGCTTTTTATCGATGTTTTTAACTTTTCCTCACATTTTTGTACATTTATTTCAAAACCTTTGACGCTTTTTTTCAATGTTTGTCACTTTTTTACGTTTTCAACACTACTGTACATAACACTAACTTATTAACTGTAGTTTTAAAGTTATTTTAGGAATTTATGGTCTAAAAACCTCATTTATAGGAAATTATACCTAATGTTTGAGTTAGAAAAGCAGAAATTAGGAATTATTGAGACTAAAATTAAAGGAATGGATGTTGATGATAATCACAGACTGGAATATGTCAACTTTTACTCAATACTATTTCAAAAACACTTCCATTTGTTTTACAATGCTATAAAATTGAATGAGACGCCCCAAAATTAATGAAAGTAGAGATTTGTACTTGGCAAAGAGCGTTGGGTGGAATCAATCATGTTATTTAGGGGAATTAAAAAGAACATTGATATAGGACAACATGAGGACAACATGAGGACAACATGGGGACAACATGGGGACAACATGAGGGCAACATGAGGGCAACATGAGGACAACATGAGGACAACATGAGGGCAACATGAGGACAACATGAAGACAACATGAGGACAACATGAGGGTTAAGCAGAGTAACTGTGGTTAGTTCTCGTGTCTAACAGCAGGGCAGTCAAGTGTGTTATCTAAACTGGTTAAGTCAGTTAAACAGGTGAAGTGAAGATAATGTTGTCGGTGGCCTAACAATTACAAACATGACACGCTGACACATTTGGGTTGTGATTTTACCTCAGCTAGACTATTTGGTTAAAACAGTTGGATGATGCTGTTTTGCCCTCAAAATTGCCTCTTAAAGCCCATGTTGCAAGTTAACCACCACTGTTGATTATTGGGTACAAAAAACACTCAAGATATGTATATCATTTTTAAAAATGTCTCCAAATAGTGTTAAAAGTTAGTTTTTGGTGATTTTTGGTGTTCGCGGGTTTATGAAGTGAATTTGGCGATGACGTAATAGTGGGGAGTTAAGTCTCAGCCTGGCACTAGAACTACGGTGACTGACTGGGAGGAGGAAGAGGAGGAAAGGCCAGCAGCCGAATAATTACCAACCTACCAGACGTGAGAGGGCAAATGAGGAATTGTCAAGATTGTGGGGAAGTCTTCTTCATTTATCTCCTTTATTTATCTCCTTTATTTTAGCAACGCAGCAGTGCATACAATGACTTTACTTTTTACTGTCAGTGAATAGCACCGAGTGAACGTCAACGTTTTCTTTCGATCTAGTGATTCTGTCGTTAGTTCAGATAAGTACTGGTACACTTATCTAGATATAGTAATAGAAGGCATCCCCGAGTGTTATTTCTAAGTGTTTACCTCTTCCTCCGGTGAAAACGTGTCGCTGTTTGGCCGGTGCTTGTTTGTGTGGTGGCGAAGCTGCGGTGGAGAGCGGGTGCTGTAGGGGAGCGAGCCTCCGGTCGGGGAGTGATCCGCCGGTTGGGGAGCGAGCCCCGCGATCAGCTGATCTGAAGATGCCTAAATCCGTTTGTGATATTTCAGGCAGGATCATGGTCCTCCCCAACCAGCACGCACCAGGATTGTAATTGTTTCTATTTCAAACATCACTGCAGGTTGATTGTGGGCGACAACGCGGTCGTGTTAGCTTACCAAAACTCTACTGCCGAAGTTGCTGGCTGGCAACGCGACATTAGCTATATCCGCTAGCATCCGTACAGGCTAACTATAGCCAGTTAGCTTTGTGTGTAACTTAACAACCCCCCATCTCATAGGAGCGAAGCTTACTATTGTGTTCAATACAATTATGGTACAACAGGTGCACTAATGCCACATGTATGATGTTGACAACATGGACGCATATAGGCAACACCAAAGGCAGTCGTAATATTTACCTAGCAGGCTAGGCTAACGCTGTTGTGCTAACGTCCGGCGGCGCAGCGTTAGCTAGCAGTCTAAACTTGTGAAAAGCCGAACAACACCCCCGTCTAAGCTGTGTTTCACTTTCCCTCCAATATTATTATAAATATAATAAAGTCACATGGACTCAATCGAGACCATAGACTGTTAATATTAAAGACCAGAAGCCACATTAGGCCAGACCAGTGGTAAATACAACGCAGGCTGCTCTGTTATCTCCCCAATATGACGTAATGCAATGCATTGTGGGGGGAAAATGAAACACTGTAAAATTGTGCCCATTTTTTGATATATATTCAGTTTTGCGATATCCAACACCATCAAAAATAATGGATAACAGTTCAAATATTTACTACCAACAAGCAAATTGCACAAATTCGTTGCAAAATTAAACCTGCAACATGGACTTTAAGTGCTACATTGCTTATAAGGAAATAACGGAGTAGCTAAGAAAATATGTCACTTTTAAAGCCTAGCTTTACAAGGCTTTTATTCAGCCATTACAGTCCCATTGATTCAGCTGCTCTCTGTGGGATTGTACAAAGCTCTCCATCAGGGATGTTGTCAGTGACCTTTGTTATTAAAATTGTGGAATTCATATGTTGAGAAGAACAAGATTCTTGACTGGCATGCCTGCGATTAATAACCTATCGTCTGAGGAAGCTTTCCAGAGCTGAAATGTTATGTTAATATGTTATTTGCTTCTCTATTTGTTTGTTAATTTGTATATTAATGTTTAAAGATGTTTTTTTAAACCCTTAACCAAAGCAAATTCCTAGTATTTTTATGTTTTTTAATCCCAATTCACGTAAATTCAACCAATCACTGTGAGTTTGGTGCAACTCGCAATTTTGACCAATCACCGCAACTTTACTGCAAATTGAACCAATAAACAGAGTTTCCAGTGACTTCAACCAATCCCAGCAGTTCCGTGTACCAGACTTTACGTCAGTATGTGACACTGAGAGCCACTGACCAAGCGGGATTGAGAACGTGTTGACGTAACACACGTAGCACGCCAAATCAATTTCCTTGTTTATGATATGAAAACGAGACGTGTGTGACTCGAACATCTCACATTTACCAACAAAAAATGTACCAAGAGTCAGGTTTTTATCCTGGCCCAACTATACTGTATTGTAACTTCCCCATAGGGGATCAATAAAGAGTATAAATTATTCAATTAAAATTACTGTTACTAATCATAGGGTTTGGATATTCAACCCTTCTTTCCAGTCCACACGTCCTTGAGCAGGACATTGAACCCAACAGTGCTCCTAGAGAGCAGATCAGGGCCTGGCATGATTGTGTTAGAACCATAGAACGTAAAAATAACAGACGACATCGGCAACGTCACCAATTGTTTTGTGGAGTGTTGTTTTGAAGCCAGGAGTTTGCATTTTGGCCATCGCCATCTTGGTATTTTGGAGCCAAAAGTGATTTTAACTGGACAAAAGGGCGCAGCTGGGGAGGATGATGCATCTAAGTCAGTGTTGTGTATGGTTTCAATGGCGCTAAGCTGTTGCAAGAACTTAGGGCGTACCTACACTTGGCCCAGTTAATCCGTGTCAGAGCAGGTTTGACCCCCATGTCCAACAGGTTTGACTAGTGTGATGAGGCAGAGTGCATTAAACAATGTCATGATGTGAGTGTGCTCTGGTTCTGAATGTTTTATTGGAGGTTTCGTGCAGGTCAGCAGGGGAGTGAGGAGGATGGACAATCATGCTTGGGCACGGTTCAAGGTAACTGGGCCAAGTGTGAGTACGCCCTTAGAATAATGATCTCAAAATGTCAGTGGCAAATGGAAGACAAACTTAAAGTAATGTTACATTGCAGCTTGTTTTGCTGCTGCCGTCTCCCTTAGTACTGGACCAATTTCAAATTGTTCCCATCTGTTACTTCAGATAAATAGACAAATTTAAATCAGTCCCTCCAGTATTTCGCTGACTTTTTTTGAGATTGTTCCAGCCCAAAAGGCCTGATTTTGCGGCAGCTTTGTAAAAAAATTGCAATAGAAGTTGCAATGTGTTTTGTATTTTTGTTGCAATGAAGGTACGAGAGACTGAATTTTGCAAAAAAGGTTGCGATAGGGGCGAATGGCCGGATGATGTGCCTATTTGGGAGAAAGTCCAAAGGCTGTTTTGTAGCCCCAGTCTGTTCTTTTGTGTGTGTGTGTGTGTGTGTGTGTGTGTGTGTGTGTGTGTGTGTGTGTGTGTGTGTGTGTATATATCTGTGGACCAGGTTTTAGTACATTTGTGGGCACCAAAAACTGGAAATACAGTATACTTATGGGGTCCTGACAGCTTTGTGGGGACAAAATGCTGGTCCCCATAACATTAAAGGGCTGTTTGAGGGTTAAGACCTGGTTTTAGGATCAGGGTTAGAATTAGGTTATGGTTAGGGTTAGGGTTAGGGTTAGGCATTTAGGTTTGATGGTTAAGGTTAGGGTAAGGGGCTAGGGAATGCATTATGTCAATGACTGGTCCCCACAAAGATAGTGAGACACGTGTGTGTGTATGTGTGTGTGTGTGTGTGTGTGTGTGTGTGTGTGTGCACGCGCTCACGTCAGTCATGGGGGGAGCTGACAGGATTGAAACAGCAGCAACTTTCAATGACTTCATTCAAATCATTACAACGTACCGTACATTGATGTTGTAATGCATATGCTACAGGTTGGCAGGACGGTCTGATGGTTTTCTTTATTAATGCTGTACGTTTTGTTGGTAAATGTGAGATGTTCGAGTCACACACGTCTCGTTTTCATATCAGAAACAAGGAAATTAATTTGGCGTGCTACGTGTGTTACGTCAACATGTTCTCACTCCCGCTTGGTCAGTGGCTCTCAGAGTCACATACTGACGCAAAGTCTGGTACTCGGAACTGCTGGGATTGGTTGAAGTCACTGGAAACTCTGGTTATTGGTTCAATTTGCGGTAAAGTTGCGGGGATTGGTCAATAACTCATACTTGTGGTTGGCACAAATCTTTTGAAAAATACCTGCTGCATTGTTAGTGTCGCTCCCCGATGGGAGTCGAGTGCAGATTTGAGTCGCGCATGCTCAGATTTTAACAGTTTACAACATAACTGTACCCCCAGCGGGACTTGTCACCATGGGGACCAGAGCCTTCAGCCGCTCTGCTCCCCAGCTCTGGAACTCACTCCCACCTGACCTCCGCAATATCGACTCTCTCCCCCTGTTCAAAACTAGACTCCAAACCCATCTGTTCCAGCTTGCTTATTAGTAAATACACTGTCCCTGTCATTTGTTTTGCCTTGTTTTGTTTTGTTTTGTTTTGTTTTGTTTTGTTTTGTTTTGTTTTGTTTTGTTTTGTTTTGTTTTGTTTTGTTTTGTTTTGTTTTGTTTTCTTTATTTTGTTATAACTCTGTTCCCTGTATCTCGCTTTTTTGTCTGTAAAGCGTCCTTGAGTGATGAGAAAGGCGCTGTTAAATAAAATGTATTATTATTATTATTATTATAACTGTCATATTGAAATTTGTGAAATCCATGAAATAATAAAGTTTTCTCATACAAACAAACAATAACAGAAGATGGGAATAATTTCAAAAACGTTGTATCTATCTATGATTGTTTGGTTGCTAACGTTAGCTCAAAACAACATTCAACTGACAGTCTTTGTTGTGTTTGATGCTAACTTGTAGCTAAGCTAGCAGTGAACCATCTTGGTTAAGCAGGTCCCTTTTTACTGTGTTGACATTACAGAAGTCTCTCGTTAGCATCTTGTATGCTACTTGTCCCAAAGTGATGCGTGACTGCATGACTCAAATTTGCACTCAACTCACATCGGGGAGTGGCAATCAGCACTGATGGAGCTTCATGTCCAGCAACGTTTCAGACAGCAATGATTTCTTTCTGCTTAGATGAGCAGAAGTGGGATTAGGTTTATTTGGTGTAATTAATTAAGGAAAGATTGACACATTCATCCCAGAATAGAGATTATAATACATTATGACAAAAATCGCTTCCATTTTTAGCAACAGAAACAATCAGAGAAGAGCTCAGAGCTTTACTAATCATGGTGGGATTTCGAGGCTTTTAGCAGAGTTGCAGCAGCAAGAGGTCATGAAGAACAGGAAGAGCTTCTGTTTTCTCTGGGGGTCTTCATCATCCTCAATTCAGTACAGAAAAAAACTGATGGATAGTCAGTCACCAAAAATTTGCCAATCTTTATACAGGTCGGATGGTTATGATACATACACAACACTTACTGGAGATGATAAAAAGCCACCCAATCTATCTGATGGCATTGGAAACTGGTTCGGATTTGTTTGCTAGTCCCAAGAACCAAATAGGTCGAGTACCCTTGTCTTCCCTGCATCAGAAGATCCTCTCTGCCTTGTTGAACCCCCGTTTTTTAAACTGTACAGCCCTCCACATCCTTGGTCCACTGACACTTCCTTGAGCACAGATTTATAGGCCCCTATAATTAAAATGGCTGAAGTCACGTGCTGCAGCTCTGCTACCTGCTGCCCCATAAATGCTGTCGGAAATGTGACGGATGGGACACCAGAACGTGACACTGTGGCCGAAAACAAAACATCTGGGCCGTAAATCTCTGAAATGGTGAAGGAGCCTCCTCACACACTCTGCGTGGCTGCTCACACACTCTGCGTGGCTGATTTGAATCGATTAACAGTATATGAGAGCCAGCGTCTTAACACACAGGGCAGATTTACTGCTGTCACTAATCTCATTTCTGAGCATACATGATTTTAATCTCACTTTGCAGATAGCCTATGTGTCTTTAATTCATCTGGTACTTGGGGTGGGGGGGGATGGGGGGGGACAGGCGTACAGTAGCCTGGATCATCAACTGGTACAATAATGAAAATAAATGGGTTTGAATTATTAACCCTTTATGCAAAAGTGGTCTGTGGTCAGTAGGGCTGTTACATTTGCAGTCATTTAACATTCAAACCACAAATTCAAGGGTAAGGGGGAAATTCCACGTAAGGGGGGGTCAAACACCGGACTTTCTCCCAGGAGAGCGGGGTTTGTGTCCCACATGTGTCCTTAACCACCACGTTATAAACCACCCCACAACGTTTACCTTTAACCCTCGTGTTGTCTTCCCGTCAAAATTGAATTGCTGTACATTTTCACGAGCCAATCACAGCATGATATCCCTGCTTTAAGTCTGTTCTCGTCTCTGCTACTGTCAAGTTGTCATTTCAGCAGAGAATGCAATGTTCCTCCTCCTCTTCCACCTCCAGTCACCTTCGCCCACGGCACCCCGGGTCCTCCCCAGGAGGACTGCTCCCATCGGCTCCTTGGTCCGGTCTTCGGGCTCCCTCACACCACCATCACTGTCTAAACTCCATATGTTTTGGCTTCTCATCCCCTTTTACAACAGGAGGCTAAGTTTCCATCCACTCGTCAAGTTCGGTAAAAAAACTCATGTGAATAAATCTGGTGAATCTGGTGTTTCCATCCAACGGCTTTATAGCCAATAAAAACCCGTGGTGATGACGTCACACGCTGTTTTGAGATCAAATTGGTATATCGACTTGATTTGAGACATTTTAAGGTGTTTCCATTCAATTTCACACTTAATCGCACAACATTCAAGCAACAACAAACTAGACAAAATGGATCGCGGTGTCTACCAACACATGATCAATATGGCACAAGTTGTAGTGCCACCTGATAGCGACATATCGAGCTATAATAACAAACAAAAACGCTGTCACCACATCGCTATGACGATGCAGATGCAGCTTGCGTTTATCGTTTATCGGTCAAAATAAATCCGATGAGACCGAATGTATTTCCTTTGAGTCGACATTCATGAAATTCCATCGAATTTTGCTGTGTCCATAAAGCATTTTTCAATCGATACCACTTAATTTGGATAAAAGCGTGTGGATGGAAGCAGAGCTCATGATTTAATAAAGATGGAGTCTATGTCATGGGTTGGGGTCTTGTTGGGATTATTTTCCTGTTTTTTTTTGCCTCCTTGTGTTTATTTCCTAGTTTTCTCCCCGGTCTTGTGTTGTTGGTCCCGTCTCGTGTCCCCCAGTATGTGTCTGTTTGTTCTACTTCCTGTTTTGTTTTGATAGTCTGGTTTCCTGTCTTGTCTAGCTTTACTTTGTGCCTGTCTGATTGTCCTGCCCCGCCCTAATGTGATTCAGCTGACGTCTCACCTGTTCCCTGTTCCCTGTTACCTCTTGTATTTAACCCCTGTGTTCCCTTTGTCCTTTGTCAGATCCTTTTGCCAGTTTGCCTATGTCCTGTCGACGACGTCCTGTCGGCGACGTCCTGTCAGCGCTGTCCAGTCTGTGTGTTCCTGTTCCTCGTCCCTCATTTTCCACCGGGAGTTTCTTTGTGTAGTTTTTGCCTTTAAACCTTTTCCATGTTTTGCCTCGTTTGGATTTTGGAGTTGCTTGGATGTTTCCCTTTTTGGCTCCCTTTGTTTGATGAACTGTACAATAAACCCTTTTGAACTTCGTCCTCCTTCCGCTCCCACAACAGTCTAATCTCCAAAGACTCTGTACATCTCATATTATGTAAAGTCTCTCCTGATTGAAATCAGTTATTGCAGATTTCTGTTTTAACTGTTTCACTCCGAGCTGTTATTTACTAAAATACTATATAAAACTTAAAACCTTTAATTCTCAGAGTTTACCTGTTAATCAAACATCTCACATATCCATCTGGTCCAGAAGGTAATGAATCTGCGTGGGCTTTACACACATCAGCATACAACAGCTGCAGTTTGACAATCATCCAGGGGAAGAACACATTTTAATATCCACTGTTTTTCCTCCTGCCATTCTCGCTTTGATTTCCATCCACAGACATGCTGCCGTTGGTGGGGCCTGGGGGGGATGTGTGGATGATTGATGCCTCGGTAGAGTTTAACCACCAGTCTTTGCTTCTTATGTGTACACGGCAAGTCTTTAATTATTTTCTCCAGAAGCCCTTCTTCCCAATTTATTGTCATGCAGCCTGTAGCCTTCATCTGTTTGACAATCAGCCACCTGCTAGCTGGCTCCAACACAGTTTGACTCCAACCAGAGCGAAATGTGTGTGGACAGATTTGCACGCAGAGAGCTCACGGGCGGCCGAAGACGACGGCTGAAATATGGGGGAGCTGCATGAAAACACCGGAGCACTGGGTTCATACCAAGGACGGAGCTGATGTTTGTGTCATTTCCTCTCAGTCTCTCTGATTGGACCGGCAAATCAATGCAGCTTCCCTACCTATCTACCTATATTATAAAAGTTAAGAACAGAAAAGGAAAAATGAGTCCTCCTCAGTATTTGTGTACTGGTTTCAGAATGATGAAGACCGTTGGAGAACATTTAGATTTAAAAAAAAAAAAAGAAGACAAAAACATTGTTGAACGTGTCGAAAGCAACAAAAAAGAGACAAAAAGGTGAAAAAAGCCCCAAAACAACATTGAAAAAAGCAACCTTCTCCATCCATAACACCCCACCCCAAAATGCTACACCCAGGACATATGTAACTTCTGAAACACAACCTGTTTACCACAGCTTACAACCTCGAATGCTGTAAAGTGTCACTTGGTTTCTTGAAAGGCGATATGTAAATAACAGTTATTATTATTATTATTATTATTATTATTATATATATTTAAAAAAGGACTTAAATTTGACGTTTTCGTCCCTTTTTCAGACTTGTTCAGACAGTTTCCACTACCACCACCTTACTAGTTTTACTACTTTTTGGAATTCATGGTCAATAACCTGCATTTATATAGAATTGCACCTAAAATTTGAGTTAAAAAAGCAAATATTTTTAATTATTTTGACTAATAATTAAGATCAGAGGAACAAACACACATTGCAAAGAGCGTTGTAAGGAATCCAATCCATTTTTTGTGGTAATTTGGTTAAAAAGAAACTCATATTTCAGATACAGACATTTTTTAAAGGGGGTCAAATTTGACCCAAAGACAACAGGAGGGATATTATAATGTTTTTTCCCAAAAGATGTTCAAATTATAAGGCATTCTGTTATCAAATATCTTGAAAAATAGGGCCTATAGCTGCTTTAAAGGGAACTCGTCCCTCCCAGGTTGAATTTCCTTGTCTGGCTCCGCCCCTGGTTCACACGTTGGGTTGCCACGTTACAAACAGTCACAGAAAGAGAAACAGCGGGGATTGTACTTGTGATATAATGGTTGCTTGTGTTCATCTATCAGCAGGAAAACACAACACTAAACAAGCCTAAACTATATTGATTTTCACTTTAACGCCCTCCAACTGTCTTTCTGCGGCTTCGTCAGTCAATCAGGAACAGATTAATCATGGTTTCTGCTGCTGACCTGTCAGGAATATCAGATCTATCCATTACCACCAATGAGCTCGCGGCACTAAATATTGATATCACCCGGCCATCTCAAACCGAAGCTTTAAAGTAACATTTTGAATACAGGAATGTATGACTTTTAGCCTCAATAACAACAACAAAGGCACCTGACCATGCGTGCAATTTTTTTCCTCGTGACACAAAAGGCTTATTTCTCTCAAACATTGTTCACAAATCTGTCCAAATCTGTTAGTGAGCACTTCCCCTTTGCCGAGATAATCCATCCACCTCACAGGTGCGGCATGTGGAGATGCTGATTAGACAGCAGGATTATTGCACAGGTGTGCCTTAGGATGGCCACAATAAAAGGCCACTCCGAAAACCTTAGGGTTAGGGTTCATCACCTCCCCCCCCACCCCCCTCTCTCTCTCTTTCTCTCTCTCTCTCTCTCTATCTCTCTCTCTCTCTCTCTCTCTCTCTCGATCGACCTGTCTGCAGTTTGTGGGCGTAACCAACTTGAGTGGGCGGACTTTCTTCTCCCTCCTACTGTGCAATACTAAATATAATATCTAAAAGGACACTGGCATTCTGTGCAATTTAATTACAGTGCAATACTTAATACTTAACCATTTAATCTCATTACTCTGCAATATTTAATACTCAGGACTTTTGATTCACCAAACTACATCCCCCCCCCTATTTTTGTCTGCACTACTTACATTTTATATTTTTATATTTTATATTTTTATAGTTTTGTGTTGACACTGTAAAAGTTTTGCTTCAATCTCGTTGCACAAGTACTGCACTTGTGTATAATGACAATAAAGGATTTCTATTAGATTAGATTCAACTTTATTGTCATTACACATGTACAGGTACAATGCAACGAAATACAGTTTGTTTCATTCTATTTAAATGCTCACATTCAATGGCGAGGTGTTCTCTTCATGGATGAACCCTCACCCTAACCCTAAATAAGCCTTTTGTGTACATAGAAAAAATCTTAGATCTATGAATTCACCTCAGGAAAAAATGGGGGCAACAAACAAAAAGTGTCGCGTTTATAATTTTGTTCAGTGTAATCATGCAATTAAAATTACGTAAAAAGCCACGTAGGTTGTCTCAACGTAGACTTTTGGTTTCAGCAAAATCCTGGTCAAAATATGTTTCTCCCCAAACAATGTAGAATGCATTTTGTTGCAGGCCTATATATGGGAATGTCATTTTTAGGATCCACGGCTGTTAATTTTCACCTTGACGTCTGGCTTCTGTGTCACAGTGACGCTGGGCTGTGAAATGAGTTTGTGATTGGACAGCAAAGGTTCTTTCATAGTCACCTCTACTGATGTGAAAGCTTCCCGGCTGAATCTAATGATATGTTCTACTTGTGTCCCTGCGCCCCTCAGGCTTAATCGACTTGCCAGCAACACCCTGAACAACTGAACTCATGAGTTGACAATCTAGCAAGGCAGGACACAGGCAGTGGTCAAAAAAACTAGGTCGATGCAGGACAAGAGCCTGTAGATGTTGGGAACATTGAAAGCTTAATAATGGCTCTTTGGTGTAGAGCGAAGGGCTGACAAAGTGCACACCTTCGCCTCACTGAAATAGAATAAGAGGTTAGTGCTTTTTCCCATTTTCCTGGAACATGTCCTGTTGCCTGGCTTAAATTGTAAGCTTGGAGAAGATGCTGACACATCCCCAGCAGCTTCTCTCAGCGGTTTTCCTGTGAAAAAGAATTAGAAAATCAACACCCACGCACTGGTGCCCGGGGGCCTTGTCTCTGCTGAGTCATCTGTTTCTTTCTCTGTTGTTTGGGAGGATGGCGATTTTTTTGTTTGGCTTTCTAAACTTTTCTCTGCCTGTCTGTGCTGTTTTTTGTTTGGTGCTCCACCTGTGTGATTGTCTGTTTAATTGTTGTATGGTTAAGCAAATCTTCTGTTGCTTGTTTCTGTCCTAGCAGTCTATATCGACACGTTTCATTTACGGGATCGTTCAGGTGAAGCGTGAAATTCTGCATAATTTCGCCCGAATGTGTGTTACTGTCCTCTGTCTCTGTGTTGGCGCTCTAACATCCGGTGAGGTTATGAGGACTATGGTTACCTGGTCCTCAGATCTCTGCAGGGTAAATCCAGACAGCTAGCTAGACTATCTGTCCAATCTGAGGTCTATGGTTACCTGGTCCTCAGATCTCTGCAGAGTAAATCCAGACAGCTAGCTAGACTATCTGTCCAATCTGAGGACTATGGTTACCTGGTCCTCAGATCTCTGCAGAGTAAATCCAGACAGCTAGCTAGACTATCTGTCCAATCTGAGGACTATGGTTACCTGGTCCTCAGATCTCTGCAGGGTAAATCCAGACAGCTAGCTAGACTATCTGTCCAATCTGAGGTCTATGGTTACCTGGTCCTCAGATCTCTGCAGGGTAAATCCAGACAGCTAGCTAGACTATCTGTCCAATCTGAAGACTATGGTTACCTGGTCCTCAGATCTCTGCAGGGTAAATCCAGACAGCTAGCTAGACTATCTGTCCAATCTGAAGACTATGGTTACCTGGTCCTCAGATCTCTGCAGGGTAAATCCAGACAGCTAGCTAGACTATCTGTCCAATCTGAGGTCTATGGTTACCTGGTCCTCAGATCTCTGCAGGGTAAATCCAGACAGCTAGCTAGACTATCTGTCCAATCTGAAGACTATGGTTACCTGGTCCTCAGATCTCTGCAGGGTAAATCCAGACAGCTAGCTAGACTATCTGTCCAATCTGAGGTCTATGGTTACCTGGTCCTCAGATCTCTGCAGGGTAAATCCAGACAGCTATCTAGACTATCTGTCCAATCTGAAGACTATGGTTACCTGGTCCTCAGGTCTCTGCAGGGTAAATCCAGACAGCTAGCTAGACTATCTGTCCAATCTGAGGACTATGGTTACCTGGTCCTCAGATCTCTGCAGAGTAAATCCAGACAGCTAGCTAGACTATCTGTCCAATCTGAGGACTATGGTTACCTGGTCCTCAGATCTCTGCAGAGTAAATCCAGACAGCTAGCTAGACTATCTGTCCAATCTGAGGACTCTGGTTACCTGGTCCTCAGATCTCTGCAGGGTAAATCCAGACAGCTGGCTAGACTATCTGTCCAATCTGAGGACTATGGTTACCTGGTCCTCAGGTCTCTGCAGGGTAAATCCAGACAGCTAGCTAGACTATCTGTCCAATCTGAAGACTATGGTTACCTGGTCCTCAGATTTCTGCAGAGTAAATCCAGACAGCTAGCTAGACTATCTGTCCAATCTGAGGACTATGGTTACCTGGTCCAGGTCTCTGCAGGGTAAATCCAGACAGCTAGCTAGACTATCTGTCCAATCGGAGTTTTCTGTTGCATGATCAGGGGCGTAGCACAAAATTCTGGGTCCTGTAGAAAGGCATTCTCTATGGGCCCCTCCCCACATTCACAGCTATTCATTCTATTATCGTTTGGGCCCTCCTCACATAAAGGCCCTGGGTACTCTGACCCCTTTTTCCTCCCAGTCCGACGCTCCTGTGCATAACTAAAACAACTATAAACGTGCACATGTTTCACCAAAACAAGTTTTTCCCCGAGGCTATTTTGCTATATACAACGCCAAGACGATTGTGGTTGATTTGAAGAAATGCCAATCCCATCCAGGAATGCTGGGTGGACTAGCCAGACCTTCCTCCGCACCGCAATGGAGGAAGGTCTGGCAAGGCGAGACTGAGCCTATAGCCTATATCTTTGTTCCCGTACCATTGGTACCCATTGGTACCCATTGGTACCCATTGGTAGCCAATGGGTTCCCTCGGTCTTCTACTGTAGGTCATGATACAGACAGAGATCAGTTCTGGATCTCTTTTTAAATCAATATTGGATCATTCAAATGAAAATTGATTTGTAGCATAAAATCTTTTTTTTAAACCCAGCCCTAGAAATGATTGTATAAGGGAAATGGGATGTACACTGTGTTTTTATTTGTTATATCAAAGGTCATTTTTACACTTAATACAATGTATCTGCTGTGCAGTGTTCACTGAATATTTTATGTCCTACAATATTCGCTTGGACGCTACACAGACCTTGATGGGAATCATATTTGGGGGACTTATTCAAGCTAAATCGGGGTATAAAGTTTCTCTTTTAGGATCATGCACATGATAGATGGAAGAAAACAGTGCTGGTTAACATAATATGTTCACTGGCACAAATTTCCCTCCAAATTAGGGCTGCTTGATTTTGATAAATGATGATCAAAATTATTTTGGTCAAAATTGAAATCACGATTATTTAACACTATTACTTATTGACTTTTTAGAAGGATGTTACATTAAAAAAAAAACAGTGAAAACACCTTGAACTGTGAAATTTCCCTAATATAAAATACTTAGGGTCACTTTTTAAATTACCCTTTAAATAATATAAAAGATGTATATAAATGTTGGCTGAGTGAGATTAGCCTTTTGGAGGAGGCGTTTAATACAGATCCTAAGACAGAATTACTTGCAAAACCTAATGTGCACAAAGATTGTGTTCATGAATACATTGTTTTTGTGATCGTAGGAGTGGAAATCGCAATCAAAATGAAATTGCACAGTCCAGATTGGAGTATAACGTTTTTTAGTAGGGGACAAAGTGATTCTGGTGACATACAGTATCGTGAGATTCTTCCTCCTCACTCACTGCCATTTGTTCTTATAAAAAGCTAAAAGCCCACAGAGCAATTGCATCCGATAAAGCTCCATTTTCAGAGTCAAGATCCTTATCTTTCCCCTCCCACAACGCCTCCCATCTGAGAGGTCAA
Source organism: Etheostoma perlongum (assembly GCA_026937815.1). NCBI lineage: Eukaryota > Metazoa > Chordata > Actinopteri > Perciformes > Percidae > Etheostoma > Etheostoma perlongum. The sequence continues at coordinate 2,021,922 of CM049382.1, read as the reverse complement.
AGGTCAGAATTCTTTCATTTCCAGTCAGGATATCAGCGGGTGTTCAGCAGCTCTGCAGAGACCTGCTGAGTCTTTTTATACCCCCCCCCCTTTTCCCTGAGCAGCTTTTTCATTCCCATTTTTTAAAATGACTGTTCGCCCATAGGAAGACTGCTTAGTAATTTAAAAGCTAATGAGAGAGAATTGAAATGACACAGTGTGTTTCATGGGCAAGACATCTCTCTTTGATCAAGTGGTCCAATTAAAAGTAAGAAAGATAAAGAGACCCGAGGGGAGCTGGCTCTCTTTGTACGCCTTTGTCAGGTGGATTGAGGTGCGGCTCAGTTTGAACTGGAGACCGGAACATCACGCTGCCATTCAAATTGGATCCGTTATTCAAATTCAAAAGGACAACTGAGACCTGAAAGGGATGAGAGATGAAAGTGCAAAACATTCGGTTTCACTGTATGTAGTTAAAGTTAAATATAGTGGCTGTCCCCGTTGTATGGTTTGGAGGACGTGTTGGCCTATATGTAGTATTATATATATATATATATATTTCTTTTAGTATATTTGCATTTGTATTTTTGTATTTTTTCATAGGCATGCTACCAATTTGTGCTAAGTTAGGCTACAAATGTCCTGCACCTAGCTTTGTGCTACTGGTGTTGTTTTTCTGGTGCTTTTTAGCCAAAACTAACAGGTATAAATTCTCCTTCGTCCCCTCTGCTATCTCTCTGCTCAACTCTGGAAGGAATAGGTAATCTTCTGCACACTGGGATTTAAATTTTGAATTTTGTGGTATTTATTTCCCCATTTGGTCTGTATTTTTAATTGATATTGTTGTCTTTGTCATGTATGTCAATGTCTTTGCTACTGCAGCAAAATGAATCGCCTCTCGGGGACAAATAAAGGTCTTGAATTGAATTGAATTGATTATGAATCAATGAATTACCAGGGAGACTGAAATGGTGCAATAATAAAACATTATCTTTAATGCATATAATACAAGGCTATTGAAATAATCAGAAATCAGAATCAGAAATACTTTATTGATCTCCGAAGGGAAATTCTGTAGAGAAACTACAACAGGCTGCATGCACACTAGAATAATAATTGTTGGTATGATTATATAAATCATCAAAGTTGTGGCTTTTACATAACTTTCTTAATTTGAATGAAGATTAAACTGAGTGTATTATCTTCAGTACTTCCTGCATGTCAAATAATCCAGCTTTGGGGTAACATTCATGTTGTCCTCGGGTCAAATTTGACCTGCTTTCAGTTTTTTTTTTTATCACAAAAAATGGGCCTTTAATAATAAGCACTGAAAATTTCAACATTATCAAATCACTTTGGAAAAAACATCCAAAAAAGCCCCCACAACATAGAAAAAGTGACACAAATGTCGAAAAAAGCGATAATAGTGTTTCATGGTTGACGGGACACAAGGGTTAAGACATTTTCATTTTTGAAAAAACTTTCAAAGATTACTGCAGTGACTCTGAGGACCGCCATAGGGGCCCCGGGGCCCCTATTGAAGACCCCTGGTTAGATTAGATTAGATTAGATTCAACTTTATTGTCATTACACAGGTACAAGGCAACGAAATGCAGTTTGGGTAAAACCAGAAGTGTAATAGCAGTAAGTGCAGGATATACACTGGTCCCATGAGTGCGGGACATGGATATGTACTGAATAAATATAGAAATAAATACTATTATAAACAGAATTTTACAGATAGGTTTGTCCTATGAATATAATATATAGATAACTAGTATTATGAACAAGATTTACAGCTGGATATGTACTAAATATAATATACAGGTGGATATTACTATGAATAGAATTTTTACAGATATGTACAATGAATATAATATACAGATGGTTGTTACTATAACAGAGTTTACATGTGAATATGTACTACGAAAATATATACAGAGGGCTATTACAATAAACTGAATTTTTACAGATATTTATATATATAAGTTTAGTAAATGTGTGAAATGGTATTGACCATTTCACATGTTTAAAGACAAACATGTCTCAATGTCCCAGTGTGATTACATTTGAAGTGTACTGAACATTCCATAATTTGCCTAAAGAACCTACGGAACGTTAGAGTTCCCCTTATGACATCACAAGGGTTTCCCTTCTAGAACCTTTTGGGCTCTAAGAAGAACTTATGAGCTACTGAAGCATCAGTTTGAAGCCAACAACCGAACAGCACACACAGAGATTAACTCTGAATTATAAAAGAGATAAAGAAGTTTTCTTTCTTCAAAACACAAACATGTTTGGATCACTTCTACTACGAAAGGTTTGTCTCTGTTCTTCTGCAGATTCGACATGTGACAAGTGTAAAAGTTGTTGAAACTTTGAGTCAGGTGTTAGTCTTAGTAAATACTTTTCTGTAACATTAGGCAGCTCAATCTTCTGTTTATATTCATGTTAGTTTTTTTTATTCTAAATAGAAAACATCTCAAGTAAATGTGGTGGTGGAGGAGAAGAACCTTCACTCCCCCCCTGAAAGGAGGTAAGGACGTTTTTGAGTTCTTTTGTTGTTATCCTGACTGCTTCTTTTGACAGCTGCCTTTGTTAAGGTTGTTAAGGTACTTAACATTTTATGTGTTGTATGTGATTTAATATTTGGTTTCTCATTTTCATTGGCAACACTGGAAAAGAGAATTACATCAAGGGCCAGACATGTAGAGTTAAACTCACATGAATGCATCGTAAACAGTAAAATATCTTCACTTTTTTGGTCGTTTTTGTGGCTTTTCCCAACTTTTTTGTGGCTCTCTTTTTTATTTTTATTATTATTATTATTATTATTATTATTATGGGTTTTTGCATCGTTCTGTTGCTTTTTTGTCGCTCTTTTCATCTTTTGTCGCACTTTGTTTGACATAGATCCCTAGAAAGTCAGCAAAGAGTTCCTTAGTCTTCAAAACAATGATAATATGTTTTCACAACAACCTGTTTCATCGCCTGAATATTAAAATACTCTGTGATTCTGTGGGAGTTCCCGAGTCTCAAAGTCTGTAAATCTGCCAAATTCTGCTCTGAAAGTCGCATTGTTTGGAGTTTGAAAACAGTTTTCCAGCTTTTTTGGTTTGGTGCACGACTAGCCAGGGCCAAAATGTATTGTGAGCCTAAAATTGATAAGCGGGGGGGATCAAAATTTGCAAGGGGCCACATTTGGCCCGCGGGCCTTGAGTTTGATACATGTGTGTTAAAGTCATTGAAGTAAAGAAAATGTTAAACTGTGTGAGATTTGGGTTTTAAGTTAGTGGCAACATGTTTGTGATTATTCTCTCTCTCTCTCTCTCTCTCTCCCCTCCTCACATGTGATTTATGATTCACTTCGGGCTTAAAATATACTAACTGTGCTTATCTTGACCACCAGACTCATTGTGCGAGACTCTCCTGCTGCTCCAGTCTCTGGAAAGCCGGCCGACGCTGGAAAAGGTGAAAACACCAAGAAGACAAAGTGGAGAAATCGTCTCTTCGGTCTCTTTGTGGTATGGTTTGACAGAAATCGTCAGAGCTTCATGTTTTTAGTAGTCTTTTATATTCATATTGAGTTAACCCTCATGTTGTTCTTGTTTTCAGTTGGGCTTTCTAATCACAAAAATGGGCCGTCGAAATGAGCGCTGAAAATTAAAAAAACATCAAAAAAGCACCCACAACGTTGAAAATGTGACAAAAATTTCGGAAAAAGCGATAATGTTGAAAAAAAAGTGACCAAAACAGGGTTTTTTTTCATGGTTGACGAGAAGACAACACAAGGGTTAAGTTGTAAATGACAACCGAAGAAAACTCAGTTTGACATAGTTTTATTCTCATTGTGTTGTTTTGGTTGTGACTCGACAGAAAAAGGAGCGTACTCCGGAGGAGAAGCCCTCCGCCCCGCAGAAAAGGTAAGACACCACGGCGCTTACACTAAACTAAAGGAAAAATACTTTTAGTTAGATGAAACTACAGAAGAAATTCAACCGAAAACTATATTGCAAGGCACGGGTGTAACTTTGCTTTGAGAAGTGGGAGGGGGAGAAAATCAATACAGCATAGAATTGATCCACAGAAGTATGGACCTTTTATTATATATTATATATATGTTGGTCAGTTTGTCCCATTCTGCAGCGATAACATTGATGTGAGATGAACAAACAGAGAAATGTTTCTTTTTAGATGAAACAGATGTTGATAAGTTTCCTTTTGGGGACGTCATTTGAAATTGGGGAAAATTAGAAGTTGGAAAAAAGGATATAAATTGCAATATATTGCAGAATATTGTAATATGTTTAAAATCGCAATAATATCGTATCGTGATGATATCGTATCGGGAGGCGTCTGGTGACCCCCCACTCCCTAATTTCTACATAAGTGTAGGGACTATAGTGATACAACATCCAGAAAATAATTAAGTTGATCGTAATAAATGATACCAGAAAAAATAGTACTTTTACTACATTTTGTTAGAAATAGAGACTGATCACAGGGACTTATGATTTAAATAATATCAAACAAATTTGAAAGCGGGGGGGGCACAAACTGGATTTTGAAAAGTGTGGGGGACATGTCCCCCCCCCCCTGTCCATAGCAACTACTACCCTAGTTGCCAGGTTGGACAATTGCATAAAATTTAACATAAATCATTCCAGTTTTTAACCCTTGTTTGGTATTCGAGTCAAATTGACCCATTTCAGTTACATTTTTTCTACCTGAAAATCAACGGCCTTACCTTATTTCCTGTGATAAACATGTATTCCTGACTCAATTCAGACAATTATTCTGGATATGTTCACTTATGTTTTTTCCATAGTGGATTTTTAACATGAAGTATAACCTTATGACAAAAAACATACTTCCATTTTTAATTGTGTGCTAGTAGAGACTGATTGCATTATTTCAGTGGTTGGAAATTTAGATAAAGACAATATTTGTTGATAGATTATGAAGTAAAATATAATATAATAATATATAATAATTTCAGAATTGTTTTTAAAACCCCAAATAAGTAACAGGTCAGTTTGACCCGAGGGACACGAGAGGGTCCCGGAAGTGAAGACAACACCAGGGTTAAAAAAAAAAAAAAAAAATTCACTCCGTCATCTCTCGCTGTGACGTGGAACCACAGAAATTGAAGAGACTTGACATGAGATGGCGATGGTCGGTCGGCCTGTAACAACTACAAATGTTACTGTGCAACTCATTGTTTCAGAAATAATTGCAATCAACAAAATAATTGTCTCTTTCAGTCGAATTCGAACATTTTACAAACAAATTAAAGTTTTGAGTGAATTGCAGGATACATCTTTTGCTAATATGTCACTGTTATGTGCACTATCTTTAGTATAGAGAATCTTTGGTATAATTTATCTCACAAAATATCTCTAACCATATTTCACTTTAGCACTTCTGACGGCCAAACTACGAAGGCAGCAGCCGAGAGGACGTCTTGGTGGCGTCTACTGTTTAAGTGCTGCAGGGTATGTTTCACAGAAAGAGCCGACGAAGCTTCATATTCACCCGTCGGGACCCAATCAGAGTACTAACATAGGTCGTTGTTCTGGGTTTGCACTATTGAACCATAAACGTTTGTCTTTCCTCCAACAGAGAAGGTGTCGCGTCGCTCCGGCTGCAGACGACAAAAAAGACAAAAAGACGAACTCCCTGGACCCTCCAAGGAGGAAACGATGTCCATTTCAGTGTCCGTCCCCAGAAAAATACTCCCAAACATGGTTTGTATACAAGCAGCAACGACATTTACATTTATAGTGGTTGTCCTTCATGTTGTTTGGTTTGGACTGGTTGAACTCCCAAACTACTTAATCTTCTATGTAATCTTTGTAATTGTAAATAACATGTAGAGAATGGATTCTTCAATCTTTCCTGTTAATATAATTTATAATAACATAATATTTATCCCAGTATCCTTTGCACTATGCTCCACATTTAAATATTTTTTATTGAACTCTTCATTGCTCTCAGGCCTCTATACTGAGTATGTACAGTATATATTGTGTATATATTAGTGTGTATATTTTTGTTTTGGTTGTTTTGTGTGTGTAAGCACATTGTGAGTAACGGTGCTCCAAAGAAAAATTCCTCGTTTGTGTCCTCGTACCTGGAAATAAAGCTGGTTCTGATTCAGATTTGTACAACATTTCATTGTTGAGTCTTTTGTGTGTTCGGCCTGTATGCTGATGACGGTGATCTGTTTCTTTTACTTCCAGCAGCAGCTCTGCAAAAGTGAACGAGACAAAGACGCAGGACCAGCAGGGACACAAGGAAGAGGTGGTACAGTTTAGCAACCGCATCAGCCCGCTGGACGACCTGATGGTGACACAGCTGACAGATTTCAACGCCATCCTGAATGCGCTGCTCGAGGAGAATCTGGCCAGGTAGCCCAAACACTCCCTCCACGTTTTCTACTCTCCTAAATCTCAGTCCTAGACAACTTTTAGCAATATAATTTACATTTACTGCATATTTTGAATTTTCTGCCTTTTGAATTTAGTTTTCTAGCTGATTATAACTGCAAATGAAGGCGTTTTGTTTGACGTTATTCTGTATGCGTGCGCACATTTGAATAATGTCGGGTTGTAGGCGGGTTCAGACTTTTAAAAAGCTGTCAATCAAAATGTACTTGTCGAGCTCGATTCTGTCGGGCTCGGGGCGAACCTTTAAGGCCCGACTACAGCTCTAGTCCCGGTAATAACTCCGAGACCTTTACGCCAGCAGGTGTGTCTGATGTCTTGAAACTGTATTTATTAACCATAGTTTTGTGTTTTTCTTGTCTCCGTAGCGCCACAATAAACAATAAACGCGGCTATGAATATACAAATTTAAAGGGCAGCCGCATCTACTGCTTTGGGTGAGTACATCTGCATGTGAATCAAAGGTGCAACGAAGAATTCATCTATCACATCAAACTGACATATTTGTCTTTTTGACCGGCTGTGTTTGTGTGTCAGGTTACCAAACATTGGGCAGAGCTGCTACATGAACTCCTGCCTGCAGAGTCTTCTGATCCTGGAGGACTTCATGAGGGACATCAGCCGCATGGAGGACGTCTGGAGATCAGTCCCTGAGGCTCAAATCATGAGGTACAGCAGCCCAAACCGCAGACTGTTTAACCAACACATTCTCACTCGGTTAGCGTTTATTATTGATGCAAAAATTGTCCTTTAGCGCCACATTTAGACGTGCTTGAACGGGACATGAACCCCGGTCTCCTGGGTGAAAGTCCTGTTGTTTGATCCTTCCACCCCCCCCCCACCCCCAAAAAAACGCCTTACGTACTACTGAAGATTCTCTGATTGCAGTTTCTTAAATGTGAATACCTTCTAGTTTCCTCTCTCCTCTGTGAGATAAACTGAATATCTTTGAGTTGTGGACAAACGGGACATTTGAGGACATCATCTTGGGCCTTTTTGGGAAACTCTGATCCACATTTTTCACCATTATCGGACATTTTAAAAACCAAACTAATAGTTTATTGCGAAAAAAAAACTATGAAAGTAATCAATGGTTGCAGCCCTGGATCCAGATGTTTTGGCTTCACTTATACAGTCTATGCATCAACCCCTGGCCCAATCACACACACACACACACACACACACCTGCTCATGTCAATCCTCAAGTTTCTCCACAAATGAACAGATCTAACAGCAGAAACGTGTCTGTTTTTTTTCTCTCATTCTCTGCAGAGGACTGATGGCGATCAGGGACCTTCACACGTCCACAAACACACAAACCAAAGTCTACATCCTGCATTCATTTCGGGAGGCAGTACCACTCCAGTTCAGGAACGTCGAGCAACACGTGAGCTCTCTCCTGTCATGTTTTGTGGTTGTACCCAGTGGAGATAGAAGAAGGCAGATCCTTTACTTAGAGTGACTATATGTAACTTTTTGATGTTTCTGTAACTGTGTAATGTTCCATCTGATGGTCAGAAATGACCTGTAACAGCAACTAGTGAAAAAAACTGCAATTTTCTTCCGTTTTTATTAACGCCTCTGATTTATGACTGAGTATGCAGGTAAAAGGTAGCAGAAGATTTCTTTATAAAGGCCTGGTTGTATTTTTATTTAATTTATTTAAGTTATCTGTTGTCAGGGAAACCGCATAGGGGGGAAAAGTTAAGACAATTCCAAGGGCCCATGGCCAACAGGGGCCCCAAAAAATAGGTCAAAACTAATATAATAACCCAATTTGATTTTTTGTCAAGTCAGAGGTCAAGGGTTTGGTAATGCTAACTCCGAGACCTTTACGACAGCAGGTGTGTCTGATGTCTTGTATAAATGTCTCTGTCCTTAACTGTATTGTTGGTTTAGTTGTCCAAATCTGTCTAGTCCACATCGATGTCCTGTACAAATGTCTGTCCCGACGTGCTGTAACCAGGTTCAGTGTTTTATGTTCCTGCAGAACAGGAACCTGCTGAAAACCAGTTTTTAAACTGAGTCAGGCCCGTTTACATTGTAATGTAATGTTTTACTTTCCTGTAAAATAAATATGAACGAATGAATGAAAACCACTTTCATCCAAAGGGGCCGCTGAAATCAACACAAACTGAAAGTTACATAGAGCCACTTTAAGTAAAAGTAATAATACCACACTGTTAAAATACTTGGTTACAACTCCTGACATCCTTGCCGTGTGTGTCATCTCCAGGACGCTCATGAGTTCCTGACGTCGCTGCTGGAGCAGATGAGGAGTCTGGCCCCTCGGCTGCAGCAGGCCGCAGCGGGCATGGGCCGACGTTACACCTGCCCTGTCGAGGACCACATGGTGTTCAAGATGGAGAACACCAGGACGTGCAAGAGGTGAGAGTCACACACATGCTCAGCTTGGTTTAGTCCGGATATTGAGCTGCTCCGGTCTAAAGTAGGGCTGCAACTAAACATTATTTCCATTGTCCATTCATCTGTTAATCTTTCTTCTAGATGTAATGGATTAGTTGTTTGGTCTATAAAATGTCAGAATATGGTGCAAGTAGTTAGTTAGTTTGGGAGTGTGTGGAGGTGTGATGGTCCCTGATCTCCATCAGAGAATAAGAGGAAAGAAAGGAGACAGTTCTGCTTTTAGATATGTTATTTGAGTTTGTTGAGAAAGTTGAGGATGACATGAACGTGTGTGTGTGTGTGTGTGTGTGTGTGTGTGTGTGTGTGTGTGTGTTTGGGCCAGGGGTGGATGCATAGACTGTATAAGTGAAGCCAAAACATCTGGATCTAGGGCTGCAACTAACAATTAATTTCATAGTTGATTCATCTATTGATTATTTTCCCAATAAACTATTAGTTTGGTTTAAAAAATGTCAGAAAATGGTGAAAAATGTGGATCAGTGTTTCCCAAAAAGCCCAAGATGATGTCTTTGAATGTCTCGTAGAACTGCAACTAACAATTACTTTCATAGTCAATTAATGTGTGGATTAGTTCTCAAATGAATGGATTAGTTATTCAAATGTTTATCAAAGCCCAAGATGACGTCTTAAGATGTCTTGTTTTGTCCACAACTCAAGAATATTCAGTTTACTGTCACAGAGGACAGAAGAAACTAGAACATATTATCACATTTAAGAAACTGTAATCAGAGAAGTTTTATTTTTATATTTGTACAAAGTTGCATTCTTTAATTTAAAGACTTGTTTTTTTTTTACCTGACTTAATGGTGTAGCATTAGTTTCTAGGTAAGTAAGTATATATCATTTCTAACCCTACAGTGTTTATTTTTTTTTCTTCTATTAATTATTTATCCAGTTTCTTTTCATTTTTAGTCTTGCTTACCATTTTTTTTGTCTTGCGTTTTGATTTAGTTTGTTTTTTTAAATTCCCCCGTGTTTTAATCCTGTTCTGTGAAGCACTTTAGGCTGCATGCTTGCATGAAAGGTGAAAAACAAAGTTGAGTTCTGTATTTTAATGTGTATTGTCCCTTTAATGTGCAGCTGTGGGGCCATGTCAATGAAACAGGAGGAGTTCACTAACTTGTCTCTGGACCTGGTTTCTGGAGTCTCTGTGGAAGACTTGCTCCAGGAGTACCTGAAGGTAAGATCCACCTGGCCTCGCAGGTCTTTCCATTCATTTTGAATGGAGGTAGTGTGGGGGTTGTCGCAGGGGGGACACTCCAAAAACCGCAGCGGGCCTGCAGCAAAAAGTTAAGACCGACTCAAGTTTTTGAACCCCACATCCCGCTGCCGTGGCCAGGCATGTCACCGGGGATCAGAGTGGTTGGTGTGTTTTGAGCTTTGGATTGAGGCGGTGTGAGAGTCCCGTACAGGAGGAACTGCCTCTATTGCTGCCACGAGAAAGTTTGAAACCACTATGAGGGTTAAAAAAACACAATACACAGGCACTGAACTGCCCAGGAGTTTGTGTAACAGCTGACTGTAGAGGAAGTTTCAAAGCGCGAACAACGAGCTCTGTGTGCTCTGCAGGTGTAGCCCGTTGAAAGACACTTTACAGTGTTTCCTTTAGGATTTTCTTTTAGCAATGGGAACAGGTCTATCAAAACCAGACCCCCACCCCACCTCTTCCTGACACCTTTATTCACACACAATGAGGCATATTTCCAGTTGTAATTGAACTGTATTTTTTGAAGAACTATAGGACTCTTAACATCTACAACAGGTCTACAAAATGAATTTTAGAAGAAATTCTTCATAGGGGAACCGAAACCCAAATGACGACATCTATAGACTATTTCCAATTTAATTTCCAGATGTTTGACATCAGGACGAGCTGACAGAACTGACCAGTTGAACTCCATCAACACAACAGTGTGTGGAGTTAAACTGGACGGTCCAATAACCCCTCCATAGCCAACGGGGGGGGGTGCATTATGTCGGCAGGATCATTTTAAAGGCATCCGCGATTACATTACATACATCATCGGCACATCTGCCAAGAACGGTCAGCATTGCTGTCAATGTAGCCAAAGCGCAATAGTCTCACACACACACACACACACACACACACACACACACACACACACACAGCCACTCATTGCTTGTGTTATATCTGTGCTGTTCTGCAGGAAAAACAGATAGAGTTCAGCTGTGAGTGTGGAGGAAGGACATCGAGTTACAGATCGTCATTCAGCACTCTGCCACAGTGAGTGACATCACATCCAACACGTAAATAATCAATCTGGCCGGGTGGTACCCAAAGCGGGGTCCGCTGACCCTCAGGGGTCCTTAAAATTCACAATAATCTGGGTGACCTCACTCAGTAGAGTGTGGGTTCGCCCCCATGTTGGCTGAGTCCTCTGTAGCCATTGGCTGCGTGTCATCTCTCTCTCTCTCTCTCTCTCTCTCTCTCTCTCTCTGTCTCCCACTTATTGAATAAAGGGTAAAGCACCCAAAAAATAATCTTTAAAAAAAGAGAAGTTCATAAGAATTGTACCAAACATACATATGAACTCATTCATCCATTTCTCATCGTTTCCTTCAGAGTGCTCATCTTGCAGCTGAAGCGGTTTCGCTTCTCTCCGTCCTTCAAGCTCGAGAAGGCCGATGAGCCCGTCACGCTGCTGAGGGACCTGGTGGTGTCCTCCGCACAGGTAAAGAAACGCACAACTTAACCCGTGTGCCTCACTTGAACCCTCTGAGGTCTAAGGTAGGGTGACCAGACGTCCCCGGTTTCCGGAGACAGTCCCTCGATTTTGGTGACCTGTCCCCGGCTGGATCTGTCCCCGGAAATGTCCCCGGTTTTCACTGTGACTGACAGACCCGATAATGGAATGAAAGAAAGAAAACTCTAAAATCACTGATTATTTACATGGAGTCTGGTGGACTTTTATGTTTTAAAAAATGATCTTAATCTTTAACAGAAAGGTCAGCCTCCTTAGAAATCCTTTCCATAATGTTATCAGACACTTAGAATATTAGAATAAACGAGCACTTTATGAACGTAAATACAAGCTGGACAATTCTCCCATTAACTTCCATTGTAGCTTGTTTCTCTGCTGCCGACTGCAGCGATCTCGTTTCATACTGCATCAATGTCAAAGGAAAATCTTTCCTCAATAGTTTATATTGTATCTGATACTCAGCTCTAGGTCTAGTGTCCCCGTTTTAAGTTTTACAAAAATTAAAAACATGACGTGTTTTGGAGGTATTTACGCTTCTGAGCTGAAAATGTCCCCGGATTTTGTCTGACAAATCTGGTCACCTTAGTCTAAGGGTATGTTTAGATATCTTCCTGCATTCTCCTTTGTAGGGTTTTTGCTTATAACCCCTGTTTCATATCAAAATGTTCAGAACAAACACAGCTTTCTGTATAGTGATGCCCAAAATTGTTCCAGGGCAATGTATTAAGACATCATTAGTTTTCAAACCTCAGGTGAAAACATACCTACTCTTAATTGTTTTGGTGCTTGAAATGACTTTACAAAAGTCTTGGCTTCACAGAAGTAGCACAACAGTGAAATACATGACGTTTACAGTGAAGTAAATGTTGTGTGTAGCCCATGCAGCGTAGATACATGCCTGATGGCGCACCTGGCCATTCATAACGGACGTGCATTTCTCCTCGCCGGTCACATGGCGATCCTTCTCCTCTCGGCTCTCTCTCCATTAGAATAAGACAGGATAAGTGGGGAAGACTGTGGTGATTGTAGCCTAGGGGCCCTATTTTAACAACGCAAGTATCAAACGCCAAACGCAACTAGCTTTGTGGGCGGATCTCCCGGCGGGATAAATGATTCTTGCACCCGACGCAAATCTAAAATGGGTTGGTCTCATACAGTACATTACTCATAGGCGTGGTTTGGTGCTGCTGGGTCCGTGAGATGAGGGAAGCAAAGTGTATGCACGGTGTGCACACACTACATCACGGCCAAGCATGTGGCCTTGAAATAGCATCTGAAAAAAAGAAAACAACAGAAATGTGAGAAATAAAGATAGATAAGGATAGATAGCTTTTGGATTCAAACAGGGTTTCCACGGGGTCTTAAAAGTTTTAAAAAAGTCTAACATTTCAAAATGTAATGCCGTAAAAAGTATTAAATTCTAGGTCTTACATCATTTTAAACAGGTTTTTAATTTTCGTGTAACTCTACCTGCTTTTGTTTTTTTGATTCCGCGCTGTTGTAGTTCTTTTTTTTTGCTAGTCCAAATATAATTTGCTGTATTATGACTACAAATGAAACCAAACGTGCAACTTACTTATCAGCCAATCAGTTGTTGTGTAATTGATGCGAGTCTCTTTCAAATTGCACAATTGTAGCAAATTTTGCAAGTTTAGCAACACTTTGCTTGAAGAAAACTGAAATCAGGGCTCAGTTGATGTTGTGATGAAGGTCTTACATTTCCCTCATAAAGGTCCTAAAAGGTCCTAAATTTGACGTGATGAAACCTGCAGATACTCTGTTAAAATAAGGATTTGTTATTAAGTTACACATGGTTTCTAAAACTTCCCCAAACACGTGTTTTGAATATGCGGAAAGTTTTGAACAAGAGAGGAGAATGATAATTTCCTTCATATAAATAAAGATATTTGCACCATAAAATTAATCAGAAGGCAGGAAATTAAGTTTTTGACGCTCAAATTTTTTTGAAGGACAACCCCCAAGATATAGAAACAAAAACCCCCACCTTTGTGTGAAGCTAAACTCTTCTAAACGGTTCCTTCTCAGGGCGGCAGCTGCTACAGTCTGACCAGCACCATCAGCCACATCGGCTGCACAGACGGAGGTAAGAGACTCACACGCTGAAGACTGAATGTGGCCGTCTGTTAGAGATGTTAAAGAGTAAGATCCGTTTTGTTTAATCAGAAACAGACCCAAAATTGCTATTGCCTGACTGGCTAGTAGTCCTTACCTAGGTACTGTCAGGACCCTCATACTCTGCTCCTGACTGGCTAGTCCTTACCTTACTGTCAGGCCCTGACTGACTGGCTAGTAGTCCTTACCTAGGTACTGTCAGGGCCCTCATACTCTGCTCTTGACTGGCTAGGTAGTCCTTACTGTCAGGACCCCTGAGGTACCTGTCAGGGCCCTCATACTCTGCTCCTGACTGGCTAGTAGTCCTTACCTAGGTACTGTCAGGACCCTCATACTCTGCTCCTGACTGGCTAGTAGTCCTTACCTAGGTACTGTCAGGGCCCTCATACTCTGCTCCTGACTGGCTAGTAGTCCTTACCTACTGTCAGGTACTGTCAGGACCCTCATACTCTGCTCCTGACTGGCTAGTAGTCCTTACCTAGGTACTGTCAGGGCCCTCATACTCTGCTCCTGACTGGCTAGTAGTACCCATACTCTGCTTCTGACCTAGGTACCTAGGTACTGTCAGGGCCCTCATACTCTGCTTCTGACTGGCTAGTAGTCCTTACCTAGCTATTGCCCATGTGCAACTCCCAACAAAGATGGAACAACAGTGCGGTGACTCACTCTGTAGCTAAAACAGAGAGCTCAACACACAGGGTGAAAAGAGGAGCTGCAGCAATCTGTACTAAATAAAAAATATGTTGTTGTTGTTTTTGTTAATTAAACCATGGAAACCTATTCTGGTACAACGTAAATACAATTATGAACCTGAAAATGAGCAGAATATGAGAACTTTAAGATCAGTGAAAAGTTACAAAATATGTTTACTTGCTATAATTGAGTAGTTTATGTACTTTTACTTAGGTATGTTTTGTTTGAAGTATTGCACATTTCTATATTTTAAATCATATTTGGTACTCAGTAAATAGAAAGGCCTCCAGCGTTGTTTTGTATCTGTCAACAAACTCAAAAGGAAACTCTATTGAATCGACTGCAATTAAATTAAATAAGTATAACAAGCTTAATTAAGATATCAAACCAGTATTAACATGAAAAACGTCTCCCCCCGCTGTTGAAAAGTAACTTACTAACTTTTACTTTGAGTAAATTTGAAATGAGCTACTTTTTACTTTTACTTGAGTAGATTTTGATACCGATAGTTTTACTTGTAGCTACTTAAGTAAAAGTTCATCAAAGTAATAGTACTTTTACTTTAGTAGAATACGTTGCTACTCTTTCCACCTCTGCTTAATATGTTGTCAACAATCTGTCTCCCGACAGGACACTACATCTGTGACGGGGTTCACCCCGACGACAGTCCAGACGATCCGAGAGACCGCTGGCTCAGCTTCAATGACTCTGTGGTCTTTAGGACCAGCGGGTCTGCGGTCTGTCGGCACCAGCAGCAGGACGCCTACATCCTGTTCTACAAGAGACAGGTACGGAGCCAACACCGAGACTCAGCTCTACATTTACATCGCTACGTTTTGGTTTTTAAGTAGAGATTTGAGCCAAAAGCGATCTCTGTGTGTTTTTAGCTGCAGTAGAGGAACTAATCTAATAATCAATAATCAATCAAAACTAATCAAACCGAAATATCTCCTCATCATTCTGGTATACTGGGCATAAACAGGAGGCAGCGTGTAGACTCCGCCTGTTGCTGTTAGTTGTCATGGTAACGTTGGTAGCTTAGTCTCAGAGAATGAAATGTTGTGACCCAATGAGGAGTGGAGATGGAGTTAGGGGGGATGAGAGAGGGAAACGCCAGAGCAGGGGGAATGAGAGGGGAAACGCCAGAGCAGGGGGAATGAGAGGGGGAAACCAGAGCAGGGGGAATGAGAGGGGAAACACCAGAGCAGGGGGAAAAGGGGGAAACCAGAGCAGGGGGAATGAGAGGGGGAAACACCAGAGCAGGGGGAATGAGAGGGGGAAACACCAGAGCAGGAGGAATGAGAGGGGAAACACCATAGCATGGGGAATGAGAGGGGGAAACACCATAGCATGGGGAATGAGAGGGGGAAACACCATAGCATGAGGAATGAGAGGGGGAAACACCAGAGCAGGGGGAATGAGAGGGGGAAACACCAGAGCAGGGGGAATGAGAGGGGAAACACCAGAGCAGGGGGAATGAGAGGGGAAACACCATAGCATGAGGAATGAGAGGGGAAACACCAGAGCAGGGGGAATGAGAGGGGAAACACCAGAGCAGGGGGAATGAGAGGGGAAACACCAGAGCAGGGGGGGAATGAGAGGGGAAACACCAGAGCATGAGGAATGAGGGAAACACCATAGCATGGGGAATGAGAGGGGAAACACCAGAGCAGGGGGAATGAGAGGGGGGAAACACCAGAGCAGGGGGAATGAGAGGGGAAACACCAGAGCAGGGGAATGAGAGAGGGAAACGCCAGAGCAGGGGGAATGAGAGGGGGAAACGCCAGAGCAGGGGAATGAGAGGGGGAAACACCAGAGAAGGGGGAATGAGAGGGGGAAACACCAGAGCAGGGGGAATGAGAGGGGAAACACCAGAGCAGGGGGAATGAGAGAGGGAAACGCCAGAGCAGGGGAATGAGAGGGGAAACACCAGAGCAGGGGGAATGAGAGGGGAAACACCAGAGCAGGAGGAATGAGAGGGGAAAGACCAGAGCAGGGGGAATGAGAGAGGGGGAAACACCAGAGCAGGGGGAATGAGAGGGGAAACACCAGAGCAGGGGGAATGAGAGGGGGGAACACCAGAGCAGGGGGAATGAGAGGAGGAAACGTAACAAAAGATATTGGTTTTAAAACCAAAACGTAGCAATGTAAATGTAGCCTCAAGTTTAGAAAAGATTGGATTCTGGCAAAGATTTTAGTGACTTTCAACGAATTCCAAAGCAAGACAGATTTTTGAACCAGTTTGTACGTCATTGTACGAAAATGCCTGCACACCACTTCCTAGAAATCCACAAAAAGTATTGTTTAGGAACCAGTATTAAGTCACGGTATTGGTACTGAAACAGTTTGAACAATACCCAGCACTATGTATGAGTACAGCCTGAACAGTGTTAATTGTAGGATTATTGTCTTCAGGTGTAGGACAATGGGGGAGCAGCGCCCTAAAACGCTCCAGGAACCGCATGAAGAGAGCCATGATCATTACTATCATGATGGAGCCCAAAGAGCTGCCGCAGTTGCATATCCCCCTATCCTGAGGAGGATGGACCCCCCCACATCCCCCAGAGAGTCTGGTTTCCTCCCAAGGATCCTCCCTCTCAGAGGGAGTTGTACCTTTGCAGACGTCGCTCCACACTTGCTGACAGCAGGACGGACCCCCACCAGGGTTGGAACCCCCGGACAGAGATGTCAAAGTCATACTGTAAATATTTTGTCCTGTAATGTGCCAGCGTTTTGGCTTTATCTCTGGGGAGACCTTTCAAAGAAAGGTACAGAAAATAAATAGCCTACCTTTTAATCTGTTGGATTTTCTTGTTTGCTTTTTATTCACTTGAGTAGGAAGTTCCACAAGTGTTTGGATAGGTACTCATTTTCTATCCTATCCTATCTTCACAGGGCTGTCAGGGGATAAAACGCTCTGTATTCCTTTAAGTCAAGTCATCTTTATTCATATAGGACATTTATATCAACAGAAGTTGACCTAATGTGCTTTCCACTCAAGACAGATAACTTACAATCTGCCTCAATATACAGGTAGACAACATTACAGAGATAAAAATTACATAACAACCAACACAACTGACACAATAAGACAAAGTCAAGTAAATAAAAAGGACATTAGGCGAGAAGGAGTCAAATCAGCAATAGATTAAAAAGCATTAAAAAGGTCATTTAAATATATG
This sequence comes from Etheostoma perlongum, assembly GCA_026937815.1. Lineage (NCBI taxonomy): Eukaryota > Metazoa > Chordata > Actinopteri > Perciformes > Percidae > Etheostoma > Etheostoma perlongum. The sequence continues at coordinate 2,004,339 of CM049382.1, read as the reverse complement.
TCAAGTGATGACAAGTCATGATGATTTGATGACTTAAAGGTGCAGTAGGTCAGACTTTCTGTCATATTTTATGAAAATGACCCCATGTTCCAGTAGAACTACATGAATCAGGTCATTTAAAAAGTGAGATTGTAGTGAGATTTGCAAAAACCCACCGCTCCCTGGTCAGATGCACCAATCAGGGCCAGGGGAGGGGTGTCAATCACTACTCATGCACACGCATTTCCTAGCATCCTCCCCTTCCACTTCCCTGCGCACTGCTTAATTTGTAAACTTGTATCCGATTTTATCCTCCTTTCTCCCAATGGTTTTAATTTTAAGAAAAATCTTAGAAATGTGGGCTGTGGACCATAGGGCTGTGGGACCATAGGGCTGTGGGGACATAGGGCTGTGGGACCATAGGGCTGTGGAACATAGGCCTGTGGACCATTGGGCTGTGGGGACATAGGGCTGTGGGACCATAGGGCTGTGGGACCATAAGGCTGTGGGACCATAGGGCTGTGGGACCATAAGGCTGTGGGACCATAGAGCTGTGGGACCATAGGGCTGTGGACCATAGGCCTGTGGGACCATAGGGCTGTGGAACATAGGGCTGTGGGACCATAGGGCTGTGGGACCATAGGGCTGTTGGACCATAGGGCTGTAGAACATAGGCCTGTGGGACCATAGGGCTGTTGGATCATAGGGCTGTTGGACCATAGGGCTGTGGGACCATAGGGCTGTGGAACATAGGGCTGTGGAACATAGGGCTGTGGGACCATAGGGCTGTGGAACATAGGCCTGTGGGACCATAGGGCTGTGGGACCATAGGGCTGTGGGATCATAGGGCTGTGGGACCATAGGGCTGTGGGGACATAGGGCTGTGGGGACATAGGGCTGTGGAGCATAGGGCTGTGTGACCATAGAGCTGTGGGGACATAGGGCTGTGGGACCATAGGGCTGTGGGGCCATTGGGCTGTGGGGCCATAGGGCTGTGGGAACATAGGGCTGTGGGGCCATTGGGCTGTGGGGCCATAGGGCTGTGGGGCCATTGGGCTGTGGGGCCATAGAGCTGTGGGGACATAGGGCTGTGGAACATAGGGCTGTGGGACCATAGGGCTGTGGGGACATAGGGCTGTGGAACATAGGGCTGTGGGAACATAGGGCTGTGGAACATAAGGCTGTGTGACCATAGGGCTGTGGAGCATAGGGCTGTGTGACCATAGAGCTGTGGGGACATAGGGCTGTGGGACCATAGGGCTGTGGGGACATAGGCCTGTGGGACCATAGGGCTGTTGGATCATAGGGCTGTTGGACCATAGGGCTGTGGGACCATAGGGCTGTGGAACATAGGGCTGTGGAACATAGGGCTGTGGGACCATAGGGCTGTGGAACATAGGCCTGTGGGACCATAGGGCTGTGGGACCATAGGGCTGTGGGATCATAGGGCTGTGGGACCATAGGGCTGTGGGGACATAGGGCTGTGGGGACATAGGGCTGTGGAGCATAGGGCTGTGTGACCATAGAGCTGTGGGGACATAGGGCTGTGGGACCATAGGGCTGTGGGGCCATTGGGCTGTGGGGCCATAGGGCTGTGGGAACATAGGGCTGTGGGGCCATTGGGCTGTGGGGCCATAGGGCTGTGGGGCCATTGGGCTGTGGGGCCATAGAGCTGTGGGGACATAGGGCTGTGGAACATAGGGCTGTGGGACCATAGGGCTGTGGGGACATAGGGCTGTGGAACATAGGGCTGTGGGAACATAGGGCTGTGGAACATAAGGCTGTGTGACCATAGGGCTGTGGAGCATAGGGCTGTGTGACCATAGAGCTGTGGGGACATAGGGCTGTGGGACCATAGGGCTGTGGGGACATAGGGCTGTGGGACCATAAGGCTGTGGGACCATAGGGCTGTGTGACCATAGGGCTGTGGGGCCATAGGGCCGTGGGACCATAGGGCTGTGGGACCATTGGGCTGTGGGGCCATAGGGCCGTGGGACCATTGGGCTGTGGGGCCATTGGGCTGTGGGGCCATAGGGCTGTGGAACATAGGGCTGTGGGGCCATTGGGCTGTGGGGCCATAGGGCTGTGGAACATAGGGCTGTGGGAACATAGGGCTGTGGGAACATAGGGCTGTGGGGCCATAGGGCTGTGGAACATAGGGCTGTGGGAACATAGGGCTGTGGGAACATAGGGCTGTGGGGACATAGGGCTGTGGGGACATAGGGCTGTGGGACCATAAGGCTGTGGGACCATAAGGCTGACCCCAAAATCGTAATCATGAGGACAGTTGGGTAAGCGTGTTTTTGTCTTGTCTTCCCAGTTGAAACCAATTTGTATCAACATTAAAATTCTGAAAATGTAATGAACCAAAGTCTGTGTATCTGTAATCAATCTGTGAGGATTTTTTTGCCCATCTGATCTATGAACTGCTACATATAGTCTACTTTTTATTTGCAAACAGAGATCTCGGTTAAGAAGCTTAACTACAGCCCAAGTATCATTCTCTGGAGTTTTATTAAGCAAAGGGATCATCGGCTTATAGAGAGGAGACTTTACCCAATCTAGTGGAAAATAGTGCAGAGAGGGAGGGACGGGTGGAGAGTTATCGGTATGCGGTATAGGATTAAATTCCTTGTGCCTGAGGAAATGTTGGCCCAACAAGTCAAACTCTTAACAGGCTTGTCTAGGTCGTGGATGTTTGGGACGCTTTGGGCTGAATGTCAAAATGTTGGGAAGATTAAAAAAATAACTTTTTGTCAAGACAAAACTGCACTGAATTGGATTACATGTATGAGGAGAAACTGAATTGGCTGCTGTTTCTGAAGTTTGAAAAGCAGAGTGTGATAATATAATAATATAAAGTGACTCTGGACAGTCAAAAGGTCTGTTTAACCTGAAATACAGAATTAGAGTCAATAAAACAGGATCTTTTTTCATTCCTACTGACAACATTTCATTTATCCGTCATTGGAAACAAACATTTGACAGCAGCTCAAGTCTAAATGTTGAGGTAGATATCCTAAGATGCTTTGGTCAAAGGACTGTCTAGTCCACACAAAATTCTGGGATGGGAGAAAAACGTGATCTGGTTTATCGGCATTTCTTTACACCAATCACAATGGTCTTGGGCGGGGCTAAGTGCCGGACAGAGCCACGGTGCCGCTGCTAAATAGCCTGAGGAAGGAAGTTGTTTTGGTGGAACATGTGTACGTTCAGAAGTAGTTTTAGTCGTCAACAGAAACTCAAATTGGACAACTAGTCTAGCTAGCTGTCTGGATTTACCCTGCAGAGACCTGAGGACCAGGTAACCATAGTCCTCAGATTGGACAGATAGTCTAGCTAGCTCTCTGGATTTACCCTGCAGGGACCTGAGGACCAGGTAACCATAGTCCTCAGATTGGACAGATAGTCTAGCTAGCTCTCTGGATTTTACAGAGACAGAGGACCTGAGGACCAGGACATCAGTCCTCAGATTGGACAGATAGTCTAGCTAGCTCTCTGGCTGCAAGATCTGAGGAAAAGGCAACAAATAGGCTATGAAAAGGGGACTAAAACGCCGACACAGAGACAGAGGACGGGGACGGACATCAGAAAAGGTGACAGAAAAGGTGGCTAAAAGGCGACAAAAAAGCGACAAAAAGGCGACAAAAAGGCGAAAAAGCGACAAAAAGTTTCTACAAAAACCCTGGTTGTCAACAGAAAAATTGGACAGATAAGCTAGCTGTCTGGCTGCAGAAAAGGCAGGTAACAAAACAGTTTCTACCAATGTTATGTAACCCTGGTTGTCAACAGAAACTCAGATTGGACAGATAGTCTAGCTAGCTGTCTGGATTTACCCTGCAGAGATCTGAGGACCAGGTAACCATAGTCCTCAGATTGGACAGATAGTCTAGCTAGCTGTCTGGATTTACCCTGCAGAGACCTGAGGACCAGGTAACCATAGTCCTCAGATTGGACAGATAGTCTAGCTAGCTGTCTGGATTTACCCTGCAGAGACCTGAGGACCAGGTAACCATAGTCCTCAGATTGGACAGATAGTCTAGCTAGCTGTCTGGATTTACCCTGCAGAGACCTGAGGACCAGGTAACCATAGTCCTCAGATTGGACAGATAGTCTAGCTAGCTGTCTGGATTTACCCTGCAGAGATCTGAGGACCAGGTAACCATAGTCCTCAGATTGGACAGATAGTCTAGCTAGCTGTCTGGATTTACCCTGCAGAGATCTGAGGACCAGGTAACCATAGTCCTCAGATTGGACAGATAGTCTAGCTAGCTGTCTGGATTTACCCTGCAGAGATCTGAGGACCAGGTAACCATAGTCCTAATGAATCCATCCAGACCAAATTGAGGGACATCCGGGGGAAATTACTGTGGCACCTGAACAATCCCGGAAGTGGAGCGTCGAGGATGTAGAATAGACGGGGCTAAGTGGGAGTCGGATGGTATCAAAAGGAAAAGTGGAGGTACGTGCTAATCCGATTTGTTCAAGTGGGCAGTGACGCTTACATAGTTTGAAGATCTATTTTTGTAATAAGGAAGCTCAATGAATTGTGCAAAAACTTGTTCAAATAAATGTTAATAATTAATAATTGACCTAGATGTGAATGTGGTGTAGTACCCCACCTACATGTGAGATTTGTGCTTCTTGTTGGACTCTAAAACAGAAACATGTTATTGTAGAAGAGAATAATATATTCCATGCTGGATTTGAAGCAACAAGCTGGTGATGACAGTTAATTTTATGCACCACAACAGCTCGTTAAGTTTAGGAAAAAGAGCCTGGTTTGGATTAAATCACTCCTATGAAGTGAAATCCTCTCTCTGGCTTGAAAAGGAGCTGTAGCATCATCTCCATCATCATCATCATCATCATGCCATTTACATTTCACAACATTCAGTCCAAAGGTGCTTCTTTCTAGCATGGTAACATGCTACACATGCTTCCAGTACATGTTGACAGACAACATGCCATTATTATTATTATTATTATTATTATTATTATTATGTGGCTTTAAATATGTTTCATGTAAATATTTTCTTATAATATTTCATAGCTGATCAGTAATTGTTATTCAACCTGAGCACTAACCAAGCACAACAGTTTCTCTCCATTTTATGTTTTCACTGACATGAAACATTTGGAGCAGGAACATAATAAAGGGAACATAATATGTGATGTGACGTGCTACTTGTCTTCATTGGAGAGCTGATTATAGCCGCTACATCGATCTACTAACTGGGGACTGAAAGGTCCAGGGATAAATAATTGAGTTGAATGCTCTTGTGTGTCTTGCTGTTTATCGATGTTGTAGCAGATCTTAGACTGATCCGAAGACAGGACAGAGCTGTAACCTTGGCGTCTTATCACTGGACACACACACACACACACACACACACACACACACACACTGGATATGCTTACACTTTGACTTTTAAGGATAAGAACAAATGAGTAACAGAAAGCAAAATGAAAGCCAACAGCTCTCTCTCTCTCTCTCTTTCTCTAAAAAGTTATTTTGTCAAATTCGGCTCTGTTCATTCTCAGTTGCATTTATAGAAGTTGTATTACAGTTTTTCTCAATTGTTTTCACACAGATACTGGTACTTGAGTCAATGTCTGGTATAATTTTTTTTTTTACCCTAATGTCTGTATTATAGAAAACTTGTACACTGTATTTGTCAACGGGATTTGAAGAGTTTTATCTGTAATCTTCTTATTGTTGTTTTTTTAGGGAGACAATTCTAAGATGTGTCCAGGGACAAGAGATGAAAAACAGCCTTTTGGCTAATTCTGGTGCATTTGTCCCTGTCAAATACATTAATAAATTAAATTAAATTAAATGACCGCAACATGTAACTGGTGCTCCGCTGCAGCCACGTCTAGCTCAAGGACTCTCTGAAACACACATGACAAGATCAGACATAGACGTGGAGTGGTCACTATGAAGCACAATCATTATGATTACAATACTGAAATATGTACAATTAATACAGTGTTGATAATATGCATCAATTGTGGGATTGTACTGGTATTGTATAGGACTCACTTGCACATAGTTATATTCTTTGACTCTTTCTGAATTGCGTTCAAATGGCACCCTGTAGACCTGCTTCATCCTCACATGATTTCTGCGCATACACGGTCCAGTGTTGATAAGCTTACTCTATCAATATTTTGAAATATCTCATTGTTTTCTATTATTATTTTTCTTTGTATTTGCTGTAATGTTATGGCGTTATTTTCTAGGACTATGTGATATGTGATGTATGATTTCAGTTCCCTGTTCAGGAGACAGAAGACGTTCCCGACCACCTTGTAATGGTAATCTTTCAGTTCTGCCAAACAAATAGTAAAATACTATAAATACTGTGAAGGAATACAAAGTAAGAATACATTTTCCCAAAAACATACTTTATTTTTACAGTCCTACAGAACAGTCCACATGCAATACTGTACTACTGTACTCATTGAGTACTGTATTGATATGCAGTACTGCATTTGTCTAGTGAGAGTAGATTTCTTACTTATTCTCATTTGGGAGAGTCCAGATGATGGATGCTACAGGGTACCTGCTCAGAGTGGGCTGTACTGTTTGCCCAGAATCCCTCATTGTTAGACCATGGTGGACCACCAAAGTGGCTCGGATCTCATCAGAGATTACGGTCCTTGGCCTTCCTCGTCCTCGTCCTCCCCGTCCTCCTCCTCTTACTCTCACTCCTCTGGCTCTGTTTCCAATGTTGGCGTCCATTGCTCCATTGAAGAGCTCACCTGTTGCCTTTTCATGCTAAAGCTCTGATTGCTGATTGTAAAACTGTGTGACAGGTGTTTGCCCTTGTGATGAGTCAGTGTGCATATTTAAATGGCAGTGTGTTCCTTGTGAAGGCAAGAAATTTTCTTCATGAAAAATGTGCCAAAAGCAGAGAATTGTGTGTAGTGTTTTAAAAAAAAAAAGTGTGTTTTAGAACTGTAATTTGAGTGGAAAGCAGAAATTGTGCTTGTAATTTAACAGAATTGGTTCAGGGGTTTGGTGAAGGAGTTACATGTTGTGGTCATTTAATTTAATTTAATTTATTAATTTATTTTACAGGTACAGTGTAAATTAATTAACATTGCTTTAAATGCACCAGAATTAGCCAAAAGGCTATTTTTCATCTGGACAGATCTTAGAATTTTCTCCCTAAAGAACAAGAATAAGAAGATTACAGCGAACAATACAAATATAAAAAGCAGTAAAACAGATAAAAATCTTCAAATCCCGTTGATTAATACAGTGTACAAACCCTAACCCTAACCCTAGGGTTAAGGGTTAGGGTTAGGGTTAGAAAGAAAAAAAAACAATTATACTACACATTGACTCAAGTATTTGTGTGAAAACAATTGAGAAAAACTGTGTAATACAACTTCTATAAATGTAACTGAGAATGAACAGAGCTGAATTTGACAGAATACATTTTTTGGACAGACGTCTCTGACTTGAGGAGGAGAAATAAAAGGCGAAACGCTGTCGCACAGCTGGACGAGAGGCTTTGTTCTCTGAAAATGACGGATTCCACTGAGCGGTGTGGTTTCTGTGCTGCACACACACACACACACACAGAGAGAGAGAGAGAGAGAGAGAGAGAGAGAGAGCTGTTGGCTTTCATTTTGCTTTCTGTTATTCATTTGTTCTTTTGGTCTCCTCTCTACAATAGAGCCGGACGAGCTGCTGCTGGCGAGCTGCCATGGTTCAGCTAGCATCATTTCAGCCTTCGTGCCATCACACACACACACACACACACACACACACACACACACACACACACACACACACATTGGCTTATGATCACTAAGTGTATTTCACATTCATTCAGGCTCTGACTTGATAAAAAAATATGGAAGGGATTTGCTCAGGCTGGGCCAGATGTGTGTGTGTGTGTGTGTGTGTGTGTGTGGCAAGAGAGGAGGGAATATCTCTTTTTGATGCTCCAGCAGAGCCACAGACAGATTAACATCATCATCAACATCTAACAGTGCAGAGTTCAAAGGTCAAAATCTCTGGTGATTCAGGCGCTAATCTCCTTGATGGAAGAAACCATGGAAAACACACACTGTCAAAGAAATACATGAGATGAGATCATTCCGATGCGGGTCACGTTTTCAATAGATTGGATCAACGGTGGGACATTTCCAGGATAAAGATCATAAAGCCATCTTATTCCGGATGTCCGCTCTCTGTGTGTTGCCGATTTTAAAACCCCTTCGCTACGGGAAACAGTCTATATGCACGACTTTCCACTACCAAGGTAGGATGTTACCTTGGGCTTCTTTTGAGTTGGCGTTCTAACCTCTGGTGGATTTCTTAGGACTATGGTTACCTGGTCCTCAGATCTCTGCAGGGTAAATCCAGACAGCTAGCTAGACTATCTGTCCAATCTGAGGACTATGGTTACCTGGTCCTCAGGTCTCTGCAGGGTAAATCCAGACAGCTAGCTAGACTATCTGTCCAATCTGAGGACTATGGTTACCTGGTCCTCAGATCTCTGCAGGGAAATCCAGACAGCTAGCTAGACTATCTGTCCAATCTGAGGACTATGGTTACCTGGTCCTCAGATCTCTGCAGGGTAAATCCAGACAGCTAGCTAGACTATCTGTCCAATCTGAGGACTATGGTTACCTGGTCCTCAGATCTCTGCAGGGTAAATCCAGACAGCTAGCTAGACTATCTGTCCAATCTGAGGACTATGGTTACCTGGTCCTCAGATCTCTGCAGGGTAAATCCAGACAGCTAGCTAGACTATCTGTCCAATCTGAGGACTATGGTTACCTGGTCCTCAGATCTCTGCAGGGTAAATCCAGACAGCTAGCTAGACTATCTGTCCAATCTGAGTTTTCTGTTGCACGACTACTTGCAAACTACTTCTGAACATCAGAATCAGAATCAGAACCAAAATCAGCTTTATTTCCAGGTATGAGGACACATACGAGGAATTTTTCTTTGGAGCATCGTTACTCACAATGTGCTTACACACACAAAACAACCAAAACAAAAATATACACACTAAAATATACACAATATATACATACTCTAAACAGAAACAATATAGAGGCATGAGTGCAATGAAGAGTTCAATAAAATTATTTAAATGTGGAGCATAGTGCAAAGGATACTGGGATAAATAGTATTATGTTATTATATTACAATATGAACAGTATGAACATATGAACAGTTATGTATTAGGAAATGAGAATGATGAATAAATAAAAAATAATTGAGATGTGAGAATGGGAATGATGAATAATACTAAATAAGTGGAATAATAAGTGGAACCAGTAAACAGGTGCTGTAGAGACAGTGTTACTGGGTTATTGACCAGAATTGAACCTGACACTGTGGGTCAGAAGTCAGCTGTTCATCAGAGAGATGGCTTGTGGGTAGAAACTGTTCCACCAAAACAACTTCCTTCCTGAGGCTATTTAGCAGCGGCACCGTGGCTCTGTCTGGCGTTTAGAACCCACTTAAATGATTGTGATTGGTTGGAAGAAATGCCAATAAACCAGAGAATGTTTTTCTGTCATCCCAGAATGCTGTGTGGACAAGCCAGACCTTCTTCCGCATCGCTGTGGACGAAGGACTGGAGTGTGAGACTAGGAAAAACAAGCTAGGAAGCTACACGCTGAAAACGTCAATATTTGATTTGCACTTAGAGGCCGGCCTGCTTGGTTCTTTTAGGGAATGATTGTAAAGATTTATAAAGAATATGTTCAGGGCGTCTCCTCTCTAACGGGGGCGTATTGGGACCGATTGGTGGGATTGCTGTGGACGAAGAGAGATACACTGGTAAGAGATAATGAGAAGTAACCATGTATCAGCTGATTTAAATAGCTCACGTTACTGTATTATGTCGACAGTTAACTTAATTTAATATTGGATGTGGCCAAAAGTTGCAAGGGTGGTTTTTTAGCTTTTAAGGCGCTAGGGGGAAGCAAGACAACCACCATTTAACTCGAAAAAGTCATATAATCATTCTAATGACTCCAAAGCTGTTCAGTTAAGGTAAATTAAGCTAAAAAAAGACAGCTTTTGGAAGAATTTGTTTGTCTAAAAAAGAGCGAAAGACCCTTTACAATAAATCAATAATCATGTGAAACCGAGAAAAACAGGAGAATCTCACATTTTCATGAAAGCTTTGCCAGATAATATTCGTTGCTATATATATATATATATATATATATATACTATATATATATATATATATATATATATATATATATATATAAACAGTATATTGCTTTTACAATTCACTCAGATTCTTGGACATGAATTGTCTTATTGATGATGGAGGTGTGAAATGTTGCTATAAAAGGTGTTCAGCTTGTGGAAGGGAAGTCACGAGGTGTCAACACAACTGTCCATCTGCAGCCGTGTTACCAGAGAGACGAGGACAAGCACCAGGGGCAGGAGATATTCTTATTTGGATGAAGACTTGGATGAAGAAGGAAACAATTCTCCATTCAAAATAATGACAGCGTCTGTTTGGAGGCAGTCAATCTGAGAAAGGTTAAACACTTCACTCAGAGAGACTTGTTGGAGGGGACATCTGTTAGTGTGTGATAAGAGACTCTGACACTTTGAAAATTACATGATTCATATACAGAAAAAATGGCTCAGGCTAACAGAACAAAATCTCAAAAATTCACACAAGAAGTTCTGTAGACTTCCTCCTGTGTTTGATGGTCCTCCCGGGCAAGGACACTAAGCTTCGGGTGGTTTAGTTACTGATCTCTCCACCTACATAATAAGCAGTTTGCCTTATCGCATGGGACCAAGCCCGACCCAAACAACACTATTTCTAAATATCTGTCTGAGCCCAACGGGACCCCATGGGACCTGACGGGCCAGGCCGGGTTTGGACAGATGTTCGGGTATCCATCCTCTAATTTGTACATATACATACAGGTAATATGAGTCTTTTTGAGATTACACACCATATACAGGGTTCTAAATTAACACCAACGCCAAATGAGGTTTAAAATCCATATTGGCAGGTCTTAATAAAAACTTACTAGCCAGTTTGGCCAGGTGATGCATGAGACATTACATGCATAATACATTCTCTCTAGGTTCTTGGTCATTTATCCCCCTTGCAGTACTTCCTACATTTCCCATGAAGACAGTGCCGTAATGCTACGTGATGACATTTCATACGCCCATTGGCTGCGCGCAGTTTGCAGTGAAACCAGCGCAAGAAACCATGGAAACGAATGGTGCGTCCATCAAACAACACGAGGAAGAAGAATAAACTGACCCAGAGCATGGGAGCTGAAAGAGGAGGGGGTTAGCTAAGTAAAGTAACAAGTTCAGATTAAACTAAATGCGGCGGTGGTTGGGACAGACTTCTGGGGGCGAGAAGAGGAACGAGGCAGGGGATGAGGATATAAATAGATGAAACAAAGAAAAGAAAATGTAATGCCAAATGGCTGACGGGTCGGGAATGGCTTGTGTTTGATCACGAACATTTCGTCATGTTTTGTCAGGATTGCCGCATGTACGTGAAAGAAAAAAACAAAACAAACAATTTCGTGGTGGGAACTAATCATTTTAAAGTCAAGGTAGTAAAGGACCAGGAGAAGTCATCAGGAAACGGCCAAGACAGGTTGTGTTGAAGAGAGCCTTGATGGGAGAGGCCTCGCTTTAATGAAGACGTCTGAATTGGAGAAGATGCTGCTACTTTTTGAAATGCCCACACCCATCCATCCATCCACCCATCCATCCATCCATTCATCCATCCATCCATCCATCCATCCATCCATCCATCCATCCCACAAGGGGATATTACAATTTACGCTCTGTTGTTATTACACATTTGCCTGAATTAGACACACATGCTCAGTACCTATACATGCACTAATGGAGAGATGTCAGAGTGGGGGGGATGGAAAGTCACCCCGAGCAGCTGGGGGTTTGGTGCCTTGCTCAAGTCCACCTTGACAGTGCCCAGGAACTGGCATCTCTCCAGCTACCAGTCCACAAAAATACTAACGACCCTCCGGTTCCCAACCCAACTCCCTACTGACTGAGCTACTGCCATCCATCCATCCATCCATCCATCCATCTTTGTCCATTTATCCGGTATCGGGTCTTGGGGGCAGCAGCTCCAGCAGGAGACCCCTAAACTTCCCTTTCCCGAGCCACATCAACCAGCTCTAACTGGGGGATCCCGAGGCATTCCCAGGCCAGGTTGGAGATCTTCCCCGAGGCATCCTCCCAGCTGGACGTCCTTCCACCTAGTCCTGGGTCTTCCCCGAGGCCTCTTCCCAGCTGGACGTACCTCCACCTAGTCCTGGGTCTTCCCCGAGGCCTCCTCCCAGCTAGACGTCCCTCCACCTAGTCCTGGGTCTTCCCCGAGGCCTCTTCCCAGCTGGACGTACCTCCACCTAGTTCTGGGTCTTCCCCGAGGCCTCCTCCCAGCTAGACGTCCCTCCACCTAGTCCTGGGTCTTCCCCGAGGCCTCCTCCCAGCTAGACGTGCCTGGACCACCTCCCTAAAGAGCCCCCCAGGAGACATCCTCACCAGATGCCCAAACCACCTCAACTGGCTCCTTTTGACGTGAAGGAGCAGCAGCTCTACGATTCAGAGCTCCTTCTCGGAGGACTGATGGTAACTCTCACCCTATCTCTAAGGGAGACGCCAGCCCCCCTAATGAGTTCTCATCCGACTTCTCATGGATGTGTGAGTAAGTGAATTTGCGTGACTATTTACATGTTTCAGAAACAGTGCATTTAATACGATTCAGAGTGCTTCCATAGACACAGATGGTAACTAACTCAAACATTAGGTATAACTTCCTATAAATGAGGTTTATTGACCATAAATTCCAAAAATAACTGTAAAACTAAAGTTAATAAGTTAGTGTTATGCAGTGTTGAAAACGTCAAAAAAGTAACAAATATATTTTTTTAAATGTAGTATACAATTACATAATAATTTATTCATCTGAAATTAAGAAAAACCCCTGTTTTAGTTTACAGTGTCCTTGATCTGCAGTTAATGGTGCATAACATTAAAAAGCAGCCGTTTGGTCCTTAAAGCAGCTGCTTTAGTTGACTGTGTGCTGTGGAATAGCTTGAGGAGGACACCATGGCTCACCAAATGGACTAACATATAAATCACACCCATTCCCCACGTACAAGACGAGTGCTCAGCCTCAAGGGCTTTTTATTATGCCCGGTTAATGGTGTGCATGTGCCACAAAAGGGCTTCTCGTCTGCAAAAGAGGGCATATCTTTGCTTTTCAAAGGCCCTCAGAGCCATGTATGTACAGTATGTTGTCCTTTCCAACAAAAGGACGTCACAAAGAGCAATCAATGGACTAAATGCTGTCAGTGTGTGAGTGTGAGTCTGAGAGGCTGCAAGATTCCTCCCCAAGAGGGTCATAAACAGAGCATTATACTTTCTATACTGTACTAAATTATGCAGAGACCTGATTGTTTTCATTTTGTTAAAGTTAATCCCAGATCTCGTCCGTCTGAGAGGTAAATTAGGATTCCAGTCACTGTTTCCTAACAATACCTGCGTGCGCCACTTGTTTTCCATTCTCTAATCTAAAGCATACTAACCCATTTCCCTGCTACAATGAGTATGTTTACATGCACACTAATATTCCATTTCTATTCCATCTATAGTGTTTGATCCAGGTCATGTAAACAGAATACTCCGAGACTTAGAGACTTACATTGATATTAAACTATATTAAATATAGCATTTCCCGATTCAGACATGTGAGATATGCTGTTTTTATTCAGGTTTTGGATGAATTCACAATATGCGTCTCAATTAGAGCCCGATTTTTAAGGCTGATACCGATACGAATATTTGGTTATTTAAAAATCCGATATGCCGATAAATCGGCCGATATGCAGTATATTTAAAAAAATCCAGAAACGCATTACAAACCATAACCAGATTTCCCTAACATTAGTTATTTGTAGTTATTTAGAGTTCTTACTAAAATAATATACATAATTTGTTTTAATTGTCACAACCGAAGAGAGGAACATCAAAATATATTAAAGTTTTGATAAATAAAATGCATAAAAATACAAACTTAAGATATGAAACTTAATGTCCTTTGAACAAAAACACAATAACGAAAATCAGTGTTGCCAACAGGACGTTGTAGAGCGTCCTCTGGTGGACAGACTATGCAACGCCATCACTAACAGGGACGTTGTAGAGCGTCCTCTGGTGGACAGACTATGCAACGCCATCACTAACAGGGACGTTGTAGAGCGTCCTCTGGTGGACAGACTATGCAACGCCATCACTAACAGGGACGTTGTAGAGCGTCCTCTGGTGGACAGACTATGCAACGCCATCACTAACAGGGACGTTGTAGAGCGTCCTCTGGTGGACAGACTATGCAACGCCATCACTAACAGGGACGTTGTAGAGCGTCCTCTGGTGGACAGACTATGCAACGCCACCACTAACAGGGACGTTGTAGAGCGTCCTCTGGTGGACAGACTATGCAACGCCATCACTAACAGGGGACGTTTTAGAGCGTCCTCTGGTGGACAGACTATGCAACGCCACCACTAACAGGGACGTTGTAGAGCGTCCTCTGGTGGACAGACTATGCAACGCCATCACTAACAGGGGCGTTGGAGCGTCCTCTGGTGGACAGACTATGCAACGCCACCACTAACAGGGACGCGTCCTCTGGTGGACAGACTATGCAACGCCATCACTAACAGGGGACGTTTTAGAGCGTCCTCTGGGACGTTGCCATCACTAACAGGGACGTTGTAGAACGTCCTCTGGTGGACAGACTATGCAACGCCATCACTAACAGGGACGTTGTAGAGTGTCCTCTGGTGGACAGACTATGCAACGCCATCACTAACAGGGACGTTGTAGAGCGTCCTCTGGTGGACAGACTATGCAACACCATCACTAACAGGGACGTTGTATTGTAAGTATTGACAGCAAAACTGTCGGCGCATCCACATGAGTTGGTAGAGGTTTACTCCTCGACGCAGCAACCGTGGGTTCGACTCCGACCTGGCCTTTTGCTTCATGTCATTCCCCCCTCTCTTTCCTTTCATGTCTTCGTCTGTCCTGTAAAAATAAAGGCCTAAAAATGCCCCAAATAATAATCTAAAAAAATTAATTCTTCACTGACTTGCCTTTCCATCACTCAAACCTTGTGTTTTTAAAACTGTGCAGCTGTGAAGAGATATTAGTCTTTAACACAAACACAAAGACAAAGGACAGAAGCATGGGAAAGAGCAAGTGCTGCGGGTGTTAAATTTCCAGATATTAGCATATCCAAAGAAAGCAGACTCGCCGACGCTGACAACGCAATTTATTCCACAGTGTAAATCACTGATAACTTTCTTTTCTTTTCACACAGTGGATTCAGTATTCTGCTGCGTTCTTTCGCTTGTGATAATAAGGTTTATTCACTGTCCAGTTACTTCAACCATGCATTTTAATATCACCCAGACACGTTTAAAAACTATCTGCTGCCAATCAGGGTATTGTGGCAGATTTTATTTGCTTCACACTTGGTGTAACCTGTAATTAAAACCTTTGGTGCAAATATAAACGGATACATTAGCAGAGATAAGACTCACTGATTCAAGCTAAATCTGTTAGGTTCATGGTTCAGCCCAAAATGACGAGTCTACCAGGTTAGGGTTAGTCTTCAGTATCCCTAACCCTTAGGTTCCAGTATGAAACTTTATCTCACCTATGACACTGTCCATGATGTGTTCGACCATGTCCAAATCAGACCCTAAGAACAGGTGCGTGAACCAATTTTCCGATCCGAACAGGGACCTTTGGACAGGTAGACCTGGTCTGACTAATTAGACCTGAACCAAAATACACTTGACCCGAATAGAGAAACATTGTGTCACACAGATCCGAGACCTGCTCCCATCACAACAAGTCCCTGTTCTGACTCGATTAGACTGGACATATTTCCCGAGACAGGAACCTCCAGCACGACATGGTTCCCGAGTCATGTTTTACAACCTCTCTAATCTAATCTTTAATCTTGTCAATTCTACAGTTCAGCGTGTTTTATTTTGTAGTAGCATTATGTTCTTTCACCCTCACGAGTGTGTTATGTAACCGAGCGATTATGTACCAACACGGGGTCATTGTGAGCCTCCACCGAGTGTGGTTTGACACAGGTTCACGCAGCACAATAAGGCCACAGAGAGGTAAAGTGGCTGTGCAGCTGCTTGTGAAAAGGGAGATCTTGTTAATCTCTGCCGCGGATGATGCGCTGAAATCACGGAGGGGGGAACAAACAACCCCGGCGGCTGCCTCCAAAGCCGCGATCTGAGCCTGAAGCAAGTTGGCCCTTCATCTGCATCTCAATGAGGAATTTCATCACAGCTCAGCGTTCAGAGGCAACGGCACAATGTGAGGCTACCGGGGGGGGCTTCCACTTTCAGATATGAAAATGAATCTGGAAAACAAATTCTCCCTCTAGGTTGGTTTGTTTTTCCAGAAGATGATGATGACATCCAAATAGGGAATAATGTCTGAAAGTCTGAACGTGCTACTTGAAATTCTGAGTCCTCTGGCAACCACTTACTCAAGGCCCTGACACTGTAAATATGTAATCCTTTGGCATGGTCCATAAGGGGCCTTTCCCAGTCTTGGTCCTGTGGTCTAGCGGCCCCTTGGATCTACTGATCCAGATGCAGAGAGTTTCAAACGGGTGTTGATTTATTTCTTCCTCTCAACAAGCATCATGCAATAAGCAACATAAGCAACATAAGCCCCGTGAAAACTACAGAAGAAAACAGAAGAAATACAAGATGTTTCCACACCCAATACAAATCATTTTAACTAATAACCAATATGAAATATGAAATGAAATACATTTTAAGCTACTATGACAAATGAAATTTCACATGCCTCTTTTAAATGAAATACAATATCTTAGAATTGTTCACAGAAAGGATAATAATACACAATCCTTCATGCCTCATTCTGCTCTCCAAGGGCGCTAATCAAAGCAGAACAGACCACAGGGTGACACTGTAGAACTACAATGTCTTGTTAATATATAAGGAGAATATTACTGCAGTTTATCAGACATTTACATGTGGATCTCTCTTAAGAATCGGACGTCATGCCTTAGAAAGCGAATCCGGTGGAAATGGGTGGCAACGGACCAATCCAGAAAGCGGAACGTCGTGGATATAGACTACAGTTCTGATGACGTTTGAGTAGAACTGTGACCTTGCCTCTGTAAGTGATTTTGAGTAATCCTTTTGGTGTTCCCGAAAAGCTAGCTTGTGCACAGTGAGACCTGTGGCTTTGTATCTTCGCTCTATGGCACACCCTGCTGCCTTCATTTTCCGTAGCTCACTGGTGTACCAGGGGGCTGATCGGGAGAAGGTGACTGTTCTGGTTGTGACTGGAGCGTGGAGATCCAGGATACTCTTTAGGGTGTTGTTGTAGTAATCCACAGAGTCCATGGCTGGTAAGCAGTTTGCAGACAGGAGATGTTGGAGGTCTGATGCCAGAGCCTCTGGGTTGATGTTTTTCAGATTTCTGAAGCAGATTTGTCGTTTGGGCTTGATGAGGGTGGACGGAGAAGACATCTTCATGGAAATAGCCTTGTGGTCGGAAACACCCAGATCATAGACCAGTAGATTGCTGAGATGAGCAGAGTTTGTAATGACCAGGTCGAGTGTGTG
The DNA here is from genome assembly GCA_026937815.1 of Etheostoma perlongum. Classification (NCBI taxonomy): domain Eukaryota; kingdom Metazoa; phylum Chordata; class Actinopteri; order Perciformes; family Percidae; genus Etheostoma; species Etheostoma perlongum. Next base: position 1,986,657 of record CM049382.1, on the reverse strand, counting down.
CCCCCTGGTGTGAGTGGGGACATCGACAAGTTGTGTCAGATTAAAACAATCGAGTAATTGGAGGAATTCTGCTGCAAAACGGCAGGTGGGGGAGTTTACATGAATATTCATATCTCCAAGGACTATGATATTGGCAGACATTGTACCAAATGTTGAGAGAAGGTTGGACATCTCTGGGATGAAAGATGAGTTTGGTTTGGGTGGCCGGTAGATGAGAAGTATTGTTGTAGAGAGAGGGGGCTTACATTTAAATGCAAGGCATTCAAAAGAAGACAACTCAGGTAGGGCAACTGGGGACAAGCCCAGATCACTTCGGTGGATGATGAAAAAAAGATTAAAGAACTTTGAAAATAGTGACAGAAATGTTGAGAAAAAACAACAAACATCCCAAAAAATGCAGAAAAAAAATCAAAAAGACATTGTAAAAAGTGAGAAAGAACTTTGGGAAAAGTTAGGAAACGCCAAAAAAGTGACAACAAACGTCGGAGAAAGCTTGAAAAACTACAAAAATGACCAAAAACATTGACAAAAGACTTTGGGGAAAGTGACAAACTACTAGAAAACTAAATGTCGGTCTACGCGGGTAGACAACACAAGGGTTAAAACCAGGGCTGTAGTACTCGAGTCCGGTCTTGGACCGTTTTTCTATGGTCTCGGATTTGTCTCGGACTCTGTAGTATTTGGACTCGGTCTCGGCCCCTGGTCTTGCAAAATATGGGTTTAGGTCTCGACTGAGTCCAGGTGTCTTTATTATGTTGATAATAATATTGGAGGGAAAGTGGAACACAGTTCAGGCGGGGATATTGTTTGGCTTTTTAGACAACTAGCTCGGACTCGAACCTCTTTGGACTCGGTCTTGACTCGGACTCAATTAGTCCTGGTCTTGGACTTGTCTTGGACTCGACAACGGTGGTCTTGACTACAGCCCTAGTTAAAACATTGTGAACTGAACACCGCTTCGTGTCGCTTGGTTCTGCGCGAGCTTTTAACCTCCAAACAGGTAGAGAAGAAGAGAAGCGAGAGAGATGGAGAGGAGACAGAGAAAGACATGTGTTTCTTAAACAACACACTCACACACTTTCTCACTGCAGCAGCCATCGCTGCAGGTGATCAATGAGTCATCCTTGTAGATTACACGGGCGGCGCATCAATCACCCCCTCCTAAAGGGAGCAGATGGCGCGTGGCGGCTCAGCCATCACGGAGAAGTGTGCGTGCACGCCAGGCAACGAGGAAGAACGGTTGGATGAAGGCTGATGCTAACGGCGGCGGTGCAGAAGCAGCCGCCCACACACGGGCGCGCTCGGTGTTCGCCGTTGATCGGCTCCAGAGAAACAGGCAGCTGTGTTTGAGGGTCAACGACCACAGAAGGAGACGGAGAAGAAGTGTGGCGGGGTGGTGCTTCGATCCGAGGAACGTGTCGACTCGTCAGTCGAGCAGGAAAACTGGAAGATGATGAAGCAGATGGGCATCAGGTCGCCGTGGTGACCCCAGGTGGTGGCGGTTAGTGTGAGGGCGGGTTGTTTACAGCGCTATGCCGTGTGTGTGTGTGTGTGTGAGAGACGATGAAGCTGGATGCACATGTGTAAAGATATTTCAATCAGGAGAGACATGTTTGCAGATATGCAAATGAGGTTTATTGTACAGCTCAATAAAATGTACCAAGTCTTTGGGGATTAGACTCCATCGCTATACGAAAATTTCATATACATAGGGGTAGAGAACCATCATCTGTATGGAGTCTAGACCCCGGTGGTGGTGCCAAAGGAGCCCGAAGACCAGACCAAAGGAGGCTCCGGACCGGTCAGCTGGAGTAGAGGACTTTAGGTGGAAGGGGGGGTGGAGGGTTGCACTCTTTCTCTGCAATGACAGCTGATAGCAAAGGGAGAAACCGATTTTTTGAAAGCAGGGTTGAGACTCTGTGATTGGCCCTTGCAATTTGTGTACGATTCTGATTGGTTAAGCAGGAAGGTGAACGCCTCCAACAGCTGATTCCATGTAGGAAGAGATTAAATTAGATCTTCCTGAAAGAATTTACACTGAGCTACATTTAAATCAGGAGAGACTAGTTGCAGATATGCGACAGTTATACACAGCATGATAAAATATACATTTATTAGGATAACAGCTGAATTGATTTAGGGGTGCACTGATTAAAAGTTAGATCTTCCTGAAAGAATTTACACTGAGCTACATACAGTAAGTCAAGAATAAGTCATTTTCTATTTTTTTGAAGAGACCTAAAGATAAACTCAAACAATGTGGATTGTAAAGAACATGTTACCCAGAGGAACAGATGCCTTTTTAAAGGAACATCCACAAAAAAATACAATATAGACTCAATCATAGGCCATGTAAAAGGGACGGGAACCAACTGAGGTTAAATTGCATCAGATGTCTGTAAATTGCATTGAGATCAGCCAGCCGTCTCGTGGGCTCGGCCGTGTGGAAAGCAACAAACTTACAATGAATGGCAAGTGTCAGCAACACCTTAGTTATTAAACGTTGCCAAGGTAACATGTAATCTGGTGATGTGCTGTCCCAATCATTTCTACCTATCTGAGCCCATGTGTGTGTCACACACTCACTCACTCAGCACTTGAGATCAATTAAGTCTGGGAGTCCTTAGTCCTCGGGACTCTGGGATTGGGCCAATGACCTCCATTTCAAGCAAGGAGCGAGGAGATGGGAAGTTAAGGAGGAAACTCAAAAAAGTCACTTCCGGCTAGACATATGCAGTATAACTGCGGTTTATCCATGGACTGTGACGCTGCATTAAACTCAAGCAGCCACTTAGATGAATGACATTGTCTAGATCATGTTTATTTGCACAGCATTAGGCTCCACAGTGGCATATGTGCAGTTAAAGCCCAAGCTGTCCAGTAATGAGCGCTGAGACCAAGTTTATTAGCAGCGCATCCGCAGGAGAGGAGCAAAGTCTGCATTTTACTCAAATTTACTGACATCATTTATAATTGCTAACAAGCCAATATGATTCCTGAATTACAGACATGCCGATTCACACAGGACTAATACTTACACAACCTCTGTGTTTGGCAAAATATGGTAGGTCATTATCGGGGGAATTTTTACTTGACGAATTACAGACATGGCAGATTTCCATGGGAACAAGACCTTTTATTGCAATTATTACAAATGACTAGAGATGCACAGGTAATGCTAGTCCTGTGTGATAAGGGCTTTAAGTGGCGATAGAGAAGTTTGTAAAAAAACCTCACAACCCCGCAAAATGACTCGTTTCACTATCAGAGTTTGATCCGTTCTATCCGATAACATTTGGAAATCCTAAATCAATTCAGCTGTTATCTTAATAAATGGACTTTTTTACTTGCATATGTACAACTAGTCTCTCCTGATTGAAATGTATCTCAGTGTAAATTCTTTTAGGAAGATCTAACTCTTAATCAATGCTCTCTTCCTACATGGAATCAGCTGTTGGAGGCGTTCACCTTCCTGCTTAACCAATCAGAATCATACACAAATTGCAAGGGCCAATCACAGAGTTACAACCCTGCTTTTAAAAAATCTGTTTCTCCCTTTGTTATCAGCTGTTGTTGCAGAGAAAGAGTGCAACCCTCCACCTCCAGTCCTATACTCCAGCTGACCGGTCTGGTCTTCGGGCTCCATTGTCACCACCACCGGTGTCTAGATTCCATCGGGGGGGGGGTCTGATTGTTCTCTACCCCTATGTATGTACAAAATATTTGAGATATTTGCACATCTGCAAACATGTCTCTCCTGATTGAATACAGCAATTGCCGCAGAATGTGTTGATTTATTGGCAGACTAAAAGCCTCAGACTGGCAGTTTGCTTTCAGCGGCTGAAACCTCGGTCAATTTCAGTCTAAGGAGTCCAGCTGGTCGGTACAAAGGCTGCTAATGGCACCGGCCTCTCTGTGTGTGTGTGTGTGTGTGTGTGTGTGTGTGTGTGTGTGTGTGTGTGAGAAAGGGGGGGTTTACAAGTGTGCACACCCAGCACTCACAGAGGGAGCCCATTTCCAAATGTCATTGTTTGTGAAATAAATGTCAACTAGTTCAGGGATGAGAAATCAAAAGGCTTCGGCGCCGGCTGCAGCCGATACGACACCAGTAAGACAGGGGTAAGGAGCTGGAGGAAAACCTAAGGTACTGACGGTGCTGTGGTTTGGGGTTTTGTTCGGGTTTATTTTTCTCTTTCTTTGGCCTCCTTGTGTTCTTGTCTGTTTTCTCCGTGGTCTTGTGTTGCTGGTCCTGTCTTGTGTTTTATGTTGATAGTCTGGTTTCCTGTCTTGTCTAGCTTTACTTTGTGCCTGTCTGATTGTCCTGCCCCGCCCTAATGTGATGCACCTGATGCCTCACCTGTTCCCCATTACCTCATTACCTCTTGTATTTAACCCCTGTGTTCCCTCTGTCTTTTGTCAGATCATTCTTGTTCGCCTGCCTGTCGTGTCTGTGCCCTGCTGCCTGTTCTCATCCTCCTTGTAAGTAGGTTAGCCCTGTCTGTTTTTGCCCTTTTTCCCCGGACTACTGTGGACATTATTCTTGCCTTTTTTGGACTTAGCTGCATGGTTTTGCTCCCTGTGTTTGTTTTGGACTCTTCGTTAATAAATCCTTGTGCACCCGCCTGCCTCCCTCTTCTCTGCATTCATTTTCTCCTCACCATAACAGACGGGCCGTCAGACTGCCTGCCTCGCTCGCTTAATGTCAACACATTTAGAGGGAGATGCTGGGACACCATTATTACACAGATCTGTGCGTTAGTCAGTAATTTACAGGTTGAAATCCACCACACCTAACCAGCGCCCTTATTCTTTGTCACCTTACTTCCTGATTTGCTCCCAACATAACTATTACAGCCACTAGAGGGCGACGCCACTAGAAACCTAAATGAGTCGTATTTGTTGCCTAAACAAATGACTTATGTGGCTGTTTTTTGGGGGGAGGACGGTCTCACAGGTACAAATATGAAAATTTTATTATCTTATAATAATCTTGTTAGCTTTTCAACAACTACATATCCCACAACCTCATGATAGTTGTATTTATTTGTTTATAACAAAATAATCTGCTTTTTATGATAAGATGGTCTGTTTTTATTGTCTAGTACAGTACCAGTGACTCATTTTCTTAGACCTAATTCCCCCCCTCGGGCATTTCTGTACATTTTTCTCAACTTTTTTTTTTTTTTTTTTTTACAGCTGTGTGGCATGAATTTTTGCAAGAACTTTTTTTTTAAACATTTTTTAAATACGATGTCTTTAATGCTTACATTTTTGTTTTACCCTATTGATGCATTTTGCACCCGCTGGACACCTTCATGGGAAAAATGTACGCACACAAAGAAACTGCTATTGACTCATCATACATCAATATTTTTGTCTCTCATGTTTCTTAATGAATCACTTTAATAAAATAATTTCAAACTTGCTCAAAACTACCAAGCATTCAGTAATTTTCTGAATTTTAAACCCTTTAAATGGCAGTTTCATTATTTGAATTATTTATTTATTTTTAAAAACAAATTATTTTCCATATAAATAGTAGAGGGATGGGCCTCCTAGTCGTGATTAAAGCGTGGATATGTCAAAGATCAGCTACAAAATTTATTTGATTGCATTAGTATTTTTCAAGTAGTCGGAGACTCCCTCTGGACACCTTCGTTGCAAAATATGCCTCATTGACTTCCATTAAAAACACTTCTTTTTTATCTCACTGCCATTACAGAATAAAACCATGCATTCTGTAATGTCAGCATTTCATTTTGAAGAAAAGTAGTGATATTTGACATTTTAACTTTATATCACCAGATTCAACTATTTTCCCGTTGTAGGCCGATGCATGAAATTCTTGTATTTTTTTGCTAGTTATGTTATGGAGCCGTGTGACCAGGGTGCCACAAGAGTTTTTCATATCATATTGTTACCTCAGATTCAACTTAATATTTAAAGGGTAACTGATGGGAACAAGAATCATTGAAACAAGCTACAATGTAAGTTAATAGGGCAATTGTGCAGCTTGTATTTACCTTCACAAAATATCTATCTATCCATCTGATTCAGTATCTGACAATATTCTTAATAATTGATTTATTCACATACCCTGTCCTTCTCAAGTCAGTTTTTCAGACACTAGTTAGATCATTTGGTCTGCAGACCGCTGCACATACATGTTAAATACACTAATATACCGAAGAAAAGTCATCTTTGTGTGTGTGTGTGTGTGTGTGTGTGTGTGTCTCTGCAGGTCATCAAACACCCATCGTCCCTCCACCTGGCTGTTTCGGGACTAACTCCTATCGTCACGCTCCGTCGTCCCGTCTCTCTGCGGAGGGTGAGTCATCGTTGTCAGAGTTTCCTCGACTCACAGACACACATTGATTGGAGTCAGTTTTACTTCTCGCTCTGTGCTTTGGGACTCCTGCATCCTCGGCTCATCAGCTGCGGCGTCATCGATCGGCTGGTCACACCAACCTGCCAGAGCCGTCTGGGAGCCAAAGTCTTAACAGCAGATTCCCCACAGCTACAACTCTGCAGACAGACAGACGAGTTTCAAAGTTATTTTAATTTGAACTTTCAGACTGATCTCATGCAACGGCGTATGTATGACTCTGCAATTCTCATGCTATTATTGCCGTGTTATCAAGACACATACTCGCTTTTTAGCGTGTATATCAACGCCGTTTGGCCTCCATTGACTTACATTACCCTGCGATTGTGTGTTAATTTACACAGTAGCGAGTAGTATGAAAGGGGGAAAGTCCGCGTAGGGAGATTAGCCGGGGGGGGTGGATGGGTAAACACAGGATCATGTCCCACGTGTCACGTGTCCTAAACGCAACCATCGCTTTCTTCTTGCGATAACACACCAAAGTGGCGTACATGTCTACTAGAGCCCGACCGATAAAAGATTTTTAAGGCTGATAGCAATACAAATATTTGGTTATTTAAAAATCCGATATGCCAATATAATGGCCGATATGTTTTGTTTTGTTTTTAAATCCAGAAACGTGTAACAAAACAGATTTCCCTAACATTAGTTATTTGTAGTTATTTATGAAAGTTCTCTTCTCACTAAAATAACACGATAATTTGTTTTATTGTCACAACAGAACAGAGAAACACCAAAATATATTAAAGTTATGATAAATAAAATGTATAAAAAGACAAACTTAAGATATGAAACTTAAAGTCCTTTGAACAAAAACACTTTAACAAAAACAAAAAATCTGTGTTGCCAACAGGGACGCTGTAGAGCGTCCTCTGGTGGACAGACTATGTAACGCCATCACTAACAGGGACGTTGTAGAGCGTCCTCTGGTGGACAGACTATGTAACGCCATCACTAACAGGGACGTCGCAGAGCGTCCTCTGGTGGACAGACTATGCAACGCCATCACTAACAGGGACGTTGTAGAGCGTCCTCTGGTGGACAGACTATGCAACGCCATCACTAACAGGGACGTTGTAGAGCGTCCTCTGGTGGACAGACTATGCAACGCCATCACTGACAGGGACGTTGTAGAGCGTCCTCTGGTGGACAGACTATGCAACGCCATCACTAACAGGGATGCTGTAGAGCGTCCTCTGGTGGACAGACTATGCAACGCCATTACTAACAGGGACGTTGTAGAGCGTCCTCTGGTGGACACACTATGCAACGCCACCACTAACAGGGACGTTGTAAAGCGTCCTCTGGTGGACAGACTATGCAACGCCATCACTAACAGGGACGTTGTAGAGCGTCCTCTGGTGGACAGACTATGCAACGCCATCACTAAAGGGGACGCTGTAGAGCGTCCTCTGGTGGACAGACTATGCAACGCCATCACTAACAGGGACGTTGTAAAGCGTCCTCTGGTGGACAGACTATGTAACGCCATCACTAACAGGGACGTTGTAGAGCGTCCTCTGGTGGACAGACTATGTAACGCCATCACTAACAGGGACGTCGCAGAGCGTCCTCTGGTGGACAGACTATGCAACGCCATCACTAACAGGGACGTTGTAGAGCGTCCTCTGGTGGACAGACTATGCAACGCCATCACTAACAGGGACGTTGTAGAGCGTCCTCTGGTGGACAGACTATGCAACGCCATCACTAACAGGGACGTTGTAGAGCGTCCTCTGGTGGACAGACTATGCAACGCCATCACTAACAGGGATGCTGTAGAGCGTCCTCTGGTGGACAGACTATGCAACGCCATTACTAACAGGGACGTTGTAGAGCGTCCTCTGGTGGACACACTATGCAACGCCACCACTAACAGGGACGTTGTAAAGCGTCCTCTGGTGGACAGACTATGCAACGCCATCACTAACAGGGACGTTGTAGAGCGTCCTCTGGTGGACAGACTATGCAACGCCATCACTAACAGGGACGCTGTAGAGCGTCCTCTGGTGGACAGACTATGCAACGCCATCACTAACAGGGACGTTGTAAAGCGTCCTCTGGTGGACAGACTATGTAACGCCATCACTAACAGGGACGTTGTAGAGCGTCCTCTGGTGGACAGACTATGTAACGCCATCACTAACAGGGACGTCGCAGAGCGTCCTCTGGTGGACAGACTATGCAACGCCATCACTAACAGGGACGTCGTAGAGCGTCCTCTGGTGGACAGACTATGCAACGCCATCACTAACAGGGACGTTGTAGAGCGTCCTCTGGTGGACAGACTATGCAACGCCATCACTAACAGGGACGTTGTAGAGCGTCCTCTGGTGGACAGACTATGCAACGCCATCACTAACAGGGACGTTGTAGAGCGTCCTCTGGTGGACAGACTATGCAACGCCATCACTAACAGGGATGCTGTAGAGCGTCCTCTGGTGGACAGACTATGCAACGCCATCACTAACAGGGACGCTGTAGAGCGTCCTCTGGTGGACAGACTATGCAACGCCATCACTAACAGGGACGTTGTAAAGCGTCCTCTGGTGGACAGACTATGCAACGCCATCACTCATAACATTGACAGTCCGTTTTTATTTTTTAAATATTTATTTATCAGAATCATTTATGTCATTATGAATTATTCTGATGAATGAATATGAATATTTATTTTTTAAATTGGCCATCATAAATGCCGATACCTATATATTGGGAAACGCCTAATATCGGGGCTCTAATGTCTGCGCTGTATAGAAACAAGCTGAAACCGAGAAGACGAAAGCTAAAGTAAAGTTGGTTAAAGTAAAGTTAAAACACATCTAATGTGGCTAGTGGAAAGTCTGATTGACTGGTAACTATGTGTATGTAAATATGTATATACAGTATGCATGGCCTTTTAAACACTCCTCTAAACCATACGATGATGGTCGTTTATTCCCGCCCTTATGTTATGATTTTATGTTGTTTGATTAGGATTAGGCCTAAAAAGTACTTGGTTACATTTTTTAAAAAGTCATGCTTTGTGCCTATCATTTCATAATTTAGGCTCGCCAGCCATTTCACACTCTGTGAAAACACTCACAGTTCCAGGTGGGCTACACTTTTCTCCCCACTTTCACTGCTGCAAACCTCCCGTCACCCCTTGATCTCCACGCTGCTATTCTTAGCCGTCTGTTGAAGAACAAGGCACACAGCAGAGAGACCGGTGCTGCACCACGTTTCACATCTGACAGAAATGAAACGGCGGCTTGAACACCAAGAGCACAACATTGTGTTCTCTGCCATTCGTTTTCAAATTTGAAGAACAAGTTTAGATGGGAAATAAATCAGCAGACAGGCACAGTTAGAGACTAGCTGGTGAGCAGAGTGTTGCATTTAGCAGCGAAAAGGGACAGATATTTTCTTCAGTTGGTGGAGAACAAAAGCAGAGCTAAAAGAGAGTCTGAGAACTTACATTACGGGGCACTCAGACCTAGAGCCTATTGTAAATGTAAGTATGAATCATGTAATCATGTAATCCTGCAGTCTGTCAAATAGCAGGTTTATGGATGACTGTTCTCAGACAATCACATCTGTACAAAATAAAATATTCTCACCCAACCCTCCTCTGCTCCTCACACCCGATGTCTCCTTTATGCGTTGGAACTGGGTGCAACTACACCCAACAGGAATTCATAGAGTTGATCTACTGGTTAGCCAGGTTGTCCTGACGTTACTCAGCCTCCTTAAAATTCAATCATAACTGGATCATGACAGTTAAGTTCAGGCACCAAAACAACTCGTTAAGTTTTTGGGAAAAGATCCTGGTTTTGTATTAAATCAGCCCCGAGGGACGAGCAAGCGTTTCCTGGGTGAATGTATTTTGTTTTCGACACAAAGTGAACTCCTCTCCCCGGCTTGAAAGCGTTATGTTTTATATTAACACCATGTTGTGCTGTTTTATTTTGAGATTATTTTCCATTGGATATTGAAGTTCATGAATAAGTATTATGGCATGGCCGGCCCAGTGGCTCTATATCCATGGTGGTATTGGAAGGGGGGATATAACTCTTGCATGTTTTGTTATATTGTTGTTATATTTACAATTTGCATTTACAGTAATGTGTTCAAGTAGTTTTCACAAAGATCTCCGTCTACACCCCTCAAATACTCCCGTGGCAGTCAGCTGGGCAGTTCTACACAAAACTCCTCACTGTGCCAAACACATAAAGGTTATAAAACGTATTTGATGGTAACTCTGAGACCGTTGACCCGTCTATCCGTACCCTCCGCCTCCTCCAGGCTCGATGTTAAACATCCGTCAGAGTTGATCCGGGGTCTGTCGGACGCCGAGGATGCTTCCCAGGAGGTTAAACTCCAGCAGACGCTGCTTATATGACTGCTGCAGCTCACCACAGTCTGTCTTCCACCCACACAACCCTTTGAAGTGCAAACGGAGGCTTTCGACAGCACTTTTTACCTCCACCTCTGGGCACCGCGGAGATGAATGTGTGAAGGTGTGTGTGTGTTTGTGTGTACGGAGAGAGATGTATGAAGTGAGACAGATTGATTGCATTTAATGTGTTGTTTGCTATCAAATGTATTCCCTTTTATGTTGAAGGATGAATCACAGATAAACATTTGAAGCAAATTGCAATAGTGCGTGTGCAATTTTGTTTGTTTTAGTTTTAACAAAGTGCTTTTTCAAACTATGGATGTACAAAGTGTTTCAATAAAAGAGTGAATTGCTGCTCATAGAGTCCTCTCGAGGAGATATTTCACTCTGCTCTCACATTTATGTTCTTTCACTGAGCTTCAATATCTAATTGAAAGGGTTGATAATAAAAAAATTTAGGTTGAGAGTAAAATATAGCACATTTAGTATTTTTCAAGTATTGAACACAGTAAAAGATCGTTCTAGATTAAAAGGCATTGTCGTATAAACTATCTCAAATGTCTTTTTTATTCAGCTCAATGGGATTCTTCATGACCAAGAATCAGTCTGAAAATGGTATTGATATAAAAGTGACAAAAGTCTTGTTTTCTGCAGGCTGTTTTAGGCATTTCACTCACTTGGTTTTCCCAATCCAGAGTCAATGCCACCCTCTAATCTGACCCACAGGAGAGTTTCCCATCCTCATATCTAAACCAGAGAACGTAACAGTCGCGGTTTTAAAAAACATGCCGTCAACGTTGTGTAGTAGACCCTCCTCCAAAGCGCGCTGGAGGAGAGTCAAGCTATTCCACACAGCATTCCTGGATGGTTTACTGGCATTTCTTTAAACCAATCACAATTGTTATGGGCGGTGCTAAGCTCCGCACAGAGCCACTGCAAAATAGTGATGCAAGAGAAAACTCTGATTGGACAGATAGTCTAGCTAGCTGTCTGGATTTACCCTGCAGAGATCTGAGGACCAGGTAACCATAGTCCTCAGATTGGACAGATAGTCTAGCTAGCTGTCTGGATTTACCCTGCAGAGATCTGAGGACCAGGTAACCATAGTCCTCAGATTGGACAGATAGTCTAGCTAGCTGTCTGGATTTACCCTGCAGAGGTCTGAGGACCAGGTAACCATAGTCCAATGTCTGCATTTACCATGAAAAGGCGATAAAAAGGAGACGAAAACGAGACGAAAAGGCAGCGAAAAGTGACTACAAGGCAACAAAAAGGCGACAAAAAAGCGACGAAAAGGCAACAAAAAGGCGACAAAAAAGCGACGAAAAGGCTGCAAAAAGCGACGAAAAGGAGACAAAAAGGCAGCAAAAAGGTGCCAAAAAAGGCGACGAAAAGCGACTACAAGGCAACAAAAAGGTGACAAAAGTGACTAAAAGGCTGCAAAAAGCGACGAAAAGGAGACAAAAAGAGGCGAAAAAGTGAGAGGCGACAACGTTTCTACCAATGTTGAGTAATGTACAGAAAATGAGCCAGATGATGCTGATGCTTTACGCAGTAATGTTACAAAAAACCTACGGGGTTGTTGCTCTGGGACGGGCAAGTCTAAAGCTGGGAGGGAAAAAAATACAGAATATTCACTACAAAGAAACTGGACTACACCGTCCATGCACCACCCCAACCTGCCTACTCTTTTGGGGCTTTTCCCTTTATTAAAGTGACGGTGGATAGACATTAAAGGGGGATGACAAACAGCAAAGGGCCGCAGGTTGGATTCAAACCCGAGCCCTACTTACGTGGAATTTGGCACTCTTATATTTCATGAGCTTACTTCCTCTTGTGATCCTGTAATAATTATGGGAGGCCACTATATGATTCGTAATTGCTGCTTGAACAAACAACCAATGTTTTTTTTTAATCTAAGGCCAGTCTCTTCCCACCACTTAAAAAGCTGTAAGCATAAAGATTTCTGTGTGGGCAGCTTTGATCCCTAGATGCAGGAAACGCTCAAACTAGAGTCTGCCTGTTCATCAAGTTCACTCATCAACAAGTAAACTGGTTCTGATTGCTGCACCAAAACATCCCAAAGCAGCCAGACAATCAGCAACCATCATTGACTTCACCTGTTTCCTGATTACACGTGTCGATATTCTGCTGAGGGTCAGTGTACAACGCTGCCCCATGAAGTGGAAGAACATTAAAGCTGAAGTCTATACTGGAGACAATACCAGGCTTTACTTTTGTAGCTATATGTAAGAATGGTTCATGAGAACCCAATCGTACATACACAGTAGCTACAAAAGTAAAGCACTGTAATTGGTATGTTTTCCACATGTTTATTACAGTATGACTGCTGCTGTAAAAAGAGTGTGAAGGGGCTTTCAAGCCAGGGAGCAAAGTTAATGTCCTGGAGAAGTTAAGGAGAAAACACAAGACTTTCACCTGGAAACAGGTGTTCATGTCCTGGAGAAGTTAAGGAGAAAACACAAGACTTTCACAAGGAAACAGGTGTTCATGTCCTGGAGAAGTTAAGGAGAAAACACAAGACTTTCACCAGGAAACAGGTGTTCATGTCCTGGAGAAGTTAAGGAGAAAACACAAGACTTTCACCTGGAAACAGGTGTTCATGTCCTGGAGAAGTTAAGGAGAAAACACAAGACTTTCACCAGGAAACAGGTGTTCATGTCCTGGAGAAATTAAGGAGAAAACACAAGACTTTCACCAGGAAACAGGTGTTCATGTTCTGGGGAAGTTAGGGAGAAAACACAAGGCTTTCACCAGGAAACAGGTGTTCATGTCCTGGAGAAGTTAAGGAGAAAACACAAGACTTTCACCTGGAAACAGGTGTTCATGTCCTGGAGAAGTTAAGGAGAAAACACAAGACTTTCACCTGGAAACAGGTGTTCATGTCCTGGAGAAGTTAAGGAGAAAACACAAGACTTTCACCAGGAAACAGGTGTTCATGTTCTGGAGAAGTTAGGGAGAAAACACAAGACTTTCACCAGGAAACAGGTGTTCATGTCCTGGAGAAGTTAAGGAGAAAACACAAGACTTTCACCCAGGAAACAGGTGTTCATGTCCTGGAGAAGTTAAGGAGAAAACACAAGACTTTCACCCAGGAAACAGGTGTTCATGTCCTGGAGAAGTTAAGGAGAAAACACAAGACTTTCACCAGGAAACAGGTGTTCATGTCCTGAAGAAGTTAGGGAGAAAACACAAGACTTTCACCAGGAAACAGGTGTTCATGTCCTGGAGAAGTTAAGGAGAAAACACAAGACTTTCACCCAGGAAACAGGTGTTCATGTCCTGGAGAAGTTAAGGAGAAAACACAAGACTTTCACCAGGAAACAGGTGTTCATGTCCTGGAGAAGTTAGGGAGAAAACACAAGACTTTCACCAGGAAACAGGTGTTCATGTCCTGGAGAAGTTAAGGAGAAAACACAAGACTTTCACCAGGAAACAGGTGTTCATGTCCTGGAGAAGTTAAGGAGAAAACACAAGACTTTCACCAGGAAACAGGTGTTCATGTCCTGGAGAAGTTAAGGAGAAAACACAAGACTCTCACCAGGAAACAGGTGTTCATGTCCTGGAGAAGTTAAGGAGAAAACACAAGACTTTCACCAGGAAACAGGTGTTCATGTCCTGGAGAAGTTAAGGAGAAAACACAAGACTTTCACCAGGAAACAGGTGTTCATGTCCTGGAGAAGTTAAGGAAAAAACACAAGACTTTCACCAGGAAACAGGTGTTCATGTCCTGGAGAAGTTAAGGAGAAAACACAAGACTCTCACCAGGAAACAGGTGTTCATGTCCTGGAGAAGTTAAGGAGAAAACACAAGACTTTCACCAGGAAACAAGTGTTCATGTCCTGGAGAAGTTAAGGAGAAAACACAAGACTCTCACCAGGAAACAGGTGTTCATTCATTAACTCATTATGAAAACGTTGACTGAGGTAATAAATCAAGTGAGAAGCGGGTCACTTTCTCCAAGACTTCTACAGAAACAGACCTCCATTTACAACCGCATTGTGTCGCCCCCTGCTGGAATTCAGATAAAATGCAGCTTTAAGGCACTTCTGCATTTGCAGCACTTCGCCGAAACCGGATGCTTAGCCATTGATATTAATATAATATAATATTAATATAATAACAGTCTAAGGCATCACGTCGACAACACTATGGGTTCCTGTCTGAAGGTCTGTTCATGTTGATGGGTTTTATTTTAAGCATGCAGTGTGCAGATCCACCTCTGCCACACTATTGTGACACGTGGACGTCGCTGCATTACAGTAATTACACAAGCAGAATCTTTTTTTTCCCTTTAATCTCAATTATTTGTATTTATTTTGGTGTCAGGCAGGAGTGCCGCTGGCTGCTGCCAGTCATTTGACTTTAGCAGATGCTTGGCGTGCCATCTGTGGGGGCCAAAGCCTTTAATCACCTCTAAGTCCATTGGACGGCAGAAGCAAAGGTCCTTAAGAGCTTAAAAAAAGCACAACCAACACACTTTCTACACACATTCACTCATCGGCTCTGGGAGGTATTTTTATTTAGAGTTAATTACTGACATATTTGGTCTCATTGGTGATCATAATGACAACTACTCTCTTGTGTCATCATTAGAGATGCTGCAGGCCTTCATTGTGTGTACGTGTGTATGATACGAGGCTCTAACCAGATTCAAGACAACACGAGTGTGTAGCCGACAGATTTAGCATGAGTGGCCTAAACATGGCAGCCGCATTGGTTTGCACTATAACAGACATATAACTATAACATGTTGACCCTGTCCACATACTTTAACAGACATATAACTATAACATGTTGACCCTGTCCACATACTTTAACAGACATAACTATAACATGTTGACCCTGTCCACATACTTTAACAGACATATAACTATAACATGTTGACCCTGTCCACATACTTTAACAGACATATAACTATAACATGTTGACCCTGTCCACATACTTTAACATACATATAACTATAACACGTTGACCCTGTCCACATACTTTAACAGACATATAACTATAACACGTTGACCCTGTCCACATACTTTAGTGAACAGAACACCCTGTCGGTACACGATCCGTCCTGCTTGCATGATCCGTGCATCCTGTGCATGTACAAGATGTACGTGCATGCGTATATGATATCATGATGAACGCGTATTTACAACACGGCACGATCTGTTCACATAGACAGTTAAAGAAAGTCTGTTCGCCTCCTCCGGGAAGCTAACGTTAGTTTAGCTAACAGCTAATTCGGCTAACCGCTAGCTGAGACCATAGACATATACAGTGAGAAAAATAAGTATTTGAACACCCTGCTATTTTGCAAGTTTTCCCACTTAGAAATCATGGAGGGGTCTGAAATTGTCATCGTAGGTGCTACACAAAAAATAGTTAAGAAATCATACATTGTGATTTCTTTTTTAGATAATGTCTCTCACAGTGGACATGCACCTACGAGGACAATTTCAGACCCCTCCATAATTTCTAAGTGGGAGAATTTGCAAAATAGCAGCGTGTTCAAATACTTATTTTCCTCACTGTATATGTCTATGGCTGAGACAGCATGTAAAATGAATGAATGAATGAAGTTAACCGTTTAAATATGTAACAGCTGTTACGTCAGTTCTACTTTACTTGTGCTCATTTAAAATACAATCACTCAATACCTGACTTTATTATTGTACTTGACTGTAAAGTCTTAATTTAGCTGTAGCTGCTTTCCCCACTGTTTAGTTTGAGTAACGTTGTTTCAGGCTGAATCAAGCTGTCAGCTAGCAGTTAGCCGAATTAGCTGTTAGCTAAACTAGTGTCGTTAGCTTTCCGGTGGAGGCTAACAGCAGACCGCTACTGTGGAACGGATCGTGCAGCGCCGTAAATCCTCGTACATCATGATATCATCTGCACGTGCACAGAACATCTTGCACATGCGCAGAACTGATCGTGCCGGCAGGACGGATCGTGTACCGACGCACCCTGTTGTGTGCGCAAGCGTTCCGCCATTTTATCCCCACGAGTTTACAGACACATCTCCGCTGATTGGACCAGGATGCCAGCCGGTAAACTGTGTGTGTCCGTGTGTGTGTGTGTGTGTGTGTGTGAGACATTGACAGAGGATGTGTGTGTGTGTTGTGTTAACAGCTATTAAGAGCTATTATTTTATTACATAAGTTTTTGTACCATTGAGGCATAATTTCCACTGAATGTGTGTCTTGAGGCCAGCCGAGTGTTCTCTTTTGGAAATCAAAATATGGTCATATTTTGTAATGCAACACCTGCATTTCCCCCATAGACTGCATATACACTCACCGGCCACTTTATTAGGTACACCTGTCCAACTGCTCGTTAACACTTAATTTCTAAGCAGCCAATCACATGGCGGCAACTCAGTGCATTTAGGCATGTAGACATGGTCAAGACAATCTCCTGCAGTTCAAACCGAGCATCAGTATGGGGAATAAAGGTGATTTGAGTGACTTTGAACGTGGCATGATTGTTGGTGCCAGAAGGGCTGGTCTGAGTATTTCAGAAACTGCTAATCTACTGGGATTTTCACGCACAACCATCTCTAGGGTTTACAGAGAATGGTCCGAAAAAGAAAAAACATCCAGTGAGCGGCAGTTCTGTGGGCGGAAATGCCTTGTTGATGCCAGAGGTCAGAGGAGAATGGCCAGACTGGTTCGAGCTGATAGAAGGGCAACAGTGACTCAAATTACCACCCGTTACAACCAAGGTGGGCAGAAGAGCATCTCTGAACGCACAGTACGTCGAACTTTGAGGCAGATGGGCTACAGCAGCAGAAGACCACACCGGGTGCCACTCCTTTCAGCTAAGAACAGGAAACTGAGGCTACAATTTGCACAAGCTCATCGAAATTGGACAATAGAAGATTGGAAAACGTTGCCTGGTCTGATGAGTTTCGATTTCTGCTGCGACGTTCGGATGGTAGGGTCAGAATTTGGCGTCTACAACATGAAAGCATGGATCCATCCTGCCTTGTATCAACGGTTCAGGCTGGTGGTGGTGGTGTCATGGTGTGGGGAATATTTTCTTGGCACTCTTTGGGCCCCTTGGTACCAATTGACCATCGTTGCAACGCCACAGCCTACCTGAGTATTGTTGCTGACCATGTCCATCCCTTTATGACCACAATGTACCCAACTTCTGATGGCTACTTTCAGCAGGATAATGCGCCATGTCATAAAGCTGGAATCATCTCAGACTGGTTTCTTGAACATGACAATGAGTTCGCTGTACTCAAACGGCCTCCACAGTCACCAGATCTCAATCCAATAGAGCATCTTTTGGGATGTGGTGGAACGGGAGATTCGCATCATGGATGTGCAGCCGACAAATCTGCGGCAACTGTGTGATGCCATCATGTCAATATGGACCAAACTCCCTGAGGAATGCTTCCAGCACCTTGTTGAATCTATGCCACGAAGAATTGAGGCAGTTCTGAAGGCAAAAAGGGGTCCAACCCGTTACTAGCATGGGGTACCTAATAAAGTGGCCGGTGAGTGTGTATATATATATATATATATATATATATATATATATATATATATATATATATATATATATATATATATATATATATGTGTATATATATATATATATATATATATATATATATATATATATATATATATATATATATATATATATATATATATATATATATATATATATATGTCTATGATTTCCCCCCTGAAAATCAATAAAGGTTTCACTAATCTCCATCTTGCACACATTCACACATGACAGGTACATAAAAACCACATGCACATGTAAAATAATGAATGGGTAAATGTTTCCATAACTAACCCATAACTGTATAGCTGTATATATATATATATATATACAGTATAATGAAGCTAATCATGTCGGAGTGCACACCTTGCCGCAGACAGCTATAATTAGCTCTCCGGGCTGCACCGAGCCTCTTAATGTTGCAGCCGGGCGGGGGAGGGTTGTTTTGGGGCAGCGAGCTGCACACACTTCCGTCTTGTCTGTCACCGTAAAGCAGGAAGCACTGTAGTAATGTGTAGGAGGTTACCTTGCCTTCTTGCTGTTTAACGTTACCCACAGGTATGTCCACCGGTCTGTCCCCACGAAATGTCTCCCTTTATGTCTCCGTGTGTGTTTTGTTGTGAACCCGGGCGCACAGTTTGGACGTTACGCAGACGTGAAGTTAGCTTCTGCGGCTAATTCCTCTGGATATTCAGTCTTGGTTTGTTTTAGCCTGTCAGTGACGCCTCATACGTGTTTTTAACTGTCTCTGTGTGTGTGTGTTTCATGTTAACGTGTTGTCATTCCCATGCCAGGTGAAGTGAGAAGCTACATGGAGGCTAACTAACCTCAGCAAAACAAGAGGAACTGCGGTACATTAGCACCAGGATGCCAGCCGGTAAGCTGTGTGTGTCCGTCCGTGTGTGTGTGTGTGTGTGTGTGTGTGTGTGACATTGACAGAGAATGTGTGTGTGTTGTGTTAACAAGTTAGAAAAACAACCCTACAATTGAGTGTCTGTCACAGTTTAGCTTAATTTTACTGTGTAACAGACACCAGTTGAAGTTTAAAAAAAAAAAGTGACAGTGATGCGTTCACGGTCGCTGCTTGTGTGTGGCATTTGAAGGCTTCTGTTGTCTCTGTAACACCTTCTGTCTTGCAACTAATGTGTAGATTAATCTTTTTAAAACAAATCTTTTTGAAATGATTGTATACGCGTGCCTCAGCTTCGGCTTGTGAATGCTTACCCTGGCAGTGTACTTCCATCGATCCAGACTATAGACACACATAGCATAGCACAAAGCATAGATGGAGAACAGGTGAGATGTGCTTGGGTGGCACATTTGGGGTGGTGGTAGCTCAGTCCGTAGGGAACCGGAGGGTCGCTGGTTCAAGTCCCTGTATGGAATGTGGACTTCCGTTGATCCAGACTATAGACAGACAGATAGCATAGCATATAGCATAGATGGAGAACAGGTGAAATGTGCTTGGGTGGCACATTTGGGGTGGTGGTAGCTCAGTCCGTAGGGAACCGGAGGGTCGCTGGTTCAAGTCCCTGTATGGAATGTGGACTGACTCGGACATCTCCCCATTAGTGCATGTATAGGACCTGGGCATGTGTGTGTATTTCAGGCCTGTGTGTTGTGAAAAATTGTTTTTATTATTATTAGAAGGCATGGGCTGGGTTGTAAACAAACTGTGGGAGCTAGCATGGCTAACAGCAGGAAGTTGTAAATTATTCAACTTCTTATTAGGAACCTTTCATTGTCATCACTTTATATCATTGCCCGACATGCAGTGAACTCCTTCCTCTCTGCTTCTGGTGTTTGACTGCAGATACACATAAACATACACATTTATATAAGTGACATATATCTTGAACTAGAGGTGCTAGGTTCGAGGACTTGAGTGGAAAAAAATTACTCACGGACACAAGACTTGGTTTTCTTTGGCAAAGGGGGAATAAAGCTGAAAAACATTCAGCAGTCTTCCAAAAAATGCTCGGCCGTTTTTATTAAGTGGGTGTATACAGAAAGGTGATTTACATAATGGGTGTAGTATATATGTTATTTTACATAAAAGTGGGCTAAAACATCATTGTTTTACATAAAAGTGGGTTAGTACATCACATTATCACATGCTATACTATTGGTTAAAGAGAAACTGGGTGTACCAAGTAAGTTTTCAGGTTAAAAGAGTTCATTGGAGTTTTAATAAAGAAACAATAGCTGCAAATTAATCTTATCTCACCCTGTGGTCAGACACAGTGTCCGGCTCTCCTCGTCTCACTGTTCTTCATTTCTCAAGATTTCAAAATATTCACATGATAACTTTTAAACAATGATACTTGTTCAGTTTTCATACAATATAACTCTGTTCAGTCTCCACAGAGGTCAGTCATTTCCATGTCAAACATAGTCAAATCCATGTTTTGGTACTTCCAGTTTGTTTTGTTTTGTCATGTGTGTAATAAACACTACACTTTGTGAGAAAAACATTGGGGCAGAGAATCGTCATATCAATTCTAAGGTTTACGGCTTGTAAAGTTAGACAGCCAATCACAGCCATTATTAGTAGGGCTGTAACCTCCCAGTGGACCGGTCCGTTTATTGGTCGATACGTTCTGGCTCGACCAAAATTCTGATTGGTTGATTTTTTGCCGTGTTATTCCATCAGGTGGAAGCATGGACCGTTACGGTCTATGGGTGGAAAGCACTAATTGCTAATGGGGGTGTTAACAGAGCACCCCAGTTTCCCAGGTAACAGGCTGTCTTCAGAACACCCCCCTTGTTTTCACCTGTTTTGGACTAGCCCGACCCACCGGAGACAGACTGAAGAAAGAACTAGAAAGCCTTCGTCTGATGGTTAGCTGAATATTTATGTAACTGGGAGTGTTTAGTTTCCAGTCAGTCCTCTTCTACCATGTCCAAGACATCGGCAGTGTGGCAGCATTTTACACAAATACATAACGGGAAAAAGTTGAATGCAAAGTTTGCAAGCAACAGTTAGCATATCACAGCTGGACTACAAACATGGCGTCTCACCTAAAAACGGTAAGCTAACCTGTCTGTTTGGAGTAGGCTGTATGAACATATCAGAGTCGGCATATTTCATAGTCTAATAATGGTTTATAACTACCGGCACACCCACCCGCAACCACGGTAGGGTTCCCCAGACCCCCCCCAGACCCCCCCAGACCACCCGGACCCCCAGACCCCGCTGGATGTTAAGCCTCTATCATCCAAACGGTAAAAAATATCAGCTAAGGAATTGTGGACTTTCTGTCTCAGGATATGAGCCTGATGCAGTCAGAGCCGACAGACGAGTCATTTCACTGCAAAATAATTAGCTCCAAAACGTTTTTAATATACTGCAAATAGTCTACAAGGACAAGTACTGCAGGACAGTACAGTTCATTAATCTAGCACCCCCCCCACCCAGTCGATCTTTAGTCGACCAAGATTTTCTTTGGTTGATTACAGCCCTAATTATTAGATCTTAATTATTACATCTTGGTAGAAGCATGCTGTGTGCTTATTGGCTCATAGACGCTCATCAAGAGGTTTCATAATTTCTCCATACTCGATACTAAGGAGGCGATTTAGTCGGTGCCTAAAAAGTTCAAATTCGGTACCCAGTCCTATCTGTAATGGCTTTGGAGCAGCTGTTGACATTCTGCATGCGCTGCAGCTTGAATGACCTTTATTTAATCCTTGCCGTACACACAGCCAGTGTATAGCCTCTAAGGGCCTGACTACAACCTGTGCTCAGGATTATAAATACTTAAAGTTTTTACTTGGAGTATCTGACTCTTCACACTTCAGGGAATTCTTGGAATACAGATAGATCGGGGAAGGGGGTTTTCCAGAGAGGGGACATCAGTGGGTTGGGTTGTCTTTTGCAGTCTCTGTTATAAGGTGACCAGATGTCTCAGACAACATCCGGGGACATGTTCAGCTCAGAAGCGTATTTCCCTTTAAAACACGTCATGTTTTTAATTTTTGTAAAACTTAAATCGGGGACACTAGACCTAGAGCTGTTCTTATTAGGGGCTGAGCCCCCCACCCCCAAAGGTCTGATCCTAGACTCACCCCTGCTGCTACTTCATGCTCCACTCCACTACACCTCAGAGGGGGATGTTTCAAGATAAAAAGTCCAAATATTTCAAGATAAAAAGGCCCAAACTACTGAGGAAAGATGTTCCTTTGACATTGATGCAGTATGAAACGAGATCGCTGCAGTCGGCAGCAGAGAAACAAGCTACAATGGAAGTTAATGGGAGAATTGTCCAGCTTGTATTTACGTTCATAAAGTGCTCGTTTTTTGACAGACTCCTGTCTGATAACTGACAGACTCAGATTAATATTCTAAGTGTCTGATAACTCCATGTAAATAATTATTTTGGAAAGGATTTCTAAGGAGGATTTTGACCTTTCTGTTAAAGATTAAGATCATTTTTTAAAACATAAAAGTCCACCAGACTCCATGTAAATAATCAGTGATTTTAGCGTGTATAGAGCAGCATATCTCCACCAGACTCCATGTAAATAATCAGTGATTTTAGCGTGTATAGAGCAGCATATCTCCACCAGACTCCATGTAAATAATCAGTGATTTTAGCGTGTGTAGAGCAGCATATCTCCACCAGACTCCATGTAAATAATCAGTGATTTTAGCGTGTATAGAGCAGCATATCTCCACCAGACTCCATGTAAATAATCAGTGATTTTAGCGTGTATAGAGCAGCATATCTCCACCAGACTCCATGTAAATAATCAGTGATTTTTAGCGTGTATAGAGCAGCATATCTCCACCAGACTCCATGTAAATAATCAGTGATTTTAGCGTGTGTAGAGCAGCATATCTCCACCAGACTCCATGTAAATAATCAGTGATTTTAGCGTGTGTAGAGCAGCATATCTCCACCAGACTCCATTAAATAATCAGTGATTTTAGCGTAGAGAGCAGCATATCTCCACCAGACTCCATGTAAATAATCAGTGATTTTAGCGTGTATAGAGCAGCATATCTCCACCAGACTCCATGTAAATAATCAGTGATTTTAGCATGGTAAAACACGGCTTTCTAAAACATCTCTGAGCTCTGAGCAGCGCTGCTAGAAATGCTGTGACTCAACAAAGCGACGAGTTCAGAGCTGACACAGTTAACGGATTAGTCGATCAACCTTATTAAAAAAATGTCAAAGTTCCTGAGTTTCAGCCTCTCGGATATGAGGATGTGTTGCTTTTGGTCTTCCATGATAGTTCACTGAATTGTTCAGACAGCTCTGATGGGCTATTTTCTGGTCGGATGGATGGATGGATGGATGGATGGATGGATGGATGGATGATAATAAAAAAGCCCTTTGACTCAGTAGTTACAGCATATCACTTAAAATGGACCTTATGATCAAAGTCCCATTGATCTTGTGCAGCAGGCTGTAATCTGCTCCAAGTGTTTCTGCCTCAGGGATTCCTGAAAGAGGTTTTTTTTTTTGTCTGTCTGCTGTGGAGGTTTAGTTTTAATTTTTCAATAATTCAACATTTTCCCCATTGTGTTGCACCCTCTGTAGCTGTGTCAGCTGTGAATACAGATCCTCTTAATACAATGCAACTTTAAACGAAAGAACAATCAAACGAACGTCCTCCGATTCCCTCGGCCGCCCCTCTTTGCCATTTTTAATCCCTCGTGGTCCTGACTTTGACCTCGCTAATCTCAATCACACGCCTAGTGACGCGTGGCATAGATAAAGGAGATACGAGGAAAGTTGGACTTTGGGCGCCCTTGCCTTTCTTCTTCTTCTTCTTCTTCTTCTTCTTCTTCTTCTTCTTCTTCTTCTTCTTCTTCTTCTTCTTCTTCTTCTTCTTCTTCTTCTTCTTCTTCTTCTTCTTCTTCTTCTTCTTCTTCTTCTTCTTCTTCTTCTTCTTCTTCTTCTTCTTCTTCTTCTTCTTCTTCTTCTTCTTCTTCTTCTTCTTCTTCTTCTTCTTCTTCTTCTTCTTCTTCTTCTTCTTCTTCTTCTTCTTCTTCTTCTTCTTCTTCTTCTTCTTTCTTCTTCTTCTTCTTCTTCTTCTTCTTCTTCTTCTTCTTCTTCTTCTTCTTCTTCTTCTTCTTCTTCTTCTTCTTCTTCTTCTTCTTCTTCTTCTTCTTCTTCTTCTTCTTCTTCTTCTTCTTCTTCTTCTTCTTCTTCTTCTTCTTCTTCTTCTTCTTCTTCTTCTTCTTCTTCTTCTTGCAGCTGCTCTGGCAGGTAACCAGCTGTCGTTTACTGGAGAACCGTTCTCTCCTTTAAAAAAAAAAATCCCTTGGCTGCTGAGACAGACTAAGTAGGATGAGAAAAGCAGAGTCTCTGAGGCCCCAGAAGTCCCCTCTGCAGACGGGCTCGTTGTGTTGCCGGCGGTGTGATGTGGCGGTGCAGGAGGGCGAGAAGGTGGGGGGTGCTACTTCAGACTGCTGACGTGTCTGGATGTTGGCGTTTTTCGCTGCAGGCCTCGACTGCAGCCCTGCGGGCCTCGCGTCTATAATTGCTCCCGGGGGTGAACTGCGTATTACATCAGCAGTAATTAGGGCTGGTCGTCATGATTATAAGTCCATTAAAACCGATAACCAGACTCAAACACACAAGTTATTTTCAAATGCTTCAAGCAATTATTAAATAAATTAGAAACTTTGAACATAATCCCAAGTAATAGAGAGTCAGATGGTGTTGTGGGCGGGACTTTAAAGGTGCAGTAGGTTAGCCTCATGAAACTAACTTTCTGTCATATTTGCTGAAACTGACCCTGTGTTCCAGTAGAACTACACGAAGCACGTTATTTAAAGACATATCTGGCTCCTCTGGCACCACCTACAGCCTGTAGTGGACAAATCCACCGCTCCCGGTTCACATGCACCAGTCAGGCACTTTTTTTTTTATAGCGTTCCACCCCCCCCCCCGCCTTCAGACAAAGCTCAAGCTAAAGCTAAAGCTTAAGCTAAAGGTCTTAAAAAGCCTTTTTTAAGTTGGAGGATCCTGGGGGTACCCTGTTGTACATCCATGGTGAAAAGGCAGACATGAAAAGATCCACATCTGGATTTTATGAAGGAATATTAAATCACTCAAACAAAGATCAATTTTTTATTGGACATTCGATTACTTTAACCCAGCCCTGGCCAACACACCATGGGTGATTTTTAGACCTTTTTTAGGGGAGCTTCATCCCCCCTGATTTTCATCTCAGCCCCCCCTAAAAATTATTATAATAAAAACATTTTGATTTTAACCAATTTTGATGCTTCAAGTCAGAGTTTGCAAATATTTCTGTTCGTGACGGAGGAGAAACAATTACAGGTTCAAAGTGTGTGTGTGTGTGTGTGTGTGTGTGTGTGTGTGTGTGTGTGTGTGTGTGTCTCTGTCTCCGTGTGTGTGTGTCCAAGGAGATGAAAGGTAACGTCTCTAAAAATAGAGTCGTGGAGGGTAGAGACACTGAGGGTGATCACGAAAGGCAGCACTAGCACTGACTAATTAGTGTGAAGGTAGTCTCAAGTTTACACTTGCGTTTTATCTATTTTATGATTTTTTTGAGGATATCTGTGTTTTATCTGTTTAAATGATTTTGTGTAAAGCACTTTGAATTGCCCTGTTGCTGAAATGTGCTCTACAAATAAAGCTGCCTTGCCAAGGAAAGGGTTAACAGAAACGTAGTGTCGGCCAATCAGAGGAGGTTGCATTCAAAGAGCCCCCCCAAAGGTCGCATTCCCCTGCGACACACTGCTGTTTCCTGAGCAAGTAGAATGGAAATAGGACAAATTCTGTTTTAGGCTCCATGCTGAATTCAATAGATTTCAGTTCTAGTTGCTAATTGTGCTAATCTGTGTGAGTTGGAGAAATGAAACGAACACAGTGTCTAGTCCCACAGAGACAGGAAGTAGACAGACCTGTGTGGATTTGTCTGAGTGGCGCTACGGCTATTAATAATCGACACTGATTTCCTCTGCGTGTGTGTGCGCTGCTCCATTTCCTAACTCACTCCTGGGTCTGTTGTGGTCTGGAGGCTCTCATTATCCTCAAAGTGTTAACCACTTCAATTAAGTCATTATGTAGGACAAACCCGCTGCCGTCACCCTGCTCCTTTAGCCTGAATGGAGAGTCCGATAAGAACGTGGTTGGATCTTTAGAGAGAAATGGATGGATGGACGGATGGATGAAAGGATGCCTGCTGGGAAATCCTGTTGTTTGAGTCCTTCCTGTTTTCCTGTTTACCTCATTTGGCGGAGAGTCGTCTTCATTTCCATCCGGAAACAGTTTCTCTGTTTCCCAGTGGGACGCTCGGTCTGCAGAGCTGTATAATTGGCAGCTAAAGCGACCCTTATTGTAACTTCCTTTTTCAATGGCTAACAAAATGTTTCTGCTGGCAGTAGCCCCGTATGAGCTCTTCACTGCCATCGACCAGCCTCTCCATCTCAAAACATCCAAAAATAGCTGTGTTTTTGTGTCTAAGTGACTGATGGGAACAACAATCTTGGAGAGATCGCTGCAGTTGGCAGCGGGGAAACGAGCTACAACGTAAGTTAATAGGGCAATTGTGCAGCTTGTATTTACGTTCATAAAGTGCTCGTTTTGCCGCTGACAGACTCAGATTAATATTCTAAGTGTGTGACAACATTATGGAAAGGATTTCTAAGGAGGTCGGCCTTTCTGTTATAGAGTAAGGTCCTTTTTTAAACATAAAAACATCTGTGAAATTGCATTTGCTAAACCCACCAGACTCCATGTAAATAAACAGTAATTTTAGCATCGTAAGATACACTTCATTCAAAGTCAACAGAAACAAAATATAACTTTGAAATGCTGTTTTGGATCGTCTTCTCACTTTTCCAAACATCACAACTCCTAGTTTTTGTTGAAATAAACACAGTTTACCGATTTTACATGTCAAAATACGTTTGCTCTATACACGCTAAAAGTATTGTTTTTTCAAATGGAGTCTGGTGGGTTTAGAGCTAGCGATTTCAGAGCTGTTTCTGGTTAAACAGAAAGGTCTTAAAAGGTTTTAAAAAGCTATCTCTGTAGGGATCCTTTCCATAATGTTGTCAGACACTTAGAATATTAATCTGAGCTCGTCAGTGGCAAAAACAGCACAGGGGACCAAATTGATGATGCACATTTGCCCCATAGGGTTACATTGCAGCCCGGTCTGTGGCTGCCGGTTACAGCGTTCACGCTTAATACTGGACCCATGTCAAAAATGGTTGTTCCCATCAGTCACTTACACACACAAACAAAAGATAGTTGCCCTTTTAGGGGCGCCTGGGTATCTCACCTTGATGAGCAAATGCCCCATGTGCAGGGGCTCAGCCCTTTATGCTGCGGCTGCAAGTTCAATTCCTACCTGCGGCCCTTTGCTGCATATTCTTTCTCCGTCTCTCTCTCCCCTTTTCCTGTCTTACGCTGTCTTGTCAAAATAAAAGGCCTTATAATTCCCCGAAAGAAAAAATAAACAATGTTAAGTATTCTCATTACCTGCCATTTGAGAGACCAGTGACCCAAAGTGTTGCCTCCTCCCCTCCATGTCTTCATAACAGAGCTATCCGCTAACCGAGCAGGTTGAATAATCACTTATTTAGTCATAAAGGCCAATGTGGTCAACATGCCGATTTATCCCTTCAGGGTTAAAACTAGCTGCCGATTTTTTGGATTTGAAATATGTTTTCAAGTGTTCAAGAACAATTGCTGTAAGAAATGCTATGTTGTTAAAAACTAAACATAAACATTAAGTTATACATTTGGAAAGATCTTCATTTCCACTTGCTGTTAAAACAACCAACAACTCAAAGGTTTATTTCCTTCACACACACACGTGTTGGAAGTGCTTTTACATTTGCAGTTTGTTGTGAATGTGTCTAAAAGGATGTGGATCACCTGCTGTGACACTTCTCCGTGTTTTCAGATCTGAAAATCTGTGTCCGATGAAAACCCCCGTTACCCAGCATGCATCTGTATTCCAGGTGCAACGGGAGTGTTTGGGATGCAGAAGGAAATCAAAGTCAATCAAAGCCAGCACGGCGTTCTTTGTCTGACGCTCCGACGGCGACTTGTTCGCGTGCAGTTGCTTCCTGTCCTCTTAGGACGCTTCCTCCCTGTGAGCATGGCTCTGATCCGAATGCATAGTGGAAGACTGCTGCAGAGGGAGGATTTGTCCTAAATTTAACTTCAAAGGAGACGCACCTCCCTCTGTTTTCCCTCCGCCAGTCGCATCTCTGCACCGAGGGGAAGCTTTTATATCTTTTGTGTGCTCGTTGCGTGACGCCCGGCTCACTTTGCGGAGGATTTGACGGTTTTCCTCCGGCATCGTTCTGTAGACTGATGCTTGCTTGCAGGTGTCGGTGCAGAGATGCTAAGGAGCAGCAGTGAAGCAGAACAGCACCGGCATGTCAAATCACAGGTTTACTTCAGTCAGTACCTTAGATACTGCAAATTATATGTTGTGCATGTTAAAGTTAAAAAAAAAACAAGCCTTCATATTCAGATTATAGACCAAAGTATTATATGCAAATGACGTTGTACACTGTAAAAACTGTTACTTAGATATAACTTAATAAAAATTAAGACATTTTCCAACCACTTTTTGTTAGTTTAGTGAACATCATGTTTTTTTTTTTTTTTTAAGTAATGAAAATGTCAAATGTTGTAATTTTCCAGAAATATTGTCTTCAAAAAAGCTGTAATTACGTTTGATAAACATCTTCAATTTTCAAAACCACTTATAAAAAATGTCCTGGCTTAAGAAATATCAAGTGTCCTAAAATGTGTCCGTCCACAGTCTCTAAAATCTAAAATTCTTTGCGGTTTCCAAAATGTCAAAAAAAAAAAACCAACAACTTGATAATTAGTTTACTACTCATGATTTTTTGTAATTTATGGCATTTCAGAGTTCATTACCCCCAATTCATCTTGAATTAATTCTCCCATCCTTCCCAAAATGTCCTCACAAACAAAAGTCCTAATTTTCTCTAAATGTCCAGAGTTTTGGCAGATACTCTCGTACTTCCTTTTTTAAAAGTTGTGCTCATGCCCAAGGTCTAAAACTTAAACCTGGTCGTCACAGAGATAGAAGCTCAGGCACATACAGACACCGTTACACAACCACAGAGGCCAACACACACCTGCACGGCTGCTCGCACAAGCGCACATTTGTAAACGCTAAATTCCTTCAACAGCAGTCCCTCTCTCAGTAAATCTGCATAATTACACTCCAATCAGGATGATTAAAAGACCTTCGACACTGTGTGTGTGTGTGTGTGTGTGTGTGTGTGTGTGTGTGTGTGTGTGTTCCTCTTTGTCTCTCAGGGGAATCAGTACACAGAGGTTTTGAGTGTTTTTAGCTTAGCTTCCACTGCAGAACTGCTGAAGCTTTCGGCGAGGGGAAACACAAGCACTGCAAGGTCAGGGATGAGAGCCGGTGTGTGAGAGGGGGTGGTAGAGAGAGAGAGAGAGAGAGAGGGAGGGGGGGTTGAAAACACACAGAGAGAGAGACGGAGGAGTAGAGGTCCACCTGGAAGGCCATCCTCCTCTTCGCCTCCAACAAGATGGATTCAGAGAACAACGAGTCGGGTAGGGGGCAGCTCTATAATTTGTTCTTTGCCTGTATTTGTGTGTGTGCACAGCCTTGCCGTATCCCAGTGTGTGTGTGTGTGTGTGTGTGTGTGTGTGTGTGTGTGTGTGTGACAGTGACAGAGTAAGGGATGCTAACAGAGTCACGGTCTGTGTCTCGGCGAATAAGCCTGCACGGCAGCGGCCATTGATCTGCTCTGTGTCTGAACTGTCGAAGCTCACTCGACCCCGGCAATCCAATCGGCTCAACGGTAATACCTGACAGACGCACCTGGGGACCAATCGGTGCGGCAGCACAGGTTTTCACGTTGCCACAGCGAGAGAGGGGGCGGGCCACAGTGTGATGCTGATGAATCGTAGCTCTGGTTATTGCTTTTATGAATCACAGCAGATGCTGTCGTACGGGATGACACACATCATAAAATTGTAAAATGACCCCAAATTGATAGGTTTATACTCTGGGTATTTAATTTATGTATGTCTTTTAGGATGCAAAATATGAACTATTATAACCATTTTTTTTTTTTTTTTACATTTCATTAAATCAGCCCGGCTGTGCAGACATTAGAGATTTTCACTGGTCAATATGTCTAAAGACCGAGTGTGGTGCGACATAATCGCAGTCTATGCAGATTGGTCTTCGGCTGGGTCTCTTCATTTTATTTTGGATAGTTTAGCATTTCCAGCTGTCTCCACTAGGGCTGGGACGTACTGTCATCGTCATCACCGCAAAACAAAAACATGCTTGCACGTGTGAGTGGTGTATATATATATATATATATTTTGTTAAAGATTATTTTTTGGGGGCTTTTTCCCTTTTTTATTTTAGAGTGACAATTAATAGACAGCTGCAAAGGCCTCAGCCTACATGGGGCGCACGCTCTTACAGAGATCGCCCCATGCGCGGTGTGTTTAATGACATGAATTGTGTCTGATGACATTGTGTCTTACATGGATTCAAGGTTTTCTAAACAGAACTTATCAAAACATGGAGCAAATCCAACCAATGACCCATAACAACATTCCATTCATGTTGACTATTAGGCCTAAATATGTGAGAGTACCTGTGTAATGTCTTGTATCGTAGAAATGTCTTTCCCTTCCTACCGTGCATTACGGTAGGAAAAGCAAATGACCTTTCTCCGTTACACATTAACGTCACAGCTGCAGTGTTTACCATTGCACATTAGCCTAGCAGCTAGCGGAGCGTCCTTCTGTTTGCGGCTTCATCCCGATAAAACGGCACGGCATTTCAGCCTGAGTGCACGTTTCGTAGGCTGAAACAGAGCGGCTTATATCGGTAGAGAGAGAGAGACGATTTAGAGAAGAAGTTTGCCGAGTCGCCCTCTCTGTCTGCTCAGCTGCTAGACGAGCTGCACTCGGACTGCAACATCTGTTGTAGGCTAAGGTTTAAGCCAATGTTTTTTTTAAGGGTAACGCCATTCACTGAACCGGTGGTATTGACAACAGATGAAGCCGCCGTGTCTTGAAAACCTCTAGCTTGTTGTTTTTATTGCTCCTTTTACATCAGCTGTGCTATCTCTTTGCTTTCCCCCTGCCATTCTCGCTCTAATTTACGCTACTCTCGTAAGAGTACCGCTGGAATTTTTTGCTTTTCAACTTCTTTTGGTAGATAAAAAAAGTCCATACCGTCCCAGCCCTAGTCTCCACAGCGCTGTGCAGTAAGGTCTGGCAAAACTATACACTGTAGGTGCATTCTGGGATAGGAAGGAAACACTTTGTGGGTTGTTTTGCATTTCTTTAAACCAATCACGACCTTCTTGGGCGGCGCTGAGCTCAGGTAAATAGACTCGGGAAGGAACTTGTTCTGGTGGAACATTTGTGACTGTAGTCACAGTAACATCATCGATAACCTTTGCTGCGCTTCCATAGTGCTCTCCATACTAGGGCTGCAACTTACAATTCTTGTCATAGTCAATTCCTTTCATTGTGGATTATTTTCTGGATGAATGGATCAGTTGTTTGGTCTTTAAAATATTAGAAAATGGTGAAAAATGTGGATCAGAATTTCCCAAAAAGCTCAAGATGACATCCTCAGATGTCTTGCCCAGGAGCCCCTGATCTCTGCTTTGGCGTAGTTGTCTGCATGCAGTCAGTGTGCAGACTGTGTCCACAGGTGAATCTGAGCATGAAGGACTGCGTGTGGGTGTGTTGTCGGTGGTTAGCGTTCGTCCTTGAGCCTTGGGCTGGCCGATGTTTGATTGGCGGCAGCGTTGAAGCACCAGAGGTCATCTGTTGTCTTTCATGCTCAATTAAGTCAGTCCCAACCAGCCTGCTAGCACGCTGCTGCTACACACACACACACACACACAACTGCAGATGTACGCACAAACAAACACACTTGGATGCAAAGACGAATGCACACAGGAACGACACACACGTCAGAACAGCTGACTGTAAAATATACAGGACTGACCCACACACACAAACAAGACACACTAACAACCAGCTGACTGAGCAGGCGGACATCAAGACACGAGATATTGAGATGCACACATACTGCTAATGCAGCATGAATTCATATTAACGGTGCTCTAAGCAATCTTGGGTGATGTCACTTCTTGTTGACTTTGGAATTATTGTCAAACAAAACGGAGACTAGTTCGCCACGGACTAACCTCCGGACCCCCACCCCCAAATCCTTATTGGCTGGAACACTGTTTGTTTGTTTGGTGCAGGTTGGTCAATTGGTTTTTTGTTGGCGTTTGTGGAGCCTAGGCTGTCTACAGAGACCGTGTTTAGTGTGTTCAGGGGACAGGCAGCTAGCAGATAATGAGATGTTTTTACAGTGTGTTCAGGGGACAGGCAGCTAGCAGATAGTGAGATGTTTTTACAGTGTGTTCAGGGGACAGGCAGCTAGCAGATAGTGAGATGTTTTTACAGTGTGTTCAAGGGACAGGCAGCTAGCAGATAGTGAGATGTTTTTACAGTGTGTTCAGGGGACAGGCAGCTAGCAGATAGTGAGGAGATGTTTTTACAGTATGTTCAGGGGACAGGCAGCTAGCAGATAGTGAGGAGATGTTTTTACAGTGTGTTCAGGGGACAGGCAGCTAGCAGATAGTGAGGAGGATGTTTTTACAGTGTGTTCAGGGACAGGCATCTAGCAGATAGTGAGGAGATGTTTTTACAGTGTGTTCAGGGGACAGGCATAGCAGATAATGAGATGTTTTTACAGTGTGTTTTAGTGAGATGTTTTTACAGTGTGTTCAGGGGACAGGCAGCTAGCAGATAGTGAGATGTTTTTACAGTGTGTTCAAGGGACAGGCAGCTAGCAGATAGTGAGATGTTTTTACAGTGTGTTCAAGGGACAGGCAGCTAGCCGATAGTGAGGAGATGTTTTTACAGTATGTTCAGGGGACAGGCAGCTAGCAGATAGTGAGGAGATGTTTTTACAGTGTGTTCAGGGGACAGGCAGCTAGCAGATAGTGAGGAGATGTTTTTACAGTGTGTTCAAGGGACAGGCATCTAGCAGATAGTGATGAGATGTTTTTACAGTGTGTTCAGGGGACAGGCAGCTAGCAGATAGTGAGATGTTTTTACAGTGTGTTCAAGGGACAGGCAGCTAGCCGATAGTGAGGAGATGTTTTTACAGTATGTTCAGGGGACAGGCAGCTAGCAGATAGTGAGGAGATGTTTTTACAGTGTGTTCAAGGGACAGGCAGCTAGCCGATAGTGAGGAGATGTTTTTACAGTGTGTTCAAGGGACAGGCAGCTAGCCGATAGTGAGGAGATGTTTTTACAGTATGTTCAGGGGACAGGCAGCTAGCAGATAGTGAGGAGATGTTTTTACAGTGTGTTCAGGGGACAGGCAGCTAGCAGATAGTGAGGAGATGTTTTTACAGTGTGTTCAAGGGACAGGCATCTAGCAGATAGTGAGGAGATGTTTTTACAGTGTGTTCAGGGGACAGGCAGCTAGCAGATAATGAGATGTTTTTACAGTGTGTTCAGGGGACAGGCAGCTAGCAGATAGTGAGATGTTTTTACAGTGTGTTCAGGGGACAGGCAGCTAGCAGATAGTGAGATGTTTTTACAGTGTGTTCAGGGGACAGGCAGCTAGCAGATAATGAGATGTTTTTACAGTGTGTTCAGGGGACAGGCAGCTAGCAGATAGTGAGGAGATGTTTTTACAGTGTGTTCAGGAGACAGGCAGCTAGCCGATAGTGAGGAGATGTTTTTACAGTGTGTTCAGGGGACAGGCAGCTAGCAGATAGTGAGATGTTTTTACAGTGTGTTCAAGGGACAGGCAGCTAGCAGATAGTGAGATGTTTTTACAGTGTGTTCAGGGGACAGGCAGCTAGCAGATAGTGAGATGTTTTTACAGTGTGTTCAGGGGACAGGCAGCTAGCAGATAGTGAGATGTTTTTACAGTGTGTTCAGGGGACAGGCAGCTAGCAGATAGTGAGATGTTTTTACAGTGTGTTCAGGGGACAGGCAGCTAGCAGATAGTGAGGAGATGTTTTTACAGTGTGTTCAGGGGACAGGCAGCTAGCAGATAGTGAGGAGATGTTTTTACAGTGTGTTCAGGGGACAGGCAGCTAGCAGATAGTGAGATGTTTTTACAGTGTGTTCAAGGGACAGGCAGCTAGCAGATAGTGAGATGTTTTTACAGTGTGTTCAGGGGACAGGCAGCAGCAGATAGTGAGATGTTTTTACAGTGTGTTCAGGGGACAGGCAGCTAGCAGATAGTGAGATGTTTTTACAGTGTGTTCAGGGGACAGGCAGCTAGCAGATAGTGAGATGTTTTTACAGTGTGTTCAGGGGACAGGCAGCTAGCAGATAGTGAGGAGATGTCCAAACGTTTGGCTTGTACTGCAGTTGAACTTGTATGTGTTTTAAAGAGAAATATGCCTGCCCTGCCCTAATAAAGAAATATTTGGTTAACTTCAAGTGATTATTCACGCCTGCAGCCACTTACAAATCTCAACCACCACAGAATGGATTTGGTTTAACAGAACGATTTAGGAATCATTCAATGGTTTACTTGAGCAGATTTCATTAGTTTTACAATGGAGTTCTGTAAAATATTGGTTTGATAAGGGTTGCCTAGATTATCAGAAGACAAGTCCTAGACACCCCACCTGGCATTTCATAATCAGCGCTGCAGCAGATGTCACGCACGCAGCACAACTGATAAATGCATCAACTGTGTTAATGATGGGCATAAACGGTGTTCTTTTGCCCAAATAATGATACAAAGTATATAAAAAAAAAAGGCTGGTTTGGGATTTGGGAGTGAGTATTTGAATGAAATGGAACCATTACTTTGGCTAAAAATATAAAAAAAAAAAACAGCGGATGCAAATATTTAGACTTAGACTTCTCTTTATTAATCCTTTTGGGATGACTCCCACGAGGAAATTGAAATTCCAGCAGCAGTTTTAGCAAGAAAAAAGAAATAAAAAATAGATAAAAAAGACAGTATAAAGACAACAAAATAACAATAATATCAACATAAGAACATTCATCAAGTAAACAAAGAAAAGACCATAAATTATTATTAAAGTGTCAGTGTTGAGTCCAGTGTTAAAATTATAAAGTGCAGGTGTGAATTTAAGTCCAGGTGTGAATTTAAGTCCAGGTGTGAATTTAAGTCCAGGTGTGCATGTCTGTATCTGTAATGGTTGTAGGTCTGGATGGATGGATGGATGGATGGATGGATGGATGGATGGATGGATGGTTGGTCCTCTCTGCCCTATTTCCTCCTCCCCCCTAGTGAGGAGTTGAGTCTGATGGCATGAGGGACAAAGGAGTCCTTGAGTCTGTTGGTCCGGCACTTGGGAAGGAGCAGCCTTCCACTGAACCGGCTCCTCTGGGTGCTGATGACGGGGTGCAGGGGGTGGCTGGTATTGTCAGTAATGTCCAGCAGTTTGTCCAATGTCCTCTTCTGTGCCACCGTCACCAGTGAGTCCAGCATATACCAATATGTAGGAAGGAAACAAAGAAGTGTGCATTATATAAATTAAATAACTAAATGTTTTAAAGTCATACACCCTCTTTGAATGAAGACCAATTCAAACAAAACAACCTTTTAATCTAACATTTTTAACATGACATTTAGCCAGTCAGACTGTTCTCATTAACTGTTTGTACGTACACAATATTCCATATAATTATCATAACAGGGCCAAGTATGTGAAGTAGCTATCTCTCTCCTTCTGGAAATCCCATTTTTTTTGAAAATAAATAATAGGAAGAGTGTGATGGCCTTTTAACTGTGCCATGTTGACTCCATTTGATTGAACCCAGACTGTGTTTTGTTCATATTTCGGCTGTTTTGGAGGCAGAAAATAAGTGTCTGTTTCTGGCCGCTCAGCCGAAACGGAGCCACAGTTTCCTCTAACTCGAGTTTCCATTCACGGTCATCTGCAGGCAGCAGCTCCACAGCGTTTGGCTATTCAACATCACATGCTGGAGACTCGGATCAATTGGTTTTGGGTTAGCTCCAGCTTCTTTAGCTCCAAGCTTCAAAGCTTTGTTCGTAACGTTGCAAAGTTGCAGATAAAAAATTAGGCTTCACTAAATATTATTGGTACTATTAATAGAATTAGATTTTAGAAGTGGCTGCGTAGGATTGTTTCCAACTCGTGGGATTTTTTTTTTCTTCAAAATTCACCTTTTATTGTTATATATTTTTTTCTTTTTACATTTTCACTGCGGTCAAAAAAATATTGCTCTGCAACCAACCTTTTATTTAACAAGGCGGTCTATACACACTATAACGTACATTTAAATAACCACATTGTGGATTTTGATGAAAGATTTTATATATTTTAGGGCAGTGATATTCAACAGGGGGTCAGTGACCCCTAGGGGGTCTTCAGGGTAAGTGCAAGGGGGGGGGCTGCCAAATTATGTCTAAAATGTTTAAGAATTAAAAAAATATATATACATACATCTGATTATACAATAGTATGAATCCAACCTATTGTTAGGAAAGAATTTGGGTTATTTGTGAAAAAACATTTAATTTTGAAGTTAAGCTTGTTTAAAGGTAAAGTTGCCTCTAAGTCGCCAATATTCTGAGTTAAATACTGTGTTGCTCCAGAGACATCCCGGCCTACAAATTGTATCCTCCAGGCTAAAGAAAACATCTTCGTTTGGTTTAGATAGATTCTCTCAAAAATCGCACTATAATCATTTAAAAAAAAAAAAAAAAAAAGTTTTTAATTTTATCAATGAAAATGATAATTCCCTCGAATATCTTGAATCATATCGCAATATCAGTCAGCATAATCACAATTAAATAGTTCCCTCATCATGCAGGCCTAGTTTGCCAGACCTGACGACGTGTTGCTGTGCCTTTGGTGTAAGTCCTTGGCACAGCTCCATATACGGTATATGGTAATTACACGGTCCGCTGCCTCGGCCTGCTGCTGGACGCTCTCTGCAGTCACGTCATGGTGTGTATAGGCTGCTGTCTTTCTTAACTGTCCTCTTGGACTATAGGAGATAAGATGAGAGTGACAGAAATTTGTCCTTGACAGGGCCGGCTCAAATTACATTGAAATCCATATACATACACAGGAGGACTGCCAATCTGGCAGATCTGGTGTATGCCGAAAGGCGGGTGCACTGTTGGGCCGTTAATGGGCCGCTGGGCAACACTGGCATTTCACACTAGTTTGACAACAATATGCAAGACAGCACGGCTGCAGCCTGGAGCCTCCCATCTGGTGCTATTGTGCTTCTTCTTTTCAAAATAAAAGCTTGTGTCTGGTCCGCTACGTCTTTGTACTTTGGTGTTTTTTGGGTAATTATGTAATAGTATGTTTTAAATATGCAAGCATTTCCATTCTATTATTTAATTATGAAAGCCTGTAAGTGCGCCTCATGCTGCTGGTCGCCATAATCTCACATGAGACGTTTTCTTGTAGTTATAAAAGAAACAACGTCCCCGTCTGAATAAAGAAATATTTGGTTAACTTCAAGTGATTATTCACGCCTGCAGCCACTTACAAATCTCAAACCCCAACAGAATGTATTTGGTTTAACAGAACGATTTAGGAATTGGGCCGGTGTGTAAGGGCCGGAATTGCCAGGGCCGAATTTTGTCTGCCCCTATATACATATAAGAACATAAGAGATATAAACTGTATGAAAACATTGACAGTGCTAACAACGCAAAATGTAGAGCGGCATATGTTGCTATGTGTGTCGTGTTCAGTGTGGTGATGGCAGTGGGGGGTTAGTTGTTGATTCTGATCTGTGGCATCTAATAATAATGCAGAATTAAAGAGTTAGTGATGGCGTTGCATAGTCTGTCCACCAGAGGACGCTCTACAACGTCCCTGTTAGTGATGGCGTTGCATAGTCTGTCCACCAGAGGACGCTCTACAACGTCCCTGTTAGTGATGGCGTTGCATAGTCTGTCCACCAGAGGACGCTCTACAACGTCCCTGTTAGTGATGGCGTTGCATAGTCTGTCCACCAGAGGACGCTCTACAACGTCCCTGTTAGTGATGGCGTTGCATAGTCTGTCCACCAGAGGACGCTCTACAACGTCCCTGTTAGTGATGGCGTTGCATAGTCTGTCCACCAGAGGACGCTCTACAACGTCCCTGTTAGTGATGGCGTTGCATAGTCTGTCCACCAGAGGACGCTCTACAACGTCCCTGTTAGTGATGGCGTTGCATAGTCTGTCCACCAGAGGACGCTCTACAACGTCCCTGTTAGTGATGGCGTTGCATAGTCTGTCCACCAGAGGACGCTCTACAACGCCCCTGTTAGTGATGGTGTTGCATAGTCTGTCCACCAGAGGACGCTCTACATAGTCCCTGTTAGTGATGGCGTTGCATAGTCTGTCCACCAGAGGACGCTCTACAACGCCCCTGTTAGTGATGGCGTTGCATAGTCTGTCCACCAGAGGACGCTCTACAACGTCCCTGTTAGTGATGGCGTTGCATAGTCTGTCCAGCAGAGGACGCTCTACAACGTCCCTGATTGCAACACTGATTATTTTTTTGTTATTGTGTTTTTGTTCAAAGGACTTTAAGTTTCATATCTTAAGTTTGTATTTTTATAAATTTTATTTATTTATTTATTATTTTTTTATTTAATATATTTTGATGTTATTTGATATTATTTTACTGAGAACTCATAAATAACTACAAATAACCAATGGTAGGGAAAGGGTAGGGTAGTTTCTGGATTTAAAAAAATATATATATCGGCGGACATATCGGGATATCGGATTTTTAAATAACCAAATATTTGTTTCAGTATCAGCTGAAATCGGTTGGGCTGTAGTTTGTAATACTATCTTGTTGATATTAACTTTGTGGTTCAATTCTTGGCTCTTTACAGCCGGTTAGAGCTGTATTAAGACACTGCTAAACAATCATGCACTGTGTGTTTTTGGCTGTTTTTTTTATTCTTTTGTTTTGTATATTTAACAGAGTATGTGCTCAAGGCATGTTACATACTTTGCAATCAAAGGGAACTACTGCACAACAAATCCCCTCTGTATAAAACTGTTTCCCTATTGCAGCACTTTGATCGTCTGAAATATAGACAAAAAAGTAAACTCTATTTTGTAACCGATTTGTCCCTGTTGGCTCATTTGTCCTTGAGACGGAGCCATCGCTGGGTTGTTGGGGGGGCAGCAGATGTGTTTCTTCAGCACAAGTAATCTCGCGGGGTGTTGGGTAAACAGCACCATATGCCTGTTAGATATGCTACAGATCTTGTGTGTGTGTGTGTGTGTGTGTGTGTGCCTGATCGCGTATCTCAGTCAAGATAGCCAAAATCACCATAAACCTGAAATTAAACTAAACCCCCACACACATCATCACATACCCTTCATCATACCTAGAGATGGGCATGGTGTTATTTCAGTTAGTTTAATAG
The DNA here is from genome assembly GCA_026937815.1 of Etheostoma perlongum. Classification (NCBI taxonomy): domain Eukaryota; kingdom Metazoa; phylum Chordata; class Actinopteri; order Perciformes; family Percidae; genus Etheostoma; species Etheostoma perlongum. The sequence goes on along the minus strand of CM049382.1, from coordinate 1,946,921 downwards.
CTGGTGTGATTTGCATTGAGAGATGATTTTATGGAAAGTACCCCATGATTGTGTGTGTGTGTGTGTGTGTGTGTGTGTGTGTGTGTGTGTGTGTGTGTGTGGTGTGGGGTAAGGTCAAGGGAACTTTATCAGGATGCATAGTATCTTGATCCATGTAATAACTGGCCTATAAAAATCTGCCTCTATGGGAATTTAACATAGGGGGGTGTATACTTATGCCCCTGTATTTTAACATAGGGGGTGTATACTTATGCCCCTGTATTTTAACATAGGGGGTGTATACTTATGCCCCTGTATTTTAACATAGGGGGTGTATACTTATGCCCCCTGTATTTTAACATAGGGGGTGTATACTTATGCCCCTGTATTTTAACATAGGGGGGTGTATACTTATGCCCCTGTATTTTAACATAGGGGGTGTATACTTATGCCCCCTGTATTTTAACATAGGGGGGTGTATACTTATGCCCCTGTATTTTAACATAGGGGGTGTATACTTATGCCCCTGTATTTTAACATAGGGGGTGTATACTTATGCCCCCCTGTATTTTAACATAGGGGGTGTATACTTATGCCCCTGTATTTTAACATAGGGGGTGTATACTTATGCCTCCTGTATTTTAACATAGGGGTGTATACTTATGCCCCTGTATTTTAACATAGGGGGGTGTATACTTATGCCCCTGTATTTTAACATAGGGGGGGTGTATACTTATGCCCCTGTATTTTAACATAGGGGGTGTATACTTATGCCCCTGTATTTTAACATAGGGGGTGTATACTTATGCCCCCTGTATTTTAACATAGGGGGTGTATACTTATGCCCCCTGTATTTTAACATAGGGGGTGTATACTTATGCCCCCTGTATTTTAACATAGGGGTGTATACTTATGCCCCTGTATTTTAACATAGGGGTGTATACTTATGCCCCTGTATTTTAACATAGGGGGTGTATACTGTATTTTATGCCCCCTGTATTTTAACATAGGGGGGTGTATACTTATGCCCCCTGTATTTTAACATAGGGGAGTGTATACTTATGCCCCTGTATTTTAACATAGGGGTGTATACTTATGCCCCCTGTATTTTAACATAGGGGGTGTATACTTATGCCCCTGTATTTTAACATAGAGGGGTGTATACTTATGCCCCTGTATTTTAAAGAAGAACATGTATTTAATTACGATACATTATTCATTCATAAAGAAAATTGGTGTCCTTAACAGGCGTTTCCAGATTTTAAAAAGTATAATACAATACAGTAATATACAGTATATCGGCCGATATATCGGATTTATAAATAACCAAATATTCGTATCGGCCTTAAAAATCTTTTATCAGTCGGGCTCTAGTAAAAATGACTTTAACTGTTTTCCCAGTCAGATTAACTCTAATGAGTGCATATCGAAACATTACATTGTGGACCAGGATTCTTTTTCACCTTAAGCCCTAAACCCACAATAGTATGAAATATTCAAGAAAAAATAGAAATGGCATTCAGTTATTCAGCAATTTTTGATCTGAGCGAGGAATCAGCTACTAAAAGGGTTAGGATTGAATGTTTCTGTGCTTTCCCGTACTCGGCACCGCTGTTACAGTAAACTCTGCTCATTTGATTCATCAGCTGCTTCTGCTTGGAAGAATCATTTTGTATTGGTCACATTTCACTCTCAGGTGCAGGAATCAAACTACAGGCGGAGGAGCCAGGAGGCCTGTCTCACCGATTCTCCCTCTCTCTTTTTTTGTTGTTCTTTGACAGACTCGTATCTCGGCACGTTTGGGGGTTTGATCCCTTTTTTCCTTTTCTCGTTTTTTTTTTTGATGATCACAGGCGCATTCGCCTCCGTTGCTCAGCCTGAACGCCCCATGTAAGAGAACAGGAAATCCAAGGCTTTGCAGCAGGGGTGTGCAAAACAATCAATTCATAGAATTCCAAAAAATCAATTCATATTTCTGAATTTTTTTTCTTTTTTAAAGTATGTCTACTACAATCACATGATAGTGAGATATATATATATATATACAGTAGATAAATACTTTATTGATCCCCAAGGGGAAATTCAAGGTCCCAGTAGCTTACAGACATCACACACTACATACACATACCAGCATGTTAAAATAACAAATAACAAATCCACATAAATAATATAAATCAAATCAATCAAAATGTATTTATATAGCACTTTACAGTAACTAGCAGGTATCACAAACCAAGAATAAGAAACATATCACACAAAGATGAATGAAACATGGAAACCAGTAAAATCAGAAAAGCTTCCATAGAAACAGGAGAAGGAAATAGTCACACCACCACTACTGCGTATTAAAAGCCATTTTAAACCAAAGCCATCCGGATATCAGGGGGTAACTTGTTCCAGAGTCCCCCCCACCGTTTATACCTGGACCTTGGGACCTCTAAGACCAGGGGATTTGAAGACCGCATGCAGGCTTAAAATCTAGGACAACTACTCCATGTAAGGCCTTGACAATGCACCGGGAGCACATATCTATCTATCTATCTATCTATCTATCTATCTATCTATCTATCTATCTATCTCTCTCTCTCTCTCTCTCTCTATCTATCTATATCTCTATCTCTAACTCTCTCTCTCTCTCTCTACTGTATCTATCTCTCTCTCTCTCTCTCTCTCTCTCTCTCTCTCTACTGTATCTATCTCTCTCTCTAACTCTCTCTCTCTCTCTCTCTCTACTGTATCTATATCTCTCTCTCTCTCTCTCTACTGTATCTATCTACTGTATCTATCTACTGTATCTATCTCTCTCTCTCTCTCTCTCTCTACTATCTATCTACTGTATCTATGTCTGTATCTATCTCTCTTTCAGTCTCTCTCTCTCTACTGTATCTATCTACTGTATCTATCTCTCTCTTCTCTCTCTACTGTATCTATCTACTGTATCTATCCATTTTAAACCAAAGCCATCCTATCAGGGGTCTCTTCTTCAAAGTCTCCCTCTACTGTATCTATCTGTATCTATCTCTCAGGGGATCTCTCTCTCTCTCTCTCTCTGTATCTATCTACTGTATCTATCTACTGTATCTATCCTCTCTCTCTCTCTCTCTCTCTACTGTATCTATCTACTGTATCTATCTCTCTCTCTCTCTCTCTCTACTGTATCTATCTACTGTATCTATCTACTGTATCTATCTCTCTCTCTCTCTCTCTCTCTCTCTCTCTCTCTCTACTGTATCTATCTACTGTATATCTCGATCTCTCTCTCTCTCTACTGTATCTATCTACTGTATCTATCTCTCTCTCTCTCTCTCTCTACTGTATCTATCTACTGTTCTCTCTCTCTCTCTCTCTCTCTCTACTGTATCTATCTACTGTATCTCTCTCTCTCTCTCTCTCTCTACTGTATCTATCTACTGTATCTATCTCTCTCTCTCTCTACTGTATCTATCTACTGTATCTATCTCTCTCTCTCTCTCTCTCTCTCTCTACTGTATCTATCTACTGTATCTATCTACTGTATCTATCTACTGTATCTATCTACTGTATCTATCTACTGTATCTATCTACTGTATCTATCTACTGTATCTATCTCTCTCTCTCTCTCTCTCTCTCTCTCTCTCTATCTACTGTATCTATCTCTCTATCTCTCTATTTCTCTATCCATCTATCTATCTATCCATCTATCTATCTATCTATCTCAACATTTCTACTTTTCCATAGGTGCAGGTGTGCAGGTGCAGAACTGATTTCAGTAACTGCCGTCTGTGCCGGTGTCACTCGTGTCCGTTGTCTTTATTTGAAAGACGAGATAAGTAGCAGAGATATCCCCAGGGAAACCCCCCCAGGCTTCCACAGCACACACTTCAAAGCTGCTTCGTTATCGCGCTGACACCTCATCACCGTGATCTCATCACAGCCAGCGGACGACACTCTGTCAGATATGAGAGGAGGTGCCATCAACTCTCTGTGTGTGTGTGTGTGTGTGTGTGTGTGTGTGTGTGTGTGTGTGTGTGTGTGTGTGTGTGTGTGTGTGTGTGTGTGTGTGTGTGTGTGTGTGTGTGTGTGTGTGTGTGTGTGTGTGTGTGTGTGTGTGTGTGTGTGAGACATGGTGGGGTTTCAAAAGCATTCCTGGTTGGTCTCTGCAAATATATCAAACATAGCTTACAAAATGCTGGTCCCCATAACGTTAAAGGGCTGTTTGAGGTTTAAGACCTGGTTTTAGGATCAGGGTTAGAATTAGGTTAGGGTAAGGGTTAGGCATTTAGATTTGATGGTTAGGGTAAGGGGCTAGGGAATGCATTATGTCAATGACTTGTCCCCATAAAGATAGTGAGACAAGACTGTGTGTGTGTGTGAATGGTTCCTAAAAAAGCGCTTTGAGTAGTCGTTAAGACTAGAAGAGCTCTATATGAGAAAGGTCCATTCAGAGTGAGTGAGCGGTTTACACAAGGTCAGTTCCCTTTCACATGTTTCAACCTTTCAGGCCCAACACATACACATGTACCGGCACTCTTTAACATCTACATGCACTTTACAACACATGTTCTGACAGGTTCACTTCAAGACACACACACACACACACACAGACAACAGCAGCAGCTTTTTCTGTGAGGATTTGTGTTCAACCATGACTGCCTGCGTGTTGCCGTTGCCAACTGGGACCTTCGAGATGGATATGGAGTTGTCCAGACTATTGACTCCGTGCATGCGTGCAAAGACATCTCGGCGTGCACAACATGTTGTATCGAGGTGTACGTGTGTGTGTATATGGTGTGTGTGTGTGTGTGTGTGTGTGTGTGTGTGTGTGTGTGTGTGTGTTTGCCGAAAAGTGACACACACACACACACAGTGTGCATGTGTCCCAAATCCAGTCCAGTTCATCCTGATTGAGTCATATTTACACATCTTTGAGTTAGATAATCAAAAAGGGCAAAAAATACACAATGCAGTAAAAATGTAATACAGTTCAGTCAAACTGGATACAAATGATGAAAAAAAAACACAATAAAAAAACAGGATATATTAAAAGACAAAGTAAAATGAAAAAATTAATGAAACAGAAAACAATATTAGAAAACGATCTACAACGTCCCTGTTAGTGATGGCGTTGCAGTAGTCTGTCCACCAGAACGTCCCCTGTTAGTGTTGCGTAGTCTGTCCACCAGAGGACGCTCTACAACGTCCCTGTTAGTGATGGCGTTGCATAGTCTGTCCACCAGAGGACGCTCTACAACGTCCCTGTTAGTGATGGCGTTGCATAGTCTGTCCACCAGAGGACGCTCTACAACGTCCCTGTTAGTGATGGCGTTGCATGAGTCTGTCCACCAGAGGACGCTCTACAATTCACTGTTGGTGATGGCGTTGCATAGTCTGTCCACCAGAGGACGCTCTAAGAAACGTCCCTGTTAGTGATGGTGTTGCATAGTCTGTTTGGGACGCTCTACAACGTCCCTGTTAGTGGTGGCGTTGCATAGTCTGTCCACCAGAGGACGCTCTACAACGTCCCTGTTAGTGATGGCGTTGCGTAGTCTGTCCACCAGAGGACGCTCTGCAACGTCCTTGTTAGTGATGGCGTTGCATAGTCTGTCCACCAGAGGACGCTCTACAACGTCCCTGTTAGTGATGGCGTTGCATAGTCTGTCCACCAGAGGACGCTCTACAACGTCCCTGTTAGTGATGGCGTTGCGTAGTCTGTCCACCAGAGGACGCTCTACAACGTCACTGTTGGTGATGGCGTTGCATAGTCTGTCCACCAGAGGACGCTCTGCAACGTCCCTGTTAGTGATGGTGTTGCATAGTCTGTCCACCAGAGGACGCTCTACAACGTCCCTGTTAGTGGTGGCGTTGCATAGTCTGTCCACCAGAGGACGCTCTACAACGTCCCTGTTAGTGATGGCGTTGCGTAGTCTGTCCACCAGAGGACGCTCTGCAACGTCCCTGTTGGCAACAATGATTTTTTGTTGTTGTTGTGTTTTTGTTCAAAGGACGTTAAGTTTCATATCTTAAAACCGCCCAAGTTACTTGAGCTCTCGGAGGATTTATGAAGAGGAATCTTCGGCTAAATCCTCCCCGATACTAGATTGTGTCTCAGCGTACGATCGTGCCACCCCATGGACGCTCACCAGCTACACTTTTATGAGCCTCTAACCCACCCCCACCCCTGAGACGGAGGCTGGTTTGAGGAGCTTTAGCGCTTTGGTTTCCTGGGTTTCATGATCCTCTTGAAAGCGTCTCACTTGGGAATATCTAAGCGTCAATAAATAAGAAGGTATTTGTTTTTTATAGTTGTTGGACGACGACTCTGGGTTTGTTTAGGACATCAGAGTGATGATGGATGTCCTGGTGTCAGCCTCCTCAGAGATTAATCATCTGGAAAGGGGGAGGGTAGGATGGAGGCTGGACGGAGGAGGGACACCAGACATAATATTGGGCTCATTTCTCACCTTACAGCCCAACCAGCCTCTTCTCATTGTCTACTTCTTCCTCTCCATTAATCAATCCATCTGCTCCATCTTTTCTCACACCCTCTGGGTCTTTCTACTCTTGTCTTTCTCTCCTTTTATCTAGTGCCGTCTTATTTATTTTCCCTCTTGCTTTCTTCTTTCATTAATTTTACATTTCCTGCATCACTATCTTTTCCACCTCCCACACTTCATCTGTCCCGATCTACCCTCCCATCTCTCTATCCTTTCATCCCTCCCTCCTTCCCCGACTTCCAATGTTCTTCCTTTTAATTTCCATTCTCATCCCTCTTTCCTTGCATCCTTCATATATTGTTTTCTCTGCATCTCCATGCCTCCTATTCTCACTCCCTTTCTCCTTTCCTCCTGACTCTCTCTCTCTCTCTCTCTCTCTCTCCACCTCTCGTCTTCCTCCTTACCTACTGTGGTTGATTTCTCCCTGGCGGTGGCTGGGATATGCTCCGAGATGGATGAGCCGGCTCTGCAGTCCTCCTCCTCCTCCTCCTCCTCCTCCTCCTCCCCTCTGCTTTTGACGGATCTCCCGGCCCGTCCGTTGGACTCATTGTTTGGCGTGATCTTCCCCCTCGGTGGCCGACTGATGAAGCCGCCCGGGTGGAGACAGGGGAGCTTCTGTTTTAATGCGTTTCTAAAGGCCCAAATGTCAGACGCACTCTCAGGGTCCTCACTATAAGCCAGACCTCTTTGGTACCGAGTAGGACCCCCGTTAGCCTAAAGTGCTGAAAACCCCTTTAAATTCTGCTCCCTGCCGAGTCGTCATTTTGCAGTTCCTGTGGATTTTTCGGTGATGCACTGCTTGATCTGGAGGTCATGTTGGCCATTTAAGTAAATTGTGATGGTTTAGACACCATGTTGAGATGATTGATGTAATGGCCTTCATCCTGCTGCTAGCATCCATTTAAGAAAAATAGAGAAACGGGCGGGAGCTGGTTGGGGATTTTGCAGGACAAGAGATTAGATTAGAAAATACTTTGGGGAAGTTCCCTTGTTACAGCAGCATTTATCTACAGTAAAAAAAATAACACCAAACCAACAACAGGCACACAACAATGTGCAAAAAGTACTGAATGAATGTAAAGTGGCATTATATGAAAGATATTAAGTAAAGTTAGGTGGCCGTAGTACAACAAATCTTGCAATGTACAGAATAAGTGACGTGAAATTAAATAGAATAATATGTAATTAAATAATATAGCAAAAGTAAGTAACCACAGTATAGATGATATTGAGTCTAACCAGAGTATAAATAAATACAGATAATAAAAATATACTTAGAGCCATGGTGAGATGTCAATATGTCTGTTAAAGCTGAGCTAAATATATATATATATATATTTTTTCTAATGATGCCTAGGTTACATTTAAGAGTAGGGATGTAACGATGCATCGTGAATCCGTTAAAAACCCTGAGAACATCGTGTCTTAAACTTAAAATCGGAAATCGTTGGTAGATCCAAATATCACAATGAATCACGAAGGGAATTCAAGGCTTTCCAAAAAACCCTAAAAACCCACTGATGTCTGCAAAATCCCCCTAAAGGGCCAGTCAGGAATGTCTTTATTAATGTCCCACATTTGTGAATTTGAGTGCATATGATGAAAAAAGATAATCACATCTAAAACACAAGATTCTCTCTCTGGTTTCTGTGACACGGGAAATACTTTTAAATGACTCGTGTTTAAAAATACGTCGCTCGTAGGCCCAGCGAGGGGGAAAGTCACGCCACTAACCACCTGTGTGAAACAAATCTCTCCAACTCAGGTGGATTCTGATTGTAAACTAAGAAGGATTCTGATTGGCTGCCAGTGTCTCTCTCTGCGCTGTGTCATGTTGTAAACTAAGAAGGATTCTGATTGGCTGCCAGTGTCTCTCTGCGCTGTGTCATATTGTAAACTAAGAAGGATTCTGATTGGCTGCCAGTGTCTCTCTCTGCGCCGTGTCATATTGTAAACTAAGAAGGATTCTGATTGGCTGCCAGTGTCTCTCTCTGCGCTGTGTCATGTTGTAAACTAAGAAGGATTCTGATTGGCTGTCAGTGTCTCTCTCTGCGCTGTGTCATGTTGTAAACTAAGAAGGATTCTGATTGGCTGCCAGTGTCTCTCTCTGCGCTGTGTCATGTTGTAAACTAAGAAGGATTCTGATTGGCTGCCAGTGTCTCTCTGCGCCGTGTCATATTGTAAACTAAGAAGGATTCTGATTGGCTGCCAGTGTCTCTCTGTGCGCGTGTCATATTGTAAACTAAGAAGGATTCTGATTGGCTGCCATTCTGTCATGTTGTAAACTAAGAAGGATTCTGATTGGCTGCCAGTGTCTCTCTGCGCCGTGTCATGTTGTAAACTAAGAAGGATTCTGATTGGCTGCCAGTGTCTCTCTGCGCCGTGTCATATTGTAAACTAAGAAGGATTCTGATTGGCTGTCAGTGTCTCTCTGCTGTCAGTGTCTCTCTCTGTTATGCCGTGTCATGTTGTAAACTAAGAAGGATTCTGATTGGCTGCCAGTGTCTCTCTGCGCCGTGTCATATTGTAAACTAAGAAGGATTCTGATTGGCTGTCAGTGTCTCTCGTGTCATTTTGTAAACTAAGAAGGATTCTGATTGGCTGCCAGTGTCATGTTGTAAACTAAGAAGGATTCTGATTGGCTGTCAGTGTCTCTCTCTGCGCCGTGTCATGTTGTAAACTAAGAAGGATTCTGATTGGCTGCCAGTGTCTCTCTCTGCGCCATGTCATGTTGTAAACTAAGAAGGATTCTGATTGGCTGTCAGTGTCTCTCTGCGCCGTGTCATGTTGTAAACTAAGAAGGATTCTGATTGGCTGCCAGTGTCTCTCTGCGCCGTGTCATGTTGTAAACTAAGAAGGATTCTGATTGGCTGTCAGTGTCTCTCTGCGCCGTGTCATGTTGTAAACTAAGAAGGATTCTGATTGGCTGTCAGTGTCTCTCTGCGCCGTGTCATGTTGTAAACTAAGAAGGATTCTGATTGGCTGCCAGTGTCTCTCTGCGCCGTGTCATGTTGTAAACTAAGAAGGATTCTGATTGGCTGCCAGTGTCTCTCTGCGCCGTGTCATGTTGTAAACTAAGAAGGATTCTGATTGGCTGTCAGTGTCTCTCTCTGCGCCGTGTCATGTTGTAAACTAAGAAGGATTCTGATTGGCTGTCAGTGTCTCTCTCTCTCATGTTGTAAACTAAGAAGGATTCTGATTGGCTGTCAGTGTCTCTCTGCGCCGTGTCATGTTGTAAACTAAGAAGGATTCTGATTGGCTGCCAGTGTCTCTCTGCGCCGTGTCATGTTGTAAACTAAGAAGGATTCTGATTGGCTGTCAGTGTCTCTCTGCGCCGTGTTATTTGTAAACTAAGAAGGATTCTGATTGGCTGTCAGTGTCTCTCTGCGCCGTGTCATGTTGTAAACTAAGAAGGATTCTGATTGGCTGTCAGTGTCTCTCTGCGCCGTGTCATGTTGTAAACTAAGAAGGATTCTGATTGGCTGTCAGTGTCTCTCTCTGCGCTGTGTCATGTTGTAAACTAAGAAGGATTCTGATTGGCTGTCAGTGTCTCTCTCTGCGCTGTGTCATTTTGTAAACTAAGAAGGATTCTGATTGGCTGTCAGTGTCTCTCTGCGCTGTGTCATTTTGTAAACTAAGAAGGATTCTGATTGGCTGTCAGTGTCTCTCTCTGTGCTGTGTCATTTTGTAAACTAAGAAGGATTCTGATTGGCTGCCAGTGTTTCTATCGTTCATCAAATGGCTCTGAAAGTGATCCCATGGTCGTAGTCGTGGTGTGGACTCCACCATCCACTGACACAGAAAAGAGGTTTAAAACTCTGATTTATAGTTCTCGTTCTAGTTAGCGTTCTAGTTAGTGTTCTAGTTAGCGTTCTAGTTAGCGTTCTAGTTAGCGTTCTTGGTGTGATCGGTCCTTAGCTCCAGTATGTTTTGGTTGTGTTGGGGCCTTTGCCACACGATAACACACTTAAACAACCATGATAGTGAGATCATGCAAGTTTTATACAGTGTATACAGTAAATACTATATTATATACACTATATATATATATTTTACTGTATATTTTAAATCTAAATCTATGAACTTTTGTTCCTTTCCTTTTGAATTGTCAGGATTTGACATCATTTGTATGAGAGTATTTTGTTGCTAGTCTGTAGTGGACTTGAATGAAAAGGGTTGTTTGCTGTGCCGAGACTGTCGTACCTTCCTTTATTCCTGAGTGTTTCCAGTGAACTTGAGTTTCTTGTGACGCCCTCCAGCTCCTCGTCCTCCGCTTCCTCCGTCTCGGAAACATGAACCCTGGGATTTCATTTGACTCAGTTTCCATTTCCTCCCTTTTTGTCTGCCGTACATGAATATTTAAACGAGAAATACTGAGCTTTCATTGCTTCTGCAACAAATCCACTATCAACAGCTGGATCGTAATTCAATTTGAGCGTAACACATTTATTGCTAGGTACAGGGTGTTTTTCTAGTCACTGGTTGAATGTTTAGCAGTGCCGCAGGGATGGTGAATAAGCTCAAGACGATACTATTTGATATCTGATGCCCTCCAATCCATCTGAAATTGCTCTACTGTATGAATAATGGGAAAGGCCAATGAATTACCTCTGTCTGAGGCTCAAATACAGATGTTTTTCTCTCTCAGAATAAGAGACTCCACAGAATCTACAGTACTTTCACAATATGTTACACGGCACAAAACTCAACACGCAGTGCCTACATTGGTAAATGTGTTGAAATTGTGTCAAATAAAAGTTTTCATCCAATTATACTAAATAAACACATCAACCAAGATTTCTAAATTTAGAATTTAGAAACATGAACAACATCTTTAACACTTCAGAAGTTATATTAACTGTGTGGGTGTGTGTGTGGGTGTGTATATGAATGTATATAGAATTTGTTTTGAGGTATGCACATTTTTATGAGCGTATTTTTAAAGAGTGTAAAGGTGTTTTCGATGGTTTCATCTGCAACAGAATGGTGTCACAGTTGTGCACTGCACGCCACGTGACGTGATGACATCATCGCGAGACATACAACGCAATGACGCATGAGTTGGGAGTCTTAATTTTCTGCTGCAGAAGGAGTGAATGCTCTCGCTGTCATGGTTTTTGTTTGAGATCGATTTAAAGTGTATTATGTAAACAACTAGCCGCGGCCGCCGGTGGGAGGTACGTACTCCAGGAAAAGGTCTAGTTGTCTGTGAGGGAAGCATCAGATAGCACACTTCAGATTCAGATTTGATGTTGCATGTTCCCCAAAATTGGATATGGGTCTATAGACCAGTGCAATTCTGCACAATGTCATAAAGGCAGACACCAGCTGTGCAATAGGATCTGTGGGTGGATAAAGCAATTGCATAAAGCAAGATACGCTATAGCACATTTAATGTGATACAGAGGCAGTTTAACCTGCTTTATATGAACGATCATAAACCAGGATGAGTAGGAGGGGCAACACAACATGAAAATACAGGGTAGTAAGGATTTTAAAAAGGTATTAAGGTAGAGACAAATTCAATGTGGGTCTCAATGTAAATGGAAGCTGAATCATAAAGTTGATTTTAATATTTTTGAACGTGGGCGTGATGAGAGTCGGGACAACTCCTGGAAGTTTGTTTGAGACTCAAACTCCCACAGAACCACAGAGTATTTTAATATTCAGGCGATAAAACAGGTTGTTGTGAAAAAATGTAATCATTGTTTTGAAGACTAAGGAACTCTTTGTTTGACATAAACCCTTAGAAAGTCAGCAAAGTGCGACAAAAGGTGAAAAGAGCGACAAAAAAGCAACAGAACGATGCAAAGACCCATACTAAAAAAGTGATTAAAACATCTCAGAAAGCCCCAAAAAACGGAAAAAGCTACATAAATAGCCAAAAATGCAACATGCAGTAATACCGTCAAAGATATTTTACTTTTTACGATGTATGCATGTGAATTTAACTCCACATGTCTGGCCCTTTTCTAGTGTTGCCAATGAAAATGAGTTTGACACCCCTGGTTTAGGGCGGGTCCAAATCCACCTTTGGTAGTTTGACGGCAGAGAAAATTGTCCATGTGCCGGGTGCATGGTCCTAAAGGGTTGGACTTAGTGTCCTCATTAGTCACAGGTGTGTTCTGGCCGTAACATGCAATCAACCAATCAGAGGTCCTCTCCCATTCCCTTTAAAAGCCAGGCGCGGTTGGACCTTGGAGCATTGCTATTAAGATGGAGGATTTGCTAAGCAGGAAGGAGAGATTTTCAGGAGGAGAAAATTGTGTGTGAAGCGAAAGCGCACGAGCATATCATGTCATAATACTATTTCACATTTTAATATTTTTATTTTTAATCCTCTGCATATCACTTCCTGCAGCCTCAAGATAGCAATACGCCCAGAATGCACCTGAACACACCTCCCTGTAAGACCAGAATGCACCTGAACACACCTCCCTGTAAGACCAGAATGCACCTGAACACACCTCCCTGTAAGACCAGAATGCACCTGAACACACATCCCCTAAGACCCACACCCAGAATGCACCTGAACACACCTCCCTGTAAGCACGCCCAGAATGCACCTGAACACACCTCCCTGTAAGACCAGCACGCCCAGAATGCACCTGAACACACCTCCCTGTAAGACCAGCACGCCCAGAATGCACCTGAACACACCTCCCTGTAAGACCAGAATGCACCTGAACACACCTCCCCCAGAATGCACCTGAACACACCTCCCTGTAAGACCAGCACGCCCAGAATGCACCTGAACACACCTCCCTGTAAGACCAGCACGCCCATGGGCGCACAGATGTCTTAAACTAGGAAAGATGCCTGGTACAAGATAGGGCCCCAAAAGCAGAATTTTATGCGATTTGTGAGTTTTAAAACGTTTAAGCTCAGAGTGAAAAAGTAAGAATGAAGCTAAACAAAGTAATTTTGTACGATTACTTTCAGGTATTAAAAGTAATTTTAAGCACGCAATAGCAAGCAAGACTCATGATTAAATTGAATGAATGTGTTGATCAGAATCCATGAAAGAATGGAAAAAGCAAAGCTAAATAGGGTCTAGGTTGATGATGTGTTCAGTGTTACTGTAAGTCAACCTTTCCTTGATTCTTACAAGATATAAAAAGGTCCTTGAGTAGTTTTCCTCTCTTTTGCTTCCTTGCTGAGAAATCTGCAGTCAGATATTCCCGCTGACAGACTGCTGTACCCGGGCCAGAGCTGCAGGCTGCAGAGAGATGACCAAAAAAAAACAGATTTTTAAGCAGTATACATTTAGATATCCATCTGGCCGGTGCCGAAGCAGAGTGACAGGGAGGCTGTAAATTTATGGGTCATCATCTGTTTTTTTTGTGCATGTGCCCTTCAGGGTTCAAAAGCAGGACGTGGTCATGCAAGTCAATGAGCCAACCAGCTATTTAGAGCTATGGTTTTCAAAGCCAACACACTCTGTGTCCATTTGCAAATTGCATAAATAAGTTTTTTTTGTGTTTGTTTAAAATATATTCATGTATAAATGTTACAGACTCACAGCCACAGATCATTTTGTGTTTGTCAGTCAACCCTTTGATAGTGTTGAGGTTGAACTTTGTGTTCATGACTGGTCATGATTCTTCGTTTTTACTGCTCCTCGGGGTCTCTGACCTTTACAATGGCCGTTTTTGAGATAGATGTAGAAAGTGGGTCTTTTAGAGTTTGAGAACTTCAGTCTGGGTCACATGTATTTTAATAGACAGTCTCTTGTTTTGCTTCACAAATGGCACAGTATTCATGGACCGTGGTACTAAAACCAAGCCAGTATCGAGCTGAAATGATAATTAATCAAGTGACCGATTGACAGTAAAATAATGGCCAACTATTTTAATATTATGTCATTATTTGAAGCAAATCTGCTCAATTTGCCTTTGTTCTAGCTTCTTATTTGGGATAATTATCTGCTTTTTATATCATTGTAAACTGAATACCTTTGGGTTTTTGTTAAGTTAGTTGGACAAAACAAGACATTTGACAAAGTCGCCTCGGACTCTGGGTAACAGAGATTCTAATATGTAATACACCAAGAGGTTAACCACATAATTAGGGCTGCAACTAACGATTATTCTCCAGATTAACAGTTGTTTGGTCTATAAAATGTCAGAAAATTGTGAAAAATATGGAGTTTCCCAAAACCCCAGATGACGTCCTCAACTGTCTCTGGAGCACAGTGTCTGTGTGTTTCACTCTGGGTCCTGAATTATTTTCATAGATACAGTGCTGCTCATAAGTTTATGAACCAGGCTAAAGTTGACTAAAAAGAGGAACAATAGGTAAGAGACTTAGGTGTGTATACTTAGCAGGGCGGTTTAAGCCTCGTTACATTAGAAAATGTTACTTTTTTCGATAAAGAAAATACAATTCCTCATGCATTTTGTGTCCCTTTGTGGGTTTTTGATCATGTCTTTGTAGTCATGTTGTGGTCATTTTTTTGGGTCTCTATTGTCATTTTGTGTCCCTTTTGTAGTAGTTTTGCGTCTCTTTTTATAGTTTTGGACCGTTTTTATTACTAGCATATTTGTGTCCAAAATGTTGGAAAAGCTAGAGCAGATCATAAATATATAACACTCAAAAAGACAAAACTTGCTAAAGACTAGTACGACTGTACTTGCAGTCAACTACAGTCTTTAGATCTGAGACAAGTCTTTTAAGTGACATTCATTCGGCTTAAGGTGGTGTCCAAGAAGGCTCGGGTGCTGCACCTGGACCTTATAATGGGGGGGGGGACCCTCAACATAGGGAAATAAGGTCCAGGTGGAAAAGAAAGTTACAAAAAAGTTAAGCAGGTTCCTTTTTGTCTGTTCACATGATGATGGAAACCTGGTTTCTTGATTACATGGCATTGGAAGAGATCCAGTTACTGCAGAAGGCCGACAGTGACCCGGCCACTTGGATGCTCATTGTCCTTTTTGTCCCTTTTGAGACGTCTATCGGGATTATCAGTTGTGTGAAGTCACGGAAAAAACTCTCGAGTCTTTCCTGGTTCCAGTTTTGTCTTCCGTCTGTGTGCTGGATCACGTTTTCCTCTCTGAACACCGAGGCCGGTAACCCGAGCCGCTGCCGACAGGCCTCGCATTCGACCCGGCGGCTCCTCGTCTCCTCTGTCAGGACGAGGGGTGATCCCCAGCTGCTGACAGACACCCGGCTCACGCCGACGTCCCATTGGCCGAGCGTGGGGTTCATCAGAGAGATGATGTTTCCTGTGGCAGGACGAATGTGTAGAGAGCTGCAGTGTTGTTGGTGGTGGTGGTGGTGGTGGTGGTGGTGCGTCTATTGGTTGGTCTTACCTGGCGAGATGTATCGGGAACCTTTTTGATAAAATGACACCCTAACTCAAGGTGGATTTACTTTGTGGCGTTCTGAAGAGCCGGGCTTTTTGACTCCATGTCCGACCGCTAAAAATCCACCGTTTTGATCGCAGTTCCCTTTGAGTCATGCCGTCTTGTTGTGTCTCGCTGAGACGGGGGATCGTGCGGAGGTACAGGCAGGTGCCTCGCGCCGAGGCCGAGGGAGCCCTCACCTACAGCCGAGCCTCCGACAGGCGAGGCCTGCTCTGCTCCGGTAGGTCGGACGCCGCACCCCTCCATCATGTCCCCCTTCACAGCTTCATTTCAGCACTATTTTTATTTTATTAAGTATGCAGTTCAGTTTTGATTAATCAACATTTTTAATCACATGGTTGCCCGTAGTTCATAGGAATGGAACTGTAATGTAAAGACATGGTACGTTATTGGAAGATCTGAAAGGTTGTATACTGTATTTGCAAAGCTATTTGTTTTTATAATAATGTATTGTGAAGTAGGGTCTTTGGTATTCTGATTGTGTTTTAATTTGGTAGTTTAAATTACTTAAATTCAAATATATATATATATATATATATATTGCAACGTTGATTGTTTGAGATAAATAATGAAAATTAAAAAAATAGATAGATAGATAGATATAGATATATATCTATAGATATATAGTTAACTTGCAATAAACATTTTAAATCAATTTAAAGTAGGATACAGTAAAAAGAAAGTATCACTGTATTGTATTAAACGTTTTTTGAAATGTTATGTTTAAATATGCAAATGAGGTATCTCCCTATTAATTAAATAAATATGTGCTAATATGCAGATAATTACAGTACAGAAATGTGAATATATATTATTTACTTTATATATTTTTATATATGTATATTTATTTGTGTGTGTGTGTGTGTGTGTGTGTGTGTGTGTGTGCGCTCGCGCACACTTACGTATGTGTGTGCTCGTGTTTGGATGTGTGTGTACGTGTGTGTGTGCTCGTGCTTACGTGTGTGTGTGTGTGTGTGTGTGTGTGTGTGTGTGTGTGTGTGTGTGTGTATTAATATGCATCTTCACCTTTTCCAGTGTGAATGTCATAATAACCAGGACAGGCTGCCATAATGTAGCTTTAGTTGGGAAAAGGCGCTACAAGGGCCCTTGAATATGTGTATAAATATGCGTATAAATACTGTATGTGTATTATATTCACAGTTTAATATAATATGTAACATAAACAATCCAGGAAGTCCCCAAACTGTACATTTTCTAAACAGTTTTCAACATCCAACCTGAGCTGCTGCCTTCAGTTTCAGGGTGCATGTTTGTTTCTCAGTATTTTTCCACTCTGTCTATTCAGTTAGTGTGTGTGTGTGTGGGTGCATGTTTGTTTCTCAGTGTGTGTTTTTGTGTCTGTCTATTCAGTTGTGTGTGTGTGTGTGTGTGTGTGTGTGTGTGTGTGTGTGTGTGTGTGTGTGTGTGTGTGTGTGTGTGTGTGTGTGTGTGTGTGTGTTCATCCAGGTCTCCTCTGTGAGAATCAATGAAAAAAAAATCTAGATTATGTTAGTCCTCGGCTCAGCTGCTGCAGTCGGCTCTTTTATTGGCCTGACTTTTGCACATATATTGCATCATATTGACTGTCTACTGGATGCACAATTGCACATTTTCAACCCAATTTTGCTGCTCTTACTTTCTTCATTGTATGTGCCTTCTTATTTTTACTTTTTATATTGGACCTAATTGGTTAAATATGTCTTGTCTCCACCGTGGGACAGAGGGAAACGTAATTTCGATCTCTTTGTATGTCTTGACATGTGAAGAAATAGACAATAAAGCAGACTTTGACTTTGATGAAACATCGTGACCCAACTCTGATGAAAACACGCGATAACGAAGCATGTTTTGGATGGTTGGGACGGGCGGGCTGTCGTCGGGGGATCAGTGTGTACCTGAGAGACATTTTGGCACAGCGCCATATCATGTCAAGTCTGTTCATCTTCTGGGGTTGGAGGAAAAAAATCATTCTGCCCCTCCTTTTTTCAGAATGATAATTATAACTTTTATAACTTTTTTAACCTGGCAGTATAGTTTCAGTTTAGTTTTTCTCAGGTTTTAGTTTTAAGTTACTGTAATAACCCTGATATAGATTCAAACAGTCAAACTCGCTTTTAGTGTCTTAAATATCGGGGGGAAACTGTAGCTAAGTTTGTGTCAATCGAATTATCTGAAATTTGGTAAAAAAACCTCATGTGAATAAATCTGGTTTCCATCCAATGGCTTTAAAACCAATAATAACCCGTGGTGATGACGGCACACGCTGTTTTGAGATCAAATTGATATATAGAATTGATTTGAGACATTTTAAGGTGTTTCCATTCATTTTCGCACAACATTAAACAACAACAAAGTGTTTCTAGACAAAATGGATCCTGTCTGCAGGGCACAGCGTAGCAGGATGTAACAGGAACAGCAGGACGTGTGCAGACAGAGAGGAAATACTGGGCGGAAATTAACTACAACTTCTTCTTCTTCCTTGTTTCGTGGCGGGTTGCAACCATAAAATGACCTAAAACTTAATCACAATTCATTATTTATTCCGCAAGTAACGTTTCCATCAGCGTTTGTCACATAAGCCGTGTATTGATCAAGATAAAATCCGATGAGACCCAACGTATTTCCTTCGAGTCGATATTCAGGAATTTCCATCGTATTTTACTGTTTCCAGAAGGCATTTTTCATTCGATATCACACTCGGATAAAAACGTGTGGATGGAAACAGAGCTTGTGAGTCTCTTGCTGTGCTACGTTTTTGTAATGATATCTCTATACATGTGACAGCGGGCCATTGTTCTAGGTTCCTCCCCGTCTTTGTGTTTGCTCGCAGCAGGATGATGGATTTGATCCTCCTGTAATGGGCTCTTCTCAGCCAGCTCACACAGTCGTGTTGGGGTGTAATTTATCAGTCCGCGTGCCCACCACAGTCTCAGGATCTGAGAGGCCCCTCTGCGCTCTGATTATGCAGCCTTCTCTGCAGATCTATTGCTGGACGCTCACATTGATTCATGGCCTCTACTACAGTATTGAAGCTATGATGCTCTTAGCCAGAATGGGTTTTAATGGACTCCCGAGCCGCTGTCATTCATTCTCCGCCACTGGTGCCTCCGTTTACCAAGGCTGAATGCAGTCAGATGGTGGGTGCAGGAAATAGATTTCTTTTTTTTTTTTTTAATGCCGTAAAGCGTTATAAAAACCTCCAAGAATACTTTAAAAAGGAAGACTGGGGCAGCCACTGACAATCACTTTTTTCAGAGAAGTGTTTTTTCGTCTGTTAATCAACAATAAATCAAATATTTATAAGAAATGTTAGTTGCAGCCCTAATTTTTCTTTGCCGCATTTTAAGATTGCATGAGCTGTCTTCCTACCACCTTGCTGAAAAAAATGAACACTAAGTATTACACCGGGTATTCTGTCATTGTTGCTCTTACATTCCCTCAGTCAGACACTTAACCCAAGCAACTCTCAAACAGGCCGTTTAATTTTCACCCTGAATGGCTATAAAGGCGCGAATCAGAGGCTGAATAATGAGGATGGAAATAGAAAAGCTGTTATATCACCTCAGTCTCTGCAGCTATGTCCTCAAGGCCAATCCATCTGCTGTCCCTGAACGCTCGGCGCGGCCTCCCAGGCATTTTCACTTCATCTTCAACGTCTACATGCACACATGCTGTGACTCTGCAAGAGCCCACCATACGTGTGTGGGCTTACATGGGCGTGATCATATCTATCTATCTATCTATCTATCTCTTTGCCTTTTTTAGTGTGGAGGTCTTTAAAGATGCAAATAACCAGCACATGCTGCCATAACGTTGCTGTAGTGGAGAATATGTGCATATATTTAAGAGGCGTCATGTCTTGAGTTCATTATGCATCTGTGATGACCTAAAATCAGCCAATAACTGCTACTACTTATGTTCCCAAAGCATTTGTTAGCAGGTATATAACCCTCGTTAACTCACTTTTAAGCCTGATCGTATTGGTCTGGATGACCGGCGGCCTCAGAGTGTTTTTTCTCTTATCCCATAATGCATCAGTGGCGTAGCCAGACCTTACTCCACAAAGCTGTGGAGTAAGGTCTGGCAACGCGAGACTTTTTCAAACCCTGATGCTCGAGTAACAGCCCTAGCAGAAGGATAGTCTTTGAAAGGCATTGTTGAAGTTAACTACTATCATCGTCGTTTTGTGCTTCACCCCCCAGAAATAGGTCCGTTGACTTCTTCTTTCTTAGATCTTCACCCTCAGAGCTGAAATCCCCTGGTCACGTAATACTTCCACAGCAGCTCCCCCGCCGCTCTGCGTTCTAATGTGCTCTAAGGAATTATAATAAATGATTTAAAGCCCTAGTTCTGCAAAGGTTTCTTTAATGATGTTGAATATTCCCCAGACCCCCCGGAGGGGCTGCCATCCAACTCTAGAGTTGTTAAGGGGACCTAACATCGCCTGAGAGGTCTTCACTAAGCTCCCAGGGTACCATTATAATAAAGGGGCTTGGGAAAAACCCCCCCCCCCCTAGAGTTCTGCAAATGGATTTGTTTGGTTTAATGAAATGTTGAATAGTTTCCCCCCAGGTGATGTCCTCAAGTGTCTCGTTTTATCCCAACTCAAAGAGTATTGTTTAAGGGGAAACTAACATATTCACATTTAACATGCTGCATGAAGGTTTCTTCATTAATAGACTAAGCTCCCTGGTGGACAGACATCTACCACACTAAGACGTCTAGGGTCCTCATGCAACGCCATCACTAACCCCCCCCCTCCTCTGGTAGACAGACTTATTATTATTTATTATCTCGATGAATGGATCCGTTGTTTGGTCTCTAAAATGCCAGAAAAGGTGAATCAGAGTTTCCCAAAGCCCAAGGTGATGTCCTCAAGTGTCTCGTTTTATCCACAACTCAAAGGTATTCAGTTTACTGTCCCAGAGGAGAGAAGAAACTAGAACATATTCACATTTAACATGCTGACGTCCTCTGGTGGACAGACTATGCAACGCCATCACTAACACTGGTGGACAGACCAACGCCATCACTTTACGTCCTTGGTGGACAGACTATGCAACGCCATCACTAATAGTTGTTCCTCTGGTGGACAGACTATGCAACGCCATCACTGCCGTTGTAGAGCGTCCTCTGGTGGACAGACTATGCAACGCCTTCACTAACAGGGACGTTGTAGAGCGTCCTCTGGTGGACAGACCATGCAACGCCATACGTTGTAGAGCGTCCTCTGGTGGACAGACTATGCAACGCCATCACTAACAGGGACGTTGTAGAGCGTCCTCTGGTGGACAGACTATGCAACGCCATCACTAACAGGGACGTTGTAGAGCGTCCTCTGGTGGACAGACTATGCAACGCCATCACTAACAGGGACGTTGTAGAGCGTCCTCTGGTGGACAGACTATGCAACGCCATCACTAACAGGGACGTTGTAGAGCGCCCTCTGGTGGACAGACTATGCAAATCCAATGCTTATAACATGGTTGACCGTCCGTTTTTATTTTTTTTAATTATTCATTTATCATTTATTTTTATTTTTTTAGATACCAATATATCCGAAATGCCTAATATAATCGATAATATCGGCCGATGATATCAGCCCGCCAATATATCGGCCGGGCTCTGTAGAGTAGTGCTGTTTTCTAACGTAATATTTCCAACAGAGTGGCTGTAGTTCAGCATCTTTGTCTCTTTTGATGAGTGTGAACTGGATGAGATTGGTCACTGATGCTAAAAGGCTTTCCTCATTGATCGTCTGTCGGAGGAGCTGGATGCTGCTGTAACCTTTCACTTGTGCTCTGCTGCTCCTTCAGACACAAAAAGCACTGACATTTCATGTCATTTCTGACGGCCATGCTCATTGATCAGGAAGGAGCATTCACAAATTGTTTACTTGTTTCCTCTGGAGGAAACCTGTACTAGAACTGTTGGGTCCTTGTAAATTCTGGAGTATGGTCTAGACCTGCTCTATCTGTAAAGTGTCTTGAGATAACTCTGTAATTGATACTATAAATAAATTGAATTGATTGATTGCTACTCTTTTAGCACGACGACTCCAAGCGGTAGTAACATGTATAACCCCGGTTCTATGAATTCTTCCTCTGTCTGTGGTGCTCAGGAAGAATGTACAGTAACCGGCCGGCGACATAGCATGTAACGTCTGTGGCGTGAAAGAACACTACGCTCACTATAATCAGTAAAACTGGCAAAACCGGACATGAGAGCAGCGCGTAGTGGTGCGTAAGCTCCCGAGATCTGCTCTACAATCGTAAAAATATGACAGTCTAATATTTATATCTTTTACATAAGGTTGGTGCCGTCCTTTTATACAGAAACGGATCATAAAGTGTCATTATTTCTTTTAAATTAAAGTACCGATCTACAGGAAACAACGTAATGACTGCCAATGAGAGTTTCTGTTTTTATGACTGCGTCATCTATATCGCTCCACTAAAAGTTCTGTTTTTGCCACTGACCGGCTCAGGTTGTTAGTCTGACAACGTTATGGAAAAGAACCCTACGGAGAAAGACCTTTTTTCTTAAATAGTGAGATCCTTTTTGTTTAACCCAAAACCACTCCAATGTCACTAAACCCACCAGACTCCATTTAAAAAAAACAATACTTTTACCGTGTATAGAGCCAGCAGGGCTTGATAATAACTTTTTGAGGCACTTGTTCTTTACACAAGTAAATGTACGTGTCACAAGTCCATGCACAAAAGTGACTTGTCCGGGTAAAGATTTATAATTTTATAGTTTGTGTGTTTTGCTAATGCAGAATTCGAAGAAACCGTTGAAAGCATCCAACCACTGTCAACAGTTAAGGTTTTCACTGTCATGTTCCCAGAGCGGTCGGTGCTCTTCTATTTTCATCAAAATGTTCTCGTCTCTAGGCAAGGCAGCTTTATTTGTAGAGCACATTTGAGCAACAGGGCAACTCAAAGTGCTTTACATAAAATCAGTTAAACAGATAAAACACAAGAATAAACAGTTAAAAATAAAAACATTAAGACAGATAAAAACCTAACCCACTTGAGACTACCTTCACACTAATTCAGTGCTAGTGCTGCCTTTCGTGACCACCCTCAGTGTCTCTACCCTCCACGACTCTGTTTTTAGAGACGTTTCCTTTCGTCTCCTTGGACTCTTCTTCACACTAATTAAGCCAATCTAGTGCTGCCTTTCGTGTCTACTTAACGACACTACACATTCACACTTTTTTCTTTAAAGTGTTACCCTAAGTCTCTCTTTCACAACCTTCATACTTATTCCTTTTTCTCAACAAAATTCATCATAAGAAATTAAAGATTAAAGAAATGAACATCATCATTTAAGGAAAGGCAACATCAAAAAGAAAGGTCTTCAGCCTTGATTTAAAAGAACTGAGAGTAGCAGTTTCTGGGAGTCTGATTTATTTTATTTTATTTTCACAACAAAAACATTAAGACAGTATTATATGTTACACAGAAAAAATGTGATGGATGATTGCCGAAAAACCCTCCAAGGGGCTTACTAAGTGGCAATCTCCATAGAAACAATGACATTTAACAATTGGAATGGAAAATTCCGACAACTTAGGAGCAACAACTTGACTCTCAATTTAAACTGTTCTTTAGAAAGCTCAATGAGTGAAGTGGGGAGACTGTTCCATATCTTTGATCCTCTGTATAATAATATTATAATATGTATAACATAATAATAAATAATGTTGATCTATACAATACACTAAACTGTGTTTGAGTCGTACGAGAGTAGGGAGGCCTAATAAGACAACTTATTTATTCCAGATAGTCTCTAGGCTCCTGCAGCCTTTATCTGATGCCCATATCCTTTAGTCAAACATGATGGCAGCACTGTGTGAACATCTGGAGCTCAGTGTGCCCTTTGCTAACGGTCGCGTCTTTGTTGTTGTGTGTTGCAGGAGTGTGCGGCTGCTGCGGGCCGCTCAGGCCGAGGTACAAACGCCTGGTGGACAATATCTTCCCTGAGGACCCCAAAGTAAGTCACTGCAAGCCGTCATGCTATAACCAATCATTGTTTTGTCGGGAGTGGTCATTAGTTTATGTAAAGTTGTAGTAATTTTTTTTTTTTTTTTTTTTTTTGCTTTTTAGACCTTTTAAGTTTTGTGAAATTCTAGTTTCATGTTTTCTAACCATTTTGAGGCTACAGCTCTGTAAAATTTGTACAATGACATGTACAAGTTTGAAATTTATTTAATTTTAAAGCACATTAAAACCATACAGGGCTGCACCAAAGTTCTTCACAAAGACAAAAAAGCATATGTATACAAGCATAAAACACACATATGCATGTATACATATACTGTATGTATGAATGGGAAATATATCAATATAAATCGATAATGTGATATGAGACTAGATATTGTCTTATATATTTTGTATATCGTAATAATAAGACATAAGTGTTTTCTTATTTTATATATATATTTCTAATTTGTGTTATTTTGTGAAAAGCACCAATTGTCATGGAACAATTTGAAACACAAATAATTAAAACCCATGAAATACAGGTTAAAACAGGAAATACAATGGCGGGGAAAAACACCTAAAAGACAGGAAAAGAAAACTGTAGAAGAAAAAAAAAAAGTCTTGTAGATCATTAGACAGCATGCGGCGGTCCCAGTGTGGGCTGTTAGCAGCGTACTAACGCCGTGATTGGTGCCCAGTTGTTGCCCCAGAGATTGCCATGGAGACCCAGTGACACCTCCGCCACCGGAGAGCTTCCCAGCCACAACACAGACGTAATTAAAGGACCACGGAGCCGCGCGGAAGCTTCCAGACTTTGATCGATCTGGTTATTAAATGTGACACGGCTTTGATAACAGGACCATAGCGAGTTATTATCACCAGTTTGATTCCTCGACCCTTTGTCAATTAACACACTTAAGTGTTTGTGTTTTCCCTATACACAAGGGAGTTTGTCCCCACCCCGTATCTTCTCAAGGGCCTTTGGTGTAGGCAAGGAGTTGCAGTGGGAAATGGAAATGCTTCAACGGTCGAGCCCTGGTGAATTTAATTATGGCTTGCCAAGGGGCTGAAAACACTTAGGGGGGGCCTAGTTACGCTCCAATTAACTCCCTGCTCTCTATAAGCTGTCTGCTGCCATATACAGTACAATCTCGCATTGCCAGACCTGTCTCCCCAGCGCTGGGGACTAAGGTCTGGCTACACCATAGGTGCATTCTGGGATAGAAGGTTTCTTTGAACCAATCACAATCTCAATCTTCGGACCATTGGTCGATTTTAGACCCTTTTTTTAATTGTTGTGCTTCAAGTTAGAGTTTGCAGACTTGTCTGTTAGTGACAGAGGACAAACAATTACAGGTTCAAAGGGCTTGAAACAGGCCCTTTTGCCCCTGTAACCCCGCCAAGGACAGGGTTACACGGTATCTGTGTCACATTAGGGGCTGAGCCCTCCTAGAGGTCTGATTTACACTGGTGGAACATTTACACTCCGCAAAAGAAAAGGCCACATGCAACATATAAAGTGTTTTGGACATACAAGTTCTACAATTTTTTGTCATATTTGCACTCAAAATTACATACTGTACTAACAATGAATTGATTCAAAAATAGATCGACCATTAGTCGATCCTATCGACTAATGGATTAGTGGACTACTCATTGCAGTTCTTAAACCATGTGACTCTGGACCGCCTTGTGCTTATCTTCAGGATGGCCTCAGTAAATCAGACATGGAGAAGCTGACCTTCTACGCTGTGTCGGCTCCAGAGAAACTGGACAGGATCGGAGCTTATTTGGCCGAGAGGCTGAGCAGAGACGTGGTGCGACACCGCTACGGGTAAGTCGCTCATTTGATTTTGAGATTTCCTTTCGCCCAAGAACCTGCGTGCTTCTCCGAACTGGAGAACTGTAACCCACACGACCAAGGCATGGGCTGGGGACCGGTTTCAAGGTATTCAAGTCTTCCAAACGGCAAACATTTTCTAGAAAAAAAAGAATCGCCGGTGCAGCACGGATGTCTTCTTAATTATTTTTTTTTTTTTTTTTTTTGAAGGTGACTAATATTTCCATGTAGAGTTGCATTTGCATCAGAGGCAAAAACATTTCTGTCGTACCGTTCCTGCGGTATGAGTTGTTTTTAATGAGTTGTCAGGGATAGAAAAGTGTAGTTTAGAACCCCCCCTTGCTGCCAGTTTGGAAACAAAAATGTCCCCCATGTATTTTCTAAAAGAAGATTAACAGCCCCAAATCAATGCAGTGATTATAACGTCAGCAATGGTGGCTAATTGGCCGTGATTTTTATTCCCAGAAGCTAACACCCGGAGAACAAACGCGTCTCTCTCTCTCTCTCTCTCTCTGCTCATTATTCACCTTCTTCTAAAATATTAGAAAAACTTAAAGCTATAGCGCTTAGTTTCTGTCTCCCCCTATGAGTAATTCTAAGGAATCACAACAAAACTGTGGGCGCGTCCACGTGATACAAGCCTGCGTCCTACCTAGCGGATGTGCAGAGAACCAATCGCTGATCATGTGTAGGCGGCTGAAGAAACTAATGATGATTTACAGTCTGGATGGCCTGTGTGCAGGAATGTGGTGATAGCCATGGAGGCTCTGGACCAGCTGCTGATGGCCTGTCACTCCCAGAGCATCAAACCCTTCGTGGAGAGTTTCCTGCACATGGTGGCCAAGCTGCTGGAGTCCAGAGAGCCAGACCTGCAGGTCCTGGGGACCAACTCGGTAAGAGAAATAACCTTCAGTCTGGTTAGAACAGGAAATTACAGCAGAACATTACAATGGTGGTAGGCCTGTAACAATTATTGCATCATTTTCAACTTACAGTACTTTTTAAAGGTCCCTTGACATGAAATTGTCACTTTTGAGGATTTTAACATTAATATGCATCCCCCCCTGCCTGCCTATGGCCCCCCCAGTGGTTAGAAATGGTGATAGGTGTAAACCGAGTCCTGGAGATCCTGCTCTGCCTTTGAGAAAATAAAAGCTCAGATGGGTCTGGAGTCTTGCTCCTTATGAGGTCATAAGGTTACCTCCCCTTTCTCTGCGTTGCCCGCCCAGAGAATTTGGCCCCCATATGAGAGAGAGACATCATGGGTTTCAAACGAGCAAAGTGGCAGTTGGTTCACGAGGTGAAGCAGGCGTTAAAATAACAATAAAATGCTGTACTATTGACTTTAGGCCAGGTTTTTGTTGGTCAATGGCGTGATCACCATCCTCTGCTTTAAGGAATCAATACGCCAAGAATTCACCTGAACACACCTCCCTGTAAGACCAGCACGCCCAGAATGCACCTGAACACACCTCCCTGTAAGACCAGCACGCCCAGAATGCACCTGAACACACCTCCCTGTAAGACCAGCACCCCCAGAATGCACCTGAACACACCTCCCTGTAAGACCAGCACCCCCAGAATGCACCTGAACACACCTCCCTGTAAGACCAGCACGCCCACAATGCACCTGAACACACCTCCCTGTAAGACCAGCACGCCCACAATGCACCTGAACACACCTCCCTGTAAGACCAGCACGCCCAGAATGCACCTGAACACACCTCCCTGTAAGACCAGCACGCCCATGGGCGCACAGATGGGCGCAGGTGCATTTGATTTTTCAGCCACATGGACATTAGGCGGGGAATTGACAACTGCTTTGGTCTTAAACTAGGAAAGACACTATATACAAGATAAGGCCCCAAAAGCTAAGTGCTTACGAATGATAATTTCTTCCCTTAAAAATATTTTGCATGAAGTGAAACCCTGAAGTCTGCCCGGGTTTTCCATCATTCTGACATCAAGTGTTCAGACATAATTATACTCTTTGTTTTCTACTTTCTACTTATTATACTCTTTATCAAAACGTTATGTGCGGTGGACGGCCCTCCTCCAAGTTTGAGTAGGCGAGCTGCATAATAGCCTCCTTTCTAGTTATAATTTATTTGCTTATAATTCTCAAAGCGGTTTCCGTTAACATTCTGTTTGTGTGCAGGTTGTTAATTTAAAAATGTTGCCTTTAAAAAGAGAAAACCCCATTTGCTGTGAAGCCAAAGTAAAATGAACATGAAGCAACCAAACACACATGCAAGAAACGGAACATAAAACACATCCCTCAGCTGCAGCCCAGAGGTTGACGTCAGTGGTTAAATACCTAATTTAACTTGTACTCTGACAGTGGAAATGGCCCTTTACCATATCCTGTGAAAAACTCATTATTATTATTATTATTATTAGCCTCTATGAGCCGCCAGCAGAATGTCAGCCCCATTTCTCCTCCGCAGCCTTCTGAAGGTGAACCCAAAGTTTTGTTCCCGTCCCCCCCGTCCCCCTTCCGTCTTCACACGTCCTATTCTGAGCCTGTCGTCCTTGCCATTGTCGGCCGTTCATCTGAGCAGAAAACGGAGCCGTGGGTTCAGATGTGGAAGCCTTTGCATTATTTATGTGTGGTATTTAGAGTCTGACAGAGGAGGCGAGGGGATGCAGAGACAGGTAGGTGAGTTGGGAGGGTGGAGGAGGGGTGTGTGTGTGTGTGTGTGTGTGTGTGTGTGTGTGTGGTGGGGCGGTCGGTTGTCGACAGTGTTACAGGCCGCCTTTAGGTAAGAGTTGTGTTAATTAAATTTGCCGAGATGCTCTGTTTAATGACGGTTTTACATCTTCGGCGTGGCAAAAACGAATCGCTCGTGTTTGTTCTGTCGGGTAATTATCAGTTTAATGGATTTGTTTGCGATGTCTGCAGAACAACACGCTATTTCGTTTCAAAGCCGGTCTTGAAGCCGGTTTCCAAACCCGCCTGCCGCTTCCAGTGGAGCCTGAGCTGTGACTCATTAGTTCCAGACATTTGGGTTTTTGTGGAGACTCCCCTGCAGAGATGCTCACACATCAGCCTCATGTCCTCTATCACACAATGTCCGCTTGGAAAACCCTTACTCCAGATGATCCAAAACCAGTGGTTCCCAAATTCCTTTCAAGTCATGGACCCCTAAACTGACACCTTAGACCACCGCCCCCCATTTGATAAGATGATGTCCCAGGGTGCCTGCTCTCATAGTTTTGCTTTTTGATGTTTTGTGACAGAAAGAGCTTGAAACCTGTGAATATAATAGTTAAACATTGTCTCATTGAGTTATTTCTGGATTGAATTATAGTGTAAATAAATTATTCCCTTTTTTTTCTGGCTACCCTCTGGGGCGGGGTTCTGGCCGATGCCGATCTTTAGGAATCAGAATCAGTGATGGCCGATTTATTTTGGCTTGTTTTTAAACCTGTTGAACATTGAAAAAAGGTACAAAAACGTAAGAAAAAAAAAAAAATCTAACAAAACGCGTCAAAAGTGTTGATTTTCAATTTTGACGGGAAGACAACACGAGGGTTATAAAAGATAAACTAAAGGTAAAACTAAAGGTAAGAAGTTAGTGTTATGTAGTGTTGAACATTGAAAAAAGCATAAACAATGTTGAAAAAAGGGACAAAAAACATAAGAAAAAGTTAAAAAAAAAAAACTTTAATTTTCAATTTTGGGTTAACACAAGGGTTATAAAAGATAGCTTGGTTAATTAATTTCACTGCATCTGTCTGCCCATGTGTCTTCACTTGTCAGAGCCCATCAAAATATATATTTCAACACATTTGGTAAATAATATCAATCAATCAATCAATCAATCAATCAATCAATCAATCAACATGTATTTATATAGCACTTTACAGCAACCAACAGGTGTCCAAAGTGCTTTACATCAACCAAGAATGAACAAACACAACATTCAATTAAAGACAAGAGAAAAACACATGAAGCATAGACAACAGATAAAGTTGCTTAAAATCATCAGAAGAAGAACATCCAAAACTGGGAGAAATTGTCTTTGTGAAACATGTTTGGCTTGTTTTTTCTTCATCAAAGTGGAAGGAAGTGAAATGTTTGCAGTAACTTTTCTGCTGACTAAGAAACACCTCGGGGGGAGAAGGCGATAAATCATTTAGTAAATGTTATACAAAGGTTTTCTACTCAATTTAAGAATGGTATATTCATCAAAAACATGCACCATTTATCACCTTCAATGCAACTTTTTCCTCTCTCGTACACAAAAGACCAGTGTTTCTATTTTTCACCCTGCCCAGCATGAGTGGGTGTGTGTCTCCCGTCTGTGCCAGTTTACTTTATCACAAGAAATTGGCAGGCTGCGGCGGCTAGAAGTGTCTCTGCCTCCACTTTGTCTCAATAGAAGAGAAACCCTTCCGTCCACACTCAGACACACAAAGCCACTGAGTCAGACGCACAGGGGAGTCTATTTATAGCATTCAGACAGTCGTTTCCCCAGAAAGTCTGTCCGTTCAAGTTTCTTCACATTTCCTGTTTTTTTTTTTTTTTTTTTTTTATTTGTTCCCCGATCAGATTTAAAAGAACCAAAAGAAAAGGAGATTACCCAGATTTCTCCCAGCATGTGCCCAATTCATCCATAAACCAACTGAGTGCATATGACAGTGAGAGTGAGGGCTTCCCCGGAGTCCTTATGCTTTCTTGCCTCACAGATTTGGACTAGGGTGGCGTTATTAGACTCCATTAAATTATTAGACAAAAAAGATACAGATACACAGGACAGACACCAATTAAACAAGACCGCTATACCAGTAATCCCATAAGGGGGCCTTTTATCGCAAAGCACTGAACCTCGGGTCAATCACAAGAAGAATTCAGCCAACCATAGTCCTGTTATCCTTATTGTTACGGTTCATCATACTAACTGCTGTAATTATTATGAATCGTATTTCTCGTTATCTCCATCGGTGTCTCTGTGTCCCAGATGGCCGCCCACCAAGAGCCAGGGTTTGTCTGGGGTTTCTGCCTAAAAGGAAGTTTTTCTTCTCCACTTTTGCACAAAATGCTTGCTCTCGGAGGGAGTTGTTGGGTCTTTGTAAATTATAGAGTGTGGTATAGACCTACTGTATCTGTAAGGTGACCTGAGATAACTCTTGTTGGCAAAATGAAATTTAATTTGATTGAAATGTGCTTTACCAACAGCAAGTCGTCTCCGTTTTCTCATATGAACTCTGGATCATGCTCGATGAATCAGGTCCTGACATAGTCCGAAGTTGCACACAACAGGAGTTATCTCTTACATATGAAGCATATACATTAGACTTAGGAGATTTTAGATGATCGTTAAGCACAAATGAAAAAAAAGCACAGTCTAGAAGTCTGTCGGGAAGGTCTTCGTCATCATTATCTGAGTCAGGGACTCAGGGGCCAGCACAAGACATCAACACTGATAAACTGCAGATGCCAGGACACCTGATAGTTTCCTCCAAGCTGCTGTTAACCTCCTGTGTACTTTCTGTTGACAAAATGTCGCCTACTGACGAGACGGAGGTGCAGAAATGTCACCTGTGATGGGGATACAGGAAATTAACCCAACTAATGCCAAGGGAAAACTTAGCTTTAGGCTACAGTTTGCAACTTCTTGGCTTGAGTCACCAAACTGTCAAGCTGACACGCCAACAGGGTCAGCAGTAAAGCAGCAGCAGCCCAGGCCAGAAAGACACTTTTTAGTTATTAAAATGCCAGTGAACTTCTCTAAGGCTGGGTTAAAATAACCAGTTGTTCAATGAAATTGATGTGTGTTTAATTGATCTGATATCGGTTGCTAAAATTCCAAAATCAATCTTTTAAAATATGCCTTTTCACCATGGATGTACAGTGTAGGGGCATAGCGTGACGGGCGATGCAATTCCACTGTTAGGCCACTATGTTCAATTCCACTGTTAGACCACTATGTTCAATTCCACTGTTAGGCCACTATGTTCAATTCCACTCTTAGACCACTATGTTCAATTCCACTCTTAGACCACTATGTTCAATTCCACTCTTAGACCACTATGTTCAATTCCACTCTTAGACCACTATGTTCAATTCCACTGTTAGACCACTATGTTCAATTCCACTGTTAGACCACTATGTTCAATTCCACTGTTAGACCACTATGTTCAATTCCACTCTTAGACCACTATGTTCAATTCCACTGTTAGACCACTATGTTCAATTCCACTGTTAGACCACTATGTTCAATTCCACTCTTAGACCACTATGTTCAATTCCACTGTTAGACCACTATGTTCAATTCCACTGTTAGGCCACTATGTTCAATTCCACTGTTAGGCCACTATGTTCAATTTGCTTCAAAGCCCGGTACACTTCCTAAGGAGCCAGCTTTTTTTGTGCAAAATTGATCTTCTAACCCCCCCCAACCTGTTGATATGGAATCGAATCGGGACCTTGTCAATCAAAATTTAATGAATTCTGGAAATCACTGGCGATACCCACTGCCCTAAACGTCTCTGATAATTAGATACTCAATTTCCACATTTCTTTCAGTTTCTTGTGGACATGTATGGCAATAGACCAGCTTGTAAATGTGAGACTGCTAAAAGGTCTACTTCCTAATTGACTTCGATGTTTCCAAATGCTCACTGTGCAAAGATTTAATGATCAACTTGAAGTGGCGATGGATGGAGTTAATGGCTTTTACTCTTCACCACTTGTTATGTCATTAGTATGCATAGATAAGTTAAACCCTTCCTTCTCACAAGACGTTTTCAGTGCCTCCTTTTTAAATTGAGCTCTTTAAAATGGCCTGAGGGAGGTAAAACAAATTGCACCGGTGTTTGTATCACCCTCTAATTTTCTCATTATATAAAAATCCCGACTGCTTTGCCGCGAGGCATCTGTGAGGCAGGAAGCCTCGTATTTACATGATGAAACCTCCGCTCCAACCAGAATGATCTCCTCTTTACTCGAAGCACTTCCACTCTCCCGTGTGGAAGGCTTCAGTCTTCTTGTTCAACGGAAATGGAAATTCCAGATTTGTTTGATTTGTTTAAATTGCCTCAAGTGTTTTTTTTGTGTTTTACAATTCAAAAGCAGAACATTACCCAGATACACAAAGCTAATACCATTACACTTATGTCCTTTGCAAAGAGAAACCAGACTTATGTAATTCAACATTGCATTATATTCATTAGGCACATACTTTTCTCCAAGGTGGCGTTGTTTTTTATACGACAAGGTTGGGTGGTCTTCGCTCCAAAATACTTACAGGTATACTTTTATCTATAAGGCCTTTTCTGGAAAATAAACTAGAATAGAATACACTTTATTGTCCCCGTGCAGAAATGTGTCTTAGTACTAAGTGGACATAGTGCTACAACCTGCTTCTATTGTCAGTTAAATGCACTATTAACGTTGTAAATGTTACATGGACGAGACCAAATTGATCTGTGGGTTTAGTTGTTAAAGATCATCGCAGCATGTCCAGTCTGACGTACCACCTGATGGCCAAGCACACAGCTTATATATATATATATATATATATATATATATATATATATATATATATATATATATATATATAATACACATATATATATATATATATATATAAAATCGAACAAAATCAGTTCAGGGCCCGCTTCGCCACATGGCGCCGACACTCAAGTCCTGATCACAGTTCCCATTAGCACCTCATAAACACAACCCAGTAATTATTCCTCGCTGTCTACGTGTGTCTGGCGCCTGGATTCCCTCCTCTGCTGCAGTAACACGTTAGTGAAGCCACTCTCCTGTGTGCTAGCTGCAGGCGTACCTCCTTCCATCTGAGCCATTACCCCCAGGAAAGGCATTACCAGGTAGAACGGCAGGGCTTTGGTCACCAATGCCGAACTGTATAGAGGCAATTTGTTGCATGGAGCCCCAGTCCGAGGGAGATGGACAGTCATGTTTAGCTTCTTCCATTTTCTAATGATTGCTCCAACAGTGGACCTTTTTTCACCAAGCTGCTTGGACATGTCCCCGTAGCCCTTTCCAGCCTTGTGGAGGTGGACAATTTAGTCTCTAGTGTCTTTGGACAGCTCTTTGGTCTTGGCCATGTTAGTAGTTGGATTCTTACTGATTGTATGGGGTGGACAGGTGTCTTTATGCAGCTAACGACCTCAAACAGGTGCATCTAATTTAGGATAATAAATGGAGTGGAGGTGGACATTTTGAAGGCAGACTAACAGGTCTTTGAGGGTCAGAATTCTAACTGATAGACAGGTGTTCAAATACTTATTTGCAGCTGTATCATACAAATAAATAGTTAAAAAATCATACATTGTGATTTCTGGATTTTCTTTTGTAGATTATGTCTCTCACAGTGGACATGCACCTACGAGGACAATTTCAGACCCCTCCATGATTTCTAAGTGGGACAACTTGCAAAATAGCAGGGTGTTCAAATACTTATTTTCCTCTGTTTTCTCGCTGTCTAAGTGTGTCTGACGCCTGGATTCCCTCCTCTGCTGCAGTAACACGTTAGTGAAGCCACTTTCCTGTGTGCTAGCTGCAGGCGTACCTCCTTCCATCTGAGCCATTACCCCTAGGAAAGGCACAAAATGGGAGGAAATTACCAGGTAGAACGGCAGGGCTTTGGTCACCAATGCCAAACTGTATAGAGGCAATTTGTTGCAGTGGACGATGATAGGGTAGCGAGGAGCGCCACTCGAGCATGGCTGAGTGTGAGGGGAGAGAGGAGGCCTCTCCAGAGGACACTCTGCGCTTGTTTAGAGGGAGGAAATTACAGCCCCGACGATCGGAGCGTGGCTCTCTAATGCTTATTATCATTTGTATCGTATTAGAACGTTGATCCCCATGCAAGAATGTGACGGGATTTTTTACTCTGAGTCACTGGAAACATTGTGCATATCATTATGTTTCCGGTGTCTCTGTTTTCTCTCTCCATTGTTAAAGGGGTGAAAAGTCAATAAGCAGCTGTACTGCCTCTCTCACTTCTGATTCAGGCAGTCAGAGGCTGATTGAGGACAGGTTTTATGTAGTTTTAAACCCTGGAGCACTGAATATATGCCCCATGTGACGCCCATATTTATTTGTCAAGCCGAGACATTTGTCCTTTACTTAAATACCATAAGGAGGTAAAAAGTATTTTAAATTTAAAATAAAAAAAAATCTTTGTTTAAATTAATACAGCTCAGTATCAAGATATTTTTTGGTAGAGATGCACCAAAGCCAGACTTTTGGGCTTCGGCCGAAAAACAAATTCACTGGTTAAGTTTTTGCCGAAACCTAATCCTCCTCCCATCCGCTGTCCGTTACCACAGTAACCGGGGGGAGGGGGGGGCTCTCCTCCCACTATAGGGAGACTCACTTACCGAGAGAACAGCTGGCGGCCCGGGAGAGGACCGTCTGGTTAACCCTCCTGTTGTCCTCCGGTCAAATTTGACCCCCTTTTATCATAAATTTGGCATTCTTTTAACCAAATTACCACAAAAATGGATGGATTCCATGCAACGCTCTTTGCAAATACAATTAATTGCTTTCATTGAATGTCGGGTGTAAATTAAAATGGTTTCAAATCAGCATCATGACAAACTAATCCACTCAACATACGCTCCTCTGATCTTAACTATTAGGCAAAAATAATTCATAATTTCTGCTTTATTAACTCAAATGTTTGGTATAAGTCCATAAATATGAGGGTTATTGACCATGGATTCCATAAAGTAGTGTAAAGCTAGTGGTAGTAAGGTGGTGTTAGTGAAATAAATAAAAAAATGCGTTGAAAATGTCAAAAATTTTTGAAAAAAGGGTAAAAAAAAAAAAACGTGTTAATCTATTTGACCCGGGAGGACAACACTGGGTTAACACCAGCTAGTAGCAAGCTAACTTTAGCTAGCGAGCAGCAGTCGGTCGGCTGCGGTCTGTAGATTCCTTCATGCAACTTGTATTTGTACTTGTATGCAACATGTATTCTTTCAGATGTTTTCATACGCGTAACCCGTTATCAGCGGCGCCGTCATCACGTCGACCAGCGCGCCTAGTGCTAGCGTAGGGTTCGGTGGAAAAGAATTGATTTTTGATTTGATTTATTTTATTTTCACAACAAAAACATTAAGACAGTATTATATGTTACACAGAAAAGATGTGATGGATGATTGCCGAAAAACCCTCCAAGGGGCTTAATAAGTGGCAATCTCCATAGAAACAATTACATTTAACAATTTAAAAACAATTTATATGTTATTATGTAAAAAAACAAAAACACATTTCTTTGTAAAAAACGACTTAAAATTACATTTAGAGCACAAACCCAAATGGAAAATTCCGACAACTTAGGAGCAACAACTTGACTCTCAGTTTAAACTGTTCTTTAGAAAGCTCAATGAGTGAAGTGGGGAGACTGTTCCATATCTTTGATCCTCTGTATAATAATATTATAATATGTATAACATAATAATAATATAATGTTGATCTATACAATACACTAAACTGTGTTTGAGTCATACGAGAGTAGGGAGGCCTAATAAGACCACTACTACGAGTCGGATACTGATGAAATTCATTATTAAAAGTAAAAATATTTCAAAGGTGCAGGGGAAATAACTTTTTTTATAGAGCTATAAACATATAAAGCAATTTGAAGTGAATTCTAAGGTTTGGCAGAAACTGAACTCCGTCAAAAAGCCCAAATATTTGGCCGAATCTGAACCTGAATCCTGGATTCGGTGCATCCCTAATTTTTGGTGGCAATACTCTATCGTTACACAGTCACCAAAAATCAATATCTTTTATTATATAAATTCCACATTTGACCTTTTGGTACAGCCTAATGTAATCAGGTCCCTTTTTAGTCCACTAGACTTGACTTGTCCACTATGCACTTGAGTTTTTGTAAAGGCCCTAACGAATGTTTCCCTCGTCTCCCTGTCAACTCTCCAGTTTGTGAAGTTTGCCAACATTGAGGAGGACACGCCGTCTTACCACCGCCGCTACGACTTCTTCGTGTCCCAGTTCAGCGCCATGTGCCACTCTACTCATGAAGATGCTGAAACCAGGACCAGGTAAGAACACAGAGACACCAAGGGCCCTATTTTAACCATCTAAGCGCCTGGCACAGGTGCGTTTTGGGTGTGTACAAATCCACTTTTGGTAGTTTAACGGCGGAAAAAGGGTCCGTGCACCGGGCGCATGGTTCAAAAGGGTTGTACTTAGTGTCTTCATTAATCAGAGGTGTGTTATGGGCATAAAATGCAATAAACCAATCAGTGTCCTTTCTCATTCCCTTTAAAAAAGCCAGACGCGTTGGAACCTTGGCACATTGCTATTATCACAGAGGGCTTGCACCGCAATATTATTCTTTTTTTTTTTCTTCTGCATGTGTGTGTTGCTGTGCGTCCCTATATGTGTGTGTGTGTAACAGGCATAGTGTGCGGGCGCATTTTACTAATGCACTGTTAGAACAACAGTAATATGTAAAAAATAATATGAAATGCTGCGTTCCTGGTCAATGGCGAGATCACTTTGTTGAACCACAGTACAATCTCACCACTGCGTTCCAGTATTTACAAAAAAATCCCCAAAGTTGAAAACAAGAGGACATATTGATTACACATTAATGTTTCCTCTCTCTTCAGATTCTTTCATTATCTTCATTTTCATAGTAAAATTAATCTGTAAATTTCTCCAGAAGGTACGTGGTCCACGACCAACTGATGAATTGTTTAATTTGACTCTTTAGATCCCTGGAGCCGTTCACATTCATGCAAAAACAGCTGATTAATCATTCATACTGCAAATATTTTCTCTGATTTGTTCTCTTTGTGGTGGAATTGAGCTAAAGTTGGATAAATCGGCTGCTTTAGTTAAAGCTGTATCTTTAGATGATATGCATTGACATTAAATTGATTTTCACTTGAAAAAATGATAATGTAGCTGCCCACTGTTGCATATTTTTTCATTATAACAAAGACATTTTTCCATCTGCACCTACTATACCACCTTTCATAAACAACCCCCGCTTTTAATGCAGTGATGGATCCTACCAAGGGCACATCCAAGCGGGGGAGGGGCTGTAACACAATCCCCACCAGCACAGATCTCATCCTACTTGAATCCTGTGAATACAAAATTAAATATATCTCCTCCCGATTTTCATATTTATGGATCTTCCCCCTCCCACTGAGACCACACCACCACTTCAGGAGAGACTTGCTGCACTCAGATTGAAATAAGAGCGTTTGAAAGACACATTGCTGATGTATTTGTATGTATAAAAAGGTTTAAGAGTCAGACTCACTGTACTATTAATAGCACGCGATCAGGAAATGCAGCTACATCCAACAGCAAGAAGCTAGCAGTCGGACGATCAGACACAATGCAAAGTTATTCTGATATCAAAACACCTGGTACATTTTAATCTGTTAGCCGGGGAGGTTGTAAGAAAAAGTGTGTAGTTTTTTGTAGATTTTGCAATCAATGAAAGCAGAAAGAGCAAGCACTTATCTGAGGATCATTTGAGGGTGATGGGTAGTGCACCGGTATCGTTAGAGTCAAGTGCAGAATACATACAAAAGCTAATTCATAAGATTAGAATGTAACAAGGATGTTGGTATTTGGAAAACCCTTATTGTATATCTTGAGAGAATCACAAAGTCTTTAATGAGAAGATCCAAGTCGAGCCTGAGAGCATAGGGACTATTTGACTATTTGAATAGGGATTATTTGCCCTAAACGCCAGAGTATACCTTCTCAGTTAGAACTCAGTCCAATCGAAACACACTATACATACACGCTGTGATGATAAATTGTTATACTGAGTTGTGTCCACCCCAATTATGCACGAGTGTAGACAAATATTAAAAACGTCTATCAGTAAAATACAGTACATACTAAAACATTTTCAACAAAAAACGGAACAATCAACCAGTTTCAACGTTTCTTTAGGAAATGTATTATCTGTTACAGCTAGCAATCCCGTGTGGCATCCCCCAGGGTTCAATATTGGGCCCCTAATTGTTTTCATGCTTTTTTACGGCCTCATTGCCTTATGTTTCTTTTTAGATTCTGCATCCTTTTGATAGCGGTTTACATATTTATATTAATTTATTAATGTATTACCAAGTCCACATACATAGTGTTTGAGCATACACCGATTTGAATGTTTTTGTTATTAACTGTATTTTTTTAGTTTGGTTCTGTTGATTTGGTTGGCAGCTGCTGCATACAGGTGCCCTCACAGGAATAGATAAAGTTGTATTTAATTTAATTAAATTAAAATTAATGCTACCAAGTGTATTCTTTGGCAGAAATGCAATAATATATTTCAATTGTTGCACAATGTGAGCTCTCTAGAATCTAGCTGTCTATAGCCGGGAACTGAATAAACAGCCAATTAAAAATGGTAAAAGAGGTATTTCAGCAGAATAAATTGGAATGTGCCACCCCTAATTTCTACGAAATACCACTTTCCTCCACATGCTTTATAATTCACCTTGAATGTGTGTGTTTTTAATAAGAGAAATAATGAGCATGTTTTAGGATTCCAGACGTCAGGAAAGACAAAGACTCTGCCTGTCAGCCGCATTGTTAGGTTGGTAAAAATAGCTTGGTGGTGGCGGTGAGGCTCAGGAGAGGCTGTGACACCGAAGAGCACTTTAAAGGACGCCTTCCCCCACTGAGATGCCACCCCCCTGACTCTAATACAGATGAGCAGTGTTTTAAAACAATACCTGAAGAGTTCTCTTTTTCATTTATTGTGAAAATAACTTCTCTTCTCGAGTATTGCTGCAGTTATTTGCAAAAATGTGGCTGTAGCAGCTGTGTCTTTGCAGAGGCGAGTGAGCATATTTGTGCATAGAAATGGACTTTTATCTCGTCTCCTGTCATTTGTATGTATGAGAACATGTGCATGCTGGTGGTTGGAGGTGAGAGCTAGGGGATGCTGGGATTATTTTTGAGTTTGCTGATGCCGCGCTGTTAACACACACACACACACACACACACACACCTTATTTTATTATTTCATTTGGCGGCGTCTTGCAGCATGTTGGAAGGAAATCCCAAATAGAATTTCCCTGGCGGTTATTGGATAAGGCCGAAGGTTTCTCATATTGTTGCTCGTACAGTTATTTGTGTTGGAAACGCAGGAGAGCAGGGACAGAAATAGTAAACGGTGAAGTCAGACTATCTGGGCTCTGATCGGTCCTGTTTCTGGCAGATTGAAGATGAAACTGTAGAGTGTGTGTGTGTGTGTGTAGGGGGGGGGAGGTTGGTGCTGAAAATTATATTGAAAAGTTGTTAAGGTAAGTTGGAAGTTGCAAGACAAAGTGAGTCAACCATGCAGCTTCAGTTAGATATTCTAATAAAGTCTAATGCCAATAACACAACCAAAGCTGCTTCTTTTCCAATTAGAGCAGGATTTAAAAATGGATATTCCGATTTTAAAATTGATGAATCCTAAGATCGAGGCTCTGTTTTTAAGCTAGAGTGAAGATATTGGTATCATATAAAACCAGACGATCTAAGGAATCCATGTCATGCAAAGTAACGCTCAAAAGTTGGGAAGGAAAAAAAAACTTTTCATTTTCACATATGGCTTTAGCTCAATGTCAATTCCCCCTCTCATTCCCCCTGCTCTGGTGGTTTCCCCCTCTCATTCCCCCTGCTCTGGTGGTTCCCCCTCTCATTCCCCCTGCTCTGGCGGTTCCCCCTCTCATTCCCCCTGCTCTGGTGGTTCCCCCTCTCATTCCCCCTGCTCTGGTGGTTCCCCTCTCATTCCCCCTGCTCTGGCGGTTCCCCTCTCATTCCCCCTGATCTGGTGGTTTCCCCCCTCTCATTCCCCCTGCTCTGGCGGTTCCCCCTCTCATTCCCCCTGCTCTGGTGGTTTCCCCTCTCATTCCCCCTGCTCTGGCGGTTCCCCTCTCATTCCCCCTGCCTGGTGGTTCCCCCTCTCATTCCCCCTGCTCTGGTGTTTCCCCTCTCATTCCCCCTGCTCTGGCGGTTCCCCCTCTCATTCCCCCTGCTTTGGCGTCTGTAGCTCACGTAACACTTACAAGGAATTTGCCTTGGTGGTGGATGGTGGTTTACAGCATTAGTTCTCTGAAAATCTCTTTCATATCAAGCAAAATTAGTATTGTATCTGAAATATCCCTAAATGATGTTGTCATAGATATCTAACGGGACTGTGTTTCTGTGTCAGGATCCGTGTGGCCGGCATCAAAGGGCTGCAGGGCGTGGTGAGGAAGACGGTGAATGATGAGCTGCAGGCCATCATCTGGGAGCCTCAGCACATGGACAAACTGATCCCCTCCATGCTGTTCAACATGCAGGACAGCGAAGACCTGGACAGGTACTGCACACTGGAGCTGCACACACTTAGTCGATTAGTCGACTAATCACTCGTTTTTGTTTTAGTCGGCTACGATTTAACTGTTGGATATGTTCATGTTTTTTCATGCAGAATGATTCATTTCCAAGAAACATATGAGCACATGTGTGGTAAAAGCAATATTTAAAGTGGTGCTTTTTCAGCAGGTAAAGCATCGAATTCTATACGTTTTTGGCTCCGACTGAATGGCCCATAAAGTAGCAAGTATCAAAAAATGCCTCGTCATTCAGTACCCACTTTCAAAACCTAAGGAGTAAATGAAGCAGCCTTGCCTCTATAATGTTTATTAAATAGTGAACTATATACAGAACGACCAACACCCCCCCCCTTGCAGTCTGCAGGTTTTCACGTCACCTTTTGGTATCACCTCAGCTCGCTTGAGGTAGTACTGCAAAAAGTACCTGTTAGAAAGTACCAGGGATTTTTTTTTTTTTTTGTAATGGAAAACCAAAAAAAGGAGAGTCGAGTAGATACCATGCAGTGGAAAAACACCATAAAGTACTTCCAAGATGTCCCTGAAACAAACCGAGTCCTCAGGAGGAGAGTTAAAGCTTGCATATGATATATGTTACATGTTGTATTTCCATAACCTGACAAGCCAGACCCACATCCAGATTTTGGGTCTGGGAGCTCCCCATTGGCGTGACTCAATCCGAGGGGGCGGGATAGACGTTTGTCTTTCAAATTCCCTCTGCACGCAATAGGACAACAGATTCAACAAATCTCACATCTTTAAGAATGACTTCAGAGCTTAACTCCAAGTCTCCCAGAGTGGCGGCCAAAGCCGATTGGACGGACCGCTGTTCTCCAGCAGCGGCAGCCATCTTCTTTGTTCTCAAGTAGCAGGGAATTCACGCAGAGCCGTCGCAACTCTGCCGTCCTTATGTTAAGCCCCGCCCACCGACTCTATACACAATGGGATTGGCCTGACCAGAATTTGGTTTTTCCAGCTCGCAAGCCAACATGGAGTTCCTAGACTGACCCTGGTTGCTAGGGTGCGTCTAGATTTCTAGGCTTCAATTTCCACTGTTCAGAAAAAGAAAGCCTGCTCTGTTTTTCCTTTTCAGTTTCCGCGGTTCCTTCTGCTTCTTCTTCTCTCCTGGGAAAACACAACTGTGTTGTATTGTGGGCTATATAGTGAATAAAATGAACTGCGGAGAATTTGAACACCACTACAGAATGGATTATTATATAATAATAATTATAATAATAATAATAATAATAATAATAATAATAATACTATTATAGGGAACGGAGACCGATATTACCTGGGCGGCTCCCAATGCTTCTCAGCATTCCCAAAATGATTTCAGGTTACAGTAACTTCTTCTTTTACTGTCTGAATGTTGGAATAAGTGACAAAAACGTTGGGAAAAAGTGGGGAAACCGTTGCTATGTGGGCCGGGTTAAAATCTGCGAGGGACCCTGTCACTCTTCACCTGTTCTTTCTTTCTTTTCCAGTTGACACCTCTCCTTTACTTCTGCTCGTCTCCCATATTTCTCTCTTCTCCTCTTGTGTCTTATCTCTTGTCTCCTCTCTCCTCTCCTCTCTTGTCTACTCTCTTGTCTCCTCTCTCCTCTCTTGTCTCTCCTCTCTTCTCTCTCCTCAACTCTTGTCTATCCTCTCTCGTCTCCTCTCTCCTCTCTTGTCTATCCTCTCTCCTCTCTCGTCTCCTCTCTCCTCTCTTGTCTATCCTCTCTCCTCTCTCCTCCTCTCTTGTCTATCCTCTACTCTCCTTACTCTCATCGTAGCTGCTTCTCTCCGTCTCATTCGCGTGGTTTCCATGTGAACAAAAAGCTATTTTTGGACCCTGTTCATTTTGTCTTCTTTCTATCTATCCTTACCTGTGTTTCTCTTCTTCTTCCTCTTCTGCTTATGTGGAGGACCTTAGGGCTTAGGATGTGATCCGACCTGCGCCGATGTCTTCATGTCATTATGTGGTGTTGGAGGGGCTTCACGCCCACAGGTGTCGGGGGGGGGGGTCAAGCAGAAACGCAGGTCTTTTCATTTAATTTGAATGGGGGAGGTGCGTTTTGGTTGCATTGGGTGTTGCGGGGGGGGGCACTAGGGGGAAAAAATCAATACAGTATAGTATTGCAATATTTTCAGTGGCAATACTGTATAGATACACAGGCTCCAAGGATGGATATATTATTATATATTATATATGTGTTGGTTAGTTTGTCCCATTTTGCACATTGAAGTGAGATGAACAAACAGAGAAATTTATCTTTTTAGATGAAACAGATGTTGATAAGTTTCCTTTTGGGGACGTCATTTGAAATTGGGAAAAATTAGAAGTTGGAAAAAAGGTAAGAAATTGCAATATATCTCAGAGTATTGCAATATGTTTAAAATCGCAATAATATCGTATTGTGGCATTAGTATCGTGATGATATCGTATTGGGAGGCGTCTGGTGATTCCCCCCAACCCCCCCCAGAGGGCACTCAAAAAACCGCAGCGGGCCTGCAGCGACAAGTTGAGACCGACTCAACTTTTGAAGAAACACAACCCTCTGAATTAAAATAGGTTCACCACCTCAAAGAAGAACAAAGAAGTTGCTACATCAAAACCAACGTTGAGTGTGGTGTAAAGCGGGCTCAGAAAATGAACAAAGTTAAAAGAAGAACTCCCAGTTGATGGTCACTGCCTCTCCAACGCCGACACGGCTCTCTCGCACCTTTTCTCGTTAACTTTGAGATCTCTCTGAGGCTTCGACACACACCACCCACTCAGCCCTGCAGGGAGACCACAGTTTAATGACTAGGTCTGTCTTTTTATGCAGCAAGTTTTTCCTATTGTGTTCCTAATTCACAATATTTTCCTCTTCTGCCTGTTTGAGAAGGCAGTGATCCAGAATGCACTTTTTTCTAGACGTAAATCACTTAAGTCTAGGGTGACCAGACGTCCCCGGTTTGCGGGGACAGTCCCCGATTTTGGTGACCTGTCCCCGGCTGGATCTGTCCCCGGAAATGTCCCCGGTTTTCACTGTGACTGACAGACCCGAAATTGGGTCGAGCAGCGCTGCTCAGAGCTCAGAGATGTTTTAGAAAGCTGTATTTTACCATGCTAAAATCACTGATTATTTACATGGAGTCTGGTTTTATGCTGCTCTATACATGCTAAAATAACTGATTATTTACATAGAGTCTGGTGGAGATATGCTGCTCTATACACGCTAAAATTACTGATTATTTACATGGAGTCTGGTGGAGATATGCTGCTCTATACACGCTAAAATCACTGATTATTTACATGGAGTCTGGTGGAGATATGCTGCTCTATACACGCTAAAATCACTGATTATTTACATGGAGTCTGGTGGAGATATGCTGCTCTATACACGCTAAAATCACTGATTATTTACATGGAGTCTGGTGGAGATATGCTGCTCTATACACGCTAAAATCACTGATTATTTACATGGAGTCTGGTGGAGATATGCTGCTCTACACACGGTAAAATCACTGATTATTTACATGGAGTCTGGTGGAGATATGCTGCTCTATACACGCTAAAATCACTGATTATTTACATGGAGTCTGGTGGAGATATGCTGCTCTATACACGCTAAAATCACTGATTATTTACATGGAGTCTGGTGGAGATATGCTGCTCTATACACGCTAAAACAGAAAGGTCAGCCTCCTTAGAAATCCTTTCCATAATGTTATCAGACACTTAGAATATTAATCTGAGTCTGTCAGCAGCAAAACGAGCACTTTATGAACGTAAATACAAGCTGGACAATTATCCCATTAACTTCCATTCTGGCTGCCGACTGCAGCGATCTCGTTTCATACTGCATCAATGTCAAAGGAAAATCTTTCCTCAATAGTTTATATTGTATC
The DNA here is from genome assembly GCA_026937815.1 of Etheostoma perlongum. NCBI lineage: Eukaryota > Metazoa > Chordata > Actinopteri > Perciformes > Percidae > Etheostoma > Etheostoma perlongum. Next base: position 1,902,046 of record CM049382.1, on the reverse strand, counting down.
CGATACTCAGCTCTAGGTCTAGTGTCCCCGTTTTAAGTTTTACAAAAATTAAAAACATGACGTGTTTTGGAGGTATTTACGCTTCTGAGCTGAAAATGTCCCCGGATGTTGTCTGAGACATCTGGTCCCTTTACTTTAGTCAATCTTATCATTAATGAATTTCACAGATGAATGTCGAGCTATATCATGATTTGACAGGTTCTAAAAAAATCATCAATTGATTAATTTACAGAATTCGTAACAGTCCTGATGAGCTGTTAATTGTTGAAGTCATTAATCAGCTTTGCAAATGTGAGGATTTGTGTTTTGTTTTTTTTCCTCATTACTTGCGCCTTGAAAGGTCAGCGGCAACGAGGTCAAAGTTGAAATAAGTTGAACTCAAAAGAAGCAGCTCTGAGCCGTGTGTGACGCCAATGGGCAGCACTTCGCCTAGTTGGTCCACACCGCCCTCCCTGTAGGAAAACAACGGCACGGCATGCACAGAGCGGTTTCACGGCTTATCACAGGCCAGAAACACAGAAAAGTGTCACACTGTGCATACCATACCATACCATACCAACTTTATTTGTTAAGCACTTTACAACAACCAAAGTTGACCAAAGTGTTGTACAGAAACACAAACAAAAACATATTTATAATCAACAACCATACAATTAAAAAAAAAAAAAAAATAAATAAAAAAATAAAAAAAATAAACACACAAAGTAACAAATAAGAACAAGTAAATGAAGTCGACATCTTTACTATGTGTCAAAAGTCAAAGAGAAAAGATGGGTTTTAAGAAGGGCCTTAAAAACAGATAAAGAAGAGGCCTGTTTTACATGCAAAGACAGATGGTTCCATAGTTTAGGGGCAGACACAGCAAAGGCACGGTCCCTCTGAGTCAGGAGCAGCTGATCATCTGACCTGAGAGCGCGGACGGGTTTATAAGAGCGTAGAAGCTCAGAGAGGTATGGCGGGGCAAGACCATTTAGTGATTTAAAAGCAAATAACAGAATTTTAAAATGGATCCTAAATTGAATAGGGAGCCAGTGTAGTGAAGCTAAAATAGGGGAGATGTGCTCATGTTTACGTGTGCCCGTTAAAAGACGTGCTGCTGCATTTTGTATCATCTGGAGACGGGTGATGGAGGACCCATTAACCCCCACATATAATGAATTACAGTAGTCCAGCCGTGTAGTTATAAAGGCATGGATTGCAGTTTCAAAATGTTGCCTTGACAAAATTGGCTTTATTTTGGCCAGTTGCCTCAAATGAAAGAAGCTTGATTTGACAACAGCTTTGATTTGATTGTCAAATTTCAGTTCAGGGTCCACTTTAACTCCTAGGTTTGTAATGTTAGATTTAATATAGGGTACCAAGGAGCCCAAATCTACAGGCAGGGTCCCAGTGGTGCCTCCAAAAGCCATCACTTCTGTTTTTTTATCTTTGAAACTTAAAAAGTCCAGAGCCATCCAGGCTTTTATGTCGTCAAGACAATTTAGTAGTTGTCCAACTGAGTTATCGTTTTTCTTTTTAAGAGGTACATAAATCTGACTGTCATCTGCATAACAGTGGAAAGAAAAGCCGTACTTTCTAAGTATGGAACCAAGTGGAAGCAAATACAAAGAGAAAAGTAGAGGGCCGAGGACTGAGCCCTGTGGGACCCCACACGAGAGAGGAGCAGTGGAGGATACAAAATCACCTATGCTAACACAAAAGGTTCGAGCCTCTAAATATGACCTAAACGTCTCCAGTGCTATGCCACTGATGCCCACCCACTGCCTTAAACGTGAAATCAATATTTCATGATCCACTGTGTCAAATGCAGCGGTTAGATCTAAAAGCACAAGGATAACACAATCGCCAGAGTCAGTCGCTAAAAAGATATCATTAAAAACTCTTAAAAGAGCGGTTTCGGTACTGTGCAAGGTTTTGAAACCCGACTGGAAAACCTCTAGTATTTTATGTTCTTCCAAAAAGGCCAATAATTGACTGTGCACAATCTTCTCTAAGATTTTTGAAAGGAAAGGCAATTTAGAAATAGGCCTGAAATTTGCAAGAACTGACGGATCTAGAGCAGGTTTTTTAATCAGAGGTTGAATTACTGCATGTTTTAAAATTTCAGGGACCACACCCGAGGTCAGACTACTATTTACAACTGTACAACAGATGGTCCCACAGTGGGGAAAACCTCCTTAAATAGTCGAGGGGGGACAGCATCATTTGGAGAACCCGAGGGCTTCAAGTGACCAAATCAAAGAAAGCTCCTTGAGAACAAATCAAAGAAAGCTCCTTGAGAACAACCTTCACCAACTGTGGAGATCTTTTTTCTTTTAAATGATGCCAGGTAGCCTGCAAGCTTTCCTCTGTATTTAGTTTGATCTCAATAAGTTCTAATAACTTTGAACTGGCAATCACAAGCCAAGCTGGAACTGTAACAATTCAAAAACCTGTCCTTCAGCAGGACACAACCTGTCTCAGAATGCAGACCACCGGGACAAATGTGTCCTTCAGGTATAACCTGAGGAGTCTAATCCAACAGTCCTGCAACCTTGTTAAATGTGAGTATTTTCTAGTTTCTTCTCTCTTTTGTGACAGTAGACTGAATATCTTCGAGTTGTGGACAAAACAAGACATTTGAGGACGTCGTCCTGGGCTTTTTGGGAAACAACAATCCACATTTTTACCGTTTTGGGACATTTTAGAGACCAAACAACTCAACAGATTAATCAACAATGAAGATAATTGTTGCAGCCGTAGTGATAAACCCCTCTGTTCCAATGAAGGGAATCTTAATGCTGCAGCCTACGATGATAATTTATATAGTATTTTAGTTTTTTTTGTCACTTTCTTGCCATGCACAAAGCCAACTTCATACAGAAATGGATCCAGTTTGGTGTGGAAGAACCTGACTGGACTGCACAGAACCCTAACATGTTATTTTGGGGAATTAAAAAGAACATTGATATAGGAAAATTGGTCAATTTCAAGGACAACATAAGGGTTAGAAGAGACTTGAACTGTAAATAACGGACAGAGCCACATTTTGGGTGCCGAATGCTAAATAGCCTCAGGAAGGAGATTGTTTTGGTGGAACATGTGTACGTTCAAAAGTAATTTTAGTCGTCAACAGAGACTCAGGTTGGACAGATAGTCTAGCTAGCTGTCTGGATTTACCCGGCAGAGATCTTAGGACCAAGTAACCATAGTCCTCAGATTGGACAGATAGTCTAGCTAGCTGTCTGGATTTCAAGGACAACATAAGGGCCTGCAGAGATCTGAGGACCAGGTAACCATAGTCCTCAGACAGACAGACTCAGATTGGACAGATAGTCTAGCTAGCTGTCTGGATTTACCTGCCCTGTCCTCAGAGAGATCTGAGGACCAGGTAACCAGAGTCCTCAGATTGGACAGATAGTCTAGCTAGCTGTCTGGATTTACCCTGCAGAGATCTGAGGACCAGGTAACCATAGTCCTCCATATCCCTGAAGTGGAACGTCTTGGATATATACTAACTTTGAGCTAATTCTACATGTTTTTACAAACCATTTAATAGGTTTTGGTGCTAGATTGTTAATTTTATATTATATAATAACTCAACACTGGCCACAAACAGAACATTTTCAAATGTCAAAAGGTTAAAATTTCCAGTATATTGCAATAATGATGATAGTTGTAGTAGGTTTCTTCTTCCTTCCCACTTTCTCCTGCTTTTGACACTCCAGTCAACACATCTAATCTTTCACAATTAAAATGGAAGTGCAGTTTTCACATAATCCAAATATAATTGCGGTGCATATATTTTGTGCGTTCATCACCGCGGGGGACATTTTTGCATTAATGGCAACATCTCAGCCGTTTCTAATGGTCTTCCTACAACTTAATGAGCGGATCGTTCAGTCTGATCTAAAGCTGGAAGTCTACTGTTTAAAGGAGGAGAAGCAGGATGTGTGAGGTTAAACAGAAAGGACACATTGCTAAATATTACAATCAAACTTCAACTCTGGCCATTGCTGTATTGGCTCATTTCATTTCTTATTACCAGTGGTTCTCAACCTGGGGGTCGTGAGATAATTTATGGGGGTGGCCAGATGGTTGGGGAGAAAATATAACATATAACATATTATAGACCAGGGAATGATTTTTTTACTGTGTGAAGTACATTTCATGTTATATTCTGAGCTTCATTTGTAAATCAAGAGGTTCTGAAACACAGAAAGGGGCGCTACACGTATGTACGTATGATGGCGAAGATCCTGGACTTAGCCAAAAAAATTGAACATTGACAACTCATCAGTCCCTCCCCCCTTTCTGCTAAAATCCAAAATGGTCTCCTAAGGCCCTCCCCCCAAAAAAGGAGAATGAATGCGTGAGCAGTGATTGACATGCAGTTAGACCCCCTCCCCCCCTTCCTGACCCTGATTGGTGCATCTGAACAGGAAGCCAGATTTATTATTTAAATTACCTGCCTAATCTACTTGAACATAGTTTCAGCAAATTTAACAAAATGTTAGTTTTATAAGTCTTACGTACTGCACCTTTAATCAAAGCATTCACAATAATCACTCAAAATCAGCAGGGGGAGGCACTTAGAAACAGCTGAATACACTGATTTGCAGCTCTTTTTCTCTGTTGATCATCCAGACCTGTTAACACACTGCCTACATCTCCAATTTGTTCAGCATTCAAATAGTTATAGTGTTGTATTTATTGATGGCCATTTCAGCTGCTTGGAGAAACTATTGACCAATCAGAGCTTCGCAGGAGGCATTAATAAACACAGATGGCTTCTAATTAAGTTGCTCAAAAGCTGCCGAGCTACAGCCATGCCGAATAACGTCAGAAAAATGGCCAAGAAGCGTGGATTAGATTGAAGTAGCTGTACAGGTTGTCGACTTAATTGAATACAAACTCTTAAATCAACATTTCTACAATTCATGAGTGTGTCGCTACTGATTGGTTAGTGCAAAACAAAATAACTCAACAAAGATGGCACTGGGCAAATGGCAATTCAGTCTAAGGCTTCTTGTTCTGTAGCCTACGCTAATGTCCATTCAAGCACTGTTGGAAACAGGCAACTTAATCCTAAAGCCCAAAAGGCCAATCAGACATCAGTCAATACTACGTACTTCCGCTCAATTTTCCTTTTCCTTCAGTACTTCGTCTGGGTTTGCGGTATTTCGCGGGTTTTCTCCGGCCAAATATTTGGCGGTCCAATCAGCGAACAGAGTCAGAGAACGATGACGTTGAGGTTCGGTAACTTTCTGTGAGTTCCGTAATGGCGGCGGAGAAAGCAACGCTGCCGAATATCCAGAAGTTAAAGCCCGAGCAGGAACACTGTCTGCTGAGTTAGCGATTGGTTACGGCAGATCCAGAGAGGCTCTGGACAGATCCAACAGAATATCCTTTAGTAGCTAGTCTCAAAGAACGAGAAGACCCAATCAGGAGGAGAAACGGTGGCGTCAGTGTCAGTGTTGCCAAAGGTCTCCTTTGCGGCCGTTGAGACGGCAACACAACCCGCCGATTCCAACCCAAAACGGGTCAGAAGTGTTTCCAAATGTCTCCGGTTTAGGTGCTCGGAAACGCCAGAGCAGGGGGAATGAGAGTGGGACACGTAGCGGAAGATATTCGTTTTTAAACTAAAATGTAGGAATGTGTAAATGTAGCCTCTGTAAAGGGACATGGATCAGCATCGAAGAGCTCATTCGAAGGTTTCTCCCATGCAACAGACAACCCGCCGATGAGATAGTCCTAGTGTGGTCCTAAGTGTCATTCCTGCTCAATATCATAAAAAATGTCCTGGGGAAATAAAGGGTATAGGATGCCTGTTGAAGTGATGCATCTCCTCCACAATCAAGAGTTCACATTGCATGATTGTTATCATGATTGTCATCTGTAATCATGCAGCATCTACCTCATTGTTATGCCTCATTCACGCGTCTGCAATCACACGCAGCTCCATGCAATCACAGCATGCCGAGTCAGAATGAAAATAAGTCCAGAGTAATTGACTTTTCCCTGCAGTCTGTCTGGTGTCTCTGCCTCTTTCATCATCAATTTGTGACAGTTCAACATCTGTGTTAAGAAGCAGCTGAAGAAGAATGTTTCAGATCTCTGAGATGCTTCAGCCACGCAAGCAGCAACTTTAAAAAAAATATATCTCTTGCCATCAAGTTTTACGGTCGACAGAGGATGAATTTAGAAATTTTGCGGGGCACAGTAATAGTAAGTTTGATTTATACATAGTATATACATGGAATAATGTTTAATACCGCTCAAATATCTTATTTCCATGAATTTTGCAGTGATTATTGGCAATGGGGAAGTTTTAAAACACTGGCAGGTGAAATGTATGCTATGTGTTATTGCATTTTTTATAAGTATTTTGCTGTGTTTATCAGAGCTGGAAACACTGAGACTTAACCAGACCGGAAATGTGCTGTCAAACCAAAGAAAGGGAGCTAAAATAGGCCAAAGGGTTCTTTAGAGCTGTAGATTGTGTACAAATGACTTATCACACATCTTTCCCTGACGCCGTTGAGTGTGTCCGTGCAGCTCTTTGAATAGAAACATCCTGTAACCGGCAGCTGGACATTAGTTCTGATGCCGTTGCCGCTGTTTTCTGCCCATTAAGGCTGACCTCGGTTGTCTCCATCAGCTCTGCACCACTGCACAAAATGTCCATCAGTAGGTTTGTGTAACTCTGCACTTGCCAAGAAATCCCAGTCAGACATCGGGCCTCTGCAGAAAAAACGTGTTTTATTGTTTTTTTTACTTCCCCGAGTTACAAATTTGCTTCAGATAATGTTCCCTAAACACAGCGTGGTCAGTTTGGCCCACGGCAGCTTGTTGTGGGCTTTCTAATCGAGTCTCTGCGGACCCGGAGGGGAGCCACGGTCAAGGGCCTTTGATTCTGTTAATTGCTTCTCAGGATAGGTGGACGTGGGTGGCGTGCAGAAACCGCTGAGAGGCTGAGAGAACCAAGAAAACGCTCCTTGATTCACAATGAAATGCATGCTTGTGTTGTTCCACAGCATGTGCACGCACATGCGGGCACACACAGATACACACTCACAAACAGGCACACACAGACACACACACACTCACAAACAGGCACACACACAAACACACACACACGGACTCACAAACATACATAGACAGATATACACAGAGACATGCACATAGATAGACACACACACACACACACACATGCAAAAACACGTACACACACACAAACCGGCACACACTCGCACACACAAACAGACTCACAAACACACACAGACAGCTATACACATGTACGCAAATGCACACACACACACAATCAGACACACACGTACACTCACTTGCATGTGTGCACACACACACACTATTATATTTTCAGGCAGCCACCTTGAAGATGACTTTGACTTCTTTTCTTAATTCTCTTCATCACTGACGTCACGTATCTCAGCTTTCGCTGCACCTTTGTTTCTTCTAACCTAACTGGGCTTAGAGTGGAGGCCTAGGGCCCTGGAGGTCATCACCCAGCCATAGAGCCACTAACCTTAGAGGGAGGCCTTTCATCACCCAGCCATAGAGCCACTAAACCTGGAACTGGGCTCACCCAGCCATAGGAGGCCTGGGAGAGGGCCCTGGAGGTCATCACCCAGCCATAGAGCCACTAACTGGGCTTAGAGTGGAGGCCGAGGGCCCTGGAGGTCATCACCCAGCCATAGAGCCACTAACTGGGGGGCTTAGAGGGCCCTGGAGGTCATCACCCAGCCATAGAGCCACTAACTGGGCTTAGAGAGGGCCCTGGAGGTCATCACCCAGCCATAGAGCCACTAACTGGGGCTTAGAGTGGAGGCCAAGGGCCCTGGAGGTCATCATCCAGCCATAGAGCCACTAACTGGGCTTAGAGTGGAGGCCGAGGGCCATGGAGGTCATCACCCAGCCATAGAGCCACTAACTGGGGCTTAGAGTGGAGGCCGAGGGCCCTGGAGGTCATCACCCAGCCATAGAGCCACTAACTGGGGCTTAGAGTGGAGGCCGAGGGGAGTAGGTCATCACCCAGCCATAGAGACTGGGGCCAGGAGGGCCCTGGAGGTCATCACCCAGCCATAGAGCCACTAACTGGGCTTAGAGTGGAGGCCGAGGGCCCTGGAGGTCATCACCCAGCCATAGAGCCACTAACTGGGGGGTTAGGCCGAGGGCCCTGGAGGTCATCATCCAGCCATAGAGCCACTAACTGGGCTTAGAGTGGAGGCCGAGGGCCCTGGAGGTCATCACCCAGCCATAGAGCCACTAACTAGAGGGGCAGAGAGTGGAGGCCAGCCATAGGGCCATGGAGGCCAAGGGCCCTGGAGGTCATCACCCAGCCATAGAGCCACTAACTGGGCTTAGAGTGGAGGCCGAGGGCCCTGGAGGTCATCACCCAGCCATAGAGCCACTAACTGGGGCTTAGAGTGGAGGCCGAGGGCCCTGGAGGTCATCACCCAGCCATAGAGCCACTAACTGGGGCTTAGAGTGGAGGCCGAGGGCCATGGAGGTCATCACCCAGCCATAGAGCCACTAACTGGGGCTTAGAGTGGAGGCAGAGGGCCCTGGAGGTCATCACCCAGCCATAGAGCCACTAACTGGGCTTAGAGTGGAGGCCGAGGGCCCTGGAGGTCATCACCCAGCCATAGAGCCACTAACTGGGGCTTAGAGTGGAGGCCGAGTGCCATAGGCCTTAGAGTGGAGGGCCCTGGAGGTCATCACCCAGCCATAGAGCCACTAACTGGGCTTAGAGTGGAGGGAGGGCCCTGGAGGTCATCACCCAGCCATAGAGCCACCTGGGAGGTGGAGGCCGAGGGCCCTGGAGGTCATCACCCAGCCATAGAGCCACTAACTGGGCTTAGAGTGGAGGCCGAGGGCCCTGGAGGTCAGGGTGTAGTAAACCTTACAACTATCGGTCAAAGCACAAAATACTTGGCTCTTGTATTATTCCGCCATGTTTTTTTAGTCTTTGTGTTCTCCTTACAGCTCTCTGTAATGTAGTTTTGAAAACCCCTAGAACAAAACTCACTATTAATAATAATAATAATAATAATAATAATAATAATAATAATAATAATAATAATTTAAAATATTCAAAGCCATGGCAGCATTTTCTGTACAGCCACACCATTCTATTAAGTTAGACATTTCTCTATATGCTGTGCATAATTTCCTTTGATTCATCATAGCAGGCGGTAAATGAAGCCGGCAGGATCCTCTCTACAATTTGAATAGTACGTCTGCCTGCTTGAACCATGTCCCGTAGTCCCCAGGAAGACTTTAACCCTTAACTGTGTATTTTGCTCCTCCTATTTGTCCACTTCATTAAACATGCACATTGTATTTTTGTAGGAGATCTGTTTGTCTCTCATGTCCCTGCACATACCGAGCAATAAGCATTTAATTTCCTCTCGAGACCCGGCTGCCTCCAGTCCAGCTGTGACCGGGCTTATTGCCGCAGAAGTGATTTACTATTGCATTATTTTATCAATATAATGCATAACGTTAGGCCTGCTCCGTGTGCTGCCACGGCTGTGGATTCTTGACAACTGCAGGAAATGACAAACCTGTACACCAGTCGTTTTGTTTTTTATCTCGCATGCAGAGCTGCAGGATGAGTTGCAGAGGAACACAACAGCAAAGAGTCTGTTTACCAGGGCTGTCCTCGACTAAAGACATTCTTAGTTGAGTAACACTTACATGTTCTTGGTTGGTGGTTAAGACTAGAAAAGCACAATATACAGTGGGTACGGAAAGTATTCAGACCCCTTTAAATTTTTCACTCTTTGTTTCATTGCAGCCTTTTTCCAAAAATCAAAAAAGTTCATTTTATTTCTCAGTAATGTACACTCAGCAACCCATCTTGACAGAAAAAAACAGAAATTTAGAAATTTTTGCATATTTATTAAAAAACAAAAACTGAAATATCACATGGTCATATGTATTCAGACCCTTTGCCGTGACCCTCATATGTAACTCAGGTGCTGTCTATTTCTTCTGATCATCCTTGAGATGGTTCTACACCTTCATTGGAGTCCAGCTGTGTTTGATTATACTGATTGGACTTGATTAGGAAAAGCCACACACCTGTCTATATAAGACCTTACAGCTCACAGTGCATGTCAGAGCAAATGACAATCATGAGGTCAAAGGAACTGCCTGAAGAGCTCAGAGACAGAATTGTGGCAAGTTGTAGTAAGTCAACCATCACTGCAGCAATCCACCAGTCGGGGCTTTTGGCAGATAGGAAGCCTCTCCTCAGTGCAAGACACATGAAAGCCCGCATGGAGTTTGCTAAAAAACACCTGAAGGACTCCAAGATGGTGATAAATAAAATCCTCTGGTCTGATGAGACCAAGATAGAACTTTTTGGCCTTAATTCTAAGCGGTATTTGTGGAGAAAACCAGGCACTGCTCATCACCTGTCCAATACAGTCTCAACAGTGAAGCATGGTGGTGGCAGCATCATGCTGTGGGGGTGTTTTTCAGCTGCAGGGACAGGACCGACTGGCATTTGCAATCGAGGGAAAGATGAATGCGGCCAAGTACAGGGATATCCTGGGCGAAAACCTTTTCCAGAGTGCTCTGGACCTCAGACTGGGCAGGTTTACCTTCCAACAAGACAATGACCCTAAGCACACCGCTAAAATAGAAGGAGTGGCTTCACAACAACTCTGTGGCTGTTCTTGAATGGCCCAGCCAGAGCCCTGACTTAAACCCAATTGAGCATCTCTGGAGAGACCTGAAAATGACTGTGTCCAACGTTTACCATCCAACCTGACAAGGATCTGCAAGGAGGAATGGCAGAGGATACCCAAATCCAGATGTGAGAAACTTGTTGCATCTTTCCCAAAACGACTCATGGCTGTATTAGATCAAAAGGGTGCTTCTACTAAATACTGAACAAAGGGTCTGAATACTTATGACCATGTGATATTTCAGTTTTTGTTTTTTAATAAATATGCAAAAATTTCTAAATTTCTGTTTTTTTCTGTCAAGATGGGTTGCTGAGTGTACATTACTGAGAAATAAAATGAACTTTTTTGATTTTTGGAAAAAGGCTGCAATGAAACAAAGAGTGAAAAATTTAAAGGGGTCTGAATACTTTCCGTACCCACTGTACATGTAGTTAATTAACCATCTGTAAAACTGAGTTTCTACACAAAGAATCCTGTAAAAGCACCACTTTTAATCTGGTGTTCAGCAGAAATGTGCTCATAAGTTTCTTGGAAATGAATAATTAAGCATGAATAAGCATAAAAATGACTTATCAACTAAAGAAACTAATCAACTAAGAGTTTAATTAATTGTTTACAGGAAAAGACAGCATTGGACATTTGTTTAAATGGTCCAAATATACCCATGTACACTTAGGTATCGATACCGCAACCGCTTATTTATCCCGAGACTACTCCTACTGTAATTTGGACAAGACATAAAACGATTTGAGGTATTTTATTTCTTATTTTTTTGCAACTTGTGTATTGTGAGGGAGGATTAACTGCTACAGATGTCTGGTGAAGCAACTGTAAACCATACAAGGTTAGTTTTATCTGGATGGTCTTTCACAGTGTTGTGTACATGCGAGCAGACAGGAAGCTAGATGCCGTCATCAAAACAGGAAGGACGTGGTAAAGCCCGCCTCATGTACGATTTGATTGGCTGCCCGAGCCGCTGAGAAGTTGAATATATTTGACCTTTTATGCGTGTCTAAACGGCTAGAAAGAACCTCACACCGGGTTCATAATGCCCTTACATCATCCATGGTGGAAATATATAATATATTTATATATATATATAATATACAGTGTATATGGATGGATGGATGGATGGATGGATGGATAGAGGGGGAGAGAGAGGGCAGTGAGAGACGGCGGAGTGAGAGACGGCGGAAAGAGTGAGAGTGAGAGACGGCGGCGTGAGAGAGTGAGAGAGAGAGTGAGATGGCAGAGAGAGAGAGTGTGAGATGGCAGAGAGAGAGAGAGTGAGAGACGGCGGAGAGAGAGAGTGAGAGAGTGAGAGAGTGAGAGTGAGAGACGGCGGCGTGAGAGAGTGAGAGAGTGAGAGACGGCAGAGAGAGAGTGTGAGATGGCAGAGAGAGAGTAAGAGAGAGTGAGAGAGACGGAGAGAGAGAGAGAGAGTGAGAGACGGCGGAGAGAGAGAGTGAGAGACGGCGGAGAGAGAGAGAGAGAGGAGAGAGAGAGAGAGAGAGAGAGTGTGAGATGGCAGAGAGAATGAGTGTGAGACGGCAGAGAGTGAGAGAGTGAGAGACGGCAGAGAGAGAGAGAGAGTGAGAGACGGAGAGAGAGAGAGAGAGAGACGGCAGAGAGAGAGAGAGAGAGAGAGTGAGAGATGGCAGAGAGAGAGAGAGAGTGTGAGATGGCAGAGAGTGAGAGAGTGAGAGACGGCAGAGAGAGAGAGAGAGACGGCGGAGAGAGAGAAAAGAAATCAATCAAAGCAGTTGGAAAATAAAGAAGGAATGAAATGAAAGAGTATCGACCAGCCTCAATCAGATCAATCATTAATTGATATTGGATCAATTCAACAACAAAACGATATCAATTGGAGAACCCGATTGTTTGTTGGCTTTTAATGCCTTTTAATAGGACAGATTACGACAGGAAAGAGGGGGGAGAGAGAGAGGGGGGATGCCATGCAGCAGAGGGCTACGGGTTGGAATCAAACCTGTGGCCGCTGCAGTGAGGACTGACTGAGCCTTGGCACAAGGGGGCGGGCTCTTCCAGGCGAGCCAACAGGGCGCCTCAGAACTCCGTTATTCTAGCCCAGCCCTAGTGTGATTGGTCCCTGAGAAATGTCCCAGACAGTTCTTGTACTAGCTGATGATCAGTAGAAAGAGCTCCTCCCCTTTGATCCACTTTTACTTGTAACAATATTTTGGTACAAAGATCCTTTTCAGGCTTCATTGTGGAGCTTTTAAGAGCCGTTTATGGACACATGGTTCCCAATGAAAGCTGTTGTTAAATCTTAAGTGGACAGCAGAGTGCGGGGGCTTCTTCAAATGTCTCCTGAACTCAGCTGCCGAGGTTTGATTGTATCTTAAGGATTGGTGTTGCCTGGTGACCGCTGGTCATGTAGAATGATTACGAGGTGGTCTGGCATTGGTCGAGGAGAAATTCCCCCGGAATGACCCGCCGTGTTTCACCGAACACCGAGTTCCTGTGATGATATTAGTCCTTGGAGAACCGGCCGAGAGCCTGAGGGAACTGACACACACATACACACTTACGCAGGCACACAGACACACACAAGCACACAAACAAACACACACAGGCGTGCACACACACACAGGCGCACACACAGACACACACGCGCACACACACACACACACATACACACACTTACGCAGGCACACAGACAGACACACACAGGCATACAAACACACACGCACACACAGGCGCACACACAAGCACACAAACACACACAGGCGCGTGCACACACACAGGCACACACACACACACACAAACACACACACGCAAGCGCACAGACCACACACACACAGGCATACAAACACATAGACATCCTTACAGACACAAATACACAGACACACATACGCACACACACACGCACACCTTTCATGGCAATACCCAACCGGGCACCAGCGTCCCCTAGTCGACACCCCCCTCCCCAGGGCCTCGTCGGGGGGCTGACGGTGATGCTGTGTAGGCGACACCGCGGCAGGGATTGTAGGGTGTGAGTCTCTATTGCCCTCTAATGGACCGGAAATGATACCCCCCATTCCCCCTGCTCTGGCGTTTCTCCGTCTCATTCCCCCTGCTCTGGTGTTTCCCCTCTCATTCCCCCTGCTCTGGCGTTTCTCCGTCTCATTCCCCCTGCTCTGGCGTTTCCCCCCATTCCCCCTGCTCTGGTGTTTCCCCTCTCATTCCCCCTGCTCTGGTGTTTCTCCGTCTCATTCCCCCTGCTCTGGCGTTTCCCCTCTCATTCCCCCTGCTCTGGCGTTTCTCCGTCTTTCCCCCTGCTCTGGTGTTTCCCCTCTCATTCCCCCTGCTCTGGTGTTTCCCCCTCTCATTCCCCCTTTCGTTTCCGTCTCATTCCCCCTGCTCTGGTGTTTCCCCCTCTCATTCCCCCTGCTCTGGTGTTTCCCCCTCTCATTCCCCCTGCTCTGGTGTTTCTCCGTCTCATTCCCCCTGCTCTGGCGTTTCCCCTCTCATTCCCCCTGCTCTGGTGTTTCCCCCTCTCATTCCCCCTGCTCTGGGTTTCTCCGTCTTTCCCCCCTCTCATTCCCCCTGCTCTGGCGTTTCCCCCTCTCATTCCCCCTGCTCTGGTGTTTCCCCTCTCATTCCCCCTGCTCTGGTGTTCCCCCTCTCATTCCCCCTGCTCTGGTATTTCCCCTCTCATTCCCCCTGCTCTGGTGTTCCCCCTCTCATTCCCCCTGCTCTGGTGTTTCCCCCTCTCATTCCCCCTGCTCTGGTGTTTCCCCTCTCATTCCCCCTGCTCTGGTGTTCCCCCTCTCATTCGTCCTTGCTCTGGTGTTTCCCCCTCTCATTCCCCCTGCTCTGGCGTTCCCCTCTCATTCCCCCTGCTCTGGTGTTTCCCCTCTCATTCCCCCTGCTCTGGCGTTCCCCCTCTCATTCCCCCTGCTCTGGCGTTTCCCCCTCTCATTCCCCCTGCTCTGGTGTTTCCCCTCTCATCCCCCTGCTCTGGTGTTTCCCCTCTCATTCCCCCTGCTCTGGTGTTTCCCCTCTCATTCCCCCTGCTCTGGCGTTCCCCCTCTCATTCCCCTTGCTCTGGCGTGTCCGAGCCACTAAACCGGAGACCCTTCTGACCCGTTTATGAATCTGCGGGTTGTGTTTGCCAACACCGACACTGACGCCAACGTGTCTCCTCCTGATTGGATCTTATTGTTCACGACGTCTCGTTCTCTGAGACTAAAGCTACCAGCGTTACCATGGCAACTACCTGCCTCCTGTTTATGCCCAGTATACCAGAATGATGAGGAGATGTGAGGTTTGGGCGTGTTAGTTATATGCGGAGATCAGTTCTTCTACTCGAGATAAAAACACAGAGATCACTTTAGGCTCAAACCCCCCATTTAAAAAAAAAAAAATAAAATAAAATAAAAAAACATTTTTAAATGTAGCCTAAGAGAGAAAAACACACAAGAATTGCCGGTTCCAGCTGATCTAATGTGTTAATTCCAATATAAACAGCCTTTTTACTAGAAACTCTTACTTGCTCACACACATTTTTACAGCAGTGTTTCTATCTCCTGATGTAGACTGATTGACTATAAACACACACACACACACACACACACACACACACACACACACACACACACACACACACACACCATTATCTGATTGAGGGTGGTCGATTCTCTTTCATTTGATTCCTTCTTTATTTTCCAGCTGCTTTGATTGATTTCTTTTCTCTCCGCCGTCTTTAGTCCATCATTCTTCTCTCTTTCTCTCTCTCTCTCTGTCTCTCTCTCTCTCTCTCCCTCTGTCTCTCTCTCTCTTGCCATTCATCTCTCATATCCTGAAGCTTTCTCTTTTCTGTTTTTCTCTCCCTCTAAATGTTATTGCACTCTGCACTCGTCTACCCCGTCTCTCTCTTCACAGATTCTTGCTGTTCGATATGAAGCATTGATTCTTGGCTTGTTGTCATTCAGCTTCTTCAGGATGTTTTTTCTTTCTGACAAATTGAAGCAAAGCTGTTTTTACGCCTTTCAACTTGATTTTAGGATATTGTAAATGTTTGAACACGCTAACACAGCAGCGACTTACTTTACTTACTTTTTAAACTTTTTATTTTTTCTCCCAACACTCATTGTCCGATTTCTTCCTTTTTCTTTTCTTACTGCTTAACCATCATGTTGTCCTCATGTTGTCCCCATGTTGTCCCCATGTTGTCCTCATGTTGTCCTCATGTTGTCCTCATGTTGTCTCCATGTTGTCCTCATGTTGTCCTCATGTTGTCCTCATGTTGTCCTCATGTTGTCCCCATGTTGTCCCCATGTTGTCCCCATGTTGTCCCCATGTTGTCCCCATGTTGCCCTCATGTTGCCCTCATGTTGCCCTCATGTTGCCCTCATGTTGTCCTCATGTTGTCCTCATGTTGTCCTCATGTTGCCCTCATGTTGTCCTCATGTTGTCCTCATGTTGTCCTCATGTTGTCCTCATGTTGTCCTCATGTTGCCCTCATGTTGTCCTCATGTTGTCCTCATGTTGTCCTCCATGTTGTCTCCATGTTATCTCCATGTTGTCCTCATGTTGTCTCCATGTTGTCCCCATGTTGTCCTCATGTTGTCCTCATGTTGTCCTCATGTTGTCCCCATGTTGTCTCCATGTTGTCCTCATGTTGTCCTCATGTTGTCTCCATGTTGTCCCCATGTCTTCCTCATGTCGTCCTCATGTCGTCCTCATGTTGTCCCCATGTTGTCCCCATGTTGCCCTCATGTTGCCCTCATGTTGCCCTCATGTTGCCCTCATGTTGTCCTCATGTTGTCCCCATGTTGTCCCCATGTTGCCCTCATGTTGCCCTCATGTTGCCCTCATGTTTTCCTCATGTTGTCCTCATGTTGTCCTCATGTTGTCCTCATGTGGTCCCCATGTTGTCCCCATGTTGCCCCCATGTTGCCCCCATGTTGTCCCCATGTTGTCCCCATGTTGTCCCCATGTTGCCCTCATGTTGTCCTCATGTTGTCCCCATGTTGTCCCCATGTTGTCCTCATGTTGTCCCCAAAATTTTTAATTCCCCAAAATAACATGATTGATTCCACCCAACGCTCTTTGCCAAGTACAAATCTCTACTTTCATTAATTTTGGGGCGTCTTATTCAATTTTATAGCATTGTAAAACAAATGGAAGTTATATTATATTTCTGTTATATTGTAAATTAACAGAAATATACCTGTGAATCACGTACAAGGGAGAATTTACAGTCCTACAACTGTTAATTTACAGATATTTCTTAGAGTTTTTTATATATATATATATATATATATATATATATATATATATATATATTTATAATACTTTTTACAGTCTGGTTTCTTTTTCTCTTTGTGGAGACCCTTTCTAACCCGTGTGTGTCTCTCTGTGTGTGTGTCTGTGTGTGTGTGTGTGTGTGTGTGTGTGTCTGTGTGTGTGTCTCTCTCTGTGTGTGTGTGTGTGTGTGTGTGTGTGTGTGTGTCCTCTGTCTGACAGGGCGGGGCACCCCAGCACACCTTCAGGGTCGGTGAGTCAGGACGGCGAGGAGAACCCGGCGGCGCTGGCGGAGAGCTGCTTCCGAGAGCTGCTGGGCCGGGCCGCCTACGGCAACATGAACAACGCCGTCCGGCCCGTGCTGGTGTGAGTACCTCAACGCTGCCTCTATACCGAATGGGACCCATGTGTTATTAACCCCTAGGGACCCATGTGTTATTAACCCCTAGGGACCCATGTGTTATCAACCCCTAGGGACCCATGTGTTATTAACCCCTAGGAACCCATGTGTTATTAACCCCTAGGGACCCATGTGTTATTAACCCCTAGGGACCCATGTGTTATTAACCCCTAGGGACCCATGTGTTATTAACCCCTAGGGACCCATGTGTTATTAACCCCTAGGAACCCATGTGTTATTAACCCCTAGGGACCCATGTGTTATTAACCCCTAGGAACCCATGTGTTATTAACCCCTAGGAACCCATGTGTTATTAACCCCTAGGGACCCATGTGTTATTAACCCCTAGGAACCCATGTGTTATTAACCCCTAGGGGCCCATGTGTTATTAACCCCTAGGGGCCCATGTGTTATTAACCCCTAGGGACCCATGTGTTATTAACCCCTAGGAACCCATGTGTTATTAACCCCTAGGGACCCATGTGTTATTAACCCCTAGGAACCCATGTGTTATTAACCCCTAGGGGCCCATGTGTTATTAACCCCTAGGGACCCATGTGTTATTAACCCCTAGGAACCCATGTGTTATTAACCCCTAGGAACCCATGTGTTATTAACCCCTAGGGACCCATGTGTTATTAACCCCTAGGAACCCATGTGTTATTAACCCCTAGGGACCCATGTGTTATTAACCCCTAGGGACCCATGTGTTATTAACCCCTAGGGACCCATGTGTTATTAACCCCTAGGGACCCATGTGTTATTAACCCCTAGGGTCATTTTGCACTGATTTGTCCTTTAAACTCTTTGTGAAACGTGAACAAACTCAAACAATGAACGCCGTAGAACTTTATTTTACTATCCAGTCGGGTCATAATGGAAAAGAACATGAATGAACTACTTTAAGGTAGATTTTCTTCTGGGCTAAGTTACATGGCTTTGGATCAGTTCTTTCTCACACCGATCAGTATTTTAGGCCAGTATCGGAGGCTTTTCCGATACTGGCATCATATCGGACTCTGACGTAACGTCCTTGGGGAGTTGGGTTGGGAACAGGAGGGTTCCCCAAATGGAAACAAAGTCCCCGGACCTAACGGACCAAAATACGGGTTGTGGACTGGTAGTTGGAGAGGCTCCAGTTCACCTCCTGATTGTGGACTGGTAGCTGGAGAGGCTCCAGTTCACCTCCTGATTGTGGACTGGTAGTTGGAGAGGCTCCAGTTCACCTCCTGATTGTGGACTGGTAGCTGGAGAGGCTCCAGTTCACCTCCTGATTCTGGACTTAGTTAGGCTCCAGTTTTTTCATGGACTGGTAGTTGGAGAGGCTCCAGTTCACCTCCTGATGGTAGAGGACTGGTAGCTGGAGAGGCTCCAGTTCACCTCCTGACTGTGGACAGGTAGCTGGAGATTCAGTTCACCTCCTGATTTGGACTGGTAGCTGGAGAGGCTCCAGTTCACCTCCTGATTGATGGACTGGTAGCTGGAGAGGCTCCAGTTCACCTCCTGATTGTGGACAGCTGGAGAGGCTCCAGTTCACCTCCTGATTGTGGACACAGAGGCTCCAGTTCACCTCCTGACACACACTGGCTCCAGTTCACCTCCTGATTGTGGACTGGTAGCTGGAGAGGCTCCAGTTCACCTCCTGATTGTGGACTGGTAGCTGGAGAGGCTCCAGTTCACCTCCTGATTGTGGACTGGTAGCTGGAGAGGCTCCAGTTCACCTCCTGATTGTGGACTGGTAGCTGGTGTCGGTCTGCTTCTATCCTTTTTTTCATTTCCTGTAGTTGGCCGTGATGGTAGAGGCACAAAGATCTCCCTCCTCCTCCTCCTCACTGTGCAGCGTATCGATTCATAACCTGCAGTTATTATACATGTTGGAGTCATGACACAGACAGCCGGAGAGGTGATAGGACAGTATAACACACACATATATACACACACACACACACACACACACACACACACACACACACACACACACACACACACACACACACACACACAGAGGACACACACACACACAGACATATATACTTACTCTTTTGTCTTCTTCCACTTACATTAATTTTGACACACACACACCCAGACAGACATACTGTATATACTTGCCCTTTTGTCTTTTTCTACTTAGATTCATTTTGACACACACACACACACACACACACACACACACACACACACACACACACACTCAGAGGACACAGACAGACACGGACATATAAACACACTCCCAGACGGGCACACACTCACACAGAAACATACCTGCTCTTTTTCTTCTTCCACTTACATTCATTTTGTCACACACACAACACACACACACACACACACACACACACACACACACACTCACACAGAAACATACCTGCTCTTTTTCTTCCTCCACTTACATTCATTTTGTCACACACACACACACACACACACACACTCACACTCACACACACACTCACACAGAAACATACCTGCTCTTTTTCTTCTTCCACTTACATTCATTTTTTCACACACACACACACACACACACACACACACACACACACACACACACACACACACACACACACACACACACACTCACTCTTTCCCGCCACACAGAGGAAATGAATTACGCTCTCTTATCACACATGCAGCTGCCCTGTGAGACAGCCTCTCTGCCTCCTGGGATCTAAATATCCCCGTCGCTGCTCCCATTGGTCGCTCTGCCCCGACACTCGGCGCGCTTTGCATAAATTGGCCAATTACCGAGTCAACGGCGGAGCCCCGCTGAGATTTCCTGTGTCACTGTGTGTTTCTGCTCCGCTGAGCCACTCAGAGTGCCGACCGACCTCGCCCCGCTGCTGGTTCCCCGGCAGCTGGGGGAAAGGCTCACGCACGTATTTAAATCAATGAGTTGATGTTGTTTTTTTTTTTTTTGTTTTTTCAAACTTTGTTTATTGTGCTTGTTTTCACAACAGAACAATTGCATACAAAAACACTCAGAACATCAAGAAGTAGATTAATAATAATAATAATAATAAATAAATAAATGACTCTTAAACTGACGCAAATTACACCTTGACCCCCCCATAATTTTTTATAAGATTTCGACCCCCATCTGATAGGATTGTTTTACTACAGATAGTGTCTTTAACTAAAAGGTCTATCTCTGTAGGGATCCTTTCCATAATGTTTGCAGACACTTAGAACAATAATCTGAGCAGGGGCAACAGAACCTTTTAGTGGATGGAAATTGACGATGGACATTTGCCCCTTAGGGTTACATTGTAGCTTCAGCGTGAAGGACTTCTATATTCCGATTGGCGGCTGGAGTTAGCCGCTGCTTGCCGCTGAACCGCGTCATAGCTCATTACCATAAAGTTGAAAAATTTCAACTTTCTGATTGACGCTCAAAACGCCCAAAACGCAAAACGCGACGCCGACAGATTTACCGCTTCATGCAGCTGAGAGAAGCTTCCATTGAAAATGAATGACTTTCGGTATCTTTAGACGTTCAAGTCGGTGGCGGTGTGTACGTACGGTTAGGGTTACATTGTAGATTGTTTCGCGGCTGCCGACTGCAGCGGTCTCGCCTAAAACTGGACCAGTTTCACAGCTTGTTGTCACTTAGACACAAAAAAACATCGGGAAATAAGATCCAGGTTGAAAATACGGAAGTTACCATAGTCATCCAGCCCCTTACAGATTTTGACCCGGCCCGCATATCAATTTAGTAAAGATTTTTTGGGGCATCTTCAGGCTTTTGGGACAGATGAAGACATGACATGCAGCAAAGGGCCGCAGGTCGGATTCAAACCTGCGGCCACTGCGTCAAGGAATAAACCTTTTTGTATGTGCGCCTGCTCTACCAACTGAGCTAAACCGGCCACCCGGCATAACAATTTATGTTCACAATCGATTTTGGCCTGTCTAGTGAGTACACTGTAAGAAATAAATCCGTAAAATAACAGAAAATAAGTTCTGGCAGCTCATTAACCGTAATTAAAAACTAAAATTGAAGAAAGAATGGCAGCTGAAGTAAAAACTCAGAACATTTTCTGTTATTTTAAATGTTATTTCACATTCTCTCAGATGAAGCTGACGCATGAAGTCATTTTGACGCTTGTTTCAATGCTTCTTATTTACTTTTTGGTGCTTTTTTTTACACATTTTCAACGCTTTTTGGTCCACTTTTGAAGCTTTTTTGAGGTTTTTGACGCTCCCTAATCCAGGAACCTCCTGGGGAAATGCAGCCGGGTAAATGGCCTCCATGGCTGCCGTAGCACAGATAAAGGTCCCATAATGCAATCTGAAATATAAATAAACACAAATACAACTGTAAATCACTTTCTATGGACTATTTCTGTTAGAAAACATACAGTCATACAACTGTTAATTAACAGAAATTTCTTAGAGTGTAGGGCTGTAATCAACCAAAGAAAATCTTGGTCGACTGAAGTAATGAAAATTTTGAGTAAAAATCGACTGGGGTGGGGAAAAAAATGCTAGATTAATAGATTAATTAACTGTACTATCCTGCAGTACTTGTCCTTGTAGGCTATTTGCAGTATATTAAATCGTTTTGGACCTAATTATTTTGCTCTGAAATGACTCGTCTGTCGGCTCTGACAGAGCTGCATCAGCGCTCTGTGCACGTCCTCGCACGGAGCAGCTGAACATCGGAGCTCGGCTTTACAGGGCAACCTAACGCAGACAGGTTAGCTTACCGTTTTTAGGTGAGACGCCATGTTTGTAGTCCATGCAAACTGTTGCTTGCAAACTTTGCATTTGACTTTTTCCCGTTATGTATTTGTGTAAAATGCTGCCAGACTGCCGATGTCTTGGACATGGTAGAGGAGGACTGACTGGAAACTAAACACTCACAGTTACATAAATATTTAGCTAACCATCAGACGAAGGCTTTCTAGTTCTTTCTTCAGTCTGTCTCCGCTGGGTCGGGCTAATCCAAAAAAGGTGAAAACAAGGGGGGTGTTCTGAAGACAGCCTGTTACCTGGGAAACAGGGGTGCTCTGTAAACACCCCCATTAGCAGTTAGTGCTTTCCACCCATAGACCGTAACGGTCCATACTTCCACCTGATGGAATAACACGGCAAAAAATCAACCAATCAGAATTTTTGTCGAGCCGGAACGCATCGACCAATAAACGGACCAGTCCACTGGGAGGTTACAGCCCTACTAGTGAGACTTTTGCATGTTCAGGCTGTGAAACCGGTTGCTGTGAGTCAGCTGTGTGGTAGCCCACTTTTAAAAATGTAATCATTGTTTTGAATGATTTGCTAAACTCTGTGATGACCAAGGAACTTTTTCCCTGACTTTTCTTTAGGGCTTTATGTTAAACCAAACTGTAAGTGAGAAGACTATATGAGACATGCAATAAAACAACCAAAGAAATGTGACTTTTTCAGTTAAATAAAAGCATGTCAATAAACTCCTGAGTGAATTTTACTTTGACAGCCCTGGGTACTGTCAGTAAATTCCAATCGGACATTTCGGGCTGTGGACTGACACTCTGTAAACAGGACAAATATCGAGTGCAGCCGTAGAATAAGCTTCAGTTCCCGCATCATTTAAACGTGACAAACAATCAATAGGAAGGCGCCTGGAGGTCTGAGCCATGATGGCCTTTCAATTTACCCCACATCTGTCACAACAGAGGGGCATAAAGAACAGACAGGGGAAGGAAAGGACATTTAGGCAATAAGAGACCAAGAGAAAAGTGTACAGGTGTTTGTTGTGTCCAGTTGGGAGATATTAACCTCTATAGTAGTCTTTCAGGTCTGCTGCCCTTTAATTTCTCAGCTTTGTCAGTCATTTGCATGAATTAAAATGCCTCCGATTATGAGAATAAACACGTTACAGACACAGTTAATTAAGTTTTTTTCACTATGAAAATAGGCATGTCCCCCATCCCGATCAGTAGTATCAGATCGGAGCCGATACGTGCATCGTTAAGTCACCCTGATCATGGCAGAACACTCACGAGAATCTGGATTTTGTAAGCGAGGTTTACAAAAATGTTGCTGCACTGACTTAAATATTTTAAGGATTGGGAGAAATCGATTATCAAAACAGTTGCCGATTAACTTGAAGTAGTCTCTTACGTCCTTAAACCAGCCTCTGGAGACTCCACCAGCTGACTTCTCTATTGGCTGTAGCAACAGGAGACATCTCTTACGTCCTAAAACCAGCCTCTGGAGACTCCACCAGCTGACTTCTCTATTGGCTGTAGAAACAGGAGACATCTCTTACGTCCTAAAACCAGCCTCTGGAGACTCCACCAGCTGACTTCTCTATTGGCTGTAGAAACAGGAGACGCTCTCTTACGCCCTAAAACCAGCCTCTGGAGACTCCACCAGCTGACTTCTCTATTGGCTGTAGAAACAGGAGACGTCTCTACGTCCTAAAACCAGCCTCTGGAGACTCCACCAGCTGACTTCTCTATTGGCTGTAGAAACAGGAGACGTCTCTTACGTCCTAAAACCAGCCTCTGGAGACTCCACCAGCTGACTTCTCTATTGGCTGTAGAAACAGGAGACGTCTCTTACGTCCTAAAACCAGCCTCTGGAGACTCCACCAGCTGACTTCTCTATTGGCTGTAGCAACAGGAGACGTCTCTACGTCCTAAAACCAGCCTCTGGAGACTCCACCAGCTGACTTCTCTATTGGCTGTAGAAACAGGAGACGTCTCTTACGTCCTAAAACCAGCCTCTGGAGACTCCACCAGCTGACTTCTCTATTGGCTGTAGCAACAGGAGACGTCTCTTACGTCCAAAAACCAGCCTCTGGAGACTCCACCAGCTGACTTCTCTATTGGCTGTAGAAACAGGAGACGTCTCTTACGTCCTAAAACCAGCCTCTGGAGACTCCACCAGCTGACTTCTCTATTGGCTGTAGAAACAGGAGACGCTCTCTTACGCCCTAAAACCAGCCTCTGGAGACTCCACCAGCTGACTTCTCTATTGGCTGTAGCAACAGGAGACGTCTCTTACGTCCTAAAACCAGCCTCTGGAGACTCCACCAGCTGACTTCTCTATTGGCTGTAGCAACAGGAGACGTCTCTTACGTCCTAAACCAGCTTTTGGATACTCCACCAGCTGAGTCGTAGCGTCACCATCGGCTGGTTTGAGTCGAGCTGAGGGTTTTTACTGTTGGTTCTCATGAGTTGTAAATAAGTGGAGCTGCAGAAACGGTAACCAACTGTTGCTTGCTAATTCAATCTGGGAGCGAGCCTCTTAATGCTTCCATTAACAATTAATTGCATAATGATATTACTGCGACTGCTTGACATGTGTAGGGCCTCCTCAAGAACCGAGCCGCGTTTAATCATTTTTACTCCCTTCAGTTTCCTTTTTGCCTCTGAGCTTTTTCAGCTCATTTCTTGGCAGCTCAGCTTCTTCATTTTCCTCTTTTCTCCCATTCTTCTTTCTGCAAAAGACCTTAAGTGAACCTTAAGATAACAGCAGTTTTTTTTTTTTTTTTTAAATGCGTCATAGATTAGGAAGGAGATATGTACATGTGTGGGTAAAGTGTGGCAGAAAAGAATCTATATTCAGGCACCCAATTGGAGATTGTATCCACAGATCTCTCCTTTTTAATGTTTCTTATTTTCCTTCTTCAATAGCAGTAGTGGCTCGTGCCATTTCTTTCTTCAAATGGAGCTTGTGACCTTCTATTTTTAACTTAGGAAACTCATTTTGAGATGAGAAAATTAGTATCAGTCTTCCATTTTTCACACTCCCAGGCTAGATGTTTCCCTCTGCCTCCAGTCTTTATGCTAAGCTATGCTAACAACCGCCTGACTTCAGAGTGAAATACTGTCTTCTTGAGAAGAAAGCGAATGAGCGTTTTTTTGTCAGAATACATGGTAATTTATTGCTTGAAGAGTGTTGCTAAGAGCCTGTGTCCCACTCGAGCAGTGTTCTGCATCCAAATGAAAGTGCCAAAACACGTTCTAGGGCTTTTAAGAACATGCCAAATGTTCGATAGCCTAGCGGTTCCAAACGGGCTCGGTAGTGAACGACACACTAACATGCTGACGGATTCAGTGTTGTTGTGTTTTAGACCAGAGAATATCCAGTTATAATGGATTGGTGATGCCGTTTTGCCTTCAGTGTTCTCCATGAAGTAATGTTGCGTGATATGTGTTGTGAGCATTGTGAAGGAGTCCATTTAAATTCCTTTTTTTTAAATTTTTTTAATATAGCTTTTTAAATGCTACTGCCACTCCCCGATGTGAGTCGAGTGCAGATTTGAGTACTTTGTGACAAGTAGCCTACAAGATGCTAATGAGAGACTTCTGTAATGTCAATCGCCCATCCCTTTTTTAACCTTTTATTTATCCAAGTGAGCCAATTGAGAACTAGTTCTCATTTGCAATGACGACCTGTTACATTCACACAGTTCCACACTCATACCTGGAAGCAACCACAGTCTGATCTGCTGACCACTGAGCAGCTCCACTGGACTGGTTGGGGTTAAGGGCTAGCCAGACCTTCCTCCGCAGCGCTGTGGAGGAGCACTAACCCATCCAGCCGGCTACAACAGTCAAAATCCTCCTATTAATGAAAGTGGATGGCAGAACTTTTCAAACAGGCTTTGCATGTATAACGCTGTGTCCCTGTTTTTATTGCATGTCTTCAAGCTGTCGTGGTAAAGCAGTCGTTTATGGTATCGTCTTAAATGCATCGCAGATTTATCTCCTTCCTGTCTGTCAAACCCTTTCCCCTCTCTTTTAGGGTTTATTAAAGCGTCTCTCTGTGTGTGAATCACTCCGTCTCAGAGGAGAAGCTCTTCTTCACCAGCGTAACACAATCAGCAGCAGGGCGAAACGTCTCACATGAACGGCTCCCATCATTTTCAGTGGGATTGAGGGCGCTGTGAAGCTTTTTTGGCACTTTTTTACCTTTAATGGACAGGACAGCTAGGTGAGAAAGGGGGGAGAGAGAGAGAGAGAGAGAGGGAAGCCATGCAGGGAATCGTCTCAGGTCGGACTCAAACCCTGGCCCGCTGTGTCGAGGCATAAACCTCTGTGTACTGCATATGTGCGCCTGCTCTACCCACTGAACCAACCCATCCACTCTATTAATTTCTTTTGTTGTATATTTTAGGATGTACTAGATATGTACAACCACCAGCGAAGTGTGTGTGTGTGTGTGTGTGTGTGTCTCTGTCTGTGTGTGTGTGTCTGTGTGTGTGTGTGTGTGTGGTAATATTATCGTTGTCATGCAGTGTTCTCTCTGGCTTTGTGGAAGACTTAGGTGTGTGTATTTGGTGATATTTTTCAATTTAAAAATGCAATTTCCCAATACATTTTGTGTCTCTTTGTAGTCAAGTTGTGTCTCTTTTTGGTAGCTTTTGTTTTCTTTGGGGTTCCTTTGGCTGGATGGTGTTTTAAGACCCAACGTCGACCTCCAGGCAGCGATGCGACCGTGGACTTTAAGGCACCTAACCCTAACCCTAGCCCTTACCTAATCCTAGTGTCTTCCAGACACCAGAACGACTAGTTCAGTGTAGGACAAAGGTCACGGTTTGGATTAAAACACTCCCAAGGAACACGCATTTCGGGGGCGATAGTCCCTTTGAGGGGCATCGGTTCATATTTTAGATGTTTTTAGCCCCAGTCATTTATTAGATTGATGAGTGTTGATTCCAGTTTGCAGCTTATGTCCGTCCAGTCAGGTTTGTTACTCTCTCTCACACACACACACACACACAGACACACACACACACACACACACACACACACACACACACACACACACACAGACACGCCTTCAGACTCGCTGGCATCCTACGCCCCATGCAGGCCATCTGTTTTCTTTCTTTCTTGCCTGCTTTCTTTCTCTTGCTTTATTGTGTGCTTCCTTTCTTTCTTAAATATCTTTCTTGCTTGCTTCAGTGGTGATGTCAGAGTGTCAGATAAAGACAGAGTGCCCCGGTGGGTAAACCAGACGGGTAACTAAGTGCTGATGTGTTTAAACGTCTCCTGATGGAGAGGAGTCTGAAGAGTGACACTAGGGTTTCATGACTCAAAGGTCATTGATTGTGGTCAATCTTGGACATCGGTCCAGTTTTAAGAGAGATCGCTGCAGTCGGCAGCGGGGACACAAGCAACAATGTAAGTTAATAGGACAATTGTGCAGCTTGTATTTACCTTCGCGAAAGTGCTCGTTTTTTTTTTACTGACAGGCTCAGATTATTACTCTAAGTGTCTGACAACATTATGGACAGGATTTCTAAGGTGGTCAACCTTTTTGTTAAAGAGTAAGATCCTTTTTTAAACATTAAAACATCTGTGAAATTACGTTCACTAAAGTCACCAGACTCCATGTACACTTAATTTAAAGTTGACAGAAACAAGAAAAAACTATGAAAAGACGTTTTGGGTCGTCTTTCCACTTTTCCAACCATCACAACTCTAGTTTTGGTTGAAATAAACACAGTTTTACCGATTTTACATGTCAAAATATGTTGGTTCTGTACATGCATAAGTATTGCTTTTTTAAATGGAGTCTGGTGGGTTTAGCGCTAGCACCTTCAGAGCTGTTTCTGGTTAAACAGAAAGATCTCAAAGAGGTTTTATTGGTCTATCTCGGTAGGGATCCTTTCCACAATGTCAGCGGCAAAATAAGCACTGTAGTGGAGGTAACTACAAGCTGGACAATTGCCCCATTAACTCACATCGTAGCTTGTTTCGCCGCTGCCGACTGCAGTGATCTCACTTAATACTGGACCAATGTCAAAGATTGTTGTTCCCATCAGTCACTTAGACACACAAAAACACAGGAACATAGGGTCCAGGTTGAAAAATATGGTATTACTCTTGAATGATATTGTCTGTTATCGACTGGGGGCCCCTAAAGTCAATCAAATCGAGTTTGTTTTGTGGCAGATACCAGCAATTATCTTATTTCTGTCCAAGTAATCAATATATATCATGATAGAACTTGTGATATACACGCCTAGTAAATATATAAATTGCTTGTATATATAATGGCTTTATGCAGGTGCAACCAAACAGAACTAAATACATTGGTCACTGCAGTCTTTAATGTTTCTCTCCATTAAACAGCTAATGTGCTTCTGTCTGTGTGAGAAATCATTTCTCCTCCTGCAGAGGGGAGGAAGGGGAAGCGTCTTCAGACTATAAATAGCAGGGATTGGGGTTAACAGGGAGGGTGGAGGAGGGTTTTGGAGGTTTGGATTGACGTCATGTTGGTTCCCATACGACCAGCTTTCCAATCCTCTTCATCGCTGTCCTCTGCTTTCCTCTTGTTCCCATCTTTATCTACGTATTCATTCTCCTCTCTCTCTCTTCAAATGCTGTCTTTCCTCTGCATTTCTTTCACTAACACTAGTTTGGTTCATTTCCACCCTGGCAGATTGCTTAAAACGGCTGCTGTGACAGTCTGTCTATAAGGGAACTATTATACAGCCTTTTCAGGTTGATGCTTGTATTTTGGGTTTGTACTAGGACATGATTACATGCTTCAATGTTCAAAAACCAGTTTCTTTCTCATACTGCTGCCCATGGCTGCTGCACCTGTATTCCCCCTCTGTATGAGACGCTCTGATGGAGCGCCTGTCTCTTTAAGCCCCCCCTCTCGAAAAAGCCCAGTCTGCTCTGAGTGTTTCCTGGAATCTCTGCTGGTCTCCAGTTTAGTTTCACTAGTGGCAGCTGAAGCTACTGCAAAACAGTGTATATATAGCAGAACTGTGTACCATGAAAAGGCTTCAAAACCAAATACTACACAACCAGACATGTCCCAGTAATAAAGTGACCCCGAAATTAGGGAGAAATGACACACATCGGCCGCCAAGATTACAGCAATCTGGCGTTGGCATGCAGCTACCTAATAGTTAGCAGTATGCTAACGCCAGATTGTAGTGGACGCAGCACTGTCTACAGTCAAAAATCACAGATAAAGGTTTCTGAACCAAACACTGCCCAATCGGACATCCATCCATCCATCCATCCATCCATCTTCCCTTCCCTTTAACCAGCTCCGACTGGGGGATCCTGAGGCGTTCCCAGGCCAGGTTGGAGATATAATCCCTCCACCTAGTCCTGGATCTTCCCCGGGGCCTCCTCCAAGCTGGACATGCCTGGAACACCTCCTCTCTAGTGACGTAGAAAGCCGTGCAGATTTTGACCAGCTCACCCGGAGACTGAAGACAGAGGACACTCAGAAACCGGATCTCACTCAAAACAGTATGGGTAGTTTTTTTCCCAGGTTTCTATGTGTGGAAGCACCAGAGACATCAAAATAACCCCCCAAATCCCAGAAAAAAGGATTTGTTCATAATGTGGGCACTTTAAAGGGCAGGAACCGGCCAGCAGCGCGAAGCAAGAGAAGAACTCCACTTCACAGGAGTCCTTTCATTGACTGCAACCTCGAATGCTGATTGGCCAACTCCAAACACAGGTGGAAAGCAATCATCTCAATAACCTGGAGAGAAAACACAGTGAGCAAGAAGAAGTACTTTGTCTGGCACGTGACAGTGCTCCTCAAATAATGGTCAAAATTTGACTTTACCAACACTTTGATTCATGGTCAAATCCCAACACTAATCTCATAATATTGGTAACCATTGTACCAGCATAGCATGTAATAGCATTGTAATTGTGAGCATATTAGCATGCTGAAATTAGTGGACACAGACTCACAGAGCCTCTAGCATGACTCACACAATACAGATGTTTTTGAAGTTCCGCTAGCTGGAAGCAGGTGGGGAATTAGTCAACCTCCAACGTGTGTGTGAGTGTGTGTGTTTGTTTGCAGACATAAACAGCAGATGTATGAAATAGCTGAATGTATCTTGAGGCTTCAGGTCTGCTCCCACAGAGATGAATAAATCTGCTGTCCTCCATCTGCCGCTCACACTCATCTGCACCTCTCCGACACACACCTGATGTCTTCTAAAACCTCTGACCCCGTGTACACCTCAAGTCTGTGGCTCCAGCTTTAAGTACATCAGCTTTACTTCCCCTTCATGCCCTTTTTTCTCACATCAGTGTTAGGATGTCTCATGGTTTCATCTTCTTGTTTTCCTGCATGTTTTTTTTATACATCTGATCCTCCTCTGCATCCATCTAATTATATCAGTCTATGTTTATCTCCGAGTCTGCAGGCCGCTCTGTAAACAGTTATATACATGGCTTTATTAAGGCTTAAAGGATATTAAAGAGCCCCTGTTATACTCTTTTTCTGCACTATACACTTTTCAGGGGTTGTTCAGGGTGCGAGTTAGTATGTTTTGAAACCAACGTTGACTGTTGATGGGAAACTAGAGTCCAACACGCTTTGTTGATCCATCCATCACTACTGACATGAAGTTTTGACTCTTGAAGTTTTATTAAGTGAGAATATTTATAATGTTCTTTATGTTTCTTCTGTTGTCAGTCACCTGGACAACCACCACCTGTGGGACCCCAACGAGTTTGCTGTTTCCTGCTTCAGAATCATCATGTACTCCATCCAGGTACAGTACACACATGTTGGGTTACAAAGTGACTCATGGTTAGGTTAGGCACCGATTTTAGACGATTTTACACTCTATGTTACATTACACACTTTCACTGGCAATAGACCTTTTTCACAGACATTTTGACTTGTCGTGGTAGGAGAAGCACAGCTGAACCTGATCACCTTAACGATGGCTCAATTCCATCCAGTGTCCCAGTGAGCTGTTTCAGTGAGTCAGCATGCACAACACCAGGGCCTCTCCTAAGTGGAATGCAGCCATCATCAATGGTTTTAAATACACCTGTGCTTTTCCTACTATGACATGTTAGCTTGTCTGCCGTGACAAAGGTCTATTACATCATGGCCACGCCCTAAAACACCCCCTGCTTTATCGCTAGTTTTAAAATCAACAAGATCATAATTTAAGAAGACTGAAGACTAAAAACTAGCGTTTGTAACCATAAACTCATTATGAAAATATTTACTGAGGTAATAAATCAGGTGAGAAGTGGGTTACTTTCTCACAGACTACAGAAACCGACCTCCTTTTGCAACCACATGTTTCGCCCCCTGCAGGAGATTAGATATAATGCAGCTTTAAGGTGTCTCCCCCTGCTGGAGATCAGATATAATGCAGCTTTAAGGTGTCTCCCCCTGCTGGAGATCATATATAATGCAGCTTTAAGGAGTCTCCCCCTGCAGGAGATCAGATATAATGCAGCTTTAAGGAGTCTCCCCCTGCTGGAGATCAGATATAATGCAGCTTTAAGGAGTCTCCCCCTTTAAGGAGTCTCCCCCTGCAGGAGATCAGATATAATGCAGCTTTAAGGAGTCTCCCCCTGCAGGAGATCAGATATAATGCAGCTTTAAGGAGTCTCCCCCTGCAGGAGATCAGATATAATGGAGCTTTAAGGAGTCTCCCCCTGCTGGAGATCAGATATAATGCAGCTTTAAGGAGTCCCCCCTGCTGGAGATCAGATATAATGCAGCTTTAAGGCTCTTCCGCATTTGCAGCACTTTGCCGAACCAGATGTTTTGTCCATTAATATTAACAACAATCCTATTAATTAGCATCATATTAAGCTGGAGCCTTCGTCTTCTTTGTTTCTCTGTGAAGTACTCAAGCCTAGTCTTTAAACACTGGCGTGCTTTGTTGTTGTGTGTGGCGCTAAAGTCAAGTGACGATGCTATAAAGACCGTTGCCGTGCTCGCGTCTCTCCCTTACCCCTCCCACCAGTTCCTAAGGCCACTTGGCCAGTGTGAATGCAAATGGAAAACCGGTTTTGGGGGAGAGTAGTTAGTAGAAAAGTGGACTTTTCCTATATCTACGCTCCTGTAACTTCTTGGTCAGAGAGAGGCTATTATGTTACATTTTCAAAATCTTTACCCAGCAGGAAGTCCATTGACCAAAATGTTGTCACTAAATAAAGTGAGAGAATTTTCTGCTTCCTTCTTCCCTTATGTCCCCCATCAATTATACACCCCTTCCTACCCCCATGGCTCAACCCCGGGCAAAAGTAAAACGCCAAGCACCTCTGCCAGGAGGTCAGCAAACTCCTTCCCCCCAGACCGATAAGGACGCTTGTGTGCAAAATCCATCAAGCATTAACTGATATGTGCCGGGCCTTGGCTGCAGGACTAGTGATACTAATGACTCTTTCCAAGACAAGCCCGGGCCCTGTGGATTCATTTCTTCCTCAATTTATGTTGTGATAGGTAATAGGAAAAGAATGGTTAATAAGCATTTAACTGCAAACTTTGCAAATTTAGCATCCATTCCTCGTCAGCCACAGCCTGTCCCAAAAAATGAAAACACACTAACACTAGCCTTACTAAACGTCAGGTCTTTGGCAGGAAAATCATTTTTAATCAACGATTTCATTATTAAACACAATCTAGATTTTATGTTTTTAACTGAAACCTGGTTAGACCATAATAACAGTGCTGCTGTTCTCATCGAGTCAGCTCCCCCTAACTTCAGTTTTATGAGTAAGAATAGAGTGAATAAGAAAGGAGGTGGAGTTGCCATATTATTTAATGACTCATTCCACTGTACGCAAATATGTTATGGAAATTTTGTTACCTTTGAATATGTGGCCCTTCAGGTAAAGTCTTCCCCTCAAGCAATATTTCTAAATATCTACAGGCCACCTAAATATTGTGCAACCTTCATTGATGACTTCACTGAACTTCTGTCTATAATGTGCATTAACTTTGATTGTGTAATCATTGTGGGTGATTTTAACATTCATGTTGACAACCCCCAGGACAGGGGGACCAAAGAACTGTGTTGTGTTTTTGAGAACTATGGACTGACTCAGCATGTGACAGAGCCCACGCACAATAAGGGACACACTCTTGACCTGATTGTCTCCAAGGGTCTGAACATTTCCAAGGTTGTGGTGACTGACGTTGCTCTCTCTGATCATTCCTGTGTTTTCCTTAACGGCACTATCTCTGTGCCCAAAAGTGTCCAAACAAAGATAACCAGAAAACGGTATATCACTGAAAACACCATTGAAACATTTATTCAGCTTTTCTCCACACCCGCCCTCTCTGGGCTATCAGTGACTGAGCTTGTAGATAATTTCAACTGTAAAATTACAAATGTTATTGATGTCATTGCTCCCACTAAGGTCAAAGTTGTCTCTGGTAGGAAAAGATCTCCATGGAGACATGTCCTACTGGTGAGAACAGAAAAAAGAGAGTGTAGGAAAGCTGAATGAAAGTGGCGAAAAACAAATCTCCTGGTCCATTATAACACCTATAAAGAGAGACTTCGCATTTATAATTTGGAACTGAGGAATGCAAGAAGGTCTTTCTTCTCTGATATTATCTCTAGAAACAATAATAATTCACGTGCCTTGTTTGCCACTGTCGATAGATTAACAAACCCTCCAGTACCAGTAGCATCTGAATTTTTATCTACCAAGGCCTGCAATGACTTTGCCTCCTTCTTCAAAGACAAAATTCAGAAGATTAGACAAACAGTCAGTGCCTCCATATCAAGCTCAGGATATGTGTTGCCGCAGTGTTCAAGCAAAACTAGTTCCAATATGACAGAATTTCATATAATCAAGCATGAAAACCTGGAGGACATTATACAACATCTGAAAACCTCCTCCTGTTGCCTTGATATTCTACCAATGGGTGTTTTCAAAAATGTTTCAACTTGTCTGGCTTCTGATCTTCTACAGATCGTGAACTTGTCTCTTCTTTCAGGTATCTTCCCACAGGCCCTGAAAACTGCAGTAATCAAGCCACTCTTAAAAAAAGAACAATCTAGACACATCACTAATGAGCAACTATAGGCCGATATCAAACCTTCCGTTTTTAAGTAAAATCATTGAAAAAGCGTTTTTTTTACAACTCAGCCATTTCCTGTCACTAAACAACAGTTTTGATACCTTTCAGTCAGGTTTCCGACCACACCACAGCACTGAGACGGCTCTTGTCAAAGTCTTAAATGACATCCACCTTAACACAGATAGTGGCAAAATTTCAATCTTAGTATTACTTGATCTCAGTGCTGCATTTGACACGGTCAACCACGACATATTAATAGACCGATTGGAAAACTGGGTAGGACTTTCTGGCTCAGTAGTAAACTGGTTTGAATCCTACTTACAGAATAGGGATTACTTTGTGTCAATAGGTAATTATACATCTGAGCATACAAATATGACTTGCGGAGTTCCCCAAGGCTCTATTCTGGGGCCTCTTCTGTTTAACATCTACATGCTCCCACTGGCCCAGATTATGGAGAACAACAAAATAAGTTACCATAGTTATGCGGACGATACACAAATTTACATAACCTTATCGCCAGGGGACTATAGTCCATTACAAAAACTGACTAAGTGCATTGAACAAATTAACAGCTGGATGTGCCAGAACTTTCTGAAATTAAATGAAGGAAAAACTGAGGTGGTTGTTTTTGGAGCAAAAGAGGAACGATTGAAAGTCTGCGCTCAGCTTCAAACAACAATGTTAAAAACAACAGACAAAGCCAGAAATCTTGGTGTAGTCATGGACTCAGACCTGAATTTTAACAGCCACATTAAGACAATTACAAAGTCAGCCTACTATCACCTTAAGAATATATCCAGGGTTAAAGGACTTATGTGTCAACAGGACTTGGAAAAACTGGTCCATGCCTTCATCTTCAGTAGACTTGACTACTGTAACGGTGTCTTTACAGGTCTCACTAAAAAATCAATCAGACAGCTGCAGCTGATTCAGAACGCTGCTGCCCGGGTCCTCACAAAGACCAGGAGACTGGATCACATCACTCCAGTTCTCACTAAGACCAAGAGACTGGATCACATCACTCCAGTCCTCACTAAGACCAGGAGACTGGATCGCATCACTCCAGTTCTGAAGTCTTTACTCTGGCTTCCTGTGTCTCAAAGAATTGATTTCAAAGTACTTTTGCTAGTTTATAAATCACTTACCGGTTTAGGTCCAAAATACATTTCTGATCTGCTACTCCACTATGAACCACCCAGACCACTCAGGTCATCTGGGACAGGTCTACTTTCTCTCCCCAGAGTCAGAACTAAACAGGGTGAAGCAGCTTTCAGTTTCTATGCTCCTCATATCTGGAATAAACTCCCAGAAACCTGCAGATCCGCTGCAGCTCTCAGTTCTTTAAATCAAGGCTGAAGACCTTTCTTTTTGATGCTGCCTTTCTTAAATGACTGCTCATTTCTTTAAATTTCTTATGCTGCACTGTAACTTTTATTCTTGTGTTTTATGTGTCCTAATATTTTAACTATCTATTCATGTTTTATCGGTTTTTAATGCTTATGATTTTTAACTGTTTGTACATGTGTTTTATCTGTTTAACTGATTTTATGTAAAGCACTTTGAATTGCCCTGTTGCTGAAATGTGCTATACAAATAAAGCTGCCTTGCCTTGCCTTGCCTTCTCAGTTTAAATATTTGCAAATAAATAACCTAAGATTTACTTTCTGATCTGGAGCAGCTGACCGAGTGGCCAGTCACATTTCAGTCCTCTTTGTCTCCGTGTCTTGGTCCAGGCTCAGCACTCCCACCACGTCATTCAGCAGGTTCTGAATCACCTGGACACCCACACCAAGAACACGCCGCGGGCCCGAGCCGGCATCGTCCAGGTCCTCCTGGAGACAGTGGCCATCGCCGCCAAAGGCTCAGTGGGTGAGTTACAGGAGAGATCTCAATCAATCAATCAATCAATCCACCTTTATTTATAGAGCACTTTCAAGTTGACTAAAGTGCTGTACAGAAGATTATTAAAAGACATAAAGTACATCCATACAATCAAACAATAAAACCATGAAATCCAAAAGAAAACGTCCAAAGAGAAGAGGTGGGTTGTAAGAAGTGATTTAACAAACACAACATGTACTTACTTTCTTAAGATATAAAGATATCTAAAAGTTTTTTTACTTTGGTCCCAACTTTGGCCAAAGCTCCCAGGTTTGATGCCCAAATCTGTCAGACTAAATACATTTTCACGCCAGCCATCCACCTACATCAGTATCTTAATTAGAAGAGAAAATAAAAAGAGAACAAAGTAGCATGAACACAAAGTAGAAACAGCGAATTTTAAAAGGTGTTTTAAAAAGGTGCTGATGGATTTTTATCCGTCCCCCATGCTGTGGTTCCGTTCCCCTGAAGTGTTTGTACGTGTTAATTGGCTAATAATTAAACAAGCTTGAAGTTTAACACCTCAGACTTATTTTTGGCTGCTTATCCGGGGGGCCGTGTCACGGTGGTCTAGGCTCCTCCTGGGAGATCTGAGCCAAGCCAGATGAGATAATCTCTCCAACATGTTTTGGGTCTACTCCTGGCACCCCTGAAAAAAACTCCACAGGAAGGGCTGATTCATGTGTGTCAATCAAAGTCCCTCACCTGGGACCAGTTTCTCTTGGGGGACCCTAACAGGAGCTATTGCCCCTGACACCACAAACCCCTCCACCACAAAAAAGGGTTTGATTGTCGGAGAGGGAATAGAAATAAACAAAAACAAGTTAACTAAATCTTAAATTCAGTGCTAAATGAAAGTGAAATGTTCCACTGAGGTGAGTTTATTTAAATCTGCAAAATAATTAAACCTTTTTACATTAAATTACCTGACGCTTTTATCCAAATTGACTTACAATAAGTGCATTTTACCGTGAAGATACCACCCACAATTTTCCAGAATTATGCAAGCACATAAATTATTTACAAGTGTTCTTTGTTTTTATCTTTTCATGGACAACGATGCAGTCTGAACAGGGGAGTTTATTAGTCTAAAGATGTGTTGAGTTTCTGTTGTCCTGATGTCAGTAGGGAAGCTTGTTCCGCCATTGTGGAGCCAAGACAACACACAGACAGGAAAATGCAAATATTTTGTATTTAATTCCTCCAACCTGTGTTTTGCTGCACTCCCCTGGAAACACAACAACCTTCCTTCTGGATAGGAATGATTCCCGAGTCCAAAAGAAGTGATGTGTTCACCTTTGAAAGTGAAAACCCGACTCCTCCACATCTGTGGCTCGGTACAGTATGACAGTGTGGTTAGATTTAAAGTGAATGTATAGAGCAGTTTCTGTAGAATTTCCCCCCACACACACCTGGCATTTATTGCATCATGGGTAACCATACTCTGTCTGTATTTATCTACATGCTGCAGAAACACTCTTTTTCAAGAGTCTTGTCCAAAATTGCAGCACAAAGATGACAATAAAAATGTAAAATGCAAGCCTGAATTATAATGAACTCCTGCACAAACCGAACCTGAGCTAATTTGTATTCCAGCTCTGTCAGACTGTGACACGATGCGGGAATGAGATGCATGTTAATGCCAGGTGAACACAATGTCCCTGTTTATACCACCAGATCTTAATATTTACATCCAAACATACACTCACTGACCAGAAATACAGAAACGTCTGAATGAGGAAGTAGATTCCAATACAACAGCCCTGCCATCAATTACAAAAACACAAATGTTCTCATGTCTCTATTGATCTCCATCCATGCAGATAGTTTAACAGGTTTTTGCTTTCACAGTTAATTTAATCGACAGAATATAGTTCGCAGTGCTCACAGCATTGAATAATAACATTTAAAGGTCCAGTGTAGTTGTTCATTATCAAAATCCATGTCGCCCGTTCACAAACTCGTCCTTTATTATGAATACTGACCACCACCTTCCAAGTATTCCTATTGGCTTGAAATTCTACATTTCCATTCGCATAAACTGGTGTAGACGCTCCATAATCAGACAGGGACAGACAGGACGTACTGCTCCACCTTTCACGTTTTTCGCTGTCACATGATAAACTCAGGTGCTGCTAACGGGTATCTTCGCTTCCCCGCCACGGCAGGTTAGAAGAAGGAAACACGGAGGACCACACGTGTTCAAAATCCACCTTTTAGGAACAGGAGTCTTCTTCTTCTTGCCCATAAAAAGAAGAAGGAGACTAATGAAAAGAGCAAGAGACCGGCTTTCTGAAGCGTGGCAAGAGAGAGAGTTGATTGATATATGGTTATATATGATATATGATCCCAACGATAGATGTACACATTGGACCTTTAACCATATGGAAACACCACAAACTGGTTTGGAATCTGGGTGAATCCTTTAAAATGTTGAAAATGAAAATAGTATGTCTTTGGTATTTTTTAAAAACTACATACAGTAAATATTATACTATATATACAGTATGTATGTATATATATATAGAGAGAAAGAGGTGTTTGTAATATTTAGTTTTTCTCATTTACACACATGATGGAAAGCCTTAGAAACTCTAAACTATAATCCATTCCAATACAAGAGTACTATATTGTTGGATTCAATACAAAGTACTTTACAGGGGTTTCTGTTTTTCTCATTATCCAGTAAACCGTTATAACGCCACTGACAGATCCACTTTAAAGCCACACTATGCAAGATTTGTACCTTACCAGAACAGTTTGGAAGTCCTTTTGAAGGTTAACAAACTCGTAGGAGCAGGAGGGGGTGTTAGGGCGTGGCTATGATGTGATTGCCAGTGAAAGTGTTTAAAGTAAAGTAGAGAGTAAGGACTCCTCCCTCTCTCCTCTCCTCTAAAATCATCACATCCTCAACCAGGACGGCTGCACCCGTAACGACAAACTCCACGATCTTCACAAACCAATGGGTGACGCCACACATCCTCTGTCCATTTAATATTATGCAGTCTATGGTTGGAACAAAGGAAAAGAGTCCTGCACTCGGCTTATTTTGCAGAGACCGAAATGTAAATGTTTCCTGTAACTAAACGGTGATGCTGTAGCAAGAGCAGAGTGCGGGATGTTTTCTTTTGTTCCAAGTTGATGATATTTTCCAGCGCACCTGCACAGAAGAATTTCTGAATGTGCGAATCTTCATCGTCTTCAAAAAAAGTCACTTTTCTCACAGAAAGCTTGAACTTTCATCTCTGCTTCACCGTCACACAGAAAATGAGTTGGTAGTGTGACAGTGCTGGTAGCGGTTATATTCTCTGCCTTTTATTATATCTTTCTATGGTGACTGTGTGTGTGTGTGTGTGTGTGTGTGTGTGTGTGATCGCAGGGCCCACAGTGCTGGAGGTGTTCAACACTCTGCTCAAACACCTGAGGATGAGCGTGGACTTCGAGCTGGGCGAGAGCTCGAGGAGAAACTCCAGCACCAGCGTCTCGTCCGGCCGCGGCAAAGAGAGCGAGGAGAGAATCGTCCAGAACGCCATCATCCAGACCATCGGTACCGCAGAATTTAATAAAGCCAGCATAATTTAAAAGCTTGTATTTATGTACAATTGAACAACAGTGGTGCCACATTGTTGGTATCTGAGCCATTATTTTCAGCGCCTCACAGTGTTTGTATGCTATGATGGGAGGCTTGGCCCCATGCAGCAGCACAGTAGGATACAGTTGTGCTCTTAAGTTTACATATCCATGCTTAAGTTGACTAAAAAGAGGAATAAAAAAAACATGTTTTAGAAATTTATCTTAATGCCTTAATTAAAAAATGAGGTAAAATCCAACCTTTAAGGACACCAATTTTCTTTGTGAATGAATAATGTATTGTAAATAAATAAATGTTCTTCCTTAAAATACAGAGGGCATAAGTATACACCCCCCTATGTTAAATTCCCATAGAAGCAGGCAGAGTTTTATTTTTAAAGGCCAGTTATTTCATGGATTACTATGCATCTGATAAAGGTCTCTTGGCCTTTGGAAATAAAATAGCCCCCACATCATCACATACCCTTTGCCATACATAGAGTTTGGCATGGGATACTTTCCATAAAATCATCTCTCAATGCAAATCAAACTGACTATTAGTCTAACTGAAATAAAACCATGCCAGTCTCTATGTATGGTGAAGTGTATATGATGATATGGGGCTATTTTAATTCCAAAGGCCAAGAGACCTTTATCAGGATGCATAGTATCCTGTTCCATGAAATAACTGGAATTTATTTATTTACAATACATTATTCATTCACAGATTTTTAATTAAGGCATTAAGATCAATTTCCAAAACATGATTTTTTTGCTTTTAGTCAACTTAAGCATGGATATGTAAACTTATGAGCACCACTGTAAGTAGGAGACTATCATGGCATGAAATAACAGTAAAGCTGCCTTATCACAGGTATATGATGCCTTATCATTCGGAAACAGTTCAGGGTTGTCCAGACAGTCTTACACAGTTTGTTAATGTGTTTTATTGAATTTGAGTTGGGAATCCAAAATAATAACAAAAAATTGTAATTACTCATCTTCCTCTATGGCCTCTTGATCTATTTTTAGCAAACCACTGTTGTCTGTTAGTGTTGTAATAACCAAAAATCTCCAAAAATCAAATACTCCTGGAGACTCCCCTGCAACATGTAAAAAAGAGCTGGTTCCACGACACCATATGAGTCAGGTATTAATAGAATAGAAAGCCTTTATTGTCATGATACACAAGTGCAGTACCTGTGCTGAGATTACAGTGTCAACAGGAAATGTAAAAATATAAAATGTAAGTAATGCAGAAGAAGAAGGACAAAAAGAGAGGGGGGAACAAGCACTATATATATATATATATATATATATATATATATATATATATATATATATATATATATACAATATGTAAAACAGTAAGAAAGATAAAGGGTTTGTATACACATTGTGCAAATAAAATAGTTATTGGTGTATCAAAAGTCCTGAGTATTAAAGAAGAAAGAACATGTTTTAAATTAAAAAGGTGTGTGTTTGAGCCCTGAGTCATCCGTTCTTGCGTCCTCCTGCCAGGCTTTTTCGGTGGAAACCTGCCAGACTACCAGCGAGCTGAAGTCATGATGTTCATCATGGGCAAAGTGCCGGTGTACGGCACGCCCTGCCACACCTTGGACACTGTCAAGATTGGGTGAGTCACGTTCATTAATAACGTTCAAACAGCTCTACTGTAGTCCGCCCTCATACTCTGCTTCTGACTGGCTAGTAGTCCTTACCTAGGTACTGTCAGGGCCCTCATACTCTGCTCTGACTGGCTAGTAGTCCTTACCTAGGTACTGTCAGGGCCCTCATACTCTGCTCCTGACTGGCTAGTAGTCCTTACCTAGGTACTGTCAGGGCCCTCATACTCTGCTTCTGACTGGCTAGTAGTCCTTACCTAGGTACTGTCAGGACCCTCATACTCTGCTTCTGACTGGCTAGTAGTCCTTACCTAGGTACTGTCAGGGCCCTCATACTCTGCTTCTGACTGGCTAGTAGTCCTTACCTAGGTACTGTCAGGGCCCTCATACTCTGCTTCTGACTGGCTAGTAGTCCTTACCTAGGTACTGTCAGGGTCCTCATACTCTGCTTCTGACTGGCTAGTAGTCCTTACCTAGGTACTGTCAGGGCCCCTCATACTCTGCTTCTGACTGGCTAGTAGTCCTTACCTAGGTACTGTCAGGGCCCTCATACTCTGCTTCTGACTGGCTAGTAGTCCTTACCTAGGTACTGTCAGGGCCCTCATACTCTGCTCCTGACTGGCTAGTAGTCCTTACCTAGGTACTGTCAGGGCCCTCATACTCTGCTCCTGACTGGCTAGTAGTCCTTACCTAGGTACTGTCAGTGCCCTCATACTCTGCTCCTGACTGGCTAGTAGTCCTTACCTAGGTACTGTCAGGGCCCTCATACTCTGCTTCTGACTGGCTAGTAGTCCTTACCTAGGTACTGTCAGTGCCCTCATACTCTGCTTCTGACTGGCTAGTAGTCCTTACCTAGGTACTGTCAGGGTCCTCATACTCTGCTTCTGACTGGCTAGTAGTCCTTACCTAGGTACTGTCAGGACCCTCATACTCTGCTTCTGACTGGCTAGTAGTCCTTACCTATGTGAGATGTCATACTCTGTAGCTAAAACAGAGAGCTCAACACACAGGGTGAAAAGAGGAGCTGCAGCAATGTGCAGTACAACAAAAATATGGTGTTTTTCTGAAATTAAACTACATAAACCTATCTTGGTACAAATTATGAACCAAAAAATGAGCATAATATGGGCTCTTTAAAAAAAAGTATGAGATTGCTTCACCATCAGTCTGGCTGTAGCTCCACAGAGGTCGTGTCCAAAACGCGAGACACCATCTAAAGTGAATTGTGTCTTAATCTGTCCTCACTTCACCTCCTGGACGCCCTGCAGCGAATTTGAAAAGAATGGAAAACAAGCTAATCCATCAAGCCTCCTGAGTGCAAGAACAGATAATCCCAAATCAAACAAACACTGGCCTCCTCATCCTCTCTCTCTCTCTCTCTCTCTCTCTCTCTCTCTCTCTCTTTTGGGGTAATTGCCAGAGGGGAAAGATGGAGCTCTGCAGCTAGTCGGTGTCACTGAGTGGAAGTCTGGTAGTGCTGCACTCCCAACATTTAAACTGTCTACATTCAAGAGCTTCTGCAGCTGCAGCTGCTTACAGGCCTTTATCCTCCTCCTTGCTTACGTTACACCGAGGTGACACTGAGAAACAGATCTGATATCAGTCTTTTACTAAACTTCCAGTGTTTGCCAGTCGGTTGTTGGACTGCAGCTAGTCTCGAGTATCAAAGACGTTTCATTTCCGGGTGTTGGCGCCGGACATTGAAGCAGTAGTGTCGAAC
Organism: Etheostoma perlongum; assembly: GCA_026937815.1. Classification (NCBI taxonomy): domain Eukaryota; kingdom Metazoa; phylum Chordata; class Actinopteri; order Perciformes; family Percidae; genus Etheostoma; species Etheostoma perlongum. The sequence goes on along the minus strand of CM049382.1, from coordinate 1,859,116 downwards.
TCTGGAAATGAGAAGCGTTTTTAGATATGCTTTTATTTTGAAAAAGTCAAATACCTTTGATTATTGCATGCATTTTTTTGGAGTTTTGTTACTATTTTCGACCTGTTATTGCCTTTCTTCCTTCTTTCTACCATCGTTTTCCAGTTTTTTTTGCCTTTCTTCATCAGCATTTAAATGTTTTCCAGGCACAAGGCTGTTTTTTTAGTAAATCTATCGCTGACATTTCTGTTTTGTTCTTCTTTATATAGACTTTTTTGCCAAAAATTATTCGCACATGGCTTAAAAAACTGTTTTAAAGGGGGACCATTGTTTAAAAAAAGCTTGAGAACCAGTGCTCCAATCGACTAAGAGGGGGCAGAATGTAGTTTCATCATTAAAATGAGTCCTGAAGCTGCAGTTTTAGACGCGGTCGTAACGTTTAATAAGATTATCAGAATAGCTGGTCGAGGAACTTAATAGTTAACAACTTATTGATTAACATTAACATTTGCGGCTCTAATGTCCCCTTCTTCTTCCGTCTCTCAGGCATCAGGGTACCAAGCGGATCCAGACCATGCTGCTCAGCTCCCTCATCATGGTGAGTCTTTCTCTTTCACCCTTCACTTGATTTTACATTACTGGTTTATTTGTGACTGAGAAAGAGTCCCGCACACTGACAATTACGCAAGCAATAATTTATTTTGTATATATTAATTATAATAAAAAATTTGAACTTATTTTGTCATATCCAGGTGAGTCCGTCTCAGCCCCACTTGTGTTTTTGTTTTCTTTCGGACTTCTTAAAGGTGCACTGTGAGTTCCTGCGTGGTTTCAGTGCAATTTCATTTTTGTCTCAAATCGTAGGCGTCTCTCCTTGATCCGCTAGCTGCCTGGCCCCTGAACACACCGTGAAAAAGCCCGGAGACAACACGGGGGGCGTAAACGTCAAACAGAAACTAGAGGCACAGGCTGGGCACCAAAATACAACAAACTACTCCAGCCAATCACAGACAAGATGGTTTGGGGTTTTGTTTGAAATTTACTTGGAACGTCAACAGAAGTGACCATGCAGGAACCAATCATAGGGCACCTTTAAAAGTCATCCAGTTTTAAATAAAATGCCGTAGGGCAGGCAGTCCATGGAGCTCGTCTTTCTTTTGCAGAGCACTCACACTGACATGCCAGTTTTATATAGAAGCTGAAGTTTTATGTAGATCACAGGCTCCCAGGAACCATTTTTACAGCACATGCACATGTCCAGTTTTAAAACCTCCCCCCTGCCGTTCACACTGGTCATAAATCATCAGATCCGTCACCTACTGTACATGAGGAAAGGTCAACATTTAGACGGATTCAGCTGCGTGGGAACGTAATCTTTCGCCTGTGCTGAAGTGTTGAAAATCAACGGCCCACTCTGGATTAATGGCATCTCGCTGTGATAGGTCGACTCACACCTTCTCTCCCCCTTCTCTCCCTCAGGTAACCTCTGGCTTTAAGTCCAAGTCCATGGCCGCTGCGTTGCCTTCCCCCTTCCTGGACCCACTCTTCTCCATCTCTCTGATGGAGGACAGCGAGCTGAGGCAGCTGGTGTTCGAAATCCTGCACAACATCATCGACCGCCATGACAACCGCGCCAAGCTACGCGGCATCAGGTACAACATAATAATAATTATAACTTTTATTTATTTAGCGACCTTTCATGAAACCCAAGGACACTTTATAGAATTATTGCGGCTAAGTTAAAGGTCCCACATTTTCACGGAAAGAACGAGCACCTTAAAGGAGCTCTAAGTGATGTTGGGTGGCCCCCCCCCCCCCCCCTGTCCCGTCCGTCCGTCCCCCATCCTGTCCCGTCCCCTCCCTTTTGTGCTTCAGTGCACTAACCCCCCCAAGCCCCACCCCCTACTCCTTCTGATTGGTTAATGGCTGGAACACTGTTTGTGTATGTTTCGTGGTGCAGGTTGGCACAGATTATTTTGTTGCCGTTTGAGCCTGTATGTGACAAAAAAAAAAAACGTGTGACATTGCTTAGAGCACCTTTAAATTGACTTGTGTACTTGTATAAATGTGTACTAATTATAAATGTACTAATTTTGGTTTTGTGTGCGTCCCCGTTGCAGAATCATCCCTAATGTTGCAGCATTGAAGATTAAACGAGAGAAGATTTCCAAGCAAGACGTTGCATTCATGAAGAAGGTAGAAAATCCTAAAAGTTACTATTTTCTAAGGGTGGGGGGGAATAAAATCGATACAGCGTAGTATCGCGATATTTTCAGTGGCAATACTGTATCGATACACAGACGTCAAGTATGGATCTTTTATTATATATTATATATTATATATGTTTTGGTCAGTTTGTCCCATTTTGCAGCGATAACATTGAAGTGAGGTGAAACAGATGTTTGGAAAGTTTCCTTTTGGGGACGTCATTTGAAATTGTCAAAAATTTGAAGTTTGAAAAAAGGTTATAAATTGCAATATATCGCAGAATATTGCAATATGTTTAAAATCACAATAATATCGTATCGTGGCATAATTATCGTGATGATATCGTATCGGGAGGCGTGATTCCCACCCCTACTATATTTCATGGGATATCATTCGAATTGGCCAGCATACAGCTTTGTATGATGTTGTGTTGTCTATCTTATATGTCCTTTATCATTATATCTCCAGCATGGGCAGCAGCTCTACCGTCACATCTACCTGGGCTGTAAAGAGGAGGATAACAACCATAAAAACTTTGAGCTGCTCTTCACCACGCTGGCCATTATGACCATCGAGCTGGCCAACGAGGAAGTGGTCATCGACCTCATCCGGCTCTCCATCGCTCTGCAGGTAACCGTGGTTACTCATCGCACCACATCTCACCCATGTGATTTGGTGGCAATTGGTTAAACATCTGTGCTGTGGTTTAATGCAAAAAGGAAACAAAAGTATGACATTCAGGGTCCTATTTTAACGATGTAAGCGCCACGGCGTGAAGCGCCTGGCGCAGCTGCGTTCAGGGCGGGTCCAAATCCACCTTTGGTAGTTTGATGGCGGAAAGAAGTGTTGATGTGCCGGGCGCAACCAATCAGAGGTTCTCTCCCATTCCCTTTAACAGCCAATCAGAGGTCCTCTCTCATTCCCTTTGACAGCCAATCAGAGGTCCTCTCCCATTCCCTTTGACAGCCAATCAGAGGTCCTCTCCCATTCCCTTTAACGGCCAATCAGTTCTCGCATTTTAATGCGCTGTTAAAATATCAATGAAATGCTGCGTTATTGACTTTAGAGGTTTTTGTTGGTCAACGGCATGATCACTTCCCGCTGCCTCAAGATAGCAAGACACCCAGAATGCACCTGAACACACCTCCCTGTAAGACCAGCACGCCCAGAATGCACCTGAACACACCTCCCTGTAAGACCAGCACGCCCAGAGTGCACCTGAACACACCTCCCTGTAAGACCAGCACGCCCAGAGTGCACCTGAACACACCTCCCTGTAAGACCAGCACGCCCAGAATGCACCTGAACACACCTCCCTGTAAGACCAGCACGCCCAGAGTGCACCTGAACACACCTCCCTGTAAGACCAGCACGCCCAGAATGCACCTGAACACACCTCCCTGTAAGACCAGCACGCCCAGAATGCACCTGAACACACCTCCCTGTAAGACCAGCACGCCCAGAATGCACCTGAACACACCTCCCTGTAAGACCAGCACGCCCAGAATGCACCTGAACACACCTCCCTGTAAGACCAGCACGCCCACAATGCACCTGAACACACCTCCCTGTAAGACCAGCACGCCCACAATGCACCTGAACACACCTCCCTGTAAGTCTGCAGCTCTCTCAGATGAAAGTAGAGAAGTAAAAAGTACAACATCTCCATCTGAAATGCAGCTGAGGAAAGTAGAACTTCTCCCAAAATGGAACCACTCCATCCAGGTTGCCTCCCCCCGTCTCTGGTTGTGATAATATTGTGATACTTGATTCAACAACCTTTTAATCTCCAGTAGCCTTGATTTGACGCCGGTGCGCTGAAGGCTCCAGGTGTCACATTTTCGTGGTTAAATGATTAGCAGCTCTCACTGTCAACAGCAGAGTCCTCAATGTCATTAAACCCGGAGGTCGCGTGCCACACGCCGCTCTAATCACACCCTCACACACCGAAGAGAGGTGTGAAAAAGCTCTGTACACATCGCCAGCTTCTTGTGTGTGTGTGTGTGTGTGTGTGTGTGTGTCGCGCTGAGATCTTATCGTTCCCCACATGTCAGAGCAGTGTAGACGAGAGGCAAACAACCAAAATACACATTTAGCTCTATTTTACTACACTTTGTCTATTTGTGTCTGTAGACATGAGACACACACATGCACACACACACACACACACACACACACACATACGGGTTTATGTGTACTAAAGGGACACTGCAGCCCAAACAGGTTTTTTGCTACATTAGAGGGGCTCCCCTTTCCACTTGCTTCACAAAGATGTGGTTGGTATCAAAAAATCTGTTTTAAGCCATACAACACAAATTCCACTTCAAATATTGAATACACACAACACAACTCAACATGTAACAACCTGACAACATGCCGAATTCTGAGGACAAAGTTAATGAGGTGCATAAGCCCCGCCCCTGACACAAATCGAAATTATAAGGACTAGGCTTATTTGTGAGGACATCAGCTATACACACACACAAAACTGTCACTGAGGCGCATTAAAGGGTCAATCACGATTAAAGGAACATGCCCACACACATACACAGTAAGTGAATGTGCATTAAAAGGACACACCTAACATATGAGGACAGATTTTAACAGACAAGATAACTGTTTATATTTATTTTGATATACATACACAAATAGATATAGATAGGTCACTGTGTGCAACCACTTTTATTGTCTGATTTATGTTTCTTGCCCCTTTGAGGGCATGAGTGATTAGACTTCTACACATGCAGCCATGACATGGCTGAGGCAGTAGGCCCACTTTAAAGCTCAGTGGTCTCCTGAAATACAATCCTATTAGTGGGATATGACTGGTAACCTACATCCAGTATTACCTTGTAAAATACATTATACAAACAGACAAATGACATCAGTCAGTGAAAAAGGTGCCATTTTAATACAAACAGCAGCAACAAAAAAACTGAGGCATCAGCAGAAACTTGCCCTTTTTTAAGAACTACAACATAATTGCATCATAACAGCAACATTATTGGCTGGTTTTCTTTTTCAGAGTTATGCCCCGATTTCTAACAAAGTCTCTGATGTTTTGAAGTGACCGCCTATCGAGATCAGGATGTTCAGCGTTCTTGCACTGCTGACATTCAATTCTTGTGGCCAGTTTTCCCTTGGCAATGTGCTTTTAAAATGTTTCATTATAGCGGCAACCTCTTTTGGGGACCACTGCCTTTTCTGTTTCCTTCTTTGATTCTGTCTCTCGGGCAATCTCCAGGAGACACTACAAAAGTGATAAAACATATTTGGTCAAGTCAGTGAAAATCCACATGCCTAGAGTTAACACCTATGCACATAAATGTTGTCACCTAGTAAATCTAAACTTCAAAGTGTTGTAAACTAGCCATGCACAAATCTGACTTTTTCTCCTGATTTTGATTTCCCATCTGACGGTATTGGTACTGGTAAATACCATGTAGTGATCAAATGCTAATGAAAGGAATGAAAGAATTACTATCATCAATAGCTTTCTATTCATACAGAGCAGAGTGGGAACCAACTGACTCTAAAAAGGTGACAAACTAGTAGGGTTTTGGTGTGTGTTTGTTGCATTCACCAGGTTGGTCATGCTCCTCTGCTGTCCTGCCACGCTCTTTGTTCACACTGTCTGTGTATGCATTGAATGCTGCAAAAAGAGAAAAAATACTTATCAATGTCAACTAAAACACTGTTTTTAATATTTAATCTTCATTTCAATTGTAATTTCATTTACAGCTTAGTATAAATCTACAAAACAATGTAAACTTCATTTTCAAACTCTTTGGAGCATTCTACAGCAACTGGCTAGGAGATGGAGATCTTAAAAGTGATGGTAATCTCAAGATATATGTAAGTAATCTGACCAAATATTAGTGTAAAGCAAAAAAGGAGAGTGCCTGAGGGGAACACAATGTAAAGCAAAAAGAGTGAGATCCCTCAAACAGACCAGTTGATTTATGGGACAAACAGCAAGCAGAGGCTCATTCATTTGGGACATTATTAAAATCACTTCAAAGTTTATCGTACCTGTAGATGTGCCTTCTAGGGAAGAGTCAATATCTGTGAATGAAAAATAAAGACTTAATTAGGAATACATTGAAACATACAGTAGCATTGACAAGTCTACATGCAATGAATCAAACATCAATGAACACGCTAACAATCTGTGGTAGAGGAACATACAGTCTGAGGTAGAGGAACATACAGTCTGAGGTAGAGGAACATACAGTCTGTGGTAGAGGAACATACAGTCTGTGGTAGAGGAACATACAGTCTGTGGTAGAGGAACATACAGTCTGTGGTAGAGGAACATACAGTCTGAGGTAGAGGAACATACAGTCTGTGGTAGAGGAACATACAGTCTGTGGTAGAGGAACATACAGTCTGTGGTAGAGGAACATACAGTCTGTGGTAGAGGATTATACAGTCAGTGGTAGAGGAACATACAGTCTGTGGTAGAGGATTATACAGTCTGTGGTAGAGGAACATACAGTCTGTGGTAGAGGATTATACAGTCTGTGGTAGAGGAACATACAGTCTGTGGTAGAGGATTATACAGTCTGTGGTAGAGGAACATACAGTCTGAGGTAGAGGAACATACAGTCTGTGGTAGAGGAACATACAGTCTGTGGTAGAGGAACATACAGTCTGTGGTAGAGGAACATACAGTCTGTGGTAGAGGAACATACAGTCTGAGGTAGAGGAACATACAGTCTGTGGTAGAGGATTATACAGTCTGTGGTAGGAACATACAGTCTGTGGTAGAGGAACATACAGTCTGAGGTAGAGGAACATACAGTCTGTGGTAGAGGAACATACAGTCTGTGGTAGAGGAACATACAGTCTGTGGTAGAGGAACATACAGTCTGAGGTAGAGGAACATACAGTCTGTGGTAGAGGAACATACAGTCTGTGGTAGAGGAACATACAGTCTGAGGTAGAGGAACATACAGTCTGTGGTAGAGGAACATACAGTCTGTGGTAGAGGAACATACAGTCTGTGGTAGAGGAACATACAGTCTGTGGTAGAGGAACATACAGTCTGTGGTAGAGGAACATACAGTCTGAGGTAGAGGAACATACAGTCTGAGGTAGAGGAACATACAGTCTGTGGTAGAGGATTATACAGTCTGTGGTAGAGGAACATACAGTCTGTGGTAGAGGATTATACAGTCTGTGGTAGAGGAACATACAGTCTGTGGTAGAGGATTACACAGTCTGTGGTAGAGGAACATACAGTCTGTGGTAGAGGAACATACAGTCTGAACATACAGTCTGAGGTAGAGGAACATACAGTCTGTGGTAGAGGAACATACAGTCTGTGGTAGAGGAACATACAGTCTGTGGTAGAGGAACATACAGTCTGTGGTAGAGGAACATACAGTCTGTGGTAGAGGAACATACAGTCTGTGGTAGAGGAACATACAGTCTAGAGGAACATACAGTGGTAGAGGAACATACAGTCTGTGGTAGAGGAATTATACAGTCTGTGGTAGAGGAACATACAGTCTGTGGTAGAGGAACATACAGTCTGAGGTAGAGGAACATACAGTCTGTGGTAGAGGAACATACAGTCTGTGGTAGAGGAACATACAGTCTGAGGTAGAGGAACATACAGTCTGTGGTAGAGGAACATACAGTCTGTGGTAGAGGAACATACAGTCTGTGGTAGAGGGAGTCAGGTAGAGGAACATACAGTCTGAGGTAGAGGAACATACAGTCTGAGGTGGAGGAACATATAGTCTGTGGTAGAGGAACATACAGTCTGTGGTAGAGGAACATACAGTCTGTGGTAGAGGAACATACAGTCTGTGGTAGAGGAACATACAGTCTGTGGTAGAGGAACATACAGTCTGTGGTAGAGGAACATACAGTCTGTGGTAGAGGGTAGAGGAACATACAGTCTGTGGTAGAGGAACATACAGTCTGAGGTAGAGGAACATACAGTCTGTGGTAGAGGAACATACAGTCTGAGGTAGAGGAACATACAGTCTGTGGTAGAGGATTATACAGTCTGTGGTAGAGGAACATACAGTCTGTGGTAGAGGAACATACAGTCTGTGGTAGAGGAACATACAGTCTGTGGTAGAGGAACATACAGTCTGAGGTAGAGGAACATACAGTCTGTGGTAGAGGAACATACAGTCTGTGGTAGAGGAACATACAGTCTGAGGTAGAGGAACATACAGTCTGTGGTAGAGGAACATACAGTCTGTGGTGGTAGAGGAACATACAGTCTGTGGTAGAACATACAGTCTGAACATACAGTCTGTGGTAGAGGAACACAGTCTGTGGTAGAGGAACATACATTATACAGTCTGTGGTAGAGGAACATACAGTCTGTGGTAGAGGATTATACAGTCTGTGGTAGAGGAACATACAGTCTGTGGTAGAGGATTATACAGTCTGTGGTAGAGGAACATACAGTCTGTGGTAGAGGATTATACAGTCTGTGGTAGAGGAACATACAGTCTGTGGTAGAGGAACATACAGTCTGTGGTAGAGGATTATACAGTCTGTGGTAGAGGAACATCAGTCTGTGGTAGAGGAACATACAGTCTGTGGTAGAGGAACATACAGTCTGTGGTAGAGGAACATACAGTCTGTGGTAGAGGAACATACAGTCTGTGGTAGAGGAACATACAGTCTGTGGTAGAGGAACATACAGTCTGTGGTAGAGGAACATACAGTCTGTGGTAGAGGAACATACAGTCTGTGGTAGAGGAACATACAGTCTGTGGTAGAGGAACATACAGTCTGTGGTAGAGGAACATACAGTCTGTGGTAGAGGAACATACAGTCTGAGGTAGAGGAACATACAGTCTGTGGTAGAGGAACATACAGTCTGTGGTAGAGGAACATACAGTCTGTGGTAGAGGAACATACAGTCTGTGGTAGAGGAACATACAGTCTGTGGTAGAGGAACATACAGTCTGTGGTAGAGGAACATACAGTCTGTGGTAGAGGAACATACAGTCTGTGGTAGAGGAACATACAGTCTGTGGTAGAGGAACATACAGTCTGTGGTAGAGGAACATACAGTCTGTGGTAGAGGATTATACAGTCTGTGGTAGAGGAACATACAGTCTGTGGTAGAGGAACATACAGTCTGTGGTAGAGGAACATACAGTCTGAGGTAGAGGAACATACAGTCTGTGGTAGAGGATTATACAGTCTGTGGTAGAGGAACATACAGTCTGTGGTAGAGGAACATACAGTCTGTGGTAGAGGAACATACAGTCTGTGGTAGAGGAACATACAGTCTGTGGTAGAGGAACATACAGTCTGTGGTAGAGGAACATACAGTCTGTGGTAGAGGAACATACAGTCTGTGGTAGAGGAACATACAGTCTGTGGTAGAGGAACATACAGTCTGAGGTAGAGGAACATACAGTCTGAGGTAGAGGAACATACAATCTGAGGTAGAGGAACATACAGTCTGTGGTAGAGGATTATACAGTCTGTGGTAGAGGAACATACAGTCTGAGGTAGAGGAACATACAGTCTGAGGTAGAGGAACATACAGTCAGTGAGGTAGAGGGTCTAGGAGGAACATACAGTCTGAGGTAGAGGAACATACAGTCTGAGGTAGAGGAACATACAGTCTGTCTGAGGTAGAGGAACATACAGTCTGTGGTAGAGGAACATACAGTCTGTGGTAGAGGAACATACAGTCTGTGGTAGAGGAACATACAGTCTGTACAGGTAGAGGAACATACAGTCTGTGAACATACAGTCTGTGGTAGAGGATTATACAGTCTGTGGTGAGGTAGAGGAACATACAGTCTGTGGTAGAGGAACATACAGTCTGTGGTAGAGGAACATACAGTCTGGTAGAGGAACATACATCTGAGGTAGAGAGGAACATACAGTCTGAGGTAGAGGAACATACAGTCTGTGGTAGAGGAACATACAGTCTACAGGTGGAACATACAGAGGAACATACAGTCTGTGGTAGGTAGTCTGTGGTAGAGGATTATACAGTCTGTGGTAGAGGAACATACAGTCTGTGGTAGAGGATTATACAGTCTGTGGTAGAGGAACATACAATCTGAGGTAGAGGAACATACAATCTGAGGTAGAGGAACATACAATCTGAGGTAGAGGAACATACAGTCTGAGGTAGAGGATTATACAGTCTGTGGTAGAGGAACATACAATCTGAGGTAGAGGAACATACAGTCTGAGGTAGAGGAACATACAGTCTGAGGTAGAGGAACATACAGTCTGAGGTAGAGGAACATACAATCTAGAGGTGGTAGAGGAACATACAGTCTGAGGTAGAGGAACATACAGTCTGAGGTAGAGGAACATACAGTCTGTGGTAGAGGAACATACAGTCTGTGGTAGAGGAACATACAGTCTGTGGTAGAGGATTATACAGTCTGTGGTAGAGGAACATACAGTCTGAGGTAGAGGAACATACAGTCTGTGGTAGAGGAACATACAGTCTGTGGTAGAGGATTATACAGTCTGTGGTAGAGGAACATACAATCTGAGGTAGAGGAACATACAGTCTGAGGTAGAGGAACATACAGTCTGAGGTAGAGGATTATACAGTCTGTGGTAGAGGAACATACAGTCTGTGGTAGAGGATTATACAGTCTGTGGTAGAGGAACATACAGTCTGTGGTAGAGGATTATACAGTCTGTGGTAGAGGAACATACAGTCTGAGGTAGAGGAACATACAGTCTGAGGTAGAGGATTATACAGTCTGAGGTAGAGGAACATACAATCTGAGGTAGAGGAACATACAATCTGAGGTAGAGGAACATACAGTCTGAGGTAGAGGATTATACAGTCTGTGGTAGAGGAACATACAATCTGAGGTAGAGGAACTTACCGTCTGAGGTGCCTGGAGGTTCCTCAACAGGTGGCCTGTCTCTCTTCATCCCTGCACAATATTAAGTATAGCATAATGTAGGTCATATGACAATTTGACATCAAAAAACAGTACATATAAGTTACAGCATTAATGATTGTAATGTTTTATTTAAATGTCCCAGTAAGCTAGCAATGCTGTACAATAACAGACCCCTTGAACTTACATGCCTTAATGAGATGTAACCATTAGAAATATACATTAACATCTACTTTCAATGCAAAGTCATGTCAAAATGTCTAATAAGAAAAAAAGCCTGTTATCTTTGGCAAACAACCTTTTCAAAGAGCTTGCTTTTTGCCCTTATTGCTATTTCTGCTAGTTTGTCATACCTGTAGATGTGCCTTCTAGGGCGGAGTCAATATCTGTGAATGAAAAATAAAAACTTCATGTATACATTGAAACATACAGTAGCATTACATTGAATAAATCAAACATCAATAAGCATGCTAATGCACTGAGGTAGAGGAACATACCGCCTGAGGGGCCTGGAGGTTCCTCAACAGCTGGCCTGTCTCTCTTCATCCCTGCACAATATTTATTATATATCCAATTTACTGCAGGATCATGCTAATTGAAATATTCCATAAACAAAAACAAATAGTTCTATAGACAGGTGTGCTTGCAAACGGCCACAATTTATACCCTGAATGTTTTGATTCCATACTGTATACATAACAGCTGTATATCTGAACTAACATAATGCATTAGAGTACATCATAACCTACACTCTATTCATAGACTTAAATCATTTGATATAAGTTCAATCTTTTCATAGATTTAGCTGGACTTGCCCATTTCTGTCCGTGGATATGGAGGGTTATCATCTTCCTCAGTGTCGCTCTCTTCACTTAGTTCAGAATCAGTGAAGTCAATGTTATCTAACAAAAAAATTGACAAAAAAAAAGTTATACATGACCACTGTAATCAATGATAAGCATGTGAAATATGGACTTCATGGTTATTTTTTAAAGACATAAAGTCATGGTTTATCTACACTAACCTTAAATGTATGAAACTACAACCTAACCTAAACTGTCAACAACAATGATTACCTTCAATCCAATCTCGCCAAGTGTTTTGCCTTGAAGATTTGTAAGGGACCCTTTCTCCATAGCAAGTAGTAGTTTTGATATTTTAGCCAGCTGAGTTGTAGCCTCTGGAAGCCTGTAATACTCTCTGTGGACACGAATATCATGGCCTAGGAAGTCGGCAACTTGGTCCATCTCGTGGTTTTTGAGGTTCAGGACCTGGGACAAGGTTGCAACATGTTTGCGTAACTGTGTTGACCTAAGGAGTTCTGGGTTCTGAGCGCCACACTCATTTGCATAAGCCCTTAAACAGTCCTGTCCTCTGGTCACCTTTTCAACATCTTTGAGGCTGAACAAGATGCCACGACCACATGGTGACCCTCTGCCTCAGTTGATATCTTGTGTAAAAAAAGGGGAAATTATCATTAATTAACCAGTAAGGCACAATAAGATTATGCTTGTTGATATGGAGTGAGGTAACAACTTAATTATCTATACAGGAAGAAGATTTGGCCTCAGGTTTACAGTATGTTCACATGAATATTTGTACAGTCATTCACAGACACTTAGTACAGCACAGTGACATCCAGTGTTAAACAAATGACTGTAGTTACTGATATCCTAAAAGCTAATAATAACATTATGAACTAAGAAAATGATAAATGATTGTGATAAGATGATAATCTAGTGAAATGATGATAGTAAGGGGAAGAAATCTTCTTGACATACACACCAATAAAGAAACACTTAACAGTATCCATACAGGGTTCTCATAGAGTATACACCTGAAAAATACCTGTAAGCTGAGGACTGTGTATCGGAACCATGAAATATCATTACCGAAAAAAACTGCTTTTCTACAGAAAGATATGATATCAATATCAACATTTAAAATGAAGTCACCTGTTCAACATCTTTGAGGTTGTCACATATCACGGCGGCAGGGTGATCCTCTGTCTCCGTTGAAATCTTGCGTGAAAATGGGAAAAAAAGTAATTAAATAACCATCTATTTAAGAGAACGACAAGGGCTCAAATATACAGTATGTAAACATAAAAATGTGTTCAGCCATTCACAGTAATTATGTCAGTGCAGCATTGTGACATCCATTATTGGAAAATTAATGGACAACAAATGAGTGAAGTTACTGATATCTTGAAAGCTAACAATACAATTACATACTAAGGTAAAGATAATGATATAAATGAGGCAGTAATGTAGTGTAATGATGATGGTGAGTGTAAACATTAATCTTTGGATACACACAATACAAAACTTAACAGTATCCATACACAGTCCTCACAGTGTATACACCTGACCAGTACATACCACTAAGGACTGTTTATGTACACCATTTAGCCCTGAAAATCCATTTCTCAATAATCTTACCATAAATAGATTATTTGAACCAATTGAAGTTGTTATGCATCTAATATTACAAGGATATACTAAATGTGAGAAACCAAGTTTCAAGGGAACCCAGTAAAGTACAACTTGTCTGTTAAATAAAACACTTAACAGTATCCATACACAGTCATTATGTATATAAGGCTATTTGGCGAGGGAGATTCTCCAGTCAAGTCCCCTGTCCTGTTCTGACCAGACATGACACTTGTAATACCTGAATATTGCCCCACAAACATTCATCAGGTAAGTTTAAAAAAAGCATTCTTGAGTTTTATATTTTTTGTGAAAAGGTTAAAGACATTCTGAAGACTGTGTATACAGAAACAGTCCTTAGTGTGTATGTACTGGTCAGGTGTATACACTAAGAGGACTGTGTATGGATACTATTAAGTTTTGTATTGTGAGTATGCACAGATGATTTTTACACTTTATACAGAAACAGTCCTTAGTGTGTATGTACTGGTCAGGTGTATACACTAAGAGGACTGTGTATGGATACTATTAAGTTTTGTATTGTGAGTATGCACAGATGATTTTTACACTTTATACAGAAACAGTCCTTAGTGTGTATGTACTGGTCAGGTGTATACACTAAAGAGGACTGTGTATGGATACTATTAAGTTTTGTATTGTGAGTATGCACAGATGATTTTTACACTTTATACAGAAACAGTCCTTAGTGTGTATGTACTGGTCAGGTGTATACACTAAGAGGACTGTGTATGGCTACTATTAACTTTTGTATTGGGAGTATGCACAGATGATTTTTACACTCACTATCATCATTACACTACATTCCTGTCTCATTTACTGTATATAAACACATACAATAAAGAAACTAAAACTGTTCTTACACCAATTGTTAATTCAGTTTTATTTTGAATTATAGCTAAAAACATTTGAAGCAATCCGTTTAGTTTCTATTGCAATACCTAACTCCTTTCTCTTGTGATTACATATTTCATGGCATTCCATGTGAACTGGTCTTCTGTTAATGTCACTGTCAATTAAATCTGATAAACCACATCCACACTGGGATGATTAAAAATAGCCTGGGTTTTTTAAAAGTTTTGATTCAAACACAAAATGTAAGTGATTTCTTTCCACTTCAATTTTTGTGGATATAATATTATAGAGAAATGTTGAAACTACTAATTATACTACATAGCTAACGTCATACGGAGTGACATTTTCCAATAATCTTACTATGGAGGGATAATGTCCAAATACCCTGTCATCTAGATGTCTACAACTGACCAGTACATGTACACTGAGGACTATGTATCCATACCTGTAGGAGCGGTCAGTAAATCAACGCGCATCGAGTAGTGTCACAATGATCCGTCTCTTTATTTCACTGCAGCAGCAACATAAATAAACTTGTTTTAAACAGAGAAAGAAAACGTTTGTTTCACAAAATGCGGTTGAAAAATAGTTTGTCCTTCCGCCCTCTAGTCACACACACACCCACACCTGGCTCAGGTGAGGTCTAAATATAGAGTTAACACCCCCTGACGTCATCATCATCATCATTAACAACACATCAACATGAGCAACAGCAATCATAATCAGCATCGCCCTAACATAGGTATCAGTACGATCACAAATAGCATGCATGTGAAGAGGATCAACTAAAATCAGTGGAATGGCTTCAACACTCCGGCCCCTAATTGACCAGTAAAGGGCAATTCATACATTTATGCATGGGAAGCATACACTGAAAAGTCCTTTGACAATATTCAAGATTGTCCATAGAATGTCAAGCATAATCCAAAATAATAATCCATTTGATTTCGATAGTTCATTTTGCGAAACCAGTTCATAAAGGTTCAACAAAAGAGTTCAATGTAGATCCTTGTTTGGTAGGGAAAAAAGAAGAAGAAAAAACAAAAATGTTCAAACAAGGTCCTTTCAGGGGCTTGGTAATAAAAAAGGGGGATAGGTCGGACCGGTGTCATCAGGGCATGTCTTGTAGAAGGCAGAGCTTTGTGATGGGCCTTTCCAAACAGCCATTTTGTGTCCTGAGCTTGACCCGGCGTATGTGTCCCTTTTTGTCTGGAAAGATTTCCGTGATTCTGCCCATGGGCCAGGAGTTGCGTGGTGAGCTTTCATCGATGATCAGCACTATGTCTCCATGCTTTAGATTCTTTTTAACCTTATTCCATTTCTGTCTTTCTTGTAGCAATGGGAGGTATTCTCGTGTCCAGCGTTTCCAAAAAGAGATCAGCTATGTATTGGGTCTGTTTCCATCTTCTTCTAGAATAGGTATCACTTCGGTCAAACAGTCCAGGTGGAAGAGTAGGTTTTTTCCTCATTTGAAGCAGGTGGTTGGGTGTTAGAGGTTCTGGATCTTTTACATCCTGAGATAAGACTGTGATGGGCCGGTCATTCATGATCGCCTCTACTTCGCATAAAGCTGTTTGGAGACTCTCGTCATCCAGTGTCTGTTCCCTTGTGATGGAGTAGAGGATCTTTTGATTATCCGAATGAGCCGCTCCCATACTCCTCCATGGTGAGGTCCGTAGGGAGGATTGAATGTCCATTTGATACCTTCAGCGTGAATCGAATGTTGGATTTTACCAAGGTTAAGGTGAGAAAGTGCTTCTCGAAGCTCCCGTTCTGCCCCAACGAAGTTTGTACCGTTGTGAGGACACAATCTCCTTCACTTGGCCTCGTCTGCAGATGAATCGTCGGAGTGCAGAAATGCAGGAGTCCGTATCCATTGAGTACGCCATCTCTAGGTGTACGGCTCTGCTTGCGAATAAACAAGGCTCCATACCTTTTGACTTTGCTACGGCCACGCTTTGTTTCTATAGGTCCAAAGTAGTCCAGTCCGGTATGAGTAAAGGGTGGCAAATCAGGTGTTATCCTGTAAAGGTAAGTCAGACATCTTTTGTGTCATTGCTGTGCCGTGCCATCTCCGGCAGAGTACACAACCGTGTTATACTTCTCGCAGCAGAGTTTGCACTAATGATCCAGTATTTTGTTCTGAGTTTTGCAATCATTTGATTTCTGCCACAATGACCAACCGAGGTGTGGGTGTGGTGTAGGAGTATCTTTGACAGGTGATTGTCCTTTGGCAGTATGGCTGGATGTTTGGTTTCCTCAGGCATCGCCAGCTTACTTAGTCTTCCTCCGACTCTCAGGATTCCACTTTGGAGAATGGGGTCTAACATAGATCCTACTGTTTTTTTTTTATGGGTAAGCCCTTTTGTAGAGCGGTCACCTCATCCTGGAAGGATTGCTGTTGGACGTGGGATGAAAGTGAGGACTCGGCCTTGGCGAGATCCTCCACAGACAGTTGTGACCCGGTTGGGTTCGAGACACTAATTGTTCTTTTTTTAAGATCAATTGACTCAAAGTTTCTTTTGAATTTTAGGAGCCACGCTGTCGATCGAATTAATTTGTTCCATGAGGAAAAGTGCTCGATAAAACGGGTTAAAGGACTTAGATTCTGCAGCACACTTGTGCTGAAAGTCACGGCCACCTTCTTGACTCCGGATCACCGCCGGACAGTGTGGGTGGTACTTGGATCACTGGCCAGTCTGTCTTAGATTGCATCAGGAAATGTGGCCCTCTCAGCCAGTGTCCTTCTTGAAGGAAGATCTCGGCTTTCATGCCTCTCGAAGCACAGTCTGCCGGGTTAAGTCCAGTTTTTATGTGGTGCCATTGGGATTTGTTTGTCAGATCCCGAATAATAGACACTCTATTAGCCACATAGGTTTGAAACCTTCTAGCATCGATTTTGAATGTATTTCAGGGGCGGTGCTGTCGGTCCAAAAACAGAGTCTCCAAGAGTTAACTCAAGCTCTCTCTCTTTAGCATCCGGTCTATCCTAGCAGCAAGGACTGCGCTGGCAAGTTCCAGCCTTGGGATAGTCACCACCTTTAATGGTGCTACTCTAGCCTTCCCAATCACAAATGTAATGTGAGGTAGTCCACCATCACGAGTCAGTCTCAAATAGCTGACTGCCCCATAACCTCGCTCACTTGCATCGCAGAAGTGGTGCATCTGTGCTCCTGTAACTTCAAAATCTGGTGGTCTGAGGCATCTCTAATTCTTAGGCTGGAAATCAGATTAAGATCTTTTTTAGCCACTGTTCCATTTATGTGCGTAAGCAGTCGGTATCGGTTCATCCCATCCACAATGTAGCTTGCACAGGTCCTGCAGTATTCCCTTTCCAGTCAGCATGATATCTTGCTAGGAAACCTAGAGGATCATTATACAGAGTTTAACACAGACAGAATGCTTCTGCGGGTAACTGCTGTTTGTTTCGGGGTGATCGAAAAAGAACATGTCTGACTCAATGTCCCATCGCATGCCAAGAGCTCTTTCTAGGGGCAATTTGTCTGTATCTAGGTTTAGATCTTTGACCTCCTTTGTTCTCTCTTCAGCTGGAACAGAGGCAAGGACTGCTCGACTGTTACTGGTCCATTTGGTGAGCTTAAATCCACCTGTGGAGCACACTGATCTGAGCTCCTTTACCAGGCTGATTGCTTGGTTCTCATTAGCGATGGATTTGAGACAGTCGTCTACATAAAAAGTTATGGCGAATAATGGTGCTTAGGACTTCAGCGCCACACTTTGCTTCATTATCATCAGCAGTCTGCTTCAGTGCAAAATTAGCACAGCTTGGTGATGAGACTGCTCCAAAAAAAGATGCACCTTCATCCGATACTCTGCTAACGGTTGTTTGGTATCACCATCTGGCCACCACAGGAATCTGAGGAAGTCCACATCATCCTTAGGTATTCTTACTTGATGGAACATTCCTTCGATGTCCGCCATCACTGCCACTGGTTCTTGTCGGAATCTGAGGAGTACACCCAACAAGGTGTTCGTAAGGTCAGGACCCTGCAGCAGCTCAGAGTTCAGGGACACGCCTTGAAATGAAGAGGTACAATCAAACACTACTCTTATTGTCTTTTTTCTTTTGTGGTAGACACCATGGTGAGGGATGTACCATAGTCTACCATCCTTCGGGAAGTTGTTCCTCTGGCACTCTTTCTGCATGCCCTTTCCTCAAGACATCACTCATGAAGCAATTATAGTCCTTCCAAAAGGCTTTATCTTTCTGGAATTTGCGGGCAAGACTCAGTGCTCTTTGTTCCGCCACAGACTTGTTGTTTGGCAGGCTGACATTATCCTGGACGGAACGGAAGTCGTATTTCATAGTGCCCATCTATTCTTTTAACTGAGCTGTTCATGACGTTTAAAACTTCTTATCTTCAAATGAGTTTTCTTGTTTTTCATTTGTAGGCCAACTCTGAGAAGTCCTGGTTGTATTGATGCACAAGAAGCTCCTCCAGCTTGACCACCGATATCTTATTAGACTGGCTTGTCTCTCCTTGACTGTTGATCACTCTTAGTGGCTCCATAGCCTTTGGGATATTTGCACCGATCAACAGTCCTACTTCTTTGATAGGTCTCAAGTGGACATCCCTTAACAGTCCATCCTTTTATGTCTGTTTCTGTAGGAATATTTTCTTCACTAACAGGAATGGCGTTTTTTGTGAAACCTCAGGAAGTTCTATGAAGCTATTGCCATCCAGGCTACATACTTCTAGTCCTCTGATAGCATGGGTTTTCACAGGCTTTTCATAACCCATTGTTCGGAGTAGGATCTCTGCTTTCTTTCCTCTGACAGATAATTGTTCCATCAACTTCTCCGTGACAAAAGTAGCATTGCTTCACATCCACACTGGGTCTAGAAAAGCATAGGTTTCTACTAAACAGCTGCCTTTATGTGCCTTTATCCTTACGGGAACTACAGCTAACTTGTAGTCTGTGGTTCTGTTTCCTGTTTTGCTGCTGATGGCACCATAGCAATTTGTGCCGCTGATGAAACTTTAGCAATATTATTGCTCCTGTTATTTGAGTCTTGCTTAACTGCTGGCTTTGGATTTCCTGGAGTAAAGTTCTCTATATGCAAGACAGTAGGGTGTTTCTTCTCACAGGAACGACACGTGAGGCGTTTCTTGCATTCTTTACTCATATGACCTTTGACCAAGCAGGCAAAGCAGAGTCCATTCTTCCTTAGTAGCTCAACTTTCTCTTTGTGGGGAATCTTTGTTATGATCTCACATTTTTCCATTACATGATCTCCTGTACAGAACGCGCAAGGCTTGACAAAAGCTTTTGAAGGCTGTCGGATGCCCTCTGGCTTGTCTCTCCATTTCTGTGCATTGGTGTTTATGTTGGTCTCTGTCTTGGGAACAACAAAAAGCAAAAGCTTTTCTTGCTGCCAGATCTCATAAATGGTAAGTTTCTTTAAGATTTCCTTCATTTGTGCTTCCAGCAGGGTCATGGATATCCCCCGAAAACAGGATCTTGAATGATCTCGCCTGTTTTCTATAAACAGAACAAGATCATGGAATGTGGGTCTCCGTTGTGTTCTTTCAGTGATGTCACATACAACAGACCGCCACTTCTCAGAAGTTTAAATGGGAGTTTGGAAACAAGTCTTTTCATGTTAGATGGTGAGTCCAACTCTGACATGTATGGAAGCTCCTGAACTGCATTACCACAGCCTCTTAGATAGAGGGCGTAGCTGTGAAGTGCCTTTCCATCATCTGTACTTATTTGATTCCAGTTTAAGGCCTTTTGATATGCAGATGTGACTTTGAAATCGTCGCCAAAATGATATTTAAGTAGGCGCTTTTGACAGTAACCAGTTGTTGCGTTCATGTGAAAGCAGCTTTGAACTAGTTCTTTTGGTTGACCTACAGTATACTGTTCCAGGAAGTACAGCCGATCCTCGTTACTGTTGGTTTTGTCCTCGATGTTGTGCTTAAAAGCCTTCATAAATGGCCTGAAAGTGAGAGGATCACCGTCGAACACCAGCACCTCCCTTCTCGGGAGTTTAGATTCTTTCTGCTGTATTACCAGCAGGTCGGCCAAATCAGCTTGTCTTTGTATGATGTTTGTGAGGTCGTTGCTCTGACCCGTTTCTCCTCTGGGAGTGGATTCACCTCGCCTGCGTGGTCCATCAGATACAACAACCCTAAATGGGGGAAGATTTGTTGCAATCCTTGGGGCTTGCTCAGACCCTTTTGTGATTCCAGTTAGTGGTCAAACGGAGTATGTATCATTGTTTGTAAGGGTGTTTTAGGTATGGTTCCTATCCGTGCAAACTCCAGTTGTGCCAGGCTTCCTTCTATTTTATCAGATGCGTTAACTAGGTCTACCATTTCCTTTCCAGATTCTGATGCTTCATCACTTTCAAAGTCCTCCAGAGCCTTTAGCCTTGCATCAGCTGCAGCAATATCCGCTCCAAATCCAAAGATTCCATTTTTAAACCCAGCTGATGCTTCTCCCTTTCCAATTCATGTTTCCTTTTGAGAGCTTCTGCTCTGGCTTGCAGAGCAGCTTTGTCTGCAGCAGCCTTCATGCGTGCTGAAACAACTGATGCTTTGGAGCCTTTAGAGCTCTTTGATCCAGTCTGTGAGACACTGTCCTTTGATCCAGTCTGTGAGACACTGTCCCCAGCATCCACAAGAGCTTGTGGGTCGGATTGAAGTTTTTATCCATTGCTCAACCTCAGTTAGAAAAAACATCATAATCTGCCATTTTTGGCTCATACCAGTCCAAAGTTTCATTCATTCTCACATCCTCAGGTAGCAGTTTCTGAACAGATTCATGGCACCTCATAAATTCATTTTGCAGTCTTAGAAATTCATTCGTACCTTCATTAATACTGACAACATCAGCACCCTCTTTCATCAATGTTTTTATTTCATTCATTTTCCGTGTGCAGTGTGAGAGTTTCCCTCTGCGTGATGCGCTGAGTGATTTAAACGCTTTCCTTTGTTGCCAGCGTCCATCTCAGTGACCAGCATCAGTGACTCCACCTTCACTACCTTCTGCCATTGGTACAGTTTTGTTCTCAGCTTTTAATATTCGTTTAACGGTTTTTTCTAAGTACATCTGACAGCTTTTGTTTGAGTATTCGTTAATTTCTCGGTATTTTGTTTATTTGAATTCCTTCATGCGCAAGCTGTGCTTTACGTCCGAAACGGTTTAGATAATTTAACTCACTTTATTTACTGCGTATCCTTTAGATACATTTTCTTTGTGTAGACCTTTACTTTTAATCCCTTTCGTGGTATTTTCATTCATATCTGAGCGTCATTTTTAAAAGTTTTCCTTTTTCCGTATAGAGCTGTAGATCCGGTGTGCAGCTTACAGTTTTATTGAGTTCGTAGTTTAGAGGCAGTCTTATGGATTCATCTGTCTGCTTATCAAACACTTCCTTCATTCATTTGTCACTTCTGAATGTTTGACCGTAACCAGGTTCAGAAAACAGCGCTGTCGCACGCGTAATCACGGTACCGAGAAATCAAATCCAGGCAGCAGTGCAGATCCATCCAACAAGACCTTGACCGGTCTCATCCATTCATCTCCACGTTGACTGGCGTCCTTTAATCGCGTTCCGATGGACTATTTTTCAACTTAGTGTAGGAGCGGTCAGTAAATCAACGCGCATTCGTTCGTAGTGTCACAATGATCCGTCTCTTTATTTCACTGCAGCAGCAACATAAATAAACTTGTTTTAAACAGAAAAGAAAACGTTTGTTTCACAAAATGCGGTTGAAAAATAGTTTGTCCTTCCGCCCTCTAGTCACACACACACCCACACCTGGCTGAAGGTGAGGTCTAAATATAGAGTTAACACCCCTGACGTCATCATCATCATCATTAACAACACATCA
Source organism: Etheostoma perlongum (assembly GCA_026937815.1). Taxonomy (NCBI): domain Eukaryota; kingdom Metazoa; phylum Chordata; class Actinopteri; order Perciformes; family Percidae; genus Etheostoma; species Etheostoma perlongum. Next base: position 1,836,892 of record CM049382.1, on the reverse strand, counting down.
ACATGAGCAACAGCAATCATAATCAGCATCGCCCTAACATAGGTATCAGTACGATCACAAATAGCATGCATGTGAAGAGGATCAACTAAAATCAGTGGAATGGCTTCAACAATACCCCTCCCTCAAATATCAACATCTAGTAAAACTGCTTTGCAACTGAAAAGATCTGATGTCAAAATCAACATTAAATAGAGATTAAGTCACCTTTTCAACATCTTTGAGGCTGTCAGATGCCACGACCACATGGTGACCCTCTGCCTCAGTTGATATCTTGTGTAGAAAAAATGGGGAAATTATCATTAATTAACCAGTAAGGCACAATAAGATTATGCTTGTTGATATGGAGTGAGATAACAACTTAATTATCTATACAGGAGTAAGATTTGGCCTCAGGTTTACAGTATATTCACATGAATATTTGTACAGTCATTCACAGACACTTAGTACAGCACAGTGACATCCAGTGTTAAACAAATGACTGTAGTTACTGATATCCTAAAAGCTAATAATAACATTATGAACTAAGAAAATGATAAATGATTGTGATAAGATGATAATCTAGTGAAATGATGATAGTAAGGGGAAGAAATCTTCTTGACATACACACCAATAAAGAAACACTTAACAGTATCCATACAGGGTTCTCATAGAGTATACACCTGAAAAATACCTGTAAGCTGAGGACTGTGTATCGGAACCATGAAAAATCATTACCGTAAAAACTGCTTTTCTACAGAAAAGATATGATATCAATATCAACATTTAAAATGAAGTCACCTGTTCAACATCTTTGAGGCTGTCACATATCACGGCGGCAGGGTGATCCTCTGTCTCCGTTGAAATCTTGCGTAGAAAATTGGAAAAAAAAGTAATTAAATAACCATCTATTTAAGAGAACAACAAGGGCTCAAATATACAGTATGTAAACATAAAAATGTGTTCAGCCATTCACAGTAATTATGTCAGTGCAGCATTGTGACATCCATTATTGGAAAATTAATGGACAACAAATGAGTGAAGTTACTGATATCTTGAAAGTTAACAATACAATTACATACTAAGGTAAAGATAATGATAATAAATGAGGCAGTAATGTAGTGTAATGATGATGGTGAGTGTAAACATTAATCTTTGGATACACACAATACAAAACTTAACAGTATCCATACACAGTCCTCACAGTGTATACACCTGACCAGTACATACACACTAAGGACTGTTTATGTACACCATTTAGCCCTGAAAATCCATTTCTCAATAATCTTACCATAAATAGATTATTTGAACCAATTGAAGTTGTTATGCATCTAATATTACAAGGATATACTAAATGTGAGAAACCAAGTTTCAAGGGAACCCAGTAAGTACAACTTGTCTGTTAAATAAAACACTTAACAGTATCCATACACAGTCATTATGTATATAAGGCTATTTGGCGGGGAGATTCTCCAGTCAAGTCCCCTGTCCTGTTCTGACCAGACATGACACTTGTAATACCTGAATATTGCCCACACAACATTCATCAGGTAAGTTTAAAAAAGCATTCTTGAGTTTTATATTTTTGTGAAAAGGTTAAAGACATTCTGAAGACTGTGTATACAGAAACAGTCCTTAGTGTGTATGTACTGGTCAGGTGTATACACTAAGAGGACTGTGTATGGATACTATTAAGTTTTGTATTGTGAGTATGCACAGATGATTTTTACACTTTATACAGAAACAGTCCTTAGTGTGTATGTACTGGTCAGGTGTATACACTAAGAGGACTGTGTATGGATACTATTAAGTTTTGTATTGTGAGTATGCACAGATGATTTTTACACTTTATACAGAAACAGTCCTTAGTGTGTATGTACTGGTCAGGTGTATACACTAAGAGGACTGTGTATGGATACTATTAAGTTTTGTATTGTGAGTATGCACAGATGATTTTTACACTTTATACAGAAACAGTCCTTAGTGTGTATGTACTGGTCAGGTGTATACACTAAGAGGACTGTGTATGGCTACTATTAGGACTTTTGTATTGGGAGTATGCACAGATGATTTTTACACTCACTATCATCATTACACTACATTCCTGTCTCATTTACTGTATATAAACACATACAATAAAAGAAACTAAAACTGTTCTTACACCAATTGTTAATTCAGTTTTATTTTGAATTATAGCTAAAAACATTTGAAGCAATCCGTTTAGTTTCTATGCAATACCTAACTCCTTTCTCTTGTGATTACATATTTCATGGCATTCCATGTGAACTGGTCTTCTGTTAATGTCACTGTCAATTAAATCTGATAAACCACATCCACACTGGGATGATTAAAAATAGCCTGGGTTTTTAAAAGTTTTGATTCAAACACACAAAAATGTAGTGATTTCTTTCCACTTCAATTTTTTGTGGATATAATATTATAGAGAAATGTTGAAACTACTAATTATACTACATAGCTAACGTCAAACGGAGTGACATTTTCCAATAATCTTACTATGGAGGGATAATGTCCAAATACCCTGTCATCTAGATGTCTACAACTGACCAGTACACTGAGGACTGTGTATGTACAACATTTAGCCTTGAAAATTAATTTTCAATCATACTATGTAGTCACAAAATACACTGTCCCTAGAGTGTCTATAAATAACCACTTTAGACACAGGGCTGCACGATTATGGCCAAAATGATAATCACGATTATTTTGATAAAAATTTTGATCATGATTATTCTCACGATTATTTCTTGATTTTAACCAAAACAAATTTTATCGTCACATAGTCTATTTATAACTGCGAGAGGGAGTATGGTGGCCGCTACTCACAGAGAGACGGCTGATCATTATGAATGGGGGGGCAGCACGGGTCGAATGGCGGATACACACGTCATGTGTATGAAACTTAGTTACTTACTAGCGATAAAGTGGAGAAGCTTGATCCATGATGCAGTGTTGCTGTGTGATAGTGTTTAGACTGCTCTAACACAGAGTTGGCTAATTTCAATCACCAATGTTGTTAAAAGGAATGATGGATTAATGATTTCCCAAATTTGGTTTGTGTTTGTTTAGATATTACAAGTGCCTGTCAGCAAACACATTTTGTAATTTGGTGGAGGAGAAACAGCACAACGTCATGGGTCTGGGCCATTACACTGAGTGCACTGCATGACAGACACGAGTCAAACATCACCTTTCATTAAATGAAAATGAAGTGTAGGTCAAGCTGAAATGCACAAATAAGTCAACAACACTTGTTGTTGATAGCAGAGAGTTTACAATCCAACTTGTTTGCAGAGAGAGAAACAATCTAAACATCTCTGTAACACATTTCTTTCTGTACCTTTGATCTCCATGGCCAGTCAGAGTCTCCATAGTTGTAGGTGATCTCTTCCCCTGGCCTGATGTCCTTGATGGCAAACAAACACAGATGAGGCTTTCCTTCAACAGTGATTGTCCTCATTCTGCTGTTTGGGTCTATATTGTCATCATTGACAAGTCTGCCCAAGGAGTCATCCTCTTTGGCTGCATCAACACTGAAAGGCAAAAGATAAGGATGACAAAATGTAAAAGTAGAATGACAGAAGCACACTATGCTGAATGAATAAATAAATCACCACCACAACAATAACTACTACTACATGTACTGAAATTGAGTTTGTATGAAATAGCAGTTTGTTTTTCTGAGAAAATTAAACTGGCAAAAGATACTACAAATTAAGTGTGACAATTCACATACCATAGTTTTTTCCCATTGTAGTGGAATTCAAACATGAAAACCTTTAGAGCATCATGGTACAGTCTTAGTTGGTTTTCATACTCCAGTTTGCCTAAGACTTCCCCTCGATATTCTATGAGGAAGTCCCTTTCTGAAAGTGGCGGCAACTAAACACTCCTCGACCTAAAAAAAGAACAGAGGATGTGTCAGTGTGATGAGATTAATACAATAATTAAAAGGATGATATATATATATATATATATATATATATATATATATATATATAGCTACCTTGGCAACTCACCTTTGAATGAATTAATATATTTTATATTAAATCCATCCTTGTCCTTTCCCAATGATGAAAAATAAGCTGCCTCTTCTTTAGGCTTAATCTTAGCTCTCTGTGGCCTCACTACAGACATGCTGTCTCCCTTTAGTAAAGAGAGAAAAGAAATATCATAATTATGTTAACTAACTCATTGCAGACATATACTATTTATGGTTGACTTTGTCTTTAAGAGTACAGCCTGTATAGGAAATGTACCAAACAAATAAGCAATTCATATCAACCTGCCTTGCTTCACTAGTAAGCCAGCTGGTTTCTCCCTCAACAAAATATAACCTAACTTTGGAGCATTATTTATCCCTGTTTCTGACATAGTGCAGCACCTAATGCACCAATGAATGCATTAGCTTGTCTAGCTAGTTTCATATGATAGCACTTCATAATACATTAAATATCAGGCCCACTACAGCCTCTGAAAGACAGTAACACTGGCTGAAATCATAGTGTCTTCAGAGGGTTAACTCACATTAAATCCGTGCCCAGACTGTTAGTTTAACATTATAATTTTGTGCTAACACAAACTTTCGAATTAGAAACACTTACCCGAGATAAACACTGTCAAAACTAAGCTAGCGTTAGCTAACACTGCCCAAAATAAGCTAGCGTTAGCGTTAGCGTTAGCTAGCGCTAGCGTTAGCATTAGCTAGCGCTAGCGTTAGCGTTAGCATTAGCTAACGCTTAGTTTAGGCAGTGTTTATAGGATTAGCTAACCCGTTAGCGTTAGCTAGGCGTTACCTAAACTAATATAGAGTTAGTTATCAATTACAGGTAAAAAAAAAAAAAAAACACGTTAAACTAGCGACCAATATCAACATAAAGTTTGCTAAGTTTCTGGACCAGATATGTAGCCGTGTGTGTGAGTCTTACCTCTTGCTCTCCTCTCTTCACACAGGCAGGTGCAGGTGTCAATGCTAGCTCAGCATGATACGGTGTTGTTAAATGTAGAATACACAGCTTGTCTGATAAAACACGGTATTATGTGGACCTTCGGCTGACAGCCAATCAAAAAAAGCTGTGAATTTTACACATTGTGTGAATTATTAATGAGGGGGTGCAGTACCAAGACCAACCTACAGGGCGCTTGTCGATACACAATTTATACACAAAATCCGATAATTGTGTACTATGAAGACTTTGCTGAAATTTGGAATTCTAGCTTTTTAGGCTACTAGAAACACTTCTACGTTGTCTGAATTATGAGGACATCGGCCATGTCCCGTTAATTCAAAATGTCCTCATAGTGTGGCGTGTATTCAGACAAAATGTCCTCATAAACCACATAGGCACACACACACACACACACACACACACACACACACACACACACGTGCACACACACACAAAATCTACCTTCACTGGGAACATCTTTATGGACAGACACGGCTGGCAAAAACATTGTTTTTTAAACCAAAATACACATTTAGGTTTATTTTTCTTCACTTTGTCCATTTGTATCTGTAGATTTCTGCTAAGGAAGTAGGTATTGCGTCTGTAAATATTGGTTTTCAATTTAAAAAAAACTTTAAAGCAACTTCACAACTTCAAAGGTTTTGTTCTCAGACTCTGAACCAGAAATCTCCATTTCAGCAGCACTCACACACACACACACACACACACACTCCTTCCTATCTACTGTATGCCCTGAAGCTTTATTAACATATCATACACAGTCTCCCATACCCCCCATTTGAGAAACACTGTCTTAGCGTGTTTGCTGATGTGTGATTGGCTCGTGCAGGACATGGCTCTGACTAACGAGGAGAACATGCCGATGTTTATCCGCTGTGGCATCATGGCGTTGGTGGCAGCGTACCTCAACTTCCTGAGCCAGATGATCGCAAACCCTCCCTTCTGCCAGCACGTCAGCAAGGTGAACCACCGAAATGTTGATGAATCTTCATTGTTTTTCAGGTCTTGATGAATGTTGGAGACCACATTGTAAAACGTGCCAAACTCCGTGTCAAAACTTGTATGTTTTTGTGTCATATTTTTGTTTTTGTGACTGATGGGAACAACAATCTTTGACATTGGTCCAGTTTTAAGAGAGATCGCTGTCCAGCTTGTATTTACCTTCACAAAAGTGCTTGTTTTGCCACTGACTGACTCAGATTAATATTCTATTAACTATTAAGTGTGTGACAACATTATGGAAAGGATTGCTAAAGAGGTCGCCCTTTCTTTTAAAGAGTAAGATCCTTTTTTAAACATAAAAACCTCTGTGAAATTGTGTTTACTAAAGCCACCAGACTCCATGTAAATAAACAGTAATTTTAGCATCGTAAAATACACTTCATTCAAAGTCAACAGAAACAAAATATAACTGTGAAACACTATTTTGGGTCGTCTTCCCACTTTTCCAATCATCACAACTCTAGTTTTGGTTGAAATAAACACAGTTTACTGATTTACATTTACAAAATATTTTGGCTCTATACACGCTAAAAGTATTGTTTTTTTTAAATGGAGTCTGGTGGGTTTAGCGCTAGAGACCTCAGAGCTGTTTCTGGTTAAAAAGAAAGGTCTTAAAGAGGTTTTAAAGGTCTATCTCTGCAGGCATCCTTTCCATAATGATGTCAGACACTTAGAATATTAATGTGAGACTGTCAGTGGCAAAATGAGCATCTTTAGTGGACGGAAATTGACAATGCACATTTGCCCCACAGGGTCACAGTGCAGCCATGGTCTGCGGATGCTGCTTACAGCGTTTACGCTTAATACTGGACCAATTTCAAAGATTTAATACTTTAAGTTTACTAATATGCGGATGTTACTTTGCTGTTTTTGGCTGTTAAACCCTAGTTTGTAGTTATTGCCGTTCTTCTTTATATTATATTTGTTGTTTCCGTTGTTCTCTCTTCAGGTTATTGAGCTGAGGAGCATGGATGCTCAGTACCTCCTCCCAGAACACATCTTCAGAGACAAGTGTCCGTAAGTGTCCTACTTTGCAGACTGGAGGTTAAGTTTCATGAACATATGCAGAACCAGTTTTACGTCCGTTATAGAAAATAAGAGACTTGTCTGGCTGTAAAACCTCTATACTTATTTTGGTACAACAACAAAAAAGGAAACGTTTCAGTATAACGAGTACAGAATGTTGACATTGAGTCTGACGTCTGATCATATTCTTGGTCTTGTTTTCTAATCTTTCATTGATTTAGTCCCTAATTTGAATTAAAGTGTTGCTGATTTTAAATAGTATTTCATCTGGGCAATGTTTTTCAGTTTGGACAACAACGTTGCTACATTAGCAACACAAAAAAAAGTGTACTATAGAAAAACATGCTTTTTTTGCAAGATATCAAAAAAAGTATAATTTTGGTGTCAGACCTGAGACTCTGGTGAAGTGTCAGCATTATAAAAAAAATACACAGACTCACTTTACCTGTTCTAGAGGACCGAATGGCTTCGCTCACATCTGTCTCCGCCCCCCCATTACAGAACTACAACTCAAACTAGCGCGCAACCTCATCGTCATCGTTCTCAGCCACTCCCTCTGTCGGTAAAGATTGGCCAGAGAAACCCCGCGAATGTAACGCCAACCCAGGCGACGTACTGAAGGAAAATGAAAATTGAGCAGACGTACGTAGGAGGGTGGAGCCAGGCTAGTTTCTTCGTGCAACCGCGGTCTAAAACTTGTGGCTGCTGCAGTTGTTGAGGAATGGATAGCATGGTTGGTTATCAGACATAAACATGAGTCTCCCTCTATCCATAATTCATAATTCAGTCTGGATCATCTCCTGCACTGGACGTTCTAGCTTCTTTTGAGTTGTTGCTGAATTGTCAAATTCAATTCTTACTGTTGTCTTACTTTTTTATCTCTAGTGTTCAAATGTTCTGGAAACACAAACCAAACCAAAGAGAAGTTATTATGATGGTGGCGCACGATCACGGAAGGCTTGCGTTATGTGGACGTGATGATAGTTTTGTTATTGTAATTACATAGAAGGGCTGCTCTCTGTATCCTCGCTCATAGCTCCTCAGAGATCCCTCCTCCATCCTAGGTCCTCAGGGCAGGATTAAGAGCTTTGAGACAGCCTTTTACGAAAGAGGTCCAGAAGGACTGCGGTTTGAGCAAGGAAATATCAAATAAGAGACTTGGGATCCATCCAACCAATGGTCTTCAACCCTCTCCTTATTTCTCCCAGAATCCCTGAATCTCTGGACAAGGAGGACCGACTGCTGTACTTCCAGACGGCCGACATGGCCGAGTGTCTGGCGGGACCGGGATACAACGCAGAGAGACTCTCCATTCCCTACGTCCCCCAGGTCACAGGTACATGGATCTCTTTTACGGCGCTTTGGGATGTTTTTAAATTATGTTCAGCTTTTATTGAAGTACAGTAGAAACAGACGATAAAAGTTTGTGAAGGTGTCGCTCTTTTTCTTTTGGGAATCAAATGTTTTATTTAAACAAAAACATTGGTATTGTCTAGATGTCAATATACAGAAAAGAACCCTACACATACAGAAGAAGAAGTGCATCTTTTCCACAAATCTTACTTGTGATCACGTTTCCACACCAAAACAAGGAGAGGAAATACAGAAAGGACAGAGACACAACGAAAACACAACAGCAAGAACGATGTCTGTAGCTCACAAACAAGACACTCAGAAACAGACAAACAGCCAAGAGGCATTGACAGGGAGACCGGCATAAGACAAAAGGGACCAAACACACACACACACACACAGAGACAGATAGAAATGAGAAGGCCGTAGCACAAGTCTAAAGCATGGATTTCAAGGATTCAGCAATGCTGAGCCAAGTGTCCAAAGCCTTTCCTGGCACTCCATTCATTCAAGCCATGGAGAGCTCCATGTATATGACATCCAAAAAGGAAAGGGTCCATGTACGAATAGACAGTGGGTTACTCTCATTCTCTTGGCGGCTGTAAATCCAGCAAAAACAGCCCGTTTTTGAGTTTTAGAGAGTTGAAGGGCTGACAGATCATTCAGAATCAAAACATTGGCAGTAACATGTACAGTATCATTAATAAGGGCAGATATTTAGGATGCAATATTGTTTCAGAACTAGCCAACAGAAGAGCAATCCCAGAACATATGAAGAAATGTGCCTTGAGCTTTAATTGGGCAGAAAGTGCATAAAGGGCTGTTAATTATTTTCATGTGGTGCATTTTCACAAGGGTGAGATATGTCCTATGAATACATGAGGTCCTATTTATTAAAATAGGACCTCATGTAGCTACAGTTAGTTTAAACAAGTAGATGCATAAGTTGTATGATACTACTGCGAGTTGAACAAGTTAATAACCCTCATGTTGTCTTCAAGTCAAATTTGACCCGTTTTGAAAGTTGTTTTTTTATATATCCGAAATAAAGGAAGTTGAAATAAAGGGGGAAAAATGTTGGAAAAGGCAGCAAAATCGATGGAAAAAAATCAAAAATACCAAAAAAAAATACAAAAACCTCATCAAAAAAACTTTGTAAAAAGCAACAAAAACGTTAAGATAAAGGGAAAAAAGGGAAGACAACACAAGGGTTAAACAAAGTGAGATCATAGGATTTAACATGGAGATTGTTGTCTTTTGGTTCACTGTGTTACATTTTTATTTCCCTTCGGTTTAAAGTCGCAGTGCCCCGCAGAACTGTTGGCACTCTTGGATAAAGATCGCGCTGAAAAGGCTTTGAGGGATCTTAAGGGAGCTTAAGGAGTTGTTCAGTGAACAGAAAATCAACTTTAAAGAATCCAGTGTGAGATCAGCTTTATTACACAGAAGGTTGTCACAGTCATATTGCCTGAACATCCTCCCGGCAATTAAAAGAGACGTTTCACATCAGGACAGCGGCTGATTTATGCAGGAACAATTTATCCTCAGGACTCATTTTCTTTCACATTTTAAATCCAGCTTTGTGAGTAGGCTAAACTTGAAACCTTACAAACCCAAAGCAAGGAAGATATAACGTTCTTTTATGCAGTTTGATCAACTTAACTTTGATTTTTACCAAATAAATCAGGTGTCAGATTGAGAAACGTGTAGGGTCCCCCTTACACATTTTAAAACTAGGGGGTTCATTTCAAGTTGTTGCTCCTAGGTTGTGGAACGCTTTGCCTCCTTCCATGCGCTGCTTAGATTGTGTGGAAAATTTTAAAACTCAGTTGAAAACTCTGCTTTTTAAAGAGGCTTTTAACTAGATTATAGGGTGGTTAGGCTGGTTTTATGTGTTTGTGTTATTCTTTTGTTTCTTTTTGTGATGTATTGTATGTATCAGAGTTTTTAATGCTTCCTTTTGTTGTGAAGCACTTTGTGATCTTTATCTGAGAAAAGTGCTATACAAATAAATTTTACTTACTTACTTACCTTGGTTAGAATAACTTACCTCACCAGTAAATTGCTGTTAAAACGACTGAAACAATCACCTGATGGGGAAAAAGGTATTTTCCAATAACTGTGAATGCACCACGAGGCTTAAGTCTACCAGGTTCATGTGAACGCCCCGTCTGTGTTGTTTCTCCGACAACGGCAGCTGCAGACTGTTGCGTCCCGCTGTTGGAATCCTCTACAGTCAAATACAGACACCCTTCACACCATTTACACTGAAATGAGGGACACCCAAATCTGTGTTTCTATTAGGGTTTTTCTATCTGCTGTAATCAACCAAAGAAAATCTTGGTCGACTAAAGTCGTGAAAATTTAGACTAAAAATCGACTGGGGGGGGTGCGGAAAAAAATGCTAGATTAATTACCTGTACTGTCCTGCAGTACTTGTCCTTGTAGACTATTTGCAGTATATTAAATAGTTTTGGACCTAATTATTTTGCTCTGAAATGACTCGTCTGTCGGCTCTGACAGCATCAGCCTCATATCCTGAGACAGAAAGTCACAATTCCTTCCGTGGTATTATTTTAGCGTTTGGATGATAGAGGCTTAACATCCAGCGTGGTCTAGGGGGTCTGGGGGAGTCTGGGAACGTCCGGGGTGGTCTGGGGGGTCTGGGGGGTCTGGGGAACCCTACCGTGGTTACGGGTGGGTGTGCCGGTAGTTATAAAACCATTATTAGACTATGAAATATGCCGACTCTGATATGTTCATACAGCCTACTCCAAACAGACAGGTTAGCTTACCGTTTTTAGGTGATACGCCATGTTTGTAGTCCAGCTGCGATATGCTAACTGTTGCTTGCAAACTTTGCATTTGACTTTTTTCCGTTATGTATTTGTGTAAAATGCTGCCACGCTGCCGATGTCTTGGACATGGTAGAGGAGGACTGACTGGAAACTAAACACTCACAGTTACATAAATATTCAGCTAACCATCAGACGAAGGCTTTCTAGTTCTTTCTTCAGTCTGTCTCCGCTGGGTCGGGCTAGTCCAAAAAAGGTGAAAACAAGGGGGGTGTTCTGAAGACAGCCTGTTACCTGGGAAACAGGAGTGCTCTGTTAACACCCCCATTAGCAGTTAGTGCTTTCCACCCATAGACCGTAACGGTCCATGCTTCCACCTGATGGAATAACACGGCAAAAAAATCAACCAATCAGAATTTTGGTCGAGCCAGAACGTATCGACCAATAAACGGACCGGTCCACTGGGAGGTTACAGCCCTAGTTTCTATTCAGTCTGGAATAGAGCGGTTGTTTTGGCTCAGTGCCATATTAGCACCGGGTTTGGTACACCCAGCCCTAGAAATGTTTGTCATTTGGCTCGGCTTTGGTCTAACAAACATTGTGCTTCTGTTTTCTTCCCTCTGGCACGCTTTCATCTCACATCAGTGCTCTACACAGTAGGAAAAATCCTCCACAGGTGCAAGCAGCGGTCCACAGGTAACCCCGTAGAGTAGAGCTGGAGACGAGTCCTGTTTGAGATCAAGATACTTTTTCATTGTCTGAACACAACAAAATAACTTTATTAGTGCAGCGACGGTAAATAAAACCTACTGTACTGTAGACAGTACTGTGCCTGATCTCCTGCCATTAAAGAGCCTAAAATGTTTTTTTTAATTATTCCCATCTTTTAGTGTGTTATATGGATCTATATCTCTCCCACAGATAGCACTTTTTCTTAACTACCTTAACCCTTGTGTTGTCTTCCCGTTAACCATGAACGTATCCTTCCAGTTTAAAATTGAAAATGAACATTTTTTTTGTGCTTTTCCAATGGTTTTTGCCGCTTTTTCTGATTTATTTGTTACTTTTTCCCATGGTTTTGGCGGTTTTTTTTTTAAAAAACCTGAGCTGGTTTAATGATATATTTCACACTTATTTTTGGAATTCATGGTCAACAAAGCTCATTTATATGAATCTATACATAAGTTGTTAGTTAAAAAGGCAGAAATTATGAATTATTTTGACTAATAGTTAAGATCTGAGGATGTTGAGTGGATCACAGATGGGTAGATGTCAAAGTTTAGCCTGGATACTGTTTGGAAACCATTAAAAAAAAGAATTCCAATGCTATAAGAATAATTAAAACACCCAAAAAATTAAATGAAAGCAATCATTAATGTTACCTGAAAAATGTTGTATGGAATCATCCATGTTATTTTTGGGCAATTTGGTTGAAAGAACTCCATATTTCTGATATAAAACACTGTGAAAGGGGTCAATTTGACCCGAGGACAACACAAGGGTCAAACACAGCTCACCCACATTCCTGTTTGAAATTCCTGTATTGGTGATGTCATTGATTAAGAAAACCAGCCCAGTTTTTCAAATGTGCTGCCCATGGTAGATGCTAGTCCGGTGCGTAGTCCGCCTTGTTCTGCCTCTGATTGGCTTACCCTGGTAGTCTTCACCTAACCCTAACCAATCCCCACTCCCCATGCCTATACCTAACTACGTCGACCCTTCAAGCAGATCCGTTTTAGGGTCTGCCGCTGCCCATATAGGCGCTGCCTGAGCAAGCACAGCCCGCCAAGCAGCGGGTTTGAATTTGGTTGACCAATCACAACATGTTGGGCCAGTAGACCAATCAGAGCAGACAGGAAGAGCTCAGACCGAGTGTTTCAGACAGAGGAGCTGCAGCAGGGGGCAGTGTGAGAATCATATGTTTTACAACGTCTAATGATGTGAACCTATTCTAGTAGACCCCAAGAGTACAGTAATAGGGTCTTTTTAAAGCTGGGTTTAGTTTAGCTGGAAACATTGCAGACAGTTATAGAAGACTGCAGTGCTAGATCAAAACAAAGAGTATCTTCATCACTTCTGCGTAACCATTTGAGGGCTTCGTCCATGCTTTTAAGAACCAATAACAAATGAACGCACTGCTTTAAGATCCCCTTAATTAATAGTTTGTGCCTTTTCCACAAAAAAAAAAGTTGAATTATCTTCTTTAAACAAATCTTCAATGTATGAGTGGGACTTTAATTGCATACTACAGCACTCTCATTTCTGTGGCAGTGAGACTAAAAAAAAATGAATAAAAACCTAAAAGCTTGAGACGTCCTGATGTAGAGAGTTACTGATTTGACACTTGAGATTCTTCTGCTGTAGCAATAAGAAAAGCTGTAAGATGCCTTATAAGTGTGAGGGTGTCGATTGAAATATTTCAATGACAGATCCGCGGGTGATAAAATGTGTCCTGTGTGACAGTGGATGTAAACCCACTGAGCTAAAAAGGGAGTAGAACCAACAACCCTCCATCTTAGATGCCTTTCCATTGAGAGACACACCCGTAGATGGCTGACCAACTGTTTACAGTGGTAGTTGTTGTGTGTAGATGTAGCATCGTACTGTACACAGAAATAAAATTTATCATTTCTACAACTATTTGCATGCATTGCATCTGGAAATGTTACGGTGAGTACATCTCTCTCTCTCTCTCTCTCTCTCTCTCTCTCTCTCTCTCTCTCTCTCTCTCAAATCTAAAGGGGAAAACTGCTGTCATTAGAATACCAAAGGAGTAAAAAGAAAGTAGACGAGAACATTGGAGTAGTTTGTGTTTGTTGTCGTGCTTGGTTGGTGGAGACATCCAAAACCGAACATGTGATTTCTGTCTTTTGGTGCTGGGCAGGTCGTGCACACTCGGCCTGTCTGAGCTTGTTTTGTAGAAAAGCTTTCTCCAGTTTAATCGGGTGGTTTATCAGAGCCTGAAGGACTTAAACAACAAACAATTCTTTATATGTTGTATTTTAGTGTATTTTCATCACAGTTGAAGTTAAAGCTGAGACTAGAAAAGCGATATATAAGAAGAGTCCATTTACATTTACACTTAAAAATGGCTGAGGAGACATTTCTGGTTTATTTTAGGCATGTTTCCTCAAGCAAAGCCAGGGGTTTAAAATGTTAAAAGAGGCTAAAAGCCGAATAGAGCTGCAGATTAAGTGTTCATTCAAAGTGGAATCACCATTGCGGATGAAAATTTGTTGATGAACATGCCACTGGTCATCTGCTGTACCAATTGGAGGTTGGTGGTTCGATCCCTGGCCCATGCAGTCTACATGTCGAAGTGTCCCTGGAAAATAGCCCCGAATCCCCAAATTCCTAGAGTCCAAGTCTCTCGTGGTTATAATATGTGTTGTGTCACCTGCTGCGTTCCATCCAGGCTGGAGAGAGCACGGCATTACAGAAAGTCCAGTTCAGACCAAAGATTCACGAGACGAGTTAAAACTTAGCTGAGCTAGTGACGGCCAAATGAAGCTTCGTGAACCAGTGTCTGTATTTTCTGAGCTCTTGGTTTTAAGAGAAAGTCCCGAGGCGTTGAAGTGTATTCTCGACCAATTGTTGAACAGAGAGCGCCATCCAGTGGGCTCAGAAAATAAAGACACTGGTTCACGAAGCTTCACTGGCCGTCACTATCTGCAGCGCTCTAAAACCTGCCAGTTCACACCAATGAGACGAGATGATGTATCATCTCCATAGCAGCGACTCTCTACTTTCGTCCCAAATTCCGACTTCCAGGCTTTTTTTGTAGCTTCATATATCATTTTTTTCTAAATATGAATGTAGTGTGAGAGTGGTGAGAGTGAGATGCTTGCTACAGTTACATTGACTGACTTCTCTATTGGCTGTAGAAACAGGAGACATCTCTTACGTCCTAAAACCAGCCTCTGGAGACTCCACCAGCTGACTTCTCTATTGGCTGTAGAAACAGGAGACGTCTCTTACGTCCTAAAACCAGCCTCTGGAGACTCCACCAGCTGACTTCTCTATTGGCTGTAGAAACAGGAGACGTCTCCTATGTCCTAAAACCAGCCTCTGGAGACTCCACCAGCTGACTTCTCTATTGGCTGTAGCAACAGGAGACGTCTCTTACGTCCTAAAAGCAGCCTCTGGAGACTCCACCAGCTGACTTGCTATTGGCTGTAGAAACAGGAGACGTCTCTTACGTCCTAAAACCAGCCTCTGGAGACTCCACCTGCTGAGTCGCAGCGACACCACCAGCTGGTTTGAGTCGAGCTGAGACGAGCCGGATCAGACCCCTGCAACTTTTCTCTGTATGAGTCTCAAGTCAAGTCTGGAAACGCTGTGTACGCGACTTAAGTGCGACTTAAGACTGAGTCTTAAACTCGAGTCTCCATCTCTGCTCCCAATGTTGTGCCATGAACATTTAGCTTCTATGGCAACCAAGACTTGTATGTGTGTGTAAATGGGATGAATGGTGGCTACCACCAGGGTCAACTAGAGGAGAAAAGCTCTATATAAAGCAGTCCATTTACTCAAACCATCTTGACACTGCTGACATTTGGGACTAAGGAAGCGACCCTATTAGCTGCAGTCCCCCATCCACCTTTACATAACCCTGGTCTGACCTTGGGTTTCTCCAACGATCGGTCCAACAGCCAGGAGCACTAACGAGCAAAGCAGTATTGATCATCTTGACAAAGGCCCCACAGAGGTTAATTAGCTGGGTTTCCCTAACGTTCAGTCAGAACTGAAGTCTCTCGGATGAGAGACAAGACGTCTTTGAAGCCGCTTTTACAAAGTCTGATGGATGGATGGATGGATGGATGGATGGATGGATGGATGGATGGAACAATGACCTGGATTACTGAGAAACTTCACAGATGTCAGTTATTTAGAACGTAATTCCCCACAAATGTATGGCTTGTGAAAATGCTGAGTGGCTAGTAACTTTGGATAACCACTAACTACAGTTCCTCTTTTTAGTCAACTTTAGCCTGGGTTCATAAACTTATGAGTATGTGTATATATCTAGACTTTAAGGTGATATTAATCTGTGGTGGATTTGTCTCTCGTTCTGCAGATGAAGATCGTCTGACCAGGAGGAAGAGTTTTGTGGACACAATCTCCCTTCAAGTGGACATCGTGTCCAACTACCTTCCAGACAAGGTGGGTCTAATTTCGGAAAACAGCACCCCCCTGGGGTTGCATCTGGTTTCGCGGTGTACCATGGTGTACAATTTGACAGTTATGACACCATTAGTCTATATCCACGACGTTCCACTTCCAGGGTTGCTCGGAGCGGCTGGAAATGTTTCCGGCTATCCTAAATTTTCGTCCAGATGTTCATTACCTCCCGCTTTCTTTGTGGTGGAATATGTTTGGACTGTAGTTAAAGGGTCTAAATTATTATTTTAATTTTTTCAGCCCCGTTTCCCAATGCATGGTGTCTAATAGACCGATGTGACCAAAGATCGTTGAAATCGGTCCGGTGTTAACATGGTCGCACATACGGGCGGGCTGCAATGGAACATAATGGTGCACCCTTGATTTGTGTCCACTAAAAGTGTTTATTTTATTTATTTATTGTTTGGTTGCTACTGACAAGCTCAGATTGATAGTAAACGTGTCTGGAAACATTATGGATCTCACGAGGTGTAGAGAGTGGATGGCGAGTCGGGGAAAATCCGCTGTCTGTTGTTTCGGAGTAGGCTACAGAACGATACGCTCCTGTTATCTAAATTATTGCCAGTGTCGTGGTTGCTCAATATTTAAATGACCAATTTCAGCGATTTTTGGTCAGTTATAGCTTGCAGAGGTCATATGATCTAACAGCTTTTTTGTTTGTACAGGTAGAAATGTAAACAATGTATTGTTTAATATTGGCAGCCAGCTCAAAAAAGCTTGGCTTCTTTTTCAAAAACTTCGATTTATGTAAATAAAATTTGCTTAAAATAATAATTAAAATTTATTGTGTAATATTCTGAATAAAGCTTCCTATCATGTTGAGTGAATCCAAACAATACATTTTCCCAATGTAATGTAAATTGAGGGTAAATAGCAAAAAAATGCTCCATAGTTTCTCGGTATATTGGCAAGACCAAAATAAATGTGTTTCATTTAGTTTTCCACAAAAAGTACAGCTGAAAATAATGTCTTTTTTTCATTTTCTGCAGATAATGGTTAGTTGGGTTGAATCTGTGGAGCATTTTGAAGGATATCTCCTTAACTTTGTTGGTTAAGAAAATCTTATCCCAACAAATCTCTTCAGCATATGAAGACCAGTACGATAAAGCAGCAGGTGTACTCCTAACGTTGTGTTGAAAGAGTGCTAACATGTCACCACTAAGGGTTTATGTCATTTATGTGACTATGATGGATATGTTGTCATCACAGTTCTCTGTGTGCTGACGTTGCGTTTTGTCCTTTAATTCCTCTGCAGTCCCAGCTAGCGGAGGAGATCACCTTCGAGACCCTGAAGAAAGCCATCGGTGAGAGCAGCCTCCCTGTGGACTCGCTGTCGTGTCTTCCTCAATGCAAATCAAATATTGGCTTTTTGTCAGGGCTCCATCATCCTTTAGGCCCCGAGCGTCTCTGACAGGCAGCCAACAGGTCGACAGTAATGTCCCGTGAAGTATACAGGGACACGGCTGAAGAAGTCTGATATCAATGGCAAAGTTTCTATTCAGCTCGCACCTTTTTATAACTATTCAAATATATTTTTACTGTTGTGCTGAAGAGAAAACTATTTAATTTGGCATAAATATATATGACTGCAATTCTTAAATATTCTGCTATCCCTAAAACGTCTCTGTGCTGAATTTAAATTCTTTATTGTATGTGTATGTGTATGTGTGTGTGTATATATATATATATATATATGTGTGTGTGTATATATGTGTGTGTATATATATGTATGTGTACGTATATATATCTGTATAAATGTGTGTGTATATATGTATATGTATGTAAATGTGTGTGTGTGTGTGTATATACTGTATATGTGTGTATATATGTGTACGTATATATATCTGTATATATATATATGTTTATATATATATATATGTATATATGTGTATGTATATGTGTGTGTGTGTGTGTGTGTGTATATATATGTGTGTGTATATATGTGTACGTATATATATCTGTATAAATGTGTGTATATATATATATATGTATATATATATATATATATGTGTGTGTGTGTTTGTATATAAGGATACTAGTAATGGGATTGAAGCTAAATAAGTTTTTGTCCTGTTTTCAGATACCACGGGTCTGGAGGAGCAGCAGGAGAGGGAGAAGAGGCGTCAGGTGATGGAGAAGTTCCAGAAAGCTCCGTTTGAGGAGATTGCCGCCCACTGCGAGTCCAAGGTAGAAAACCACATCTCAAAGAGAGAGAAACGGTGACGTTACCAGTGTTCAGGAAACTTATTACGCTGACTTTGAACGCTGTGTTTCTGCAGGCGAACATGTTGCACGACCGGCTGGCACAAATCTTTGAACTTACGATAAGGTAAGCAGAACATTTTCATATTGTTTAGCTCACTCGTAAAGATCTCTGAGATGTTACCCAATGTAACATCTCGTCCCTCTCCGATCACCACCTCCACCCCCCACCCCCCTCAGGCCTCCACCCAGCCCGTCCGGAGTGGTTTCCATCTCATCGGGACACACTCAGCACCAGTCGGTCCCCGTCTACGAAATGAAGTTTCCAGACCTGTGTGTCTACTGATAGCTCTGCAGCAATAACATCACACACACACACACACACACACACACACACCTTCACAAGGAATGCAAAATGCTGAAAAATAACTACACAATCACAAGTTTCCTCTACTCAGACCAGCACAAGGGCGTCACGCAAAATGCAGCAAAACAGCCATTTTCAATTTGATATAAAGCCGAGTTTGCCTGTACAAAAAACTAAACTTCATTTATCTCTAAATCCCACTCTGAACTCCGTTTGTCATTTCCTTTGAGAGCCAAAAACGTCAAAACAGTACTTCTGAATCCTTTAAAAACATCTCGTTCTGCTCTTTTTAAATACTTGGATCCCTTATTACGCCTAAAGCGTTCCTGTGTTAAGCCCTCCAGCTCTACATACACTGATTTGCTGCATCTTGTTGCCTGACTCTCATCCCTGAGACTACGAATCCGATGAGTCAAGAACAAAAGAAAAGAACAGCTTCCGCTTTTGAGATATCAGTGTTTAGATGCTGAATCAGATGTTGTTTCCCAGCATGTCTCTGATCCAGAATCATCTCTGGTCTGGCCAAAGCGTCACACCTTGTACAGTACATACACCGTTGTCTACAATTACACTCTCGTACGAACAGCTCAAACCAGTTCTATCTTAAAACCTGAGTCTGCTTTTAGGTGTGATGCTTTTACTTCGAGCCAGCTTCTGCCTCTTCAGTATGTGTTCTCATGTTGATAAGTAGGCGTCAAAAATAGGTGAAAATGTACAATACATTTGCTGTCATAGGAAAATAACTTCACTGGGTGGTAGAAGGTAGATTAGTTTTAGGCTCACCACTGTTCAGACTACTCAGTCTTTGCTATTTAAAGGTATACAAGCATCAGGACTGCCAGCTGATGATTACATGTTGGGAGATGCAATAAAGTGCTTGGCAGAGACTCTCCAAAGAGACGAGCTAAAGGGTGTTTAGTGTGGCCCCCTCACGGTTGGTGATTTTGGGTTTGCTTCGGATGTGGTGCGTTTCAGAGCTCCTGATGGTGTCAAATACTCCGACTGAGACGTTGGAGAGCTTCAGCGTAACTGCGCAGAGCCTTTGCAAATCAGAAATCGGACCAAAGTAACTTTTTTTAATTCCTTTTTTCATCATTGAATAATGTTATCTCTGTTAAAAACACCTGTTTGGTAAACGACAGATTTCTGAGCTTGACAACCTCTAAGGACCTGAGCTCAAAATCCAACATGGCTGCCCCGTGCATCAACAGTAGCGAAAGCTGTAGTAATGTACAGTTATTAGCACTTCTGTCTGATTTGTGTCCCACTAAAAGCTGCATTATATCTGATCTCCAGCAGGGGGAGACTCCTTAAAGCTGCATTATATCTGATCTCCAGCAGGGGGAGACTCCTTAAAGCTGCATTATATCTGATCTCCTGCAGGGGGAGACTCCTTAAAGCTGCATTATATCTGATCTCCAGCAGGGGGGGGGACTCCTTAAAGCTGCATTATATCTGATCTCCTGCAGGGGGAGACTCCTTAAAG
This sequence comes from Etheostoma perlongum, assembly GCA_026937815.1. Taxonomy (NCBI): domain Eukaryota; kingdom Metazoa; phylum Chordata; class Actinopteri; order Perciformes; family Percidae; genus Etheostoma; species Etheostoma perlongum. Next base: position 1,816,516 of record CM049382.1, on the reverse strand, counting down.
CTGCATTATATCTGATCTCCAGCAGGGGGAGACTCCTTAAAGCTGCATTATATCTGATCTCCAGCAGGGGGAGACTCCTTAAAGCTGCATTATATCTGATCTCCAGCAGGGGGAGACTCCTTAAAGCTGCATTATATCTGATCTCCAGCAGGGGGGGACTCCTTAAAACTGCATTATATCTGATCTCCAGCAGGGGGAGACTCCTTAAAGCTGCATTATATCTGATCTCCAGCAGGGGGAGACTCCTTAAAGCTGCATTATATCTGATCTCCAGCAGGGGGAGACTCCTTAAAGCTGCATTATATCTGATCTCCAGCAGGGGGGGACTCCTTAAAACTGCATTATATCTGATCTCCAGCAGGGGGGGGACTCCTTAAAGCTGCATTTTATCTGAATTCCTGCGGGGGGCGACACGTGCGGTTGAAAAATGGAGGTCTGTTTCTGTAGTCTTTGAGAAAGTGACCCACTTCTCACTTGATTTATTACCTCAGTTTCAGTTTATGTCTCAATCGCTAGTTTGAAGTCTTCTGCAACACAGAATGATGTTCATTTTATGAATTATGGTCTCGTGATTTTAAAATTGGCGATAAAGCAGCAGGGGGTGTGTTGTCAGGGAAAGTGTGTAATGTAACGTAGAGAGTAAGGACTCCTCCCTCTCTCCTCCCTCACTCCTCCCTCTCGTCAAACATCATCGCATCCCCAACCAACGACAAACTCTACGACTCATAGCAGATCTCCACCAACCAATGGGTGACGTCCCACATGCTCTGACCATTAATATTAACAGTCTATAGCCGGAGATGATTTATTCTTGATCTCCGCCCTAGTGGATACACTTTGAAGTATGCACAACATCAACCTATGCCTTGTTAAAACCGAGCTCTTAGGCCCTATTTGCACGGGAGTAGTATTACCTGGGGACATGTAGGAATTTGTAATAATTAAAGAGGTTTTCTGTGATCTTAATCCTGTGCATCTGTAATTTGTCATGTAGATATTCTACTGCAAATTACCGGCGGTCGCCAAACACCGAGGCAGTGTGATAATATTAGTCCCTTTAAAATCAGCATTTCTGTGATTTGGGGTTGTGTTGGCTGCCTTGGCAATCATAAAGGAAAATTTAGGGGATTATATCAGTAAATTTGAGTAAAATACAGACTGATTTGGTGCAATAGTGCGGCACGAAACAGACAAGGGACATTGATTTTTTATTAACCCATTTGTGCCGGATGCTTCGCGCAGACACATTACATCTACCGCCGGTTACTGCGTTGCAACTCTGAACCTCCTGCCGGCCGCTGCGTGGCGCAGCATTTTGTATTCATCGATCTTTTCATGACGCGTGCAGCAGAGAACGCACCGTCATTGGTTCAAATACACACGAGGGCGGGTCTTGTTGGCCATTTGAAGCCATGTGACCACCAAAATGTACTGTGGTTTGCTGAAAATCATGTCACTGCCCTTGCTGTCCACGTCCTCCTCTGTCGGAGCCATTTTCTCGCTCGTCTCCCATAAATTCAAAAACAAACGCACATGTATGTCTGGTTGATTGACATGATTTTCAGCAAACCGCAGTACATTTTGGTGGTCACATGGCTTTAAATGGCCAACAAGACCCGCCCTCATGTGTATTTGAACCAATGACAATGGTAGATGTAATGTGTCGGCGCGAAGCATCCGGCACAAACGGGTTAAATCCCAGTCCCCTGGTAACACCTATGCAAATGGGCTTCAGGTTGTGATTTGAATGAACATGTACCTGCAGCTGTGTGGCAGAAGAAGTCTAGCGTCCTCCCTGTGGAGTCAGATTTCATTCGGCAGGGTGACTTTGACTTTTTGCGTCTCCATTTCGAACCCTGCAGCTTTGTTGGCAGCTTCTAAAAGACAAAGACAGCTGTTGCTCCGCTCCTGTTCCATAATTTCAAAATGCCTACATCAAAAAAGAAATCCCAGATGTTAGCAGGCGTCCTCCGAGCAGCCATATTTGGAGTTTCAGATACAAAGCAGTGACATTTTGGGATGATTCAATCAGCTGTGCTTTTTCAACAGTTCCCACAGGGCCGTGTTGTGTTTTGCGAGAGCGGGACACGAGATGCTTCTTATCTGGTCCATCCCATCCAGTTGGGAGGCATCGTTTGGTCTGGGCAGCTGTGCAGAGCGCATCGCCACCGGCGCGTTATTCCAGGTCAAAGGTCAGCGGTCCCTTTCACTCAGAGAAAGTTGATTGGTTTGGAAGTAGTCTTGCATCGCCAGACCGTCCTCCACAGCGCAGCGGAGGAGGGTCTGGCTAGTTCACACAGCATTCCAGGATGGGGAGAAAACATGCTTTGGTTTAATGCCATTTTAAAAAAAAAATATCACAATGGTCTTGGGCGGGGCTAAGCGCCGGACGGAGCCATGGTGGCGCTGCTAAATAACCTCGGGAAGGAAGTGGTTTTGGTGGAACATGTGTACGTACAGAAGTAGTTTTAGTTGTCAACAGGATACTCAGATTGGACAGATAGTCTAGCTAGCTGTCTGGATTTACCCTGCAGAGATCTGAGGACCAGGTAACCATAGTCCTCAGATTGGACAGATAGTCTAGCTAGCTGTCTGGATTTACCCTGCAGAGATGTGAGGACCAGGTAACCATAGTCCTCAGATTGGACAGATAGTCTAGCTAGCTGTCTGGATTTACCCTGCAGAGTTCTGAGGACGAGGTAACCATAGTCCTCTGAAATCAGCCGCAGGTTAGAGCGCCGACACAGAGACAGAGGAAGGTAACATCTGGCTACATTTACGTCGCTACGTTTTGGTTTTTAAGCGGAGTTTTGAGCTAAAAGTGATCAAGGAGGAATGAGAGGGGGAAACGCCAGAGCAAGGAGGAATGAGAGCCAGAGGGGAAACACCAGAGCAGGGGGGAATGAGAGGGGGGAAACACCAGAGGGGCATGAGGGGGGCAATGAGAGGAATGAGAGGGGAGGAGGGGTAACACCAGAGCAGGGGGAATGAGAGGAAACACCAGAGCAGGGGTTAATGAGAGGGGGAACACCAGAGCAGGGGGAATGAGAGGGGGAAACAAGCAGGGGAATGGGCAGGAGGAATGAGGGGAACACCAGAGCAGGGGGGAATGAGAGGGGAAACGCCAGATGAGGGGAAACACCAGAGCAGGGCAATGAGAGGGGGGAAACACCAGAGCCACCAGAGCAGGGGGAATGAGAGGGGAAACACCAGAGCAGGGGGAATGAGAGGGGAAACACCAGAGCAGGGGGCTGAGGGGGAAACACCAGAGCAGGGGGAATGAGAGGGGAAACACACCAGAGCAGGGGGAATGAGAGGGGGAAACACCAGAGCAGGGGGAATGAGAGGGGGAAACACCAGAGCAGGGGGAATGAGAGGGGAAACACCAGAGCAGGGGGAATGAGAGGGGAAACGCCAGAGCAGGGGGAATGAGAGGGGAACACCAGAGCAGGGGGAATGAGAGGGGGAATATTCATTTTTTGACCAAAACGTAGCGATGTAAATGTCGCCGAGACATTCGGTGTAATTTCGGGCAGCACCGGAGCAATCCCGGATATGGCCTGTTGGTGATATGGACTAAGATTAAGATTAATGGATCCTTTATTGGTCGCACAAGGGGAAATTACAATTCCTAGTTTGGGAGTATGTCCTCACAAGATTAAACTATATAAGTCTGTGGAGAGGAAGTGATTATTTCGGCTTGTGCTTGTTGCACCTTTTCTCTGTTAGGGGGTGAACGATGGAGAGATAAGAGGGGGAAGTGAAAGTCAGAGGAGAGAGAGAGAGGCGTTGTTAAAGCTGTTTGTGTTTGATTGGTTTTTGGACGTTTCCAGATGGTTTTGAACGTTAAAGGCGGGGTCGGCAGAGCGATCACATGACACATTACTTGAGATAATAAAAATCCCTTTTGATATTTTCCCTCTGTATAAAGACCTCTCCTCCACCGATGCGTTAAAGGGATTTTTATCTGCGTAACGTCTTAGCTTTAAAGGCAAACTCTTGATTTTAATATCACCGTTATCGTAGCTCGACTTAGAAACATGCATTATATAAACTAACTGTATCTTAACATCACAACGTCGACTGGGAATATAAATCCCCTTTAACAAGTTAATAGTATTCTCTAAAATCAGATTTTCCTTAAAACTGATAAGAAAAATGTAAAATAAGCCAGCGTTTGCTTGGATACGATCACTTCCTTTATGAATGTGTCATCATAGCAGTATATCATATATTTTTGTACATTGTATGCATCCTGTATGGTTGAATTGTTGCCTGGTAGAGATTGGGAAATGTATTTCTTGTTTTTATTGTCAACATTACATTTTGTTGTCGTTTACGATGAAGTCGACAGTTCAGGGTTTCAACGGGACGGTGCAGTTCTCGTCCATGCGGGAGAAACTGTCTCAGTGTTACTTTATCTATTATATCATTTCAAATATGCTGAGAAATTCATGAAAATCATATCTTTAGTGAGAGGGTGTCAGGTATTTTTGCTTAGTACAGAGAAGAAAGGTTTTATCTGTGCTAATTCTAGCATCTGGAGTTCAATGTCCCCGGAGACGTTGCAGCTTGCAGAGTCTCCGATGAGTCTTCTCAGAGATCGAGGAGACTCATCTGCAGATTCACTCCCATTATCTTTACATAAACAGCATCTGAGAACCAGATCAATAAACAAGAAACACAATTCGGTGCCCAGACTTCTTCATGCAAAGAGACAGTTGTCAAAAAAACGTCCTGCCTATATTATATGTTGTGGTCTATTAAATTGGCTGCAATGTGAGTTTGAACAACTTCACCCATTCATTAAAATATTAACATGGAATTGATATGTGGGAGATGTAGCGGAGTGAATCTGGTCCTGAATCTGTCCGGAGCTGCAACTTCCGTGTCAATAGTGAACTCAATAGTATAGCAAATGATCTGAGAACAGCCCAAAGCTTAGCTGGATGCAGGAATCAATCATCAGTCTGTGATTGACTCATCACTGCTACTTTTAATAAAGTATATTTCATAGATGTAGCTTGATTAGCTCAGTTTAATAACTGTTATTATGAAACATGATGTTTGCACTTTGATCACTGTGTACCTGGTACTATAGCTAAAATGAATGGGCACAGATAGTCTGTCAGTAGAACTTGATCATCAGAGGTATTTTTCCGCAATTTTTGGTTTGTGAAATGTTGTATTCAAGAATAACTGCGTGTGAAACTGTCAAAAGTCCCTTCTGGTCGGTGATTAAAGTCACCCTCAAGTCTTAAAATCCTATCACTTTGCTTTTGTTTTTCAACATCGACCCTGTTTTCCCATGTTTGTGTCTCTTAGGGGACTGATGGGAACAACAGTCTTTGACATTTGTCCATTAGGCGAGACCCTAAACAACAAAAACAACTACAATTTGAGTTATTGGGCAATTATGTTCAGTTTCCATCCACTAAAAAGTTCTGTTTAACCTGACACAGCCCTGAATTCTCCTTTGCTAATAGTGGTGTTTTTGCCGCTAACAGGCTCAGATTATTAGTCTAAAGGCCTGTTCACACCGGGACTGAACTTCCGCGTCAATAGTGCCCGACGTTTATAGCGTCGTGACTAAACAAAGGGCGTCAATGAGAGCGTGCACAATCAAATATCGCCACGCGCATAAAAGCGTCATTTTTAAAAAACGCCTCGGGTTCATTTTTTTGGTTTGACGCGCTCGAGAGGCGTCAAAAACTATCCGACCAATGAAATCGGCCCTTTTGCTCACGTGTCTTGTGCTTCTGAAGTTACACTAAAACACAACTTGGCGGCTCAAGCACAAAAAATAGTCTTACCGAGCACACCAACGAAGAAGATATATACGCCGCCGTCATCACTGCCACAAGACGAGGAAGAGGCAAAGCACGATGTCCTAAATAAATGTTGAGCTGCTGGTCTCCTTGGTTACGGAACATAAAGAGCTATATCTGATTTAGAAGAAATGTTCTAAATACTTGCTCTCTTCTTCTCTGCTCTTCTTCTGAGTTGCAAGCGAGTATCAGAAGCGCAAAGTCACGCTTAGCGCCCCCTATGTCGGGGTGTTTCTGTTTTTACATTAAGCGCCATCTAGTGACAGATAATGAATTTGCATGTTCATTCGGCTCATCGTCAGAGAAAATCGCTTGGGTGTGAACACAAAAAACGCGTCGAAAAACGCTGACGAATAACGCCCGCCGATATTCGTCCCGGTGTGTACGGGCCTTAAGGGTCTGACAACATTATGGAAGGGATCCCTACAGAGACAGAGAGTAAGATCCTTTTAGTTTAACATGAAACAGCCCAAACGAGGGTTTACTGTAACGAGAAGAGTCTGTACAGGTGTTAGGACTCAGAATGTGTTTTTTTACGTACAAAAACTCGGACTTTTTGGCGCACAAAATCTTTCAGATTAGAATCTGACCCTTTAAAGCCGAGAGGAGAAATCAGTGAAGAGGGGTGCAGTCATGTCGCTGCTGACGCGTCTCACCTCAGGATGCTGGACACAAACAATCGCTTGAAATAGAATGAAGTGATGAACTTTTTAAGGGGGACTTTTTTCAGTTTCCCAGCTGAACTCTGCAGAACAGACGACCAAAACCAGCCGAGCTTTAGATGATGCGTCCTCGTGTCTGTGCTGCGTCTGTGTTCCGCCTTCACAGCGAGCGACTGCGTGAAGCTCGGCTTCGTTTCGCACACACTGAGGAGTCTAACCACTAACGGCGCCGGGGTTCACTTTGATTTAAGAGCCCACGATTTCCCGTTCAGTTCTGATGGTTCCACATGTGCAGAAGTCCGAAATGAACCTTTTCCCACCGTTTACAGCCATGTAAACGGCTTTAAAGGTGCACTATGGGTCAAACCGATCGTAGGGATCTCTCCTTGATCCGCTAGTTAATGAACTGATTCCAGCGCTAACGTGTTGAGAAAATCCTTCCGTTCACGTTACTTTGCTGTTTTAAAGTAAACTTCTAAAAAAAAAAAAAAAAAAAAAAAAAAAAGCCAATATGGGCGCCCGGGGAGCTCACCTGGTAGCGCGGGCGCCCATATATAGAGGTTTACTCCTCGAGGCCGCGGGTTCGACTCTGACCTGCGGCCCTTTGCTGCATGTCACCCCCTCCCCTCCCTCTCTCAAGTCAATAATCTTTAAAAGAAAATATGTGGAACCAACAGAAATGAAATGCATTTAAATGATTTTAGAGCCTCCATTTAATAGTTGTGTGTTGAGATCGATGTTCCAGACATAAATAAATCGTTTCTATCAATACCGGCGAGCTGTGACGTCTTTATTACAGTTTTGATTTTATTTTTAAGAAAAATGCAACACATGGATGTCTGCTTTTATTTATACTTTTTGTCTTTAATGTGTTCTGGGGAGTTGTTTCATGTCACAAATGACGTTATTTGTACAAATTACAACTTCTGTTATTGAGAACAAAAGTATGTGGTAATACTCTTTAAACAAGTATTCACAATTCACGATTATTATTGGAATGCAGTACTGGAAAGCAGTACACTCTCCTCTTAGGGTTCCCCCCCAGAAACGTGGTTTAGCCTGGTTTAGTGTCTTTTATCTCGGGGGTTGGTGGGGTGCTCATGGACTGATGGCAGCAGGTCTGGGCTCTACATTAAGATTTGAAAATGTCCAAGTTTCCAACCGAGCCGCTGTCCTGTGACTGTTTACAGATGTTTTAAAGAATACATTACAAAAGAAATCCTTAGACCAGGTGGGGGTGGGGGGCAATTTAGGCCCAGTGGGCCCCCAGGCTCGTGGGGGAAACCCTGCTTTTAGTTTCCCTCTTCCTCCTCTCCTCCCCCCTCTTCCTCTTCTTCCTCTCCCCCCCCCTCCTCCTCCTCTTCTTCCTCCTCCTCCTCTTCTTTTCCCCCGGTCCCCCCCGGTCCCATCCCTCCTGGTCTCCCAGCTGGTCTTTGGCCCTGGATCTGCCCTGCACTCGGCCTGTGGTTGTGGGTTTGAATCCCGCCGTGTGGCCCTCCGGGCGGCTCTCTGCTCTCCTCGCTGGAGAGAGGAGGAGGAGGAGGAGGAGGAGGAGGAGGAGGAGGAGGAGGAGGAGGAGTGGAGCTGCTGGACCATCCAGCCAGAGGATTCTTCAGCGTCTCTTTGTCCTGCAGGTCAGAGCCTTCATCACTGCAGACACACAGTACATGTATATGTATATATATATACAGAATGTGTGTGTATGTGTATATATATACAGAATGTGTGTGTATGTGTATATATATACAGAATGTGTGTGTATGTGTATATATATACAGAATGTGTGTGTATGTGTATATATGTACAGTATTTATGTATATATATACAGAATGTGTGTGTATGTGTATATATGTACAGTATATATGTGTGTATATGTACAGTATATATGTGTGTATATGTACAGTATATATGTGTGTATATATATACAGCATGTGTATGTGTATATATGTACAGTATATATGTGTATATATGTACAGTATATATGTGTGTATATATATACAGCATGTGTATGTGTATATATGTACAGTATTTATGTATATATATACAGAATGTGTGTGTATGTGTATATATGTACAGTATATATGTGTGTATATATATACAGCATGTGTATGTGTATATATGTACAGTATTTATGTATATATATACAGAATGTGTGTATGTGTATATATGTACAGTATTTATGTATATATACAGAATGTGTGTGTATGTGTATATATGTACAGTATATATGTATATATATATACAGAATGTGTGTGTATGTGTATATATGTACAGTATATATGTATATATACAGAATGTGTGTGTATGTGTATATATGTACAGTATTTATGTATATATACAGAATGTGTGTGTATGTGTATATATGTACAGTATATATGTATATATATATACAGAATGTGTGTATGTGTATATATGTACAGTATATATGTATATATATATATACAGAATGTGTGTGTATGTGTATATATGTACAGTATATATGTATATATATATATATATACAGAATGTGTGTGTATGTGCATATATGTACAGTATATATGTATATATATATATATACAGAATGTGTGTGTATGTGTATATATGTACAGTATATATGTATATATATATATATACAGAATGTGTGTGTATGTGCATATATGTACAGTATATATGTATATATATATATATACAGAATGTGTGTGTATGTGTATATATGTACAGTATATATGTGTATATATATATATATATATATATATATACAGAATGTGTGTGTATGTGCATATATGTACAGTATATATGTATATATATACAGAATGTGTGTATGTGTATATATGTACAGTATATATATGTGTGTATGTATGTGTATATACGTATGTGTACGTGTGTGTATGTATATACAGTATGTGTGTGTGTGTGTTTTGTATATTATACTGTGTATATATATATGTGTGTGTGTGTAATCCAAGGCATCTTTTTGCTAGTTTTTGAGAATCCCAAGCCTCTCAAAAATGTGATTGCACAGCAAAAAAGTTCCTCACACTTGTTTTAGTGCTCGGGCCCTGATGAAGTTTTGTAGATATTAACAAAGTGACCGATATTATTTTTTATAATGGAGTAAATGCACCGATCTGCTTGAGTTCCTGCTCTTCTCACCTGCTCTGCTCTCGGCGTGGCGGCGGTGTGTTGGCGTCCCTCGATGTGTCCCGTGAGCTGCCGGGCTTCAGCTTCCCGCCCGAGTCTCCTCCCTGCGGCTCCTCGCTCTCCTCGCTGGACCGAGGGGAAAGCCGCGGTTTGGGGGGCCTGCTGGCCCGGCGGCAGGGGGGCGCGGGACCGGGGCACTGCTGCGACGGCAGGCTGTGGTTAAAGTGGGCGGCTGCCATGCACTCTGCTGTTGCTTTGTCACACACACACTGCAGCTTGTCGCAGACGGAGACACCCTGACCTGAGGGACCACACGGGACAGGAATCACCGCTAAGTGGAAGAATTCTGGAAGTCCGTATGGTTTCAAAGTGAAAGGTAAGTTTGGCCTTTACTCTACTCTTTGGTGAACCAAGTCCTGTCAACTAAGGCACAGATTACAAAACTTAAAATTAATCTTAAAATAAATAAGTAGACTCAAATCCTGTGGAAAACATTTACATCCTACTGGCCACAAGAGGAGTTCTATTTTAAAGGTCCCATGGTGTGAAGATTTTCCTAATGAGGTTTTTTAACATTAATATGCCCCCCCCCCAGCCTGCCTATGCCCCCCCAGTGGCTAGAAATGGTGATAGGTGTAAACCGAGTCCTGGCTATCCTGCTCTGTTTTTGAGAAAATGAAAGCTCAGATGGGCCGATCTGGAATATTCCCCTTATGAGGTCATAAGGGGCAAGGTTACCTCCCCTTTCTCTGCTTTGCCCGCCCAGAGAATTTGCCCCCCATGAGAGAGAGCCATCATGGCTTTCAGACAACCAAAGTGGCAGTTGGTCGAGGCCACCCCCCAGATGCAAGTTAATCTGGTACGAGACTCCCTGTAGATGTTATTTTGGAGAAGCTAACATGAGCTCCCCAGAACAGATTTGATGTCGGATTCAGGAAAAGGAGCTTTTGTTGTGACTTCCCTGTCTTCCTGTGCCGTAACCTAACGGCTGTAGCAAACAACAGCGTGGCGCACTCACAGCGAGGCTTCCCGTGGTCGCAGGAGACGTGGGCGCTGAGCTTCCTCTCCGACCGGCAGCCCATGGAGCCCAGCTGCTTCAGGCAGCAGTGATGGAAGAAGCAGCACCTGATGACGAGGATGTTTAGGTACATGTCATTAGCTTAAAATCAGCTTAATATAAAAGTAGTCTAAGCATTGTCAGACCTTCCTCCACAGCGCTGCGGAGGAAGGTCCACACAGTCTGGCTAGTCCACAAAGCATTCTGGGATGGGAGGAAAACGTGATCTGGTGCATTAGCGTTTCTTTAACCCTCATGTTGCCCTCATGTTGTCCCCATGTTGCCCTCATGTTGCCCTCATGTTGTCTCCATGTTGTCCCCATGTTGTCCCCATGTTGCCCTCATGTTGCCCTCATGTTGCCCTCATGTTGTCCCCCCTCATGTTGTCCCCCCCATGTTGCCCTCATGTTGTCCTCCCCATGTTGCCCCCTCATGTTGTCCCCATGTTGCCCCATGTTGCCCTCATGTTGCCCCATGTTGCCCATGTTGCCCTCATGTTGTCCTCATGTTGTCCCCATGTTGCCCTCATGTTGCCCTCATGTTGTCCTCCATGTTGTCCCCATGTTGCCCTCATGTTGCCCTCATGTTGTCCATATGTTGTCCCCATGTTGTCCTCATGTTGTCCTTTATCAATGTTCTTTATAATTCCCCAAAATAACATGATTGATTCCATAACATTTGAAAAAGTAGTATTAGTATTAAATATAAATAGTATTGAGTAAAAGTTGACATATTCCAGTCTGTGATTATCATCAACATCCATTCCTTTAATTTTAGTCTCAATAATTCCTAATTTCTGCTTTTCTAACTCAAACATTAGGTATAATTTCCTATAAATGAGGTTTATTGACCATAAATTCCAAAAATAACTGTAAAACTAAGGTTAATAAGTTGGTGTTACGTAGTGTTGAAAATGTCAAAAAAAAGGGACAAACATTGTTGAAAAATGGGACAAAAACGTGAGAAAAAGTTAAAAACATCGATAAAAAGCGTCAACACAAGTGTTGATTTTCAATTTTGACGGGAAGACAACACGAGGGTTAAATTTGAATCTTTTTAAGACCCCGTGGAAACCCTGTAATAAAACGTCGTCCCTGCTCATCCTGATCTGCTGACCTGTCCAGCTGGTCCTGAGGCTGCCCCCCGCCCTCCTGTCCGCAGTAGCAGCCGTACATCTCGTACTCATGGGGACAGCGTCCCGTCAGGCAGCGCAGCATCTCCCCCAGACCTCAATAATTCATCTCCGCCCGGGCTTCGCTTTTCTGAACGGCTGCATTCTGGGGACATCGTACGGGACAGGGAATGCATTCAACTCCTCAACAAAGGGACATGGACATGGTAAAAATGCAGCTAAGATGCATTAATTAACCCTCATGTTGTCCTCATGATGTTTTTTTAATTCCCCAAAATAACATGATTGATTCCAAACATCTTTGAAAAATGGTACAAATCTCTACTTTCATTAATTTTGGGGCAAGTGTTGTCTTATTCAATTTTATAGCATTGTAAAACAAATGGAAGTGTTTTTGAAATAGTATTGAGTAAAAGTTGACATATTCCAGTCTGTGATTATCATCAACATCCATTCCTTTAATTTTTTAACAGGGACGTTGTGGAAACCCTGGTGGACAAAATCGTCCCTGCTCATCACTGCTGAGGGTCCAGTTGGTCCTGGTGGCTGACCCCGCCATCACTAACAGGGACAGTAGCTGGTGGCCGACATCAACGCCATCACTAACATGGGGACGCCCCGTCTGGTGGACAGACTCCCCCAGACCCGCCATCACTAACAGGGACGTTGTAGAGCGTCCTCTGGTGGACAGACTGGTGAACGCCATCACGGCTGCGTTGTAGGGGACCTCTGGTGGACAGGGATGCATTCAACGCCATCAACAACAGGGACGTTGTAGAGCATCCTCTGGTGGACAGACTGTGCAACGCCATCATTAATTAACCCTCATGTTGTCCTCTGGTGGACAGTTTTTTTTAATTCCCCAAAATAACAGGGATTGATTCCACCCAACGTCCTCTGGTGGACAGACTACAAATCATCACTTTCATTAATTTTGGAGCGTCCTTATGGACAGATTTTATAGCATTCAAAACAAATGGAAGTGTTTTTGGACAGTATTGAGTAAAAGTTGCCATATTAACAGGGTCTGTGATTATCATCAACATCCATTCCTTTAATTTTAGTCTAACAGGGACGTTGTAGAGCGTCCTCTGGTGGACAGACTATGCAACGCCATCACTAACAGGGACGTTGTAGAGCGTCCTCTGGTGGACAGACTATGCAACGCCATCACTAACAGGGACGTTGTAGAGCGTCCTCTGGTGGACAGACTATGCAACGCCATCACTAACAGGGACGTTGTAGAGCGTCCTCTGGTGGACAGACTATGCAACGCCATCATCAGGGACGTTGTAGAGCGTCCTCTAGTGGACAGACTATGCAAAGCCAACGTTCGTAACATGGTTGACCGTCCGTTTTTATTTTATTTTTTAAATATTAATTCATCAGAATCATTTATTTGTCTTTATAAATAATTCTGGTGATGAATATTTAAATATATATACTATTTATTTCTTTTTAATCACCATTATAAATTCTGATACCGATGTTGGAGAAAAGCCTAATAGCAGCCTGCCGATACATCGGCCCGGCTCTATGGACAGGTTCCTGTGTACACCAGCATTGTTGAGGAGCTTAACCCTTTATTTTCTCAGTGAGATGCAGCCAAACGAGTGTTGTTGTACAGGTTTACCGTTGCTGTCTGGCTGTAGTTGGACGTCGGACAACCCGACAGACTCCAGCAGGGACCAGGCGAAGAACGGCACCGTCCTCTTCTGAGCCACGTCCCAGTCTGCCGACAGACAAACCAGACATTTAGGAAGTTATGCCACTAACTCTGGATGGATGGATGAGTTGTTCGGCCTCTAAAATGTCAGAAAATGGTGGAAAATGTGGATCAGTGTTTCCCAAAAAGCCCGAGACGACGTCCTCCAATGTCTCGGTTTGTCCACAACTCAAAGAGATTCAGTTTCTTGTCACAGAGGAGAGAAGACACTAGAACAAAATTCACATTTAAAGCTGGAATCAGAGATAAATAGAGAAGAAAAAAATAAACAGATGAATCAATTATCAAAATACTTAATTAATTTAATAGTTGACAACTAATCGATTTCTCTTTGCAGATCTTTTAGGAACATTTGAGCCACAGCGCTTGTGTTATGTATATTTTATGTTTTGTGTACAAAGTATCATGGGTTAAAGGAGATAGAAGTAAATAACCTTCAGGGTATGTTCACACTTGGCATCTTTTTTGCAGCCGAGAGCGTCTTTTGTTGCTATAACAACAGCTACTGCTACAGTATCCTAGAGCGCTATGTGGAGCGGTGCAAGAAAGAAAGAAAGAAGAGAGAGAGGTGCTAACATTAGATAAAAACAAAGTGGTGGAGCGAGCTAGAGAAAGAACAGAGAGAGAGAGAGGCGCTAATGTTGGATATAAACAAAGTGGTGGAGCGAGCTAGAGAAAGAACAGAGAGAGAGAGAGAGAGAGGCGCTAATGTTGGATATAAACAAAGTGGTGGAGCGAGCTAGAGAAAGAACAGAGAGAGAGAGAGAGAGAGGCGCTAATGTTGGATATAAACAAAGTGGTGGAGCGAGCTAGAGAAAGAACAGAGAGAGATCATAAAACAAAGTGAGTTCCCTGTACAGGGAGCACCCGGTCATATCATATAACTCACTATGCTCTGACTCCATTTGTTCTTGTTGTTATGGAAACGGCAGGTCTGTCTACTCCACTTGTCATTGGTGGGCTGTCCATAATGTGCTGGACGTGGTGTTTTTTTAATTGTTTTTATTTTTGAACTTTTTCCAACTTTAAAAGACGCTCTGAGCTGCAGAACAGAAGTCGGCGGTGGCGTTTTGAAGTCGTCCCAACAACACGCCGACTCCGCTCTAGGATCATAATGTGGAACAGATGCTGGCAGCTTCTGTTCAGAGTGCGAACAGAGCCCGGTGCTGGACGCCTGAGGTTGTGCCCGGTGCTGGACACCTGAGGCCTGGTGCTGGACACCTGCGAGGACTGGAAGATGTAGCTTGTGCTGGACACCTGAGGCCCGGTGCTGGAAGATGTAGCTTGTGCTGGACACCTGAGGCCCGGTGCTGGACGCCTGCGAGGACTGGAGGTTGTAGCCGGTGCTGGACACCTGCAAGGACTGGAAGATGTAGCTTGTGCTGGACGCCTGTGAGGACTGGAGGTTGTAGCCGGTGCTGGACACCTGCAAGGACTGGAAGATGTAGCTTGTGCTGGACACCTGAGGCCCGGTGCTGGACACCTGAGAGGACTGGAAGATGTAGTTTGTGCTGGACACCTGAGGCCCGGTGCTGGACACCTGCGAGGACTGGAAGATGTAGTTTGTGCTGGACACCTGCAAGGACTGGAAGATGTAGCTTGTGCTGGACACCTGCAAGGACTGGAAGATGTAGTTTGTGCTGGACACCTGAGGCCCGGTGCTGGACACCTGCGAGGACTGGAAGATGTAGTTTGTGCTGGACACCTGCAAGGACTGGAAGATGTAGTTTGTGCTGGACACCTGAGCCTGGTGCTGTATTATGTTTTTCTGATAGTTTGCACCAGACGTCATACGCCATCATTTCTTTGACAATTTGATTGATCCGAACAGCTCTGGTTGGAGCATAGTTGCTCCACAACGGATCAAGTCCAGACCAAACTCCCCAACCTCAAATATTGTGGGTGGGGCTAAATTGGGCTGCATCCAGGCTAGTTGTTATTGGCTCTCTCTGCTGAATTACAGATCAAAGGTTCAGTACCAGGGACCGTGTACCAGGCAGTTCTCTAGAGATCTCGGGAAACAGAAGCTCTCCATTTATTGGCTACGAGGGAAAGACTAGTGCCAAGCAACGTTTAACCTCCAACAACAACAAAGCCTAAAGCAAAGACAGAAAACATCAGATCCATTAGACTTTTATCAGCTCCTTTGTGGACGTCTCTGCTCTAATTACCCACTTTCCTCCCAGAGATTGGGAATATGCATTTATGGTTAATGTCCATTACGGGCTGGTGTTTTCTTCTGGCTGTCATTACAGGTCATTGGTTATTTCATTTCACGTCTATAACCCTATTAAATAGAATTAACGTGACTGAATCCATGAGAGTAACCTGCCTAATTTATTCATTTCATTTAGATTTCATTTAACCGTCGGCCATAATGAGGAGAAGCAGAAGAAAAGAGAGAGAGAAGGTAAGAAGATTTTCTATATTTTAACTTCATTGACTACGTTTACATGCACGTGATATACAACACGCAACAAGAAGAGAAAATGCTGCACTTTCTTATTGTTGCATGTTGTGGTGATATTTTTTTACATGTGATATTTTTTCTGCATACTTTATAACTTTTTATGACTTTTTTCGACATACTGTAGTAAGACATTTTGAAGTAAAGTTTTTTTGACACATCATTTTTTTGACAATTTTTCCGACGTGTACTTTAACTTTTTTGACATACTGTACTTTGACTTTTTTGACATAATCTTTCCAACATGTACTTTTTACTTTTTGGACATACTGTATTATGTAAAAAACGTTTTTTGACAATTTTTCCGACATGTACTTTGACTTTTTTTTTTGTGTTTTTTCTATATTTTAACTGCATTGACTACGTTTACATGCACGTGATATACAACACGCAACAAGAAGAGAAAATGCTGCACTTTCTTATTGTTGCGTGTTGTGGTGATATTTTTTTACGACTTTTTTCGACATACTGTACTAAGACATTTTGAAGTAAAGTTTTTTTGACATACTGTACTATGACCTTTTGACTTTTGACATACTCTACTTTGACTTTTTTGACATAATCTTTCCAACATGTACTTTTTACTTTTTCGACATACTGTATTTGACCTTTTGACTTTTATGAAATACTGTACTATGACTTTTTGACATACTGTATTATGTAAAAAACGTTTTTTGACAATTTTTCCGACATGTACTTTGACTTTTTTTTTTTTTTTTTTGTGTTTTTTCTATATTTTAACTTCATTGACTACGTTTACATGCACGTGATATACAACACGCAACAAGAAGAGAAAATGCTGCACTTTCTTATTGTTGCGTGTTGTGGTGATATTTTTTCTGCATACTTTATAACTTTTTATGACTTTTTTCGACATACTGTACTAAGACATTTTGACAGTCTTTTTGACACATCATTTTTTTGACATACTGTACTATGTAAAAAACGTTTTTTGACAATTTTTCCGACGTGTACTTTAACTTTTTTGACATACTGTACTTTGACTTTTTGACTTTTTTCTATATTTTAACTGCATTGACTACGTTTACATGCACGTGATATACAACACGCAACAAGAAGAGAAAATGCTGCACTTTCTTATTGTTGCATGTTGTGGTGATATTTTTTTACATGTGATATTTTTTCTGCATACTTTATAACTTTTTATGACTTTTTTCGACATACTGTACTAAGACATTTTGAAGTAAAGTTTTTTTGACATATCATTTTTTTGACATAATTTTTCCGACATAAACTTTGACTTTTTGAATTCAATTCAATTCAATTTTATTTATAGTATCAATTCATAACAAGAGTTATCTCGAGACACTTTACAAGGACCCAACAGTTCTAGTAGTTTCCTCCAGAGCAAGCAACAGTGCGACAGTGGCGAGGAAAAACTCCCCTTTGGGAAGAAACCTCGGACAGACCCAGACCCAGACCCAGACCCAGACCCAGACCCAGGCTCTTGGTAGGCGGTGTCTGGCGACCGGTTGGGGTTACAATGAAGAGTGGCAATAACAGTCCCAAAAAAATAAAATAAAAATAATAGTAGTTTGTAGTAGTTCTTTGTAGTAGTTCATGGCATAGCAGGGCACTGTGCAGACTTTTTTGACATACTGTACTATGACTTTTTGGACATACTGTATTAGACTTGTTGACTTTTTTGACATACTGTACTATGTAAAAAACGTTATTTGACAATTTTTCCGAGATGTACTTTGATTTTTTTTTTTTTTTTCTTTGTGGACGTCTCTGCTCTAATTACCCACTTTCCTCCCAGAGATTTTGAATATGCATTTATGGTTAATGTCCATTGCGGGCTGGTGTTTTCTTCTGGCTGTCATTACAGGTCATTGGTTATTTCATTTCACGTCCATAACCCTATTAAATAGAATTAACGTGACTGAATCCATGAGAGTAACCTGCCTAATTTATTCATTTCATTTAGATTTCATTTAACCGTCGGCCATAATGAGGAGAAGCAGAAGAAAAGAGAGAGAGAAGGTAAGAAAGATTTTCTATATTTTAACTGCATTGACAGTTTTTATCGTGATATACAACACGCAACAAGAAGAGAAAATGCTGCACTTTCTTATTGTTGCATGTTGTGGTGATATTTTTTTACATGTGATATTTTTTCTGCATACTTTATAACTTTTTATGACTTTTTTCGACATACTGTACTAAGACATTTTGATTTTTTTTTTTTGACACATCATTTTTTTTGACAATTTTTCCGTACTTTGTTTTTTACTTTTGACATACTGTACTATGTAAAAAACGTTTTTTGACATAATCTTTCCAACATGTACTTTTGACTTTTTGGACATACTGTATTAGACTTGTTGACTTTTTGGACATACTGTACTATGTAAAAAACGTTTTTTGACAATTTTTTCGACATGTAACTTTTTTTTTGTGTGTTTTTTCTATATTTTAACTTCATTGACTACGTTTACATGCACGTGATATACAACACGCAACAAGAAGAGAAAATGCTGCACTTTCTTATTGTTGCGTGTTGTGGTGATATTTTTTCTGCATACTGTACTAAGACATTTTGACAAAGTTTTTTTGACATACTGTACTTTGACTTGCAATGGGAAAATTACATTTAACCAATGATTTTCATATTAATTATTCATAATAAGATCTCCAATGCCTCTCAGAGTATATGACTTCTGTATCTGTGTGTTTCTCCTTGATGGAGACCACTGGGTTTGTTAGGACTCCACACCATCTCCTTAAAGGAGAGATGACGTGGAGCCTGACAGAAACAGTTGCCTAGAGCGGTGTTTATCATAGCAGGTCCCAGGTCCCGGGTCCAGACCACAGCAGGTCCCCAGTAAGACTAGCTGTCGTCTTGGCATCAGCTAATGGGGATCCTTTGAAATAAAATAAACAAAATGTCCTTTTTCAGCTAAGATAGAATGACCGGTCAAGATACTTGGAGAAAATACGTACTAGAACAAACTGTCTGCCTGAGGTCCGTTAATTGTTATGTTTGAGATTAAACTGGTTTCCTAACGAGGGTTTTTCTCCTCTGGGTGCACGGGATATAAGGAAGTGTATTACTGATTGTATTCACAGAACTGTTGTCACTCTGTAACTCTGATTCATTGTGAGAGCTGTTCTTGTTATTTTTGATTGTTCTCTGCAGAAGATAATTAAACCCTTCCACCGAATACCTAAACTTCTAATCCAGTTTACAGCATGTCTTTATTTTGTTTCTACAAGGTCTCTTCTTCCCTCGCTGTACAGAAACTTCCACCACAGACTTGTCGGCAGGATTTCAAGGAGGGACCAGATCGGGACTCCGCTGGTGACTGATGAAAGCTAGCATCCAGGGATCTGACGATCACCTGCCTCTAAACCCTCATCCAGGGATCTGACGGTCACCTGCCTCTAAACCTCGCCAAAACATCTTTGAGAGACCGAGGGTCAGAAACCGCGGAGGGCTCGCTGATTCCACTCTGAAATCCAAACGAGAAGGAAGCCATTTCAAACAGCGGGGGTAAGTTGAAGTTTCAACTATTTGAATTGGATATTGAGACAGTTTGTGAGACAGATACGGACCGTGGTTTCTCTGAGGGTATTCGGTGAAAGGCTATCTTTTGTTTTGGGAAACTTTGGGTTGTGTACACACTAGAGTGCGGATCGGGCCGGATATTTCTGTCCGAGCCCGACAGTTAAAATCGCATTTGTTTCTCATACCAATGACACATGTATGTTTGTTTGTGTGGAAAGCCGCTTTTATTAAGCAATTGTAGGAAGGCATTGGGAAATGTCAACAGATGAGCTCATCAATGCACAGCTGACTTTCCTTCGTTTTCAATAGTTTTAAAATCTCCTGCGGCCAACTTCTTTTTAACATCTTCCATCGTTGCGCTGCCACATTGTAGCTTAATACGCACGTCTTACGTTGTCACAGCACACAGGAAGACGGATGTTAGGGTCATATTTGACATTTATTTTAAGGTGTTTTAAATTCAAAATGTTCAATGCCTTATCACGCTGATGTGACCGAGCCCGACCCGAACCCGTCGGGTATCCATCATCTAGTACAAAACAGGAGAAAAGGGTTTTCTTTGGCACCCAGGTTGTTATATATAACAGATAAAAAGCGCCGATTGTCATCATTTCATCCAGTACGGACAGGTTTTAAAATCATACAGATAAACAGTCATTGTAGCTTAAATTAAGTTGCAGCTGTTTACAGGTTTTCCCGCAAAGTGACGATTATACGTGAAGAAGTACTTCGGCTGGTTGTTATCTGTTTTTCTTTTTTGTGGAAAAATGGGTAACAGGAGCACAACGTCACACGTTCCTTCAGGTCCAGTGGTGGATGAAATGTCTGTCATATTGGACGACATAACACGGTTTTCCTGAAAATGGTTCTTTAAGTACAGGCAAACTCAGAATGCTGAAACAGGATGTAGAAGAAGAAGAAAAACTATTGAGAGGGGGAAAAATGATCAGCACCCAAGATCTGATTCAAATAGAAAAAAAAAAAACAAGGAATGTTTTAGTCAGTGGATGAAGAAGCCACTCGCAGGGAAAGAAAACAGATGAAAAAACTAGTAACCAAGGAGGGAACAGACGATGCTGTTGAAACACAGAAAGGAGATATGAACACTGTCACTAATGCACTTTCCCTCTATCTGAGTCTTAAAGATGGCGATCAGCTGCTCCACCCACCGTCCGTGTCTCCCCCAGAAGCAAGCACCAGGAGTGGACCAGATCCCACACAGCCCCCCACGGCCTCTCCCCCACCTACATCTGACAATAGCAGCAGCAGCAGCGGGTACGGTCATCCAATGCTACAAGTCAGCTGAACAAGCTGAAAATAAACTTGGGCAGTGGACCCGAGACACGTTTCAACTGCGGAGGAAGAGGTCACTGGGCAGACAAATAGCCCATCCCCAACGCAAGAAGGTGAAGGACAAAGGGGTCCAGCAACGGGCGGATGGACGTGGGGAGGAGAACCTGAATCAGCTGATCTGCACTTTGACTTTTTTGATATACTGTACTTTTACTATTTGACTTTCGACGTACTATATTTCTACTTTTTTGATGTACTGTATTTTCACTTTATACATACAGTACTTTGACTATTTTGGACATACTGTATTTTGACTTTATGACTACTTTTACTTTGTTACTTTCGACGTACTATATTTCTACTTTTTTGATGTACAGTTTTCTTTACATACTATAATTTGACTTTTTTGATATACTGTTTTGTCACTTTATACATACTGTACTTTGACTTTTTTGATATACAGTTTTCTTTACATACTATAATTTGACTTTTTCTACTTTTTGGATGTACTGTATTTTCACTTTATACATACTGTACTTTGACATTTTGAGTACTTTGACTTTTTCTACTTTTGACTTTATGACTACTTTTACGATATACTGTACTTTTACTATTTGATGTACTGTATTTTCACTTTATACATACTGTATTTTGACTTTATGACTACTTTTACTTTGTTACTTTTTGGACATACTGTACTTTGACTATTTTGACTTTTTTGATATACTGTTTTTTTACTTTGGACATACTGTACTTTGACTTTTTGACATACAGTTTTCTTTACATACTATAATTTGACTTTATACATACTGTACTTTGACTTTTTTGATATACAGTTTTCTTTACATACTATATTTTGACTTTTGGATGTACTGTATTTTCACTTTATACATACTGTACTTTGACTTTATGACTACTTTTTTACTTTTTGATGTACTGTATTTTCACTTTATACATACTGTACTTTTACTATTTTGACTTTTTTGATATACTGTTTTTTTTTACTTTCGACATACTGTACTTTTACTTTTTTTGATATACAGTTTTCTTTACATACTATAATTTGACTTTTTGGATGTACTGTATTTTGACTTTATGACTACTTTTACTTTCGACGTACTATACTTTGACTTTTTGACTTTATACATACTGTACTTTGACTATTTTGACATTTTGATATACTGTAATTTGACTATTTTGACTTTTTTGATGTACTGTATTTTCACTTTATACATACTGTACTTTTGATATACTGTTTTTTTACTTTTTGGACGTACTGTATTTTCACTTTATACATACTGTACTTTTACTATTTTGACTTTTTTGTCACTTTATACATACTGTATTTTGACTTTCGACATACTGTACTTTTGATATACTGTTTTTTTACTTTCGACGTACTGTATTTTCACTTTATACATACTGTACTTTTACTATTTTGACTTTTTTGATATACTGTTTTTTACTTTGGACATACTGTAATTTGACTATACTGTTTTTTACTTTTTGGACATACTGTACTTTTACTATTTTTACTTTTTGGACGTACTGTATTTTCACTTCATACATACTGTACTTTGACATTTTGACTACTTTTTTACTTTCGACATACTATATTTCTACTTTTTGGACGTACTGTATTTTCACTTTATACATACTGTACTTTTACTTTTTTTTTGATATACTGTTTTTTTACTTTGGACATACTGTAATTTGACTATACTGTACTTTTACTATTTTTACTTTTGGACATACTGTAGTTTGACTTTATACATACTGTACTTTGACATTTTGACTTTTTCTATTTTTTGGACATACTGTACTTTGACTATTTTTACTTTTTGGACGTACTGTATTTTCACTTCATACATACTGTACTTTGACATTTTGACTACTTTTTTACTTTCGACGTACTGTATTTTCACTTTATACATATTGTACTTTTACTTTTTCGACATACTGTACTTTGACTTTTTTTACTTTTTCTGTATTTTCACTTTATACATACTGTACTTTTACTATTTTACATACTGTTTTTGACTTTTTTTCCTTTTTGACATTTTCGACTTTTTGGACGTACTGTATTTTGACTTTTTGATATACTGTTTTACTTTTTGGACGTACTGTACTTTGACATTTTGACTTTCGACATACTGTAATTTGACTATTTCTACTTTTTGGACATACTGTACTTTGACTATTTTGACATTTTGATATACTGTAATTTTTACTTTGGACATACTGTACTTTGACTATGTTGACTTTTTTGATGTACTGTATTTTCACTTTATACATACATTTTGTACTTTTTGATATACTGTTTTTACTTTTTTTTGATACTGTATTTTCACTTTATACATACTGTACTTTTACTATTTGGACTTTTTTGATATACTGTTTTTTTACTTTTGACTATACTGTACTTTTACTATTTTGATTTTATTTTGACTTTTACTATTTTTGACTTTTTTTTTACTATTTTGTTTTTTACTTTTACATACTGTTTTTTGACTTTTTTACTTTGGACATACTGTACTTTTTGATATACTACTATTTTTTTTTTACTTTTCGACTTTACTGTATTTTCACTTTATACATACTGTACTTTGACTTTTTTGACTTTTGGACGTACTGTATTTTCACTTTTTTACTTTCGACATACTGTACTTTTGATATACTGTTTTTTTACTTTTTGGACGTACTGTATTTTCACTTTGACATTTTGACTACTTTTACTTTTTTACTTTGGACATACTGTACTTTTACTATTTTGACTTTTTGGATGTACTGTATTTTCACTTTATACATACTGTACTTTGACTATTTTTTTTTTTTTACTGTATTTTTTTATACATACTGTACATTTTGACATTTTTACTTTTTGGACATACTATATTTACTTTTTGGACATACTGTACTTTGACTTTTTTGATATACTGTTTTTTTACTTTGGACATACTGTACTTTTGACTATACTGTATTTTTACTTTTTGGACATACTGTATTTTCAATTTTACATACTTTGACATTTTGACTTTTTTTACTTTCGACTGTATTTTACTATTTTACGTTTTTTCTACTTTTTGGACGTACTGTATTTTCACTTTATACATACTGTACTTTTACTTTTTTGATATACTGTATTTTCACTTTATACATACTGTACTTTGACATTTTGACTTTTTTGATATACTGTTTTTTTACTTTGGACATACTGTAATTTGACTATTTTGTACTTTGACTATTTTACTGTACTTTTTTTTTGACGTACTGTATTTTCACTTTTACATACTGTTTTGACATTTTGACTACTTTTTTACTTTCGACATACTGTATTTTCACTTTATACATACTGTATTTTTACTATTTTGACTTTTTTGATATACTGTTTTTTTACTTTTTGGACGTACTGTATTTTCAGTTTATACATACTGTATTTTTACTTTTTCGACATACTGTATTTTGACTTTTTTTACTTTTTCTGTATTTTCACTTTATACATACTGTACTTTTACTATTTTGACGTACTTTGACTTTTTTACTTTTGGACATACTGTATTTTTGACATACTGTATTTTGACTATTTTTTTTTTTGGACATACTTTTTTTGACTATTTTTTTTACTTTTTCTGTATTTTCACTTTATACATACTGTACTTTGAGTTTTTTTTTTTCGACATTTCGACATAATTTGACTATTTTTTTGGATATACTGTATTTTCACTTTTTTTACTTTTGGACATACTGTACTTTGACATTTTGACTACTTTTTTACTTTTTGGACATACTGTATTTTCACTTTATACATACTGTACTTTTACTATTTTGACTTTGACTTACTTTTTTTTTGGACATACTGTATTTTGACATACTGTACTTTTATTTTGACTTTTTTGATATACTGTTTTACTTTTTGGACGTACTGTACTTTGACATTTTGACTTTCGACATACTGTAATTTGACTATTTTTCTTTTTTTTGGACATACTGTATTTTCACTTTTACATTTGTACTTTTTTTTTTTTTGACATACTGTATTTTGACTTTTTTTTACATACTGTTTTTGTACTGTACTTTTTTTCACTTTTATACATACTGTATTTTGACTGTATTTTGACATTTTTTTTTTGACTTTTTTTTTTTTTGGACATACTGTATTTTGACATTTTGACATACTGTTTTTGATATACTGTTTTTTTTTTTGGACATACTGTACTTTTGACTATTTTTACTTTTTTTTTGGACATATTTTGTATTTTCACTGTATTTTTTTATACATACTGTACTTTGACATTTTGACATACTTTTTTACTTTTTGACATACTGTATTTTCACTTTATACATACTGTACTTTTTTTTACTATTTTGACTTTTTGATATACTGTACTTTTTGGACTTTTGACGTATTTTCAGTTTATTTTTTTACTGTTTTTTTACTTTTTGACATACTGTTTTTTTGACATTTTTTACTTTTTCTGTATTTTCACTTTATACATACTGTACTTTTACTATTTTTTTTTTTGACTTTTTTTGACATACTTTTGACATTTTACTTTTGGACGTACTGTACTTTTTACTTTTTTGACATACTGTTTTTACTTTTTGGACATACTGTACTTTGACATTTTGACTACTTTTGACACTGTTTTGACTGTACTTTTGACTTTTTTACTTTTTGGACATACTGTACTTTTGACTATTTTGATTTTTTTTTTTTTTTTTTGACATACTGTATTTTGACTGTTTTTTTTGTACTTTTGACATTTTGTATTTTGACTTTTTCTTTTTTTTTGGACATACTGTATTTTGACTTTTTGATAT
The DNA here is from genome assembly GCA_026937815.1 of Etheostoma perlongum. Taxonomy (NCBI): domain Eukaryota; kingdom Metazoa; phylum Chordata; class Actinopteri; order Perciformes; family Percidae; genus Etheostoma; species Etheostoma perlongum. Next base: position 1,790,878 of record CM049382.1, on the reverse strand, counting down.
ACTGTATTTTTTTTTTACTTTTTGGACGCATTTGTACTTTGATTTTGAAATACTGTTTTTTTTTTACTCTTTCGACATACTGTACTTTGACATTTTTACTTTGGACATACTGTATTTTGACTATTTTGATTTTTTTACTTTTTGACATACTGTATTTTTGACTTTTTACTACTTTTTGACTTTTTTTACTTTTTGGATATACTGTATTTTTTTTTTTTTGATATACTGTATTTTTTTTTTTTTGGACATACTGTATTTGTACTTTTACATACATTTTTTTACTGTTTTTTTTATACTGTTTTTTGACATACTGTATTTTGACTTTTTCTACTTTTGACATACTGTACTTTGACTTTTTTTACTTTTTCTGTATTTTCACTTTATACATACTGTATTTTGACTTTTTCTACTTTTTGGACATACTGTACTTTGACTTTTTTGATATACTTTTTTTTTACTTTTTCGACGTACTGTACTTTGACTACTTTGACTTTTTGACATTTTACTTTTTGACATTTTGTATTTTCACTTTTTTGGACATACTGTACTTTTGACTATTTTACTTTTTTGATATACTGTTTTTTTACTTTTTTGGACATACTGTTTTTTTTCTTTTATTTTTTTTTTTGACTTTTTGACATACTGTTTTTTTTGACATTTTGACTTTTTTTTTTGACATTTTTTTTACTTTTTTTGGACATACTGTATTTTGATTTTTTTTTATATACTGTTTTTACTTTTTTTTTTGACTTTTTTGACATACTGTATTTTCACTTTATACATACTGTACTTTTTACTTTTTTACTGTTTTTCACTTTTTTGACTGTATTTTGACTTTTTTACTGTACTTATTTTCACTTTATACATACTGTATTTTGACTTTTTCTACTTTTTGGACATACTGTACTTTTGACTTTTTTGATATACTGTTTTTTTACTTTTTACTATATACTGTTTTTTACTTTTTTGACTACATTTTGATTTTTTTTACTTTTTGACATATTGTTTTTGACTTTGGACATTTACTTTTTTTGACACTTTTTTACTTTTTGACATATTTGTACTATTTTGACTTTATTTTGACTTTTTGATATACTTTTTTTTACTTTTTGGACATACTGTACTTTGACATTTTTTTACTTTTTGATTTTCACTTTTTTTTTTACTTTGGACATACTGTATTTTCACTTTATACATACTGTTTTTTGACTTTTTACTTTTTGACATTTTGACTACTTTTTTGACTGTTTTTTTTACTTTTTGACATACTGTATTTTCACTTTTTACTTTTTTTTGATATACTGTTTTTTTACTTTTTGACATTTTGATTTTACTTTTTTTTTTTTTACTGTTTTTTTTTGGACATACTGTATTTTACTTTTTATACATACTTTGTATTTTGACTTTTTTTTTTACTTTTTGGACATACTGTATTTTGACTTTTTTTGATATACTGTTTTTTTACTTTTTCGACGTACTGTACTTTGACTACTTTGACTTTTTGGACATACTGTACTTTGACTTTTTGACATTTTCACTTTTTGGACATACTGTAATTTGACTATTTTGACTTTTTTGATATACTGTTTTTTTACTTTTTGGACATACTGTACTTTGACTTTTTTTTTTGATATACTTTTTTACTTTTTGGACATACTTTATTTTCACTTTATACATACTGTTTTTTTGACTTTTTACTTTTTACTTTTTATTTTGACATTTTGATATACTTTTGATTTTTTTACTTTTTGACATACTGTATTTTCACTTTTTTACTGTATTTTTTTTATTTTTTTTTACTTTTGGACGTACTTTACTTGACATTTTGACTACTTTTACTTTTTTACTTTTTGACATACTTGTATTTTCACTTTATACATACTGTACTTTTTGACTTTTTTTTTTTTTTTTGGACATACTTTTTTTTGACTTTTTTTGATATACTTTTTTTTTACTTTTTTGGACATACTGTACTTTTTTTTTTTTTTTTGGACATACTGTATTTTTGACTTTTGACATTTTCACTTTTTGGACATACTGTATTTTGACTTTTTGACTTTTTGATATACTTTTTTTTTTTTTTTTTGACATACTGTTTTTTTTACTTTGACATTTTACTTTTTTTTACTTTTTGGACATACTGTACTTTGACATTTTGACTACTTTGACTTTTTCTACTTTTTGGACATACTGTATTTTCACTTTATACATACTGTTTTTTTTTACTGTTTTTGACATTTTTTACATTTTTTTTTTTTTTTACTTTTTGGACATACTGTATTTTTTTTATACATACTGTATTTTGACTTTTTTTACTTTTTTTTTGTACTTTACTTTTTTTGACATTTTGACTACTTTTTTACTTTTTTACTTTTTGACATACTGTATTTTTTTGACATACTGTATTTTACTTTATACATACTGTTTTTACTTTTTTGTTTTGACTTTTTTGACATACTGTACTTTTACTTTTTACTTTTTTGACATACTGTTTTGACTTTTTTTTTTTTTTTTTTGACGTGACATGTATTTTCACTTTGGACATACTGTACTTTTACTATTTTGACTTTTTGATATACTGTTTTTTTTACTTTTTGACATACTGTACTTTGACATTTTGACTTTTTTTACTTTTTTACTATTTTGACGTACTGTTTTTTCACTTTAGACATACTGTACTTTGACTTTTGACTTTTTTTTTTGGACATACTGTACTTTTACTATTTTGACTTTTTTTGATATACTGTTTTTTTTTACTTTTTGGACATACTGTATTTTGACTTTTTTATACTTTTTTTTTACTTTTGGACATTTGGACATACTGTACTTTTGATATACTGTTTTTGACTTTTGTACTTTGACTTTTACTACTTTTTGACATACTGTACTTTGACTTTTTGACTGTTTTTTTTCACTTTTTGGACATACTGTACTATTTTGACTTTTTGACATACTGTTTTTGACTTTTTGACATACTGTTTTTACTTTTGACATACTGTTTTTTGACTTTTTTGTACTTTTTGACATTTTGACTACTTTTTTTTTACTTTTCGACATACTGTATTTTGACTACTTTTGACATTTTGTATTTTGACTTTTTGATATACTGTTTTTTTTACTTTTTTACTGTTTTTGATATTTTTTTTTTACTTTACTTTTGACTACGTACATTGTATTTTGACTTTTGGACATACTGTATTTTTATTTTATACATACTGTATTTTGACTTTTTTCTACTTTTTTTTTTTGGACATACTGTACTTTTGACTTTTTGATATACTTTTTTTTACTGTTTTTTCGACATACTGTATTTTGACTTTTTTGACTTTTTTGGACATACTGTTTTTGACTTTTTGACATACTGTACTTTTTGACATACTTACTTTTTTTGACATACTGTACTTTTTACTACATTTTGACTTTTTTTGATATACTGTTTTTTACTTTTTGGACATTTTTACTTTTTGACATTTTTTTTTTTTTACATACTGTACTTTTTTGACGTATTTTATTTTCACTTTTACATACTGTTTTTTTTTTATTTTACTGTACTTTGACATTTACATACTGTACTTTTTTTTTTACTTTTTTTTGACATACTGTATTTTTGACTTTTTACTTTATACATTTTGTACTTTTTTTTTCTACTTTTTTGGACATACTGTACTTTTGACATTTTGACTACTTTTGACTTTTTTTTACTTTTTTGGACATACTGTATTTTTTTTATACATACTGTATTTTGACTGTTTTTTTATATACTGTTTTGGACATACTGTATTTTGACTTTTTTTGATATACTGTTTTTTTTTTTTTTTTCGACTGTATTTTGTACTTTTGACTTTTTGACTTTTTGACATTTTGACTTTTTTTTGACATACTGTAATTTGACTTTTTGACTTTTTTTGATATACTGTTTTTTTACTTTGGACATACTGTACTTTGACATTTTGACTTTTTTTTTTACTTTTACTTTTTGGACTTTTTGACTTTTTTTTTTACTTTTTGGACATACTTTTTTTTTTTTTTTTACATACTGTATTTTGACTTTTTTGACATACTGTACTTTGACATTTTGACTACTTTGACTTTTTCTACTTTTTTTGTTTTTTTGAAATATTGTTTTTCACTTTATACATACTGTACTTTTGATATTTTACTTTTTACTTTTTGGATTTTGTATTTTTTTATACATACTGTTTTTTACTACTTTTTACTTTTTTTGACTTTTGATTTTGTTTTTGACTTTTTGACATACTGTTTTTGACTTTATACTGTACTTTTTTTTGACATACTGTAATTTGATTTTTACTTTTGACATACTGTATTTTCACTTTTTGGACATACTGTACTTTTGACTTATTTTGACTTTTTTGATATACTGTTTTTTTTTTTTTTGACATACTGTACTTTGACATTTTGACTACTTTTACTTTTTTTACTTTTTGGACGTACTGTATTTTCACTTTGGACATACTGTAATTTGACTATTTCTACTTTTTGGACATACTGTACTTTTACTATTTTGACTTTTTTGATATACTGTTTTTTTACATTTTTGACATATTTTTTTACTTTGACATACTTTGACTTTTTTTGACATACTGTTTTTTTTTTTATTTTTTACTATTTTGACTTTTTTTTTGGACATACTGTTTTTGACTTTTTTTTTGGACTGTATTTTGACTTTTTTGATACTGTACTTTTACTTTTTGACTACTGACTTTTTTTTGACATTTTGACTTTCTATTTTACTGACATTTATTTTATTTTACTTTTTTTTTTGGACATACTACTTTTACTTTTACTATTTTGACTTTTTGACATACTGTATTTTGACTTTTTTCTACTTTTTGGACATACTGTTTTTTACTTTTGACTTTTTTTTTTTTTGACTTTTTTCGATATACTGTTTTTTTTATTTTCATTTTTATACATACTGTATTTTGACTTTGACTTTTTCTACTTTGGACATACTGTACTTTGACTTTTTTGATATACTGTTTTTTTACTTTTTGACATACTGTACTTTTACTATTTTGACTTTTTGATATACTGTTTTTTTACTTTTTGGACATACTGTATTTTGACTTTTTCTACTTTTTGGACATACTGTACTTTGACTTTTTGATATACTGTTTTTTTACTTTTTGGACATACTGTACTTTTACTATTTTGACGTACTGTATTTTTGACATTTTCACTTTTTCTATGTACTTTGACTATTTTGACATACTGTAATTTGACTATTTTGACTTTTTGGACATACTGTACTTTGACGTTTTTTGATTTACTTTTTTGACATACTGTACTTTGACTTCTCCGACCCCAGCGGTGGAGCGCGTGAACACGGCGTCCTTCTTTCATTCCTATGGATTTGTATGTAAATGTACTCGGTGTGAGCCAACTCTACCGTCCGTGTCTGCCTCCTCCTCCTCACGCGGAGCTTCCTCCGCCGATTGTGTCGTTCCCTGACGCTCCTCCTCAGAATCAGCCTCGGGGGTCGTGTGCGAGGCGGCCGGCGTGGGTCGGCTGGAGGCGCTGGTCTCTGATGTGGGTCCGACCGAGGGGACGCGGCTTCGTTCCCGTGACGTCTGAGAGACGCTTCTCGTTGAAGTCGCCGGCGACGGTGTTATGGATTGGTGGGCTGGCCGTCCTGCAGCGGGCAGGGTGGAGACATTTAGTCATTACTAACAGGACAGCAGTGGATGCTAATTTTCAGATACCACGTAATAAAGCCCTAAAGAAAATCTACTTTAAAGTAGTTTTTGTCTGTGTGTGTGCATTCACATTACATGTAACCAACCGACCTGTTTGTGAAGTTTTCTTTGCGGACGGTGTCGAGCTTCCTTTCACTTTGTTGGACTTCTCCATGGTTACGGTCGCTGTAGTTGTGAACACAGTTGGGAGTGTTGCCGTGACTACAAAGAACAACAACAATACAAACCAGTCAGATCAGAACCAGTTCTGCCTCAGACCGGCTGCTTTAACTCTAAGAGTTCAAGTCAAGCCACAGGTCTCCATATGCAAAGGGGAGGGCAGAATGAAGAACTCAAAGGGTTTAAATGGTCACCCCGAAACACGTGGGATGTTCTGAACGTGCAGAAAGCTTTGGACAACACAGAAGAAGAATTAATAATGATAATTATAATATTTGTAAGACATTTGCATGTAAAAAAAGAAGAATTCACCAGAACGCAGAAAATGAAGTGTTTGATGCTCAAAATTTCCTAGAGGAGGACACACGCACCCCGCAGTTATAATCTGTTTCCCCACCCACGCTGAGCCAGACAGGTGGCGCTCTGTACCAAATATTAACATTGATTTTCTCAAGTGTTCAAATACTTATTTGCAGCTGTATCATACAAATAAATAGTTTAAAAATCATACGTTGTGATTTCTGGATATTTCTTTTTAGATTGTGTCTCTCACAGTGGACATGCACCTACGAGGACAATTTCAGACCCCTCCATGATTTCTAAGTGGGAGAACTTGCAAAATAGCAGCGTGTTCAAATACTTATTTTCCTCACTGTATGTATATATCGAAAAATCTTGGAAATCTACAATCTCCAAAATCTATAAAATTACACATTTTGAAATGGGAAGGGAGTTTTGCTTGATTTCAACTCACCGTGTTCATCTGAAGCTCCGGGCTCCCTTTCACCATCGTCCTCCTCATCATCATCATCACCCTCATCACCACCATCCCCCTCTTCTTCCTCTTCCTCCGGGGGACTGAGTTGTGGTTTTGCTGACGTCAGAGATGAAGTTGTGACGATGACTGCGCCTACAGAAACATCACAGACGTCATCAATAAGAACTCACAGTAAATATTAATTTTATCAAAATATAACTACTGATACATTTAAGATTGTAATTTGCAACTGTTGTTATGCATTCATTTTCTAACATGGATTTTTATTCTAGATTTGTTGGTATTTTTATTCTACATGTGGTGGTTTGGGGGTTTTGCTTTGATTTCTTTTCCTCTTTCCTCCCTGGTCTTGTGTTGCTGGGCCTGTCTCGTGTTCCCTTGAGAGTCTGTATGTTCTGTTTCCTGTTTTATTTTGAAGTATTTTTGTCTCGTCCTGTCTTTAGTTTTACTTCCTGTGTCTTCCCGCTCTTGTGTACCCTGATGTTTTCCACCTGCTTCCCTGCCCCTCTCACCTGCCTCTTACCTAGTTACCTTGTTACCTCGATACCTAATTACCTAATTACCTCGTTACCTAGTTACTTTGTGTACTTAATGTCTGTGCTTCCCTGGTTCGTCTGCTTGTCAGTTCCTCATCCTGCTGCTGTTGTTCCCGTCCCCGCTTCTGGCATACCTGTAAGCTTCCCTGTAAGTTTCCCTGTAAGCTTCCCTGTAAGTTTCCCTGTAAGCGTCCCTGTAAGTTTCCCTGTAAGCTTCCCTGTAAGTTTCCCTGTAAGCTTCCCTGTAAGTTTCCCTGTAAGTTTCCCTGTAAGCTTCCCTGTAAGCTTCCCTGTAAGCTTCCCTGTAAGCTTCCCTGTAAGTTTCCCTGTAAGCGTCCCTGTAAGTTTCCCTGTAAGCTTCCCTGTAAGCTTCCCTGTAAGTTTCCCTGTAAGCTTCCCTGTAAGCTTCCCTGTAAGCTTCCCTGTTTTTACGTCCTGTCTGTTTCCTCGCCTTTCTTTCCCCGGACCCCTGTGCTTTTAGGATTTTGTCTTGGATTTTTGGACTTTGTTTTCTTGTGGATTGTTTTTTGTTTTACAATAAATTCATCCTGCCTTCTCCTGCCAACCTGGATTTTGGTCCTAATTTACCTGCAAACTGTCACACTACACCCTGTTTTCCTAATTGATCTTCTGATTTTTGTATTATTATGTATTTGTATCTTGTTTATGCCGAAACCATCCTCTTTCCTGGGGAGGACACACGCACGAAGGGTCAGAGTCGAACCCCGATGCAATGCAAAAGGACTCAGCCTACACAGGGCAGCGCACCAGCCGTGGAAGGAGTATTCAGATCCTGTACTTCAGTAGAAGTGCTAACACCACACTGTACAAATACTGTTACAGTAAAAGTACTGCTTTGAAAATGTTACTGCAGTAAAAGTGTGTAAGTGTCATCAGGAAAATGTAGTTAAAGTATTAAAAGTAAAGAATCCTCCCGTTGTAGAAAGAGTAAAGGACCCAATCAGCTGTTTAATGACATCATCATCTCAGCTGGACCTGGAGCCGTTATGTTGTTGCTATGGTTACTTTATAATAAACATCAGATTATAAACTACATGTGTTTGTGTGTAAAGTAACTAAAGCTGTCAGATGAATGTAGTGGAGTAACTAAAGTAACTAGTAACTAAAGTATTGAGCTACTGCCACCCCAAGGTACAAGTACCTCTACATTTGAACTTAATTACAGTACTGGAGTAAATGTACTTAGTTACATTCCACCACTGGCGCACAGTTAAGCATGTGAGCTAGCGGTCGCCCATAAAACCATCCGCATTTCTTTTTCACCTTCCTCAGATGACTCCTCCAGCTCTCTGGGAGTTGTAGTCCTCAGGGAGGTTGTAGTGCGACTGGAAGCTGCGGGTGTTGAAGACGAGAGTTCGTCCGGCTCGGCTTCTTCTTCTTCGCCCAGCGTTTCTCTGTTGTAGACCTGCAGAACTGGATCTGCAACGGAGAACTCACCGTGTTATGATGTGTTATTTACGGCACATTGCTCATCACCACAAGCCTGTAGTAGCGTTTGTGATGCAGTCCGTTTTGTAAAATTAAATGAGAATCAAAGTCATAAAAAAAAAAAATTAAATTAAAAAAATAAATAAAAATCTAAGTTGTTCAAAAATTAAATTGTGAATAGCGTGAGTTGATTAATCGTGCAGGCCTACTATGAAGAAATATTCCCTGCTGAGATATTCTGATATTATATTCAATTCAAAACGAGAGTTATCTGGAGACCCTTTACAGATAGAGCAGGTCTAGACCACACTCCAGAATTTACAAGGACCCAACAGGTCTAGTAGTTTCCTCCAGAGCAAGCAACAGTGGCGACAGTTCCTTTTAGGCAGAAACCTGGGACAGACCCAGCCCAGACCCAGGCTCTTGGTAGGCGGTGACTGACGACCGGTTGGGGTTAGAATGAAGAGTGGCAATAACAGTCACAAAAAATACTAGTTTGTAGTAGTTCTTTGAAGTAGTTCATGGCATAGCAGGGCACTGTGCGGCATTACAAGGCCCAGCAGGACGTAGCAGGGCACAGCAGACTGTGTAGTTTTGGGGGAATGACTCCCCAGAGCTAGGTTTACACTCTCTCCAGACAGGCGAGGAGCGATTGTCGCGCCTTGTAATTAATTTTCAATGAGAGGTGAGCGAACTCCTTCACCCCAAGCGAAGGAGTTTAAATACCTTGGGGTCCTTTAAATACCTTGGGGTCCTTTAAATACCTAGGGGTCCTTTAAATACCTTGGGGTCCTTTAAATACCTAGGGGTCCTTTAAATACCTTGGGGTCCTTTAAATACCTAGGGGTCCTTTAAATACCTTGGGGTCCTTTAAATACCTTGGGGTCCTTTAAATACCTTGGGGTCCTTTAAATACCTTGGGGTCCTTTAAATACCTTGGGGTCCTTTAAATACCTTGGGGTCCTTTAAATACCTTGGGGTCCTTTAAATACCTTGGGGTCCTTTAAATACCTTGGGGTCCTTTAAATACCTTGGGGTCTTGTTCGCAAGTGAGGGGACCATGGAGCGTGAGATTGGTCTCTAGGCAACATCTAGAGATGTTTTCATGAATTGGACATCGGTGGAATCACTGCCTACTTATAGGAATCATGAACACTATCACATAAAACAAACACATCACCATCTGCTCTTCTAGGTGAGGAAAACTCGCAGAGCGATGCCGTTATCAATCCTGACTCAGACTGTGTTATTGGCTCACCGCGCCTGATTGCCGGTGGATTGTGGGTCGTGTGATCCTTATTTATGTCTTCCTGCTCCAGTGCTTCCGCCGTCACACCCCCATTCAAATCTGCAAAAGCGGGGAAAGCACAGGACAAGCGACGAGAGACGTCTGAGCCAAGTGAGTCATCAAGCAGCAGGAGGCAAACAGCGGGGGGAATTATTTTGGGTGCTTTGGGAAGCTGAAGGACGGCTTATCTCCAGCCAAATGTAATTATGAGCAGATTGGAAACGCACAAGTTTGCCAGAGAAGTACTTTGTGGAGGATCTTGGAAAAGAACGTGCAGATGGAAACGAGAGGATGTGACTGTTTTTACCTTCAGAGATCACACTTGGTTGAATCGTCTCTTCCTCTTCTCCCTCCTCTGCAACACAGATGGCTTTGAGTTTCTCAAAAACACAGCTAATAATGTCAATGTAAAAAAATATATAAATACTGTTCAACAAGACTCAAAGTATACAGCCGGGCGCTTTGAGGCTGTAGTGCGGCACTGCTGTGATTGGACCCTAATAATAATGATAGTTAGATAGACAGGGAGGTGTGTTCAGGTGCATTCTGGGCGTGCTGGTCTTACAGGGAGGTGTGTTCAGGTGCATTCTGGGCGTGCTGGTCTTACAGGGAGGTGTGTTCAGGTGCATTCTGGGTGTGCTGGTCTTACAGGGAGGTGTGTTCAGGTGCATTCTGGGCGTGCTGGTCTTACAGGGAGGTGTGTTCAGGTGCATTCTGGGCGTGCTGGTCTTACAGGGAGGTGTGTTCAGGTGCATTCTGGGCGTGCTGGTCTTACAGGGAGTTGTGTTCAGGTGCATTCTGGGCATGCTGGTCTTACAGGGAGGTGTGTTCAGGTGCATTCTGGGCGTGTGGGTCTTACAGGGAGGTGTGTTCAGGTGCATTCTGGGCGTGCTGGTCTTACAGGGAGGTGTGTTCAGGTGCATTCTGGGCGTGCTGGTCTTACAGGGAGGTGTGTTCAGGTGCATTCTGGGCGTGTTCTTAAATGTTTACTATGTTCTTATAGGGTATTTTATGTCATTTTGGGGTGCTGGTTCAGGGAGGTGCAGGTGCATTCTGGGCTTTGCTTGTTACACACACAGGGGACGCACACTATGCTTGTTACAGGGAGGTGTGTTCAGTGCACTGTGCTTGTTACACACACAGGGACGCACCTGCATTCTGGGCGTGCTGGTCTTACAGGGAGGGCATTCTGGGGTGCTGGGCTTCAGGAGGTGTGTTGCATTGACTCATGCAGTGAGTGAGCATTCAGTGCTGGGCTTACAGGGAAGAAATGTTCTATGTTTAAACCTCCTACTATGTTCTTATATGTATTTTATGTCGGTGGTGTGTTCAGGTGGGTACACACACTTTGCTTGTTACGTCAGCAGGAGGGGCACCTATGCTTGTTACGTGATGAGGGGTAGATCCACACTATGCTTGTTACTCACGGTTACCCACTATGCTTGTTACACCATCTCTGCAGGCCAGACACAATAACAGCTCAGGTCGAGTCAGAGCTAACACACACTGGCCATTGAACTGCTGAGTCGGAGGTGGAGGAAGCTGGTGTGTCAAAACTGCTGAGTCGTCAGCAGGAGGTGGGATGGCGTGATGAGGTGTCAAAATCCCCTGCTGAGTCATAGCGGAGGTGGAGGAAGCTGGTGTGTCCAAAACTGCTGCCAGTCATAACGGAGGTGGATGAAGCTGGTGTGTCGGAACTGCTGAGTCGGAGGTGGAGGAAGCTGGTGTGTCGGAACTGCTGAGTCATAGCGGAGGTGGATGAAGCTGGTGTGTCGGAACTGCTGAGTCATAGCGGAGGTGGATGAAGCTGGTGTGTCGGAACTGCTGAGTCATAGCGGAGGTGGATGAAGCTGGTGTGTCGGAACTGCTGAGTCATAGCGGAGGTGGATGAAGCTGGTGTGTCGGAACTGCTGAGTCATAGCGGAGGTGGATGAAGCTGGTGTGTCGGAACTGCTGAGTCATAGGGAGGTGGATGAAGCTGGTGTGTCAGAACTGCTGAGTCATAGCGGAGGTGGATGAAGCTGGTGTGTCAGAACTGCTGAGTCATAGCGGAGGTGGATGAAGCTGGTGTGTCGGAACTGCTGAGTCATAGAGGAGGTGGATGAAGCTGGTGTGTCGGAACTGCTGAGTCATAGCGGAGGTGGATGAAGCTGGTGTGTCGGAACTGCTGAGTCATAGCGGAGGTGGATGAAGCAGGTGTGTCGGAACTGCTGAGTCATAGCGGAGGTGGATGAAGCTGGTGTGTCGGAACTGCTGAGTCATAGCGGAGGTGGATGAAGCTGGTGTGTCGGAACTGCTGAGTCATAGCGGAGGTGGATGAAGCTGGTGTGTCGGAACTGCTGAGTCATAGGGGAGGTGGATGAAGCTGGGGTGTCGGAACTGCTGAGTCATAGGGGAGGTGGATGAAGCTGGGGTGTCGGAACTGCTGAGTCATAGGGGAGGTGGATGAAGCTGGTGTGTCGGAACTGCTGAGTCATAGCGGAGGTGGATGAAGCTGGTGTGTCGGAACTGCTGAGTCATAGCGGAGGTGGATGAAGCTGGTGTGTCGGAACTGCTGAGTCATAGCGGAGGTGGATGAAGCTGGTGTGTCGGAACTGCTGAGTCATAGCGGAGGTGGATGAAGCTGGTGTGTCAGAACTGCTGAGTCATAGCGGAGGTGGATGAAGCTGGTGTGTCGGAACTGCTGAGTCATAGCGGAGGTGGACGAAGTTCTAATATGTTCTTTTATGTTCTAATATGGTCTTATATGTTCTAATATGGTCTAATTTGTTCTTATATGTTAAGTGTTCTTATATGTTCTTATATTTATCCTATATGTTCTAATATGTTATTTTGTTCTTATATGGTCTCATATGTTCTTATATGTTCTTATATGGTCTAATATGGTATTATGTTATTATATGTTCTTATATGTATCTATTATGTTCTTAAATGTTCTTATATGTTCTTAAATGTTCCTACTATGTTCTTATATGTATTTTATGTCATTTGAGCCTGCACTGTGACTGACAATAACGTTTTTCTTATCTAATCTTATCTTCTTTTTCAGCGTCATACTTACACTCTTGGAACTGGTAAACATGCTGCGTTGTTCAAAAAACAAATGATGTTGTTTACATATCTTCTCCCTCTCTTTTTCCTTTCCGAAAAATAATCTTTAAAATTAAAAAACCAAAAAAACAAATCAAAGGGCAGTGTGTCTGTTGCGTCTTCTCTAATCTCCTGAGTCAGTGTGCTGACGTCACTCAGACTCACCTTCGCCGGTCTCCATGGCGCCGGTCTCCATGGCGTCGGTCTCCATCGCGCCGGTCACCACGGCGCCGGTCGCCACGGCGTCGGTCTTCATCGTGCCGGTTGCCACGGCGCCGCTGAGCCCATCTGAAACACAGAGTTAATTATGATAGTTATTATTTTAATTGTGGAGCATAGTGCAAAGGGTGCTGGAATAAATAGCATTATGTTATTATATTACAATATTATTATCTAGCATCACTAAAAATCTTTTTCATAAAAACTATAGTAAACATGTTTTCTCTCAATGAACTAACGTCTCTATGCATGTGTATTAGGACAACTCAGGACCAGTCACCTGTCTGGTTTGCGGCGGCGCAGGCCGCGGCGGGTAGGCCTCTCAGCGTCGAGCTGTACGCGCTCTGAGCCATGCAGTCGATGGCGGCCTGGTCGCATTCACAAAACCTCCGCTGACACCGATCACCGGCGTCTCCGGGACAAAGAGAAGACAAGTCAATAATGTCCAGAGACTGGACCGTCATCTAAAGACGCCAACTCACCAACCCCACTATCGCCCGTCGGACAGTCTGGCGAGGTCGGGGACTCGAGTCTGTTTGGTGTGTTCTGTGCCGTCGTCCGTCGGGGGTGGGGCGGCGGCATCCATTTTGACCGACTTGACATGCTCGGTCGGAAGGCGGGCAGTCGGACTCAAATGACCAATCTGATTGGTGGAGAGCTAATGACGAGAGGGACGAGCGAGACTAGAGTCTCTGAAAATCTGAGGAAAATCTTTCAAACTGACCTTTATGGATCTGAAATGAAGACTCAGCAGCTGTGTGTGTGTGTGTGTATGTGTATGTGTGTGTGTATGTGTGTGTGTGTGTGTGTATGTGTGTGTGTGTGTGTGTGTGTGTGTGTGTGTGTGTGTGTGTGTGCGCGTGATGAAGACAGATTCAGCAGCTGCACGGCCGATTTCTCCTTAAAATTCTTTCAGAAACACGTTGTCGGTGAACTATTTTAGTAAAATGGTTTTCTTGTCTTACTCGTTGAACTCTCAGCGAGGAAGCACATGAGCAGAACTCCCCAAAGTGTCCTTTGGTGCATAAGTCTTACCACAGCTGGTGTTTGCTGCCGAACAGGTGAAGTTGTCGGGGAGGAGAGGCAGATGCTGCCTGCAGGGGGCGGCGTCCTGATAACACAGCCGGTGATTCTCACAGCAGCTGCAGCGAAGAAGAAAAACACATCTTTAAGGACCCTATCTCTTCTGGGCATGCTGGTCTTACAGGGAGGTGTGTTCAGGTGCATTGTGGGCGTGCTGGTCTTACAGGGAGGTGTGTTCAGGTGCATTGTGGGCGTGCTGGTCTTACAGGGAGGTGTGTTCAGGTGCATTGTGGGCGTGCTGGTCTTACAGGGAGGTGTGTTCAGGTGCATTGTGGGCGTGCTGGTCTTACAGGGAGGTGTGTTCAGGTGCATTGTGGGCGTGCTGGTCTTACAGGGAGGTGTGTTCAGGTGCATTGTGGGCGTGCTGGTCTTACAGGGAGGTGTGTTCAGGTGCATTGTGGGCGTGCTGGTCTTACAGGGAGGTGTGTTCAGGTGCATTCTGGGCGTGCTGGTCTTACAGGGAGGTGTGTTCAGGTGCATTCTGGGCCTGCTGGTCTTACAGGGAGGTGTGTTCAGGTGCATTCTGGGCCTGCTGGTCTTACAGGGAGGTGTGTTCAGGTGCATTCTGGGCGTGCTGGTCTTACAGGGAGGTGTGTTCAGGTGCATGGTCTTACAGGGGCATTCTGGGCTGGTCTTACAGGGAGGTGTGTTCAGGTGCATTCTGGGCGTGCTGGTCTTACAGGGAGGTGTGTTCAGGTGCATTCTGGGCGTGCTGGTCTTACAGGGAGGTGTGTTCAGGTGCATTCTGGGCGTGCTGGTCTTACAGGGAGGTGTGTTCAGGTGCATTCTGGGCGTGCTGGTCTTACAGGGAGGTGTGTTCAGGTGCATTCTGGGCGTGCTGGTCTTACAGGGAGGTGTGTTCAGGTGCATTCTGGGCGTGCTGGTCTTACAGGGAGGTGTGTTCAGGTGCATTGTGGGCGTGCTGGTCTTACAGGGAGGTGTGTTCAGGTGCATTCTGGGCGTGCTGGTCTTACAGGGAGGTGTGTTCAGGTGCAGGTGGTCTTACAGGGAGGTGTGTTCAGGTGCATTGTGGGCGTGCTGGTCTTACAGGGAGGTGTGTTCAGGTGCATTGTGGGCGTGCTGGTCTTACAGGGAGGTGTGTTCAGGTGCATTCTGGGCGTGCTGGTCTTACAGGGAGGTGTGTTCAGGTGCATTCTGGGTGTGCTGGTCTTACAGGGAGGTGTGTTCAGGTGCATTCTGGGTGTGCTGGTCTTACAGGGAGGTGTGTTCAGGTGCATTCTGGGCGTATTGCTATCTTGAGGCAGCGAGAAGTGATCGCGCTGTTGACCAACAAAAAACTCTAAAGTAACGCAACATTTCATTGGTTTTCTAACAGAGAATTAAAATGCTCCTAGGCTCGTGCACAGCACGCACACACTATGCTTGTTACACACACAGGGACACACACTATGCTTGTTACACACACAGGGACACACACTATGCTTGTTACACACACAGGGACACACACTATGCTTGTTACACACACAGGACACACACTATGCTTGACACACACAGGGACACACACTATGCTTGTTACAAACACAGGGACGCACACTATGCTTGGGACACACAGGGACACACACTATGCTTGTTACACACACAGGGACACACACTATGCTTGTTACAAACACAGGGACGCACACTATGCTTGTTACACACACAGGGACACACACTATGCTTGTTACAAACACAGGGACACACACTATGCTTGTTACACACACAGGGACACACACTATGCTTGTTACACACACAGGGACACACACTATGCTTGTTACACACACAGGGACACACACTATGCTTGTTACACACACAGGGACGCACACTATGCTTGTTACACACACAGGGACACACACTATGCTTGTTACACACACAGGGACACACACTATGCTTGTTACACACAGGGACGCACACTATGCTTGTTACACACACAGGGACACACACTATGCTTGTTACACACACAGGGACACACACTATGCTTGTTACACACACAGGGACACACACTATGCTTGTTACACACACAGGGACACACACTATGCTTGTTACACACACAGGGACACACACTATGCTTGTTACACACAGGGACGCACACTATGCTTGTTACACACAGGGACACACACTATGCTTGTTACACACACAGGGACACACACTATGCTTGTTACAAACACAGGGACACACACTATGCTTGTTACACACACAGGGACACACACTATGCTTGTTACAAACACAGGGACGCACACTATGCTTGTTACACACACAGGGACACACACTATGCTTGTTACACACACAGGGACACACACTATGCTTGTTACACACACAGGGACACACACTATGCTTGTTACACACACAGGGACACACACTATGCTTGTTACACACACAGGGACACACACTATGCTTGTTACACACACAGGGACACACACTATGCTTGTTACTCACACAGGGACACACACTATGCTTGTTACACACACAGGGACACACACTATGCTTGTTACAAACACAGGGACGCACACTATGCTTGTTACACACACAGGGACACACACTATGCTTGTTACAAACACAGGGACGCACACTATGCTTGTTACACACACAGGGACACACACTATGCTTGTTACACACACAGGGACACACACTATGCTTGTTACACACACAGGGACACACACTATGCTTGTTACACACACAGGGGCACACTATGCTTGTTACACACACAGGGACACACACTATGCTTGTTACACACACAGGGACACACACTATGCTTGTTACACACACAGGGACACACACACATGCAGAAGATTACAAATAAAAACATGATGGTGCAAATCCTCCATCATAATAGCAAAAGCAGACGACCTCTGATTGGCTGTTAAAGGGAATGGGAGACGACCTCTGATTGGCTGTTAAAGGGAATGGGAAACAACCTCTGATTGGCTCTTAAAGGGAATGGGAGACCACCTCTGATTGGCTGTTAAAGGGAATGGGAGACCACCTCTGATTGGCTGTTAAAGGGAATGGGAAACAACCTCTGATTGGCTGTTAAAGGGAATGGGAGACCACCTCTGATTGGCTGTTAAAGGGAATGGGAGACCACCTCTGATTGGCTGTTAAAGGGAATGGGAAACGACCTCTGATTGGCTGTTAAAGGGAATGGGAGACGACCTCTGATTGGCTGTTAAAGGGAATGGGAGACCACCTCTGATTGGCTGTTAAAGGGAATGGGAGACCACCTCTGATTGGCTGTTAAAGGGAATGGGAGACCACCTCTGATTGGCTGTTAAAGGGAATGGGAGACCACCTCTGATTGGCTGTTAAAGGGAATGGGAGACCACCTCTGATTGGCTGTTAAAGGGAATGGGAGACCACCTCTGATTGGCTGTTAAAGGGAATGGGAGACGCCCTCTGATTGGCTGTTAAAGGGAATGGGAAACAACCTCTGATTGGCTGTTAAAGGGAATGGGAAACAACCTCTGATTGGCTGTTAAAGGGAATGGGAGACCACCTCTGATTGGCTGTTAAAGGGAATGGGAGACCACCTCTGATTGGCTGTTAAAGGGAATGGGAGACCACCTCTGATTGGCTGTTAAAGGGAATGGGAAACAACCTCTGATTGGCTGTTAAAGGGAATGGGAGACAACCCTCTGATTGGCTGTTAAAGGGAATGGGAGACCACCTCTGATTGGCTGTTAAAGGGAATGGGAGACCACCTCTGATTGGCTGTTAAAGGGAATGGGAGACGACCTCTGATTGGTTGGTTGCATGTTACGCCCAGAACACACCTCTGATTAATGAAGACACTAAGTCCAACCCTTTAGGACCATGCACCCGGTCCACGGACCCTTTTTACCTCCGCCAAACTACCAAAAGTGGATTTGGACCCGCCCTAAACGCAGCTGCGCCAGGCCCTTCACGGCGTGCGCTGAGATCGTTAAAATAGGACCCGATATGTTTAAAATGACATCATTGTTACACCTGATCGTTGCAGGGCTGTGCAATAAATCAAATGTTGATTTCAGTTTCGATTTCAGCTCCTAACAATCACAAAAACAAGGTAACTGAGAAAAAGGAATATTTTGCACATTACAGTAATATTTTGTTTTACTTTTTTCACTCTTCAGGAGAGACAGGAAAACAGGGAAGAGGGGGGGCATGCAGCAAAATATACAAATACAAATATAAACCAGAAAATGAGCATAAAATGTGACCTTTTACTAGATGAACTACCTCATTGGGGACGGGAGGGTGTTTCTATGAATACCAATGCCTCTATAATGTTTTAAAACCTCTCTCTCCAGCCGGTAGTCAACAATATTTCTGCCAATCAGAGTTTTAAAAGTCTCCCAGTCCACTTTGCACACGCCTGCCTCGAGCCCCCATGCTGTAGCTCAAATCCAGGAGCAGCTGCTGCAGCCGCTCCCCCGCTGCGACCAGTCGTACTCACGTGTCCAGAGGATCCGCGGGGTTCCCAGCGGCCGCGTGTCTGCAGGAGCAGCCGTAGTCTTCCAGGTCGCGCGGGCAGAGCCCCGTCGCACAGCGCAGCTTCAGAGCAAAGCCCAGCAGCGAGGGGTGATTATCGAAGACCTGGTGGAGCCAGGTGAAGCGCAGGCCGAGACAATCTGCACCACGAGACGGGGAAACAAGAAGAGACAAGAACACTGTGAGGCTGTGAAGAAGAACTCTATATATTCTCCATCTCGCAGGTGGAGAGCAGAGGGATTTAATCACAGATAATTCTGTTTCCAGGTTCCAGAGACGCCTGCAGAGCAGAAAATCACCCAGGTCTGTAGGACTGTAGGTAGACCATCACGGCTTGGGAATCAGTTAATAACACTGTAAGGGTAGTGGCCACGGATACCTTCTAAGACGGGGTTGTCAATCTCCGTTTTACTAAGGGCCACACTGGAGAACAGGGACATCAAAAAAGATAGAAAACTCAAATATTTGGTCCACATAAAGCCCCAAAAAAGTAACCTAGCCATCAAAGAAAAAAGCGACAAAGAAGGTCGAAAACAGGCCAAAAAACGTCGGAAAAAGTGTCAAAAATGTTGAAACAAAGCGAAGAGTGCCCATATTATGATTGAATCCCTTTTTCTGGGGTTTGGGGGGTTGTTTTGTGTCTCCGGTGCTTCCACACGCGTTCAAACTTGGAAAAAGAACTATCCATGGTGTTTTGAGTGAGTTCCAGTTTCTGAGTGTCCTCTGATCCGGTTTCTGAGTGTCCTCTGTCTTCAGTCTCCGGGTGAGCTGTCCAACATCTGCACGGCTTTCTACGTCACTAGAGACGAGGTGGCTAACCGTAGCATGCTAGCTCGTTCTCAATGGAAAACACTGCTCCAACAGCCACTAGTGGACCAGAATCTCCAAAAGAACTACTTCCTGTCCCTGTTCTACTTCCTGTCCCTGTTCTACTTCCTGTCCCTGTTGTGTCCCTGGTATACAAGAAGTCTCCCAGCTGATCCTGCCTTGGACTGACCAAAGCTGGAGAAAGAGTTATCAGCTGATGGGATCTTACCGAGCTACTGAGCATGTGCAGCTCCCAACAAAGATAGGATAGAAGAGAGATGTCTCACTCTGGAGATAAACCTAGTGAGATGGCTCACTCTGGAGATAAAACTAGTGAGATGTCTCACTCTGGAGATAAAACTAGAGAGATGTCTCACTCTGGAGATAAAACTAGTGAGATGTCTCACTCTGGAGATAAAACTAGTGAGATGTCTCACTCTGGAGATAAAACTAGAGACCTAAACACACAGGGTGAAAACAGGATCTGATTTTATCGTCACTAATGGATCGTCAAATGGACCAAATTGTCAATGTACCCTATTTGCCCCATAGGGTTACATAACAGCCCGGGCTGTTGCTGCCGGTTACAGCGTCCACGCTTAATACTGGACCCATGTCAAAGAGTGTTGTTTGAGTCTCGCCTGAAAGTCTTTGTTTGAACCGAACCGATGAATCAGACTTGGACTCACTCATTAATAATAATAATAAGCAGCTTACGCGTCGCATTGCTCACTGCATCATGTTTCATCCTCACCGGTCATGTAGTCTGGGATCTGGTCTCCGGCCTCTGGGTCCGGGCAGGAAACGGAGCCGGCAGACAGCGCTGGAGACAAAGACTGATGTGATTATACCAGTGACATTTAACACGTCAGTAAACCCTCGCATTACATCATGCCACGTTAGTATAATTACACAAAACACATGGAAGCGTCACGGAAACAGTCAGCCGCGGCTTCATATACATTTACAGGACACAAAACGGCCTATTTCATATTTCTTTAACCCTCTGAGGACAAAAGACGCACCGGATAGTCCACAAAACCCTCCTATTTAAAAAGTGATATTACAAAATTTCATTTTAGACATTTTTTTTTTTTAATTATTATATTCAAATATTATGCTAAGAGTTTTGAGAAATATTTCCGCTTTAGGGTGAAATTGTCTCCTTATGCATCGCTCTGGAACTATTTTGGGCATCACTGTACAGAAAGCTGAGTTTGTTCTGAACATGTGAAATACACGGACGGGGCCAGCTCGGCCCATTTAGAGGTTTATCCCTCCATGCAGAGGCCTAGGGTTCCAATCCGACCTGTGGCATCTCCTGCATGTCTCTCCCCTTTCATATCTAAGCTGTCCTATCACTTAAAGGCAAAAATGCTCATAAATACATGGGAACCATGCATATACCCTTAACCCTCTATTGCATGAATTATTTTTTAAACATGGTAAAAATGTCTTGATGTGTTTTTATTACTCCAGGATGCTAAAATAATGCAATTAAAAAAAAAAAAAAAATAGTTTTTTTTTTTAAATTGAAGGGGGTAATTAGTTGCCATATGGCAACAACGCGCATTCGTGGAAAGTGCCAAAAAATCCATTATTTCTTTAAAAACATGCTTTTATTGAAAGAATTACCAAACAAATTCAACTTATATGTATCAACATGTATAGCCCAATTAGTTTAGTTTTAATTCTATTGTATGTTTTTCTTTTAAAATATTATAAATAATTGCAAACATAGTGTTAGAGTAGCCTAAAGTTATAGTAATTCAATCTGAGCCCATTAGGTTAAATGTGCACATTTCACTTCAATATCTGCATAATGTTGCCATATGGCAACAAATTAATTTTAGCCTTTTACAGAAAAAAATATAACATTTTAACTGGTTTAAATGATAAAAAATTAAAGTTTACTTATTCCAGATAACAGTTGTATTTTTTTACATTTTGGCTGATCCTGGAACGTGATCTTTAGTGTGGCACATGTCCGGAAAAGGGGGCGGGGCAACAGGATTCTGTGGGTCTGTGAAGTCGTCAAATGAATACAACTTCAAAATAAAATACTTATTTACACATTTAAACAAAAAACAATGCATTTTATATGGTTTATTGTGGAAAACACTAAGAAAAAGAATGTGTTGCCATATGGTAACAACATGCAATAGAGGGTTAAAGGATAATTCAAAATATCTAAACATCTAAAAATGCCCCTTATTAATAATATGTACGATGCATCGCGTTGCGGAGATTTCAGCATTGATGCAGAGACAGACCCCAATCGGTTATTAATACTTATTAATAAAAAAAAAGGGCCTTAAAACATTTCTTTTTAGCAAAGCTTTTGGTCCCTTTTAGATGTTTTTTCTCTCTTCTAAGAATAGCTTTATTTATTTTTTTAATTTACTTTTTTATTTTTATTTTTTCTTTTTTACCTGTAGTACTTTGAGATCTTTTGATGAAAGAGTGCATCCGAGCACGGACCAACAGACCATAACCACCCTGAACTCACATATGCACTGACTCCTAAGTTGTCTGAATTTTCCATTTGGGTTTGTGCTCTAAATGTAATTTTAGATTTAGAATATTTTTTTTTTTTTTTTTTTTTTTTTTTTTACATAATAACATAAATTGTTTTTAAATTGTTAAATGTCATTGTTTCTATGGAGATTGCCACTTATTAAGCCCCTTTGGAGGGTTTTTTTTGGCAATCGTCCATCACATCCTTTCTGTGTAACATATAATACTGTCTTAATGTTTTTGTTGTGAAAATAAAATAAATCAAATCAAGTGTCCGGACCTTTTTGGAAATAAAATATGTATTTTGTCAACTTTAAGTTATAATGATTATTTCTTCCCAGTGTGACTCCCAAGACATACGAGAAGTGTTTTTTTAGGTCTGTGATATCAAGACATATCTGTGAGATTCATGTTCCGTTTTATTTATTTATTTATTTATTTGTCTTTAAGGCCTTGTCTACAACCATTTTTAACATTTAAGTGACCTCACTGCAGCCCGGATATTCTATTAACCCAGTTTGTCCTGAAAGAAATGATGTCCATATCTTGCCTGTAGACACCAGGGTTGATGTTTTACGAGTTTTTATAGAAAATAAAACCAGACGGACGATGAACTGTAAAAATGACCTTAGGTCTCTGAGGGTTAATAAAGTATACATTATTAAAAAGTGGTTCCCAGGGGCGGAGCGAGGGGAGCGGAGGTCTCCAGCCCCGAATGTGCAGCAGCAAGCTCTGGAAAGGGCAGTTTTAACGTAATCTGTGCACCGGTGACATTTGCACAGATTATGAATTAATAAAAAGCAATCTTGCAGCAATGTGGGGATTGTGGTCCAGATGCAACCGAGCGTGTCATTATGGGAACTCACCGGTTGGAAGAGCTGATAGCGTGAAAATCCATATCACAAACATGGCTTGTACCTGCATCCAGAGGGAGAAAGTGTTTGTTTAATGATGAACTTTTCAATTAGGTGCAAAAGGGGTGAAAATCTCAGAACTCCGATCTTTAAGATTGAAGACACAAATGTTTGCTCTGATCATCGTTACTGCAAAGCAAAGCTTCAATTTGGCAATTATATATCCAACAAATCCTCACAACCCAATGTGTTACTGCACAGTAACGTAACGAGCTACATTGCAGTTGCCATGTATAGTACATTTTTTTGAGAGGTGCACGTCAGGCTCCTACGTACGTACCCATGCCGTTGATTTAACGCAGAAGCATGAATTGGCCTTAAAAGGCAACTACTGTTTTTTCAAGCTGGACCACATTTTCCTGTGTTTTTGTGTCTGAGTGACTGATGGGAACAACCATCTTTGACGTTAGTACAGTTTTAAGAGAGATCGCTGCAGTTGGTAGCTGTGAAACAAGCTATAATGTAAGTTAATAGGCTCAGATTATTATTATTATTGATTATTGTATGTGTCTGACAACATTATGGAAAGGATTTCTAAGGAGGTCGACCTTTTAGTTAAAGAGTAAAATCCTGTTCTTTTCAATTAAAAACATCCAATTAAATTGCATGTGCTAAACCCACCAGACTTAAATACACTTTTTTAAGCCAAGTACCACCAGACTCCATGTAAATAAACAGTGATTTTAACATCGTAAAACACACTTCATTCAAAGTTGACAGAAACAAAATAAAACTATGAAAAGCCGTTTTGGGTCGTCTTCCCACTTTTTCCAACCATCTCAGCTTTGGCTTTCGTTGAAATAAACACACAGTTTACTAATTTACATGTGAAAATATGTTGGCTCTATACGCGCTGAAAGTATTGCTTTTTTGAATGGAGTCTGGTGGGTTTAGCGCTAGCGACCTCAGAGCTGTTTCTGGTTAAAAAGAAAGATCTCAAAGAGGTTTTAAAGGTCTATCTCTGAAGGGATCCTTTCTATAAAGCTGTCAGACACTTAGAATAATAATCTGAGTCCGTCAGTAACAATACAAGCAATTTTGTGAAGGTAAATACAAGCTGCACAATTGCCCTATTAACTTGCATTGTAAAATGTAAGTAACTCTTACGTACCCCCTGCAGTCGTCCAAAGTACCCCTAAGGTTACACGTACCCCCATTTGAGAAATACTGGTTTAGAATACAATCTCTAAGAGCAACACCAACCCAGACTAAGAGCTGTATTTATGAATTAACAACAGCTAACCCGACAACAACGCTCCAACAAGTCAAACCAACTGATGAGCAGTGAAGAAAGGTCTTACCTTAGTTGTGGTTCGGCGGCGCCAGAAGTTACGGTCTCTTCACTGAACAAAGATGTGCGTTAAAAGCTGAGTCATGGTAAGGAATCACACACACGGCTCTGAGGGACACGAGCAGCCAATAGAAAGCCAATCAGCCTTTATTGGCTATTAGGTGACACCTGAGCAGGAGATTATCATGCTTTGGTTCCTGTGCAGGTATTTGAGGCTCTAACAGAGGTGGGGTCCTAAACAGAGGGACCCATAGAGTGGCCTTTGTCCCGCTATGGGGGGGGGGGGTTGGATCTGTGACCCAGGGGTTGACCCGGTCTTATCTGATCCTCGCAGGAGTTCTGATCAATGATCTGCTGCAGCTCCTTGTGTATACTGACCCCCCAGGTCAATGGAGAAGAGGAGCTGGGGGTTTAATAACGGGGGGTTGATAGTGATAGTGGGGCATTGTGTGGGGACAGGTGCATCTGTGTGTGTGTGTGTGTGTGTGTGTGTGTGTGTGTGTGTGTGTGTGTGTGTGTGTGTGGGGGGGTACAGATGTTTAGGGCAAATCGGTTATTAATACTCAATCCACCAAGTGTTTTAAAAAAGACCTTAAAACAGTTCTTTTTAGCAAAGCTTTTGGTCCCCTTTAGATGTTTTTTTCTCTCTTCTAAGAATAGCTTTATTATTATTATTTTTTTTTATTTACTTTTTTATTTTTCTCTTTTTTACCTGTAGTACTTTGAGATCTTTTGTCTGAATTTTCCATTTGGGTTTGTGCTCTAAATGTAATTTTAAGTCGTTTTATACAAAGAAATGTGTTGTTGTTTTTTTTTTACATAATAACAAATAAATTGTTTTTAAATTGTTAAATGTAATTGTTTCTATGGAGATTGCCACTTATTAAGCCCCTTTTCTGTGTAACATATAATACTGTCTTAATGTTTTTGTTGTGAAAATAAAATAAATCAAATCAAGTGTTACCGTATCAAATGTCGTGGTGATGCATGCAGGAAGTGGATACAATTACAGGAGATCTGTAGTACTGACTAGTTTTGTTGGAAAACATTTTCCTTTGGTGGTATTGGCCATTGTAGTTCCAAAACAGCTATGTAGCTGGGGGAGGGGGTAATACTGGGGGAGGGGGGTAATAGTCAAAGAAAAAACTCTGAAATTATGAGATTAGAGTAGAATATTTCAGAGAAAAAAAACATGGAAAAACGTGTTTCTGGTCAAAGAACCACATATTTTTGGCACATTCTGCACTCAATCCACTCAGTTTCTGTTTTCTAATGTTAAACAGCTATTTCATATGTATTTTCTTCTGTGTTTATTTCATTTTAATATTCAATATGTTTTATGTACGGACCGACGCACAGATGCAAATTCCTTGGAAGTGCTTACACTTATAAATAATATAAATATGAACCTGTTTGGTGATTGGGATTCCAACAAGCAGCTCTAAGCGTGATTTCTGGTTCTGCAGCTTTCTCCCAAGCCGACGTAACGGAGCTGGAGATCACGCTGAGAGTTGATCTCTTTAAGGGAAAAACAGGGCCGTCGGGGTGTGTGTGTGTGTGTGTGTCTGTCTCTCTATGTGTGTGTGTGTCTGTCTGTATGTCTCTGTGTGTGTGTGTGTCTGTCTGTCTCCTTGTGTCTGTGTGTATCTGTGTGTCTGTCTGTATGTCTCTGTGTGTGTGTGTCTGTCTGTCTCCTTGTGTCTGTGTGTATCTGTGTGTCTGTCTGCCTTGTGTTGCTGTGTGTGTGTGTGTGTGTGTGTGTGTGTGTGTGTGTGTGTTTGTCCGTCTGTCTCTGTGTGTTTGGATCTGTCTCCTTGTGTCTCTATGTGTGTGTGTGTGTGTGCGTGTTTGTCTGGCTGCCTTGTGTGTGTGTGTGTGTGTGTGTGTGTGTGTGTCTGTCTGCCTTGTGTGTGTGTGTGTGTGTGTGTGTGTGTGTGTGTGTGTGTCTGTATGTCTCTGTGTGTGTGTGTCTGTCTGTTTTGTGTCTGTGTGTGTGTGTGTGTGTGTTTGTCTGTCTCCTTGTGTTGTGTGTGTGTGTCTGTCTCCTTGTGTGTGTGTGTGTGTGTCTGTCTATCTGTCTCTGTGTGTGTGGGTCTGTCTCCTTGTGTCTCTGTGTGTGTGTGTGTGTGTGTGTGTTTGTCTGGCTGCCTTGTGTGTGTGTGTGTGTGTGTGTGTGTGTGTGTGTCTGTCTGTGTGTGTGTGTGTGTGTGTGTGTGTGTGTGTGTGTGTGTGTGAGATGTAGATGTGTCTGTGTGTATGTCAATGTGTGTGTGTTTGTCTGTCTCCTTGTGTCTGTGTGTGTGTCTGTGTGTCTGTCTCCTTGTGTCTGGTTTGTGTTTGAGTGTGTGTCTGTTTCTGTCTCAGAGTTTTAAAACTCTCCTTTGTCTGTTGTGTGTGTCTGTGTCTGTGTTTGTCTGTCTCTGTGAAATGTGTGGGTCTGTCTCCAGTGTCTGTGTGTGTGTGTGTGTGTGTCTGTCAGCCCTTGTGTCTGTTGTATTGTGTCTGTGTGTGTCTGTCTATCACCTCTGTGAAATTGGGTCTGTCTCCTTGTGTCTCTGTGTGTGTGGGTCTGTCTCCTTGTGTCTGTGTGTGTCTGTGTGTGTCTGTCTATCTGTCTCTGTGTGTGTGGGTCTGTCTCCTTGTGTCCGGCTGTGTGTGTGTGTGTGTGTGTGTGCGAACTGTGTAATTGTGTGTGTGTGTGTGTTATACTGTGTGTGTGTGTGGTAAATCCAGATGTTTGGGGTTTGGGAGCATAAACATGACATGATGTCTCATAGCAAAGACAAAGTCTTGTCAGACGGGTGTACCTGATAAATCTGGTTTGTCTTTAAGAGACGGAGAATTTTGAAAGCTTCAGAGTTTTAAAACTCTACTTTTCAGTCTCCAGTTGAGGTCGTCTGCACTACTTCTGACTTTGATTGTCTCTGATGAAATGTGTGGAAAGCAGCATCAGAGAGACGGAGCACGGCAGCGGGGGAAGGTAGCCAGACTTTTATTGAACTGAAATCTAAAATTGGTTTCTGTAGAAAAAGACACCATTCATACACTTTTTGTTTACAAATTCCAGACCAGATCCATCCATCCATCTCCGGTATCGGGTCTCGGGGCAGCAGCTCCAGCAAGGGACCCAAAAACTTCCCTTTACCGAGCCACATCAACCAGCTCCGACTGGGGGATCCCAGAGGAGTTTTCCAAACTTTCAAATAATTTGAATAGCTTGGGGTTATACTAGGGATGTACCAAATCCAGATGTTTTGGGGTTTGGGCGAATACCCAACATGACATGATGACTTTGCATAAACGTGCACACCGACTTTCTTAAGCCAAGTGGCGTGTCAGCTGCACGCATTTTGAGGGTTGTTCTTTTGTACGGGCAGAAGCATACGGGCACTTGCCGTTATATCGCAAGAATGTGTTAAGAACGCAACGGTTGAGTTAAGGACAAGAAGAACGGGGTTGGCTTTAGTGACAGAAGAACGGGGTTGGCTTTAGTGGCAGAAGAACGGGGTTGGCTTTAGTGACAGAAGAACAAGGTGGTTGAGTTAAGGACAAGAAGAACGGGGTTGGCTTTAGTGACAGAAGAACGCGGCGGTTGAGTTAAGGACAAGAAGAACGGGGTTGGCTTTAGTGGCAGAAGAACGGGGTTGGCTTTAGTGGCAGAAGAACGGGGTTGGCTTTAGTGACAGAAGAACGCGGCGGTTGAGTTAAGAACAAGAAGAACGGGGTTGGCTTTAGTGACAGAAGAACGGGGTTGGCTTTAGTGGCAGAAGAACGGGTTGGCTTTAGTGGACAGAAGAACGTCGGTTGGCTTTAGAACAGAAGAACGGGGTTGGCTTTAGTGGCAGAAGAACAAGGTGGTTGAGTTAAGGACAAGAAGAACGGGGTTGGCTTTAGTGGCAGAAGAACGGGGTTGGCTTTAGTGGCAGAAGAACGGGGTTGGCTTTAGTGACAGAAGAACAAGGGGGTTGAGTTAAGGACAAGAAGAACGGGGTTGGCTTTAGTGACAGAAGAACAAGGTGGTTGAGTTAAGGACAAGAAGAACGGGGTTGGCTTTAGTGGCAGAAGAACGGGGTTGGCTTTAGTGGCAGAAGAACGGGGTTGGCTTTAGTGGCAGAAGAACGGGGTTGGCTTTAGTGACAGAAGAACAAGGTGGTTGAGTTAAGGACAAGAAGAACGGGGTTGGCTTTAGTGACAGAAGAACGCGGCGGTTGAGTTAAGAACAAGAAGAACGGGGTTGGCTTTAGTGACAGAAGAAGGGGTTGGCTTTAGTGGCAGAAGAACAAGGTTGGCTTTAGTGGCAGAAGAACGGGGTTGGCTTTAGTGACAGAAGAACGCAGCGGTTGAGTTAAGGACAAGAAGAACGGGGTTGGCTTTAGTGACAGAAGAATGGGGTTGGCTTTAGTGGCAGAAGAACGGGGTTGAGCTTTAAGTGACAAGAAGAACTGGGTTGGCTTTAGTGGCAGAAGAACGGGTTGGCTTTAAGAACAGAAGAACAAGGTGGTTGAGTTAAGGACAAGAAGAACGGGGTTGGCTTTAGTGGCAGAAGAACGGGGTTGGCTTTAGTGGCAGAAGAACGGGGTTGGCTTTAGTGACAGAAGAACAAGGTGGTTGAGTTAAGGACAAGAAGAACGGGGTTGGCTTTAGTGACAGAAGAACAAGGTGGTTGAGTTAAGGACAAGAAGAACGGGTTGGCTTTAGTGGCAGAAGAACGGGGTTGGCTTTAGTGACAGAAGAACGGGGTTGGCTTTAGTGGCAGAAGAACGAGGTTGGCTTTAGTGACAGAAGAACGCGGCGGTTGAGTTAAGAACAAGAAGAACGGGGTTGGCTTTAGTGGCAGAAGAACGGGGTTGGCTTTAGTGACAGAAGAACGCGGCGGTTGAGTTAAGAACAAGAAGAACTGGGTTGGCTTTATTGACAGAAGAACGGGGTTGGCTTTAGTGAGAACAAGGTGGTTGAGTTAAGGACAAGAAGAACGGGTTGGCTTTAGTGACAGAAGAACAAGGTGGTTGAGTTAAGAACAAGAAGAACGGGTTGGCTTTAGTGGCAGAAGAACGGGTTGGCAGTGACAAGAAGGGCGGTTGAGTTAAGAACAAGAAGAACTGGGTTGGCTTTAGTGACAGAAGAACGGGGTTGGCTTTAGTGGCAGAAGAACGCGGCGGTTGAGTTAAGGACAAGAAGAACTGGGTTGGCTTTAGTGACAGAAGAATGGGGTTGGCTTTAGTGGCAGAAGAACGCGGCGGTTGAGTTAAGAACAAGAAGAACTGGGTTGGCTTTAGTGGCAGAAGAACGCGGCGGTTGAGTTAAGAACAAGAAGAACTGGGTTGGCTTTAGTGGCAGAAGAACGGGGTTGGCTTTAGTGGCAGAAGAACGCGGCGGTTGAGTTAAGGACAAGAAGAACTGGGTTGGCTTTAGTAGCAGAAGAACGCGGCGGTTGAGTTAAGGACAAGAAGAACGGGGTTGGCTTTAGTGGCAGAAGATCGGGGTTGGCTTTAGTGACAGAAGAACGGGGTTGGCTTTAGTGGCAGAAGAACGGGGTTGGCTTTAGTGACAGAAGAACGCGGCGGTTGAGTTAAGGACAAGAAGAACGGGGTTGGCTTTAGTGGCAGAAGAACGCGGCGGTTGAGTTAAGGACAAGAAGAACGGGGTTGGCTTTAGTGGCAGAAGAACGGGTTGGCTTTAGTGACAGAAGAACGGGTTGGCTTTAGTGGCAGAAGAACGCGTCGGTTGAGTTAAGGACAAGAAGAACTGGGTTGGCTTTAGTGGCAGAAGAACGCAGCGGTTGAGTTAAGAACAAGAAGAACGGGGTTGGCTTTAGTGGCAGAAGAACGCGGCGGTTGAGTTAAGGACAAGAAGAACGGGGTTGGCTTTAGTGGCAGAAGAACGCGGCGGTTGAGTTAAGGACAAGAAGAACGGGGTTGGCTTTAGTGGCAGAAGAACGCGGGGCGGTTGAGTTAAGGACAAGAAGAACGGGGTTGGCTTTAGTGGCAGAAGAACGCGGCGGTTGAGTTAAGGACAAGAAGAACGGGGTTGGCTTTAGTGGCAGAAGAACGGGGTTGGCTTTAGTGACAGAAGAACGGGGTTGGCTTTAGTGGCAGAAGAACGGGGTTGGCTTTAGTGACAGAAGAACGCGGCGGTTGAGTTAAGGACAAGAAGAACGGGGTTGGCTTTAGTGGCAGAAGAACGCGGCGGTTGAGTTAAGGACAAGAAGAACGGGGTTGGCTTTAGTGGCAGAAGAACGGGGTTGGCTTTAGTGACAGAAGAACGGGGTTGGCTTTAGTGGCAGAAGAACGCGGCGGTTGAGTTAAGAACAAGAAGAACTGGGTTGGCTTTAGTGGCAGAAGAAAGAACAAGGTGGTTGAGTTAAGAACAAGAAGAACGGGTTGGCTTTAGTGGCAGAAGAACAAGGCGGTTGAGTTAAGGACAAGAAGAACGGGTTGGCTTTAGTGGCAGAAGAACGGGTTGGTTTAGTGGCAGAAGAACTGGGTTGGCTTTTTAGTGGCAGAAGAAACAAGGTGGTTGAGTTAAGGACAAGAAGAACGGGGTTGGCTTTAGTGACAGAAGAACAAGGTGGTTGAGTTAAGGACAAGAAGAACGGGGTTGGCTTTAGTGACAGAAGAACGGGGTTGGCTTTAGTGACAGAAGAACGGTGGTTGGCTTTAGTGGACAGAAGAACAAGGGGTTGGCTTTAGTGACAGAAGAACGGGTTGAGTTAAGAACAGAAGAACAAGGGGTTGGCTTTTGGCAGAAGAACGCGGGTTGAGTTAAGGACAAGAAGAAACGGGTTGGTTTAGTGACAGAAGAACGGGTTGGCTTTAGTGGCAGAAGAACGGGGTTGAGTTATAGGACAAGAAGAACGGGTTGGCTTTAGTGGCTGTTGAGTTAAGGACAAGAAGAACGGGGTTGGCTTTAGTGGCAGAAGAACGCGGCGGTTGAGTTAAGGACAAGAAGAACGGGGTTGGCTTTAGTGGCAGAAGAACGGGGTTGGCTTTAGTGACAGAAGAACAAGGTGGTTGAGTTAAGGACAAGAAGAACGGGGTTGGCTTTAGTGGCAGAAGAACAAGGTGGTTGAGTTAAGGACAAGAAGAACGAGGTTGGCTTTAGTGGCAGAAGAACAAGGTGGTTGAGTTAAGGACAAGAAGAACGGGGTTGGCTTTAGTGGCAGAAGAACGCGGCGGTTGAGTTAAGAACAAGAAGAACGGGTTGGCTTTAGTGGCAGAAGAACAAGGTGGTTGAGTTAAGGACAAGAAGAACGGGGTTGGCTTTAGTGACAGAAGAAACGGGGTTGGCTTTTAAGTTGACTTTAAGAAGAAGAACGGGGTTGGCTTTAGTGGCAGAAGAACAAGGTGGTTGAGTTAAGGACAGGAAGAACGGGGTTGGCTTTAGTGGCAGAAGAACGGGGTTGGCTTTAGAGGCAGAAGAACGCGGCGGTTGAGTTAAGGACAAGAAGACAACCTACTGCATTGAGCGGTCCAACTACATAAACACCTTCCCGTAATCAACGGCGGCGTCATCACGTCGACCAGCGCGCCTAGTGCTAGCGTAGGGTTCGGTGGAAAAGGACTCTAAGGTTTGGCAGAAACCGAACACGCATCCTGGATTCGGTGCATCCCTGATTCAAATATGATTTTCATAAATAGTCCAGGACCAGAAGGTTTCAGTTTCAGGATTCCAGATTTCCAGATTTCCGTGTCCGGTTTGAGTCATACATTTAGTCTTCTTGGCCCTAAAAACTAAAAAAACACCCAAGAAATCGCATCACACCCCCGTGTAGAATATAGCGATCAAAGCCAAAACATGATGGCTGTGTAAAAAGTTGCACTTTCGCATAAAATTTAGCAAAAATGTCTTTGATTTCGGATTTTGGAGACATTCTCCAGATGTTTTTGCACTTTTGCATGAAAACCTATTTTCCGATTTCCATCGGGATTCTGTTCCCAGACATCCTCCAGATGTTCCACTAATGCACTCAGCTGTAGTTTGTAGGTTTGCGTCCCTTCCTCCCGCGATGATGAACGGCTCCTTTGTTTCCCCTCTGGTCACAGCTTGCTGCACATCTTTGTCAGGCATCTCTGTTTCAGATCTGTGGGGGGGGAGAGGGCGGTTAACGACCTGTCAGCTGTGACTTCAAACTCAAGGACCCCTTATCGATTTAGGATCACAATCAATTTTGGCAATCCTAGACAGGAAACTGGTTTTCAATTATGCGAAACTCGGAGCAGAATTTGGCAGAAATTCAAGAGGAAAAAAGTTTGAAAAATGTGAAATAAGCAATGAAAATTACAAAAAAAGCTACAAAAATGGTCAAAAAGCCACATGACGAAGTCCAGTAATGCTGTGTGTGTGTGAGAGAGCGAGAGAGTGTGTGTGTGAGTGTGCAAGTGTGTGTGTGTGTGTGCAAGTGTGTGTGTGTGTGTGAGAGTGTGTGTGTGTGAGTGTGTGAGTGTGTGAGTGAGTGTGTGTGTGAGTGTGTGTGTGTGTGTGAGTGTGTGTTTGTGAGTGTGTGAGTGAGTGTGTGTGCAAGAGAGTGTGTGTGAGTGTGTGAGTGTGTGAGTGTGTGTGTGTGTGAGTGTGTGTGTGAGTGTGTGTGTGTGTGTGTGTGTGTGTGTGTGAGTGTGTGTGTGTGTGTGTGTGTGAGTGTGTGAGTGTGTGTGTGTGTGCGAGTGTGCGAGTGAGTGTGTGTGTGTGTGAGAGTGTGTGTGAGTGTGTGAGTGTGTGTGAGTGTGTGAGTGTGTGTGTGAGTGTGTGTGTGTGAGTGTGCGAGTGTGTGAGTGTGTGTGCGAGTGTGTGTGAGTGTGTGAGTGTGTGAGTGTGTGTGTGTGTGTGAGTGTGTGTGAGCGAGCGTGTGTGTGAGTGTGTGTGTGAGAGTGTGTGTGTGAGTGTGTGTGCGAGCGTGTGTGTGAGTGTGTGTGTGTGTGTGTACGTGTGATTTGCTTAATTCTGTGATGGCTAAGAAACTTTTTTGCTGACTCTGCAAAATTCCTGAGGAAAAAAAGGTTAAAAAGTGCGAAAAAAGCGACAAAAATTACAAAGAAATGCTACAAAAACTGTCAAAAAGCGACATGATAAAGTCTAGTAATGCTGTGTGTGTGTGTCTGTGTGTATGTAGGTGTGTGTGTGTGTTGTGTGCGTGCGTGCGATTTCCAGTCAAAAGCCTGGAAAAACCGAGTCTAATAATCCACCTTGAGGCCTGATTAGAGCCGGAGACGGCGTGCGGGGCGGCCCGGAGGATCTGATCCGAGCCAGACGCTGTGGGAGAGGGCAGCTCTCTGCGCGGCCTCTCCAGCTCGTTATCTCGGCGGCTTCCTGCTGAGCTGCGGCTCTAACGAGCCCCGACAACGACGGACGAACACATGGCCGAAGCGGCCCCATCAGTGCAGGTGAGCGTCTGCACAATTATTCCTGATTCAACTCTGTTCGTAGCTGTGGACTGTGTTTTATATTCAAAGCAAACCAGCTTGACTTCCACTTAAAAAAAGGACAACACTTCAAGTTATTTTTTGGTATTTTTGAAGCATCGGACAACAAACGAGCCTCTGTTATAGGGTGACCAGACGTCCCCGGTTTCCGGGGACAGTCCCCGGTTTTGGTGACCTGTCCCCGGCTGGATCTGTCCCCGGAAATGTCCCTTTAAATGTCACTTTAATTTTACTGCTGCAACATGGGACAAACTGACCAACACATACAGTGAGGAAAATAAGTATTTGAACGCGCTGCTATTATATATATATATAAGTTCTCCCACTTAGAAATCATGGAGGGGTCTGAAATTGTCCTCGTAGGTGCATGTCCACTGTGAGAGACATAATCTAAAAACAATATCCAGAAATCACAATGTATGATTTTTTGAATGTATGATTCAAATGATTATTTTCCTCACTGTATATAATATAACAGATCCATACTTGGCGTCTGTGTATCGATACAGTATTGCCACTTAAAATATCGCGATACTACGCTGTATAGTCCCCCCCCCCCCCCCCCCGATGGCGAGTAATAAGAAGACACTGCCGTTTTTTCTCGTGCACTGATTCGCTAGTCACGGGCTAGCACTCCACCAATCAGATTGGTCATTGAGTCCAACCGCCCGCTGGCCGATTCAACGAGTCGAAATCGGCCAAAATGGACGGCGACGGCACGGGGACGCACCGAACAGACTGGAGTCCCCGACCGTGCCGGGCTGTCCCGACGGCCGGTGATCGGGTGGGCGTGTCAGCGGCTTGACTCTTACTTCTGGAGAAGGAGACTCTCCGGACCCGCCGACACACCTCCGACGTGTGCTTTTCATACCAGAGGTGGCTGTCGTCGCAGTATCTGCGAGACAAGAAGACGTCTGTCAACAGCTGAACGTCATGGCAACCCAACCGCGTTGCTATCGGCTCAACACTAGCGGAGTTTAACCCTCGTGTTGTCTTCACCTCCGGGACCCTATCGGGTCGTATTTGGGGTTTTAAATACAATTCTGAAATAAAATTTTACATCATAATCTATTGATAAATATTTGGTTTTATCTCAATTTCTAACAGCTGAGATAACATAGATGTTTAGGGAAAATGGAAGTTTTTGTCATGAGGTTATAATTCATGTTACAAAATCCACTATGTGATCATTATTATGGTCATATCCAGAATAATGTCCTGAATTGAGTCAGGAATACATTTTTATCACAGAAAATAAGGGAAGGACGCTGATTTTCAAGTAGAAAAAATATAACTTGGACCATTTTTCTTCTTGTAAAAATTTGAAACGGGTCAATTTGAAAACCTGAATACCATCCGAGGGTTAAGCTTTTGGGTTTTAACCCTCCTGTTGTCGTCGGGTCAATTTGACCCATTTTCAAAAAGTTCCTATATATCAGAAATTTGTGTTTTTTTCTTTTATAAAAGAAAGTTAAAAAAAAAAGCTTCAAAAGCTCAGAAATAGTGACTAAAACATCGGGGGAAAGCAACAAAAGTTGACCATTTAATTAAAACATTTAATTTAAGATTGTTACCCATAAAACCCAAAAATATTGCATGGTTGGCAGGAAGACAACACAAGGGTTAAAGAGCTCACAAACAGCTGTTCTGGTTACTGCAGTAGACGTGACATCCCATCCCTTGGGTTAATTGAAGGTCTTAATGTAGGGCTGGGCAATAGGGAGAAAATCAGATTTCCCGATATTCTTGACCAAATACCTCTTTATATATCGATATTGCGGCGATATTCTAGGGTTGACAACTGGTGCTTTGACAAAATATCTTCACACTTAAGACTCTTTAGATGAATAATCATCAGTAATATGGACATAATGTCTAAGTGGAGAAAAGGCAAATAATAAAACAGCTAACAGTAAAGTACATAAGTACTCATAAGTACATCACTTTACTGTAATGCAGAGCAGGGGGAATGAGAGGGGGAAACACCAGAGCAGGGGGAATGAGAGGGGGAAACACCAGAGCAGGGGGAATGAGAGGGGGTAACACCAGAGCAGGGGGAATGAGAGGGGGAAACACCAGAGCAGGGGGAATGAGAGGGGGTAACACCAGAGCAGGGGGAATGAGGGGAAATACCAGAGCAGGGGGAATGAGAGGGGGAAACAACAGAGCAGGGGGAATGAGAGGGGGAAACACCAGAGCAGGGGGAATGAAAGGAGGAAACACCAGAGCAGGGGGAATGAGAGGGGGAAACAACAGAGCAGGGGGAATGAGAGGGGAAATACCAGAGCAGGGGGAATGAGAGGGGGAAACGACAGAGCAGGGGGAATGAGAGGGGGAAACACCATAGCAGGGGGAATGAGAGGGGAAATACCAGAGCAGGGGGAATGAGAGGGGGAAACACCAGAGCAGGGGGAATGAGAGGGGGAAATACCAGAGCAGGGGGAATGAGAGGGGGAAACACCAGAGCAGGGGGAATGAGAGGGGTAACACCAGAGCAGGGGGAATGAGAGGGGGAAACACCAGAGCAGGGGGAATTAGAGGGGGAATGAGAGGGAAACGCCAGAGCAGGGGGAATGAGAGGGGAGTATCATATTACGATATCCAAAATCTAAGACGATATCTAGTCTCATATCCCGATATCGATATAATATCGATGTATTGCCCAGCCCTAGCTTAATGTATGCAGAGTTAGGTTTCCTATTATCAATTAATTCAATCAGATAACATTCACTACGGCTGTTATCTCACATCATCTCAAAAGGGGCATCTTACAGATGATATGCATCGATATTTTCACTTTGCGTCAATAACACTGGACACGTGGATCATTGAATCCACGTGTCCCCTTAGTGCTGAAGGAGTGAAAACCTTTTAATGCGGGTCTTGTTGCCGGAGGCTGTGCAGAGGCACTGGGAGAAGAACTTGCAGAGCTCGAGGACGCACGGCTGCAGCTTGTGAGCGCCGACGGTCGTCGTGGCACCGGAGAGCGGGATGTCGGCCAGCTCCGGCCGTCTCCATGGACAACCTCTCCACACACACACACACACACACACAGAGAGAGAGAGAGGGAGAGTGTCAGCCAGTCAGCTTAAAGCAACATTCATATAGGGAGAGGTGGGAGAAACAGACCAAAAGTTATGTTCTTCTACAAATGAAATAAATGTCAGACTGACTGACATTAGGGGGGGGATCATATCATCACATTTAAACATATTGCAATATTCTGCAATATATACAAGCTCCACCGAAATGGGTTTCCCCCGGGGGGGGCGTCTCCCCTTAGAGATAGGGTGGGGCTCAGTCCTCCGAGAGGAGCTGGAGAGCCGCTGCTCCTTCACGTCGAAAGGAGCCAGTTGAGGTGGTTCGGGCATCTGGTAAGGATGCCTCCTGGGGGGGTCCCTAGGGAGGTGGTCCAGGCACGTCCAGCTGGGAGGAGGCCTCTCCAACTCTCCAACTGGGGGATCCCGAGGCGTTCCCAGGCAAGGTTGGAGATATAATCCCTCCACCTAGTCCTGGGTCTTCCCCGGGGCCTCCTCCCAGCTGGACGTCCCTCCACCTAGTCCTGGGTCTTCCCCGAGGCCTCCTCCCAGCTGGACGTCCCTCCACCTAGACCTGGGTCTTCCGTGAGGCCTCCTCCCACGTGGACGTCCCTCCACCTAGTCCTGGGTCTTCCCCGAGGCCTCCTCCCAGCTGGACGTCCCTCTACCTAGTCCTGGGTCTTCCCGAGGCCTCCTCCCAGCTGGACGTCCCTCCACCTAGACCTGGGTCTTCCGTGAGGCCTCCTCCCACGTGGACGTCCCTCCACCTAGTCCTGGGTCTTCCCTGAGGCCTCCTCCCAGCTGGACGTCCCTCCACCTAGTCCTGGGTCTTCCCCGAGGCCTCCTCCCAGCTGGACGTCCCTCCACCTAGTCCTGGGTCCTCCCCGAGGCCTCCTCCCAGCTGGACGTCCCTCTACCTAGTCCTGGGTCCTCCCCGAGGCCTCCTCCCAGCTGGACATGCCTGGACCACCTCCCTAGGGACCCCCCCAGGAGGCATCCTTACCAGATGCCCGAACCACCTCAACTGGCTCCTTTCGACGTGAAGGAGCAGCGGCTCTACTCCGAGCTCCTCTCGGAGGACTGAGCTTCTCACCCTATCTCTAAGGGAGACGCCAGCCCCCCCCCCTCCTGAGGAAACCCATTTCGGTCGGCTGTACCCTGGATCTCGTTCTTTCGGTTGTGACAGAATGAAAAATATAAACAGTAAAATCAGTGAAAATGTTGCATAAAAACAGGAGGAAGAAAGGGAAAATGTCCAGGCGCAACTATTAAATATTAAAAAGCCGTTTTTGGAGTTTGGATTTCAAAAAGAACTCTTTCAGGGGGTAACATGACAAAAAGTCATACATCCTAGATCCTCCTTCATGACTTTGCCTGCTCTGCCAAAACAAATCCCAAAAAAATGAAGACGTTAATTAGAAAGATAAATGATGATCACACAGGAAAGTGTGCACATAAAATGATAAGTAAGACATTATAATTCACCTCTGAGGTGATTTAGAGATTTGATGTGCAGAATGAATCATCCTCAGTCACACCCATCCTTCAAAATTATCTCATTGTATTCATTTTGCATGTTGTCGCTTAAATTCCCATTACAGGAATCACTGGTGCCGAAGCATTTTAATCCTAATTAATGCATTGCAGGTACACAGGCTCCTAATCACCATGCAAATAGATATTCAAATGTAAATTATAAAGATATTCTCCCCCACATTCTGCAGCTATTTGCTCATTTTACAATCTGTAGCGTGGTGATATCCGGGATCAGGAACATTTTATATACATCACGCTCATACAAAAAGATAATTAACGCTAACGATAATTAACGAAATGTACAAAGTCTGAATTCATCCTCAACGCCTCCGGGTTTTTTTCTTTCTTTTCCAGACAGTTATTAGTGTCGGTTCAACTTGAGTAAGACACAAATGCATCATGTGAGTCATTAATGCATGTGAAGTTGTAAAGTTGTAAATGTTTCACAAATTCAAATGTCTGAAAATGTAATTAAATTTCCATGTTGTCATTCGTCCCTGACATGAGAGCTCGAGTGAAAACCCGATCGAACTCAATCTATACAGCATAATATTGCAATATTTTCCGTGGCAGTACTGCATCGATACACAGACACCGAGTATGTGTTGGTGAGTTTGTCCCATTCTGCTGCAACACAATTAAAGTGAGACGAAGAAACTGAGAAATGTTTCTTTTTAGCTGAAACAGATGTTGAGAAGTTTCCTTTTGGGGACGTCATTAGAAATTGGGAAAAATTTGAAGTTGGAAAAAATTAATATACTGCAGAATATTGCAATAAGGTTAAAATCGCAGTAATATCGTATCGTGATGATATCGTATCGGGAGGCGTCTGGTGACCCCCCACTCCCCCAGGGAGTTGCATCCATGGGCGTGTAATAAAACCCTGAAACAGCGTCCGAGGCCGAGCCCCGTTATTGAGACGTCGTGAACGATAAGGGGGAATGAGAGGGGGAAACACCAGAGCAGGGGGAATGAGAGGGGGAAACACCAGAGCAGGAGGAATGAGAGGGGGAAACGCCAGAATGAGGGGGAACCAGAGTTGGGGGGAATGAGAGGGGAAACACCAGGAGGAATGAGGGGGAAAATGAGAGGGGGAATGAGAGGGGGAAACACCAGAGCAGGGGGAATGAGAGGGGAGCAGGGGGAATGAGAGGGTTAAAACACCAGAGCAGGGGAATGGGAGGGGGAAACACCAGAGCAGGGGGAATGAGAGGGGGAGAGCAGGGGGGAATGAGGGGGAAACACCAGAGCAGGGGAATGAGAGGGGGAAACGAGAGAAGGGGGAATGAGAGGGGAAACACCAGAGCAGGGGGAATGAGAGGGGAAACACCAGAGCAGGGGGGAATGAGAGGGGGAAACACCAGAGCAGGGGGAATGAGAGGGGAAACGCCAGAGCAGGGGGAATGAGAGGGGAAACACCAGAGAAGGGGGAATGAGGGGGAAACGCCAGAGCAGGGGGAATGAGAGGGGGAAACGCCAGAGAAGGGGAATGAGGGGGAAACACCAGAGCAGGTGGAATGAGGGGAAAACACCAGAGCAGGGGGAATGAGAGGGGAAACGCCAGAGAAGGGGAATGAGGGGGAAACACCAGAGCAGGTGGAATGAGGGGGAAACACCAGAGCAGGTGGAATGAGAGGGGGAAACACCAGAGCAGGGGGAATGAGAGGGGGAAACGCCAGAGAAGGGGGAATGAGAGGGGGAAACGCCAGAGAAGGGGGAATGAGAGGGGGAAACGCCAGAGAAGGGGGAATGAGAGGGGGAAACGTAGCAGAAAATATATTATGTAAATGTTGCCTAAATGATTTAATTGTGAGAATCTTCTAGACTTTCCAAATGTTATTGGACTGAATTCTGATTTTGATTTTGATTTTGCAGAGAGAAAAAGTATTTTTAGGCCAGAGGGAATCACATGGCCGACACAGAATTGGTTATTCCCCTTTTTGGCCGGTGTGTGAAATTGGGGATCAGGAGATCAGCAACGTACGGAGACCACTTCCTCTGAGAATTTCATGGCAATCGATCCAATAGTAGTGGAGATATAGTGAGAAATCTGTTAAACCAAGTGTCTGACAGACGTTTTCATTGAACTTGTCATATATTGTCAAGAAGTCACCTTGAAAACCTGCTGTGTGTGTGTGTGTGTGTGTGTGTGTGTGTGTAGCAGCTAGGCCAAAAACACTCATTTTACTGCACACTAATGACTCGGTGACTAACTGCACAGGATGGTCCGGCCTGCTGGCTGTTGCTATGCAGAACTCAGCTGCCGTCTCTGCAGAGAGATGCTACTGCCATCTAGTGGCTCTGCTGGGAAATGTTGGATCATATTAAACTTACTTACTGGTGACTGGTTTAATGTGACTTCCTCTATTATTTAAATGCATTATATGGATTCTTAAGGGAATAAAATACAAACTGTATTATTATTATTATTATCAACAAAACGGCTCTCTGTTTTGCAAGTTGACAGATTATTAAAGATTGTTTGCTTGTTGTTGCTCTACTAGTATCATTTAATGAGACTAGATTCGCGATCATTTTGAGATTTGTCATATCATATATACCGTATATGATGTGACGACAACGTAATAACACATATTCAAGGAAAACATCAATGGCTACTGAATTAAAATGCAATACAGTGTATTAATTCATAAATAAAAGGTTAAACAGAAGTGATGTATCCTAAAACACTATAGCAATCAATAAAAATGGAACAAAACCTTACAAATTATGTCAAAAATACAATCTGGACATTTTTATTTTTGGGTTAATTCGCACTGTAGAAGGATTTTATTGATTTAAATGTAGTAGTGGGTCCGTCTTCGTCTGGATTATCTTTTTAAAAAAATAGTGCATGAGTTCTCACTTTAACATGTTATTCCCTTTAGTGTTTTTGTAGATCCATGAATTAGCCAACTTTAAAGGCCCAGTGTGTAACGTGTGTAGTTAGTGTAGTTTTTATCAAAATCCATGTTGCCCATTCACAAACTCGTCCTTTTTCATGAATACTGACCACCACCATCAATTCCAAGTGTTCCTATTGGCTTGACATTTTGCATTTCCATTCACATAAACTGGAGTAGACGCTCTCCATATTCATGCTCCATCTTGGACATACAGGACCACGCATATTCAAAATCCTAATTTCAGGAACAGGAGTCTTCTTCTTGGTCCAGAAGAGGAAAAAAGGATGTTGAAAAGAGAGAGTGACTGCGATGTATGATCAACGCTAGACGGGAGAAATTCCTACAACTGGACCTTTAAATCAGAAGGTATTTAACGATTATATAATGAGAAGGTCTTGGATACCAGGGGGCTCTATGTGTGTATTACTACTATGTGTGTATCACTACTATGTGTGTATCACTACTATGTGCGTATTACTACTATGTGCGTATTACTACTATGTGTGTATCACTACTATGTGCGTATTACTACTATGTGCGTATCGCTACTATGTGCGTATCACTACTATGTGTGTATCACTACTATGTGTGTATCACTACTATGTGTGTATTACTACTATGTGCGTATCACTACTATGTGTGTATCACTACTATGTGCGTATCA
The DNA here is from genome assembly GCA_026937815.1 of Etheostoma perlongum. Lineage (NCBI taxonomy): Eukaryota > Metazoa > Chordata > Actinopteri > Perciformes > Percidae > Etheostoma > Etheostoma perlongum. The sequence continues at coordinate 1,749,003 of CM049382.1, read as the reverse complement.
CTACTATGTGTGTATCACTACTATGTGTGTATTACTACTATGTGCGTATCACTACTATGTGCGTATTACTACTATGTGTGTATCACTACTATGTCTGTATCACTACTATGTGCGTATTACTACTATGTGTGTATTACTACTATGTGCGTATCACTACTATGTGCGTATCACTACTATGTGCGTATTACTACTATGTGCGTATCACTACTATGTGCGTATCACTACTATCACTACTATGTGTGTATTACTACTATGTGCGTATCACTACTATGTGCGTATCACTACTATGTGCGTATCACTACTATGTGTGTATTACTACTATGTGCGTATTACTACTATGTGCGTATCACTACTATGTGCGTATTACTACTATGTGCGTATTACTACTATGTGCGTACTACTACTATGTGCGTATTACTACTATGTGCGTATCACTACTATGTGCGTATTACTACTATGTGCGTATTACTACTACTATGTGCGTATCACTACTATGTGCGTATTACTACTACTATGTGTGTATCACTACTATGTGCGTATTACTACTATGTGTGTATTACTACTATGTGCGTATCACTACTATGTGCGTATCACTACTATGTGCGAATCACTACTATGTGCGTATTACTACTATGTGCGTATCACTACTATGTGCGTATCACTACTATGTGCGTATTACTACTATGTGCGTATCACTACTATGTGCGTATCACTACTATGTGCGTATCACTACTATGTGTGTATTACTACTATGTGCGTATCACTACTATGTGCGTATCACTACTATCACTACTATGTGCGTATTACTACTATGTGCGTATTACTACTATGTGCGTATTACTACTATGTGCGTATCACTACTATGTGCGTATTACTACTATGTGCGTATTACTACTATGTGCGTATTACTACTACTATGTGCGTATTACTACTATGTGCGTATCACTACTATGTGCGTATTACTACTATGTGCGTATCACTACTATGTGCGTATTACTACTATGTGCGTATTACTACTACTATACTATGTATTACTACTACTATGTGCGTATCACTACTATGTGCGTATCGCTACTATATGTGTATTACTACTATGTGTGTATTACTACTATGTGCGTATTACTTCTATGTGCGTATTACTACTATGTGTGTATTGCTACTATGTATATGTATGTATATAAATGTATACATCATTAAGTTTCCTTGAACAAAAAAGCAAATGTAAATTGTTATGTCTCATTAATAAAATGTGACCTTTTAACTCAATTGGACTGATTTTTTATTCATCATTAAATATCCTATTGACGTTTCTAAAGTGTAAACTGCTGTTACATCATTTAAAGAATTCATTTTTTTGATTGTGTATTGCGTTTTTCTTTTTATACCTTAGTTCCTTTTCACTGATGAATATTCGGCTGCATATGCGTTACCATAGTGACTATCTTAGGCTCCCGAATGGCTCCTTCCCGTTTGCTTAACACACATATTACACACCTTTCTCCGGGCTAAAATTAAATCAGTATCTGTTAGTGTGTTTTCTGAGAGCAGGTCGGGTTTCTGCACAGCGGAGCAGCTCTTAATTGCCACTTTTATACCTTCTCTGGGTCATTAATCACTATGTCCTCACAGAAGAGGTTGTTAAACTTGGTTTATGTTTTCCTGATATATATAAAACTATTTTGTCATTTAGGTCACATTACAGCATTTTATTGTGGCGCGCCGCCACCGCCCCATACAGGACTCCAATCAGGGTCTCCGAGAAGGCAGAATACTTTGAGCTGATATTCGGTGTCATGGGACATAAAAACCTCTCCTCCTAGCCGCGGTATAATCCTGAGGGTAAGGGTCAATGGACAGAGAAATATTTACCTGGTTTTTCTGATTCCACAGACTTGCTAGGTGTGGTGGTTCTCCTGCTGAGAGACCCTGAAGTCCTTCTAACCTCCGTAGGTCCTGCTGTGGGACTCCCAGTTGAAAGTCTTGTGGGGTGAACTGTTGCACTCATGCGCTGGGTCTTTGTCGTTGGCTGGTGTGTAGCTTTGGTTAGCCGGGTCAGACTAACTGGTGAGGACAGGGTGGGGTTTGTTGACGCTGGGGTCGGTGGGGTTGCACTCAACGGAGTATTTAACGGCGCAGTTACTGTGGTCAATGGAGTTGTTTCTGTGGTCATTGGAGTTGTTTCTGTGGTCATTGGAGTTGTTTCTGTGGTTGGTGGAGTTGTTTCTGTGGTTGGTGGAGTTGTTTCTGTGGTTGGTGGAGTTGTTTCTGTGGTTGGTGGAGTTGTTGCTGTGGTAGGTGGAGTTGTTACTGTGGTAGGTGGAGTTGTTTCTGTGGTAGGTGGAGTTGTTTCTGTGGTAGGTGGAGTTGTTACTGTAGTAGGTTGAGTTGTTTCTGTGGTTGGTGGAGTTGTTTCTGTGGTAGGTGGAGTTGTTGCTGTGGTAGGTGGAGTTGTTGCTGTGGTAGGTGGAGTTGTTACTGTAGTAGGTTGAGTTGTTTCTGTGGTTGGTGGAGTTGTTGCTGTGGTAGGTGGAGTTGTTGCTGTGGTAGGTGGAGTTGTTTCTGTGGTAGGTGGAGTTGTTTCTGTGGTAGGTGGAGTTGTTTCTGTGGTAGGTGGAGTTGTTGCTGTGGTTGGTGGAGTTGTTGCTGTGGTTGGTGGAGTTGTTGCTGTGGTAGGTGGAGTTGTTGCTCTGGCAGGTGGAGTTGTTGCTGTGGTAGGTGGAGTTGTTGCTGTGGTAGGTGGAGTTGTTGCTGTGGTAGGTGGAGTTGTTGCTGTGGTAGGTGGAGTTGTTGCTGTGGTTGGTGGAGTTGTTGCTGTGGTAGGTGGAGTTGTTGCTGTGGTAGGTGGAGTTGTTGCTGTGGTAGGTGGAGTTGTTGCTGTGGTAGGTGGAGTTGTTTCTGTGGTAGGTGGAGTTGTTGCTGTGGTTGGTGGAGTTGTTGCTGTGGTTGGAGTTGTTGCTGTGGTAGGTGGAGTTGTTTCTGTGGTAGGTGGAGTTGTTTCTGTGGTAGGTGGAGTTGTTTCTGTGGTAGGTGGAGTTGTTTCTGTGGTAGGTGGAGTTGTTTCTGTAGCAGGTTGAGTTGTTTCTGTGGTAGGTGGAGTTGTTTCTGTGGTAGGTGGAGTTGTTTCTGTAGTTGGTGGAGCTGTTTCTGTAGTTGGTGCAGCTGTTTCTGTGGTTGGTGGCGCTGTTTCTGTGGTTGGTGGCGCTGTTTCTGTGGTTGGTGGAGCCGTTTCTGTGGTTGATGGAGCCGTTTCTGTGGTTGGTGGAGCTGTTTCTGTGGTTGATGGAGCCGTTTCTGAGGTTGGTGCAGCCGTTTCTGAGGTTGGTGCAGCCGTTTCTGAGGTTGGTGCAGCCGTTTTTGTGGTTGGTGGAGCCGTTTCTGTGGTTGGTGCAGCCGTTTCTGTGGTTGGTGCAGCCGTTTCTGAGGTTGGTGCAGCCGTTTCTGAGGTTGGTGCAGCCGTTTCTGAGGTTGGTGCAGCCGTTTCTGTGGTTGGTGGAGCCGTTTCTGTGGTTGGTGCAGCCGTTTCTGTAGTTGGTGGAGCTGTTTCTGTGGTTGGTGGAGCTGTTTCTGTGGTTGGTGGAGCCGTTTCTGTGGTTGGTGGCGCTGTTTCTGTGGTTGGTGGAGCTGTTTCTGTGGTTGGTGGCGCTGTTTCTGTGGTTGGTGGAGCTGTTTCTGTGGTTGGTGGAGCTGTTTCTGTGGTTGGTGGAGTTGTTTCTGTGGTTGGTGCAGCCGTTTCTGTGGTTGGTGGCGCTGTTTCTGTGGTTGGTGGAGCTGTTTCTGGAGTTGATGGAGCCGTTTCTGTGGTTGATGGAGCTGTTTCTGGAGTTGATGGAGCCGTTTCTGTGGTTGATGGAGCTGTTTCTGGAGTTGGTGTAGGCATTGTGGTCGGAGCTGCAGCTGCTGTGTCAGATGCACTGGGGACTTGCAGGATGCTGGTTGGTTGCGTTGAGGTAGTCGGTTGTGCGATAGTTGTTTTTTCCATAGCTTGTGTTTGTGTTGTCACTCTTTGTGCTGTCGTCTCCGGTCTGTCCGCTGTACTTTGACTTTGTGGCATTGCAGTTGCAGGTTGCAGAGATGTTGCCTGCAGCTGGGCAGCGGTGACCTTTGCTATGGTTGCAGCAGTTTCATCCATAGTTGTTGGTGAAACTAACAAAAGACAAAGACGAGGAGAAAGATCACACTGTCTGCTTTATTATCTGCAATAACGTGAAAGACAAATCAACAACACTGACTGATTTAATCTGAATTTTTTTTAACCAGCTGCGGTCTATAAGTCAATTATTTTGATTAATCAATCTATGATTGGACAAAACAAGACATTTGAAGAACTTGTGATGAGTACTCTTGACTATTTTGTAACATTTTATGCATTAAAAAGTCTAAGTTAAGGACGTTGTCGACCCTTAGCTGGGATATATTCGCAACATACCACGACCTGTCATGAGCAATTGCTTAAGTAGCCTGTGCTAATAAACCAGGAGTTATTTTCTGTTTAGAAGTCCCAGTCTGCAGGTGTCAGAGTGAACCAAATGAGATGAGATTCTGGCCTCCTGCAGAGACTCACCATGTGCGGTGGATTGGACTCTGCTGGTTAACACAGAGCTCATTCCAGATGGAGAGATGTGACTCAGATTGTTGGGCAGTTGGTGCCATTCTGGGGCATAAAATAGACGATTGGAAACAACAATTACACGGCTCTTGAAGGGTCCTCTTGAGGACAAGAGATGCTTGAATACGCTTTTTTAAGAGTGCTTTAAGAGTTACTCACCGACAGGAAGTCTGATGGAGGAGATGTTACCTACTGGAAAAGGAAGATGAAATGTTCAGTAAAAGGTAGGAAGGAAGGAGTGACCGCCATTTTTCTACATTAAAGTCATACATTTACTAGTGAAAGTCTGGATATTCTCTAAAATTAGAAGGTCATTAATACAGTTCCTAATGCAAAAAAGCTATCACCTCATCCAAATGTTGTTTTCTTCTGAATAGACCCAATCCCTGTGCAGTCTTTTCCTGTGGAACTGTCTTCTGAAACTCATCACCATCCTCAGACTTTAACCCAGAGCCTGAGAACTTCCCAGCAGCACTTCCAGCACTTTCTGACGGGTTAACCGCGTCTCTAAGAGTCTTCTCTTTCTTCACCACTACCAAAGTCTTTGCTTGATGTTAACTTTTTTGAATACAAGCGTTTGCCAACATGAGTGTGGAAAACAAGTTGATTTGAAAAACTATGACTGAAGGAAAACAGTGGAAAATAGTAGTGTGCCGTTTTCTGGCTCAGTTGGTCAAGATGTGATCTCTCTAATACATCGAGGAACCTCTGTATATGTGTGTGTGTGTGTGTGTGTGTGTGTAACAGGATTGGATATTAATACATAGTGAATTAAACTAAACCACTGAACAGAAAAGGTTGAGGGAAAAATGTTGCGCTGCCATAACGCCGGCTCTTTGTGTCTACCCTTCACAATAAAAGCCCCAGCTGAACTTCCCTCAGACCACTTTGCTAAGAGGAATCTTAATAAAAAAAGCATTTCCATCATTCACAATGTGACTGTGTTTAGTCAGTAGTAGGCTGCTTGCATACCACATGCTTTGGGGTCCTTCTGTAAGTACTTTTGGGCTACAATGGTTTTTGGAGAAACCTCCAAGCTGCAATACCACAGGCAAAGCAATCAGCTGGTTCCACACAGACCCAATTCTCCATAAATGTAGCATCCTGGATTGAAATCCAGTTCGGGTGCAGGGCCACGCCTAAACCACACCTCTAATCACCAGACGAACCTAGTCATATACCGTGCTGCAGCCAGGCTCCTGTCTCTGATTGATTGACCTTCCCTCCCTTCCTTTCCCTCTCCTTCATCCATCTTCCCCCTCTTCCCTTCCTGCTGCACATCTCTCTCATGTCTCTTCTAGGTACCGTCTGGGGGTCTGTAAACTATTCGGGCAAAAACTGCTTCTGAGACGAAACCCCCACTCTGAGTCTCCTCCACCCGGTCATCACACATCCTCCCAGACCAGCCAATCGAAAGACATCCACATCAATTCATCCATCTGCACGTTCATGATGTTCATTAAATCTCTAACTAACACATGGTTGTGGCGTGGCCCATGCTAGGAGGAGGCTGTGCTTGTGAAGCCAGCTCCTCTCCTGACTCGACGCTGCCACCTGCTGGCTGAGTTGCATGTTACCAGTGAATGGTAGGATGACAAACCTCTGTGTGGTCCTTCCACAATGGTCTGATTGAAGAGCGGCGTGATGGAGCCGACCTCCCACAGCTCCGGCACCGCTCTGCCTGGACACAAACACACACACACACACACACACACACACAAACACACACACACACACACAAACACACACACACACACACACACACACACACACACACACACACACACACACACACACACACACACACACACACACACACACACACACAATCTTTTTTAACCCTTCTGTTGTCTTCCCGTCAACCATGAAACACTATTATTGCTTTTTCCGACGTTTTTGTCACTAATTCAATGTTGTGGGTGCTTTTTTTGATGTTTTTTTCCAAAGTGATTTGATATTCTAACGCTGGCATTTTCCGCGCTTATTTCAAAAGGCCAATTTTTTGTGATGAAAAAACTGAAAAAACGGGTCAAATTTGACCCGAGGACAACATGAGGGTTAAAACCCTCTGAACTCTGCAACACATAATGGTCCGCCAGTGCCTACATTGGTATATTTTTTGCTTATTGTGATGCCAAAAAATTAAAAATCCTGATCCTGAACTGGTCGGGCTCTAGTAAAACCGGTGCTGATGCTGCAGGTTAAACACACAGTGGTTCTGCTTGAAATAGAGCTCAGCAGAACGGATCCAGTGAGCTCTACTTACCCGTCTTACCTGCCATCACACAGATGTAAATGCACTCAGAGTTGTTCCTCTGGCTCACTGAGACACACAAGCAGACAGAGAAAACACACTGCGTCACATTATGAAAACGATTATCTCGATGCAACAAGTTTTTTAATGTACATTTCCATGCATGATTTTAAAAAAATATACATAAAAATCTGAGTATGTTAGATCTTGACATATGCAGTATTTGTCACACACATTACAGTGCAATATTTATTTATTTGTTATTAATACTTTTTGCATAATGTGTATACAAAGCTATTTTATATATGTATATATGTCTCAGGACTGTGCACCAGCCCCCTCTTTTTTCCTCTTTTTTCTCTGCACTACCTATACTTTATATTTTTATATTTTATATATTTCTATATGTCGTGTTGACACTGTAAAGGTTTTTGCTTCAGTCTCGTTGCACAGGTACTACACTTGTGTATCACGACAATAAAGGCTTTCTATTCCTTTCTACACAAGTTGTAATGAACTATTTTGCCTAATGAGGTTTTTATTGTGTAGTCGTTCCCTTTCTCTCCCAGTGATCTTCCATGCCAGAGGCTGAGTCATGTGTAAAGGAGGAGAATTGGCTTCTTACAACATGAAACATGAGCTTTTCAGATGTAATGTGATTAAGTAGCTCAACAGCCTTTATGTGTCTTGCCTAATTATTTTATGCATGTCTTATTAGATCACGTGTATATACACAGAACTTTATTTTTTCTTTTTGGCCATTTTTGTGTTTTTTTTGCACTCTTGCCTACTCTGTTTTCTGATTTGTCCATGCGACTGTAACTTTTAAATAAAAATCAAGACATTGATTTCATCAAAAAAAGAAAATCCCACCCCTAATTTCTAATGTGTTATACTGCCGCTTAGTCTTTCTTCTGAATCTGCAGTAGACTATTCCTATGTATGCTTGCCCTGTTGACCCGGCTCACACCTCGAGTTGGTTTCCTCTTCAATAACCACAGAGCTGGTTCAAACCGGTCTCCCTCTAACCTTTCTTTGGCCTCTCACTTCTGTTGCAACCAGGCCTGTTCTGCCCAGCAACAGTGTACATAAGCACCTTCTGCTCTCTAGCTCCTTTGTTCATTCTCCGGACTCTTCTGTGTTGTCCTCAACCTTCTTTGTGCAAATAATAAACACCTAAAATACTCGTTCAGGGCTGGAGTACTGGAGTCTGGACTCGAGACGATTTTCTGTTGTCCCGGTCTAGTCTTGGACTCGTTAGTACTCGGACTCTGACTTGTCTCGGACTCGCCAAATTGTTGTTTGTCTCGACCGAGTCCAGCACTATGTGCTTTTGTTCTAAAGTAACGTCCTCCTTCAAAACAAAAGCACAGCTGGAGCGTGCTCGTTCAGAAAACGGGTATTAGTTATATATTTGTATATTAATTATATATATTAAATTTATAATATATTTGGCTGCATCATGTACCTCAATCATCAGGTATCAGTCGGCTTCATTTTGGCCACAGACCCAATGTCAGCAAGCTCTTTGTACTGTTAATTCTTCAGAACAGGTAATAAGTTCAAGAATGGGAACGTTTCCATTTGATATTTTAAGGAAATGCACTTGCTTTTTGATTATTACAAATAATAAAGCAACATAATCATCTTAAAGTAGAAGATGAGCAGTCTAGTATGGGTGTGTTATTATGTAATCTGCTATAGATAGGGGGTAAAGAAAGAAGAAGAAAGGCAAGAAAAGAAACAAAAACAGTGTAAATGTGTGTAGGTGTGTATGCATCTGGGTCTATGATGTGTAATAAGTGAAGCAGAAGATTTAGTATTTAATAAGGGATAAAAGTAGAGAAAGGGGGTCGGACCTGATAAGTTGTTTATGAACGTCTTCCTTTTCCTTTGATTTTCAATCATTTTGGAAGATTGTGCTGAGAAGTACATGATCCTTATTTATCTGTCATTTTAATTATGTATGCATGAGTATGTATATATATATATTTTTTTTAATTTTAATTTTAATGTTTTACATGTTCTTCTTTAAGAGGATTCTCTCGATAGTGACTGTCTCTCATTTGGACTCCGTGTTGACTCGAACCTCATTGGACTCGGTCTCGACTAGACCTGGTCTTGGACTCGACCGAGGTGGACCTGACTACAGCCCTGTACTTTCATTCAGATCTCACCTACTATGTATTAGAATATCTTCATCTTGTCACCCACCTGATAAGATGGAGGCAGATTTGAAGAGCTCGTGCAGGTAACTGGTTGAGTTTCCCATCACATCTAACAGGATGGCCGTAAAGTCTGATGAAAGAGATATTATATATATATATATATACCAGTCAAAAGAATGGGGTCACTTAGAAATGTCCCTACCACTCCATTATAGACAGAATACCAGCTGATCTGATGGTGGGGGGCTGATCTTTAATGTAATATCTACATTGCCCATTATAAGCAACCATTCATCCAATGTCCCAAAGGCACATTCTGTTGACTAATCTGATAATAATATATATTATATACATAATGTAATGTAATGCCCTGGTTAAAAAACAACAACAATGCAACTCAATGATCTCAGCTGGTCTCTAATGGAGTGCAATGGAAACTTCTAAGTGACCCTAAACTTTTGACCGGTAGTGTATATATTGTTTAATTTTTCATTTTACACTTGAACACAATAAAGTTAAAGTTAGTCGTACAAAGAAGAAAAAAACAAATCAAAGGAAAAGGTTTGTGGCAATGAAAGTGTGGGTGATATGTAACAGTAAATGTTCCATTATTACCTAAAATCTGATATATGTGCAATAATAAAATCAATCCATCCTTTCTAACATTTATCAAATACGTCCATCTTAATTCTGTGAATTCTGACAAAAATGATAAGTGTATCACGTTGAACCAGTGACGGCCAAATGAAGCTCCGTGAACCAGTGTCTTTATTTTCTGAGCCCACTAGCTGGCGCCCTTGGTTTTAAGAGGAAGGCCTAAGGCGTTGCAATTCAGTGTATTCCCAACCAACAGAGAGCGCCATCTAGTGGGCTCAGAAAATACAGACACTGGTTCACGGAGCTTCATTTGTTGAACTAAACTACAAGTGTGTGTGCTCCGTGATTAAGCCAGTTTTACTGGCAACACGCATTATCTTGAATATGTAGAGTTTAGAAGAGCCTATCAGGTCCTCTGGTGCATTCTGGGCGTGCTGGTCTTACAGGGAGGTGTGTTCAGGTGCATTCTGGGCGTGCTGGTCTTACAGGGAGGTGTGTTCAGGTGCATTCTGGGCGTGCTGGTCTTACAGGGAGGTGTGTTCAGGTGCATTCTGGGCGTGCTGGTCTTACAAGGAGGTGTGTTCAGGTGCATTCTGGGCGTGCTGGTCTTTCAGGGAGGTGTGTTCAGGTGCATTCTGGGCGTGCTGGTCTTACAGGGAGGTGTGTTCAGGTGAATTCTGGGCGTGCTGGTCTTACAGGGAGGTGTGTTCAGGTGCATTCTGGGCATGCTGGTCTTACAGGGAGGTGTGTTCAGGTGCATTCTGGGCGTGCTGGTCTTACAGGGAGGTGTGTTCAGGTGCATTCTGGGCGTGCTGGTCTTACAGGGAGGTGTGTTCAGGTGAATTGTGGGCGTGCTGGTCTTACAGGGAGGTGTGTTCAAGTGCATACTGGGCGTGCTGGTCTTACAGGGAGGTGTGTTCAGGTGAATTGTGGGCGTGCTGGTCTTACAGGGAGGTGTGTTCAGGTGCATTCTGGGCGTGCTGGTCTTACAGGGAGGTGTGTTCAGGTGAATTCTGGGCATGCTGGTCTTACAGGGAGGTGTGTTCAGGTGCATTCTGGGCATGCTGGTCTTACAGGGAGGTGTGTTCAGGTGCATTCTGGGCGTGCTGGTCTTACAGGGAGGTGTGTTCAGGTGCATTCTGGGCATGCTGGTCTTACAGGGAGGTGTGTTCAGGTGCATTCTGGGCGTGCTGGTCTTACAGGGAGGTGTGTTCAGGTGAATTGTGGGCGTGCTGGTCTTACAGGGAGGTGTGTTCAAGTGCATTCTGGGCGTGCTGGTCTTACAAGGAGGTGTGTTCAGGTGCATTCTGGGCGTGCTGGTCTTTCAGGGAGGTGTGTTCAGGTGCATTCTGGGCGTGCTGGTCTTACAGGGAGGTGTGTTCAGGTGAATTCTGGGCGTGCTGGTCTTACAGGGAGGTGTGTTCAGGTGCATTCTGGGCATGCTGGTCTTACAGGGAGGTGTGTTCAGGTGCATTCTGGGCGTGCTGGTCTTACAGGGAGTGTTCAGGTGCATTCTGGGCGTGCTGGCACAGGGAGGTGTGTTCAGGTGAAAAACGTGCTGGTCTGAATTGTTCAGCATTTCATTGTTATTTTTACAGGTATTGTAAAAGTGCATTCTGGGCGTGCTGGTCTTACAGGGAGGTGTGTTCAGGTGCATTCTGGGCATATCTTGAGGCAGCGGGAAGTGATGGCGCTGTTCACCAACAAAAACTTGGTCTGAATTCAGTTCAGCATTTCATTGTTATTTTAACAGCGTATTAGTAAAATGTGCCTGGGCGAACGCACACTATGCTTGTTACTCACACAGGGACACACACTATGCTTGTTACACACACAGGGACACACACTATGCTTGTTACTCACACAGGGACACACACTATGCTTGTTACACACACAGGGACACACACTATGCTCGCGTGCTTTCACTTCACTCACAAGCAGATCAGTTTCTTCTCCTGAACGTCTCTCCTTCCAGCTTAGCTAATCCTCCATCTTAATAGCAACGCCTGGCTGATTGGTTGATTGCATGTCACACCCAGAACACACCTCTGATTAATGAAGACACTAAGACCAACCCTTTAGGACCATGCGCCCGGCGCACCGACCCTTTTGTCTGCCGTCGAACTAGATTTGGACACACCCTGATCGTTGAATCAGGGCCCTGATCGTTGAATCAGGGCCCTGAGTGTATTTCAGTGTGCTCACCTGTCAGATCGTTGGTCTCATTTGTGACGCAGTAGCAGAATCTTCTCCTGAACGTGTTGCTTTCTAAGCTTTTAATGCTGGAGACTGCAAAACAGCAAGACTGCGTATTACATTTTATTTCATTCAGCACTAAGTATCTACATTTAACCCTCGTGTCGTCTTCCCGTCAAAATTAAAAATCAACACTTTTGTTGAGGCTTTTTATCGGTTTTTAACTTCTTCTTACTTTTTTGTCCCATTTTTCAAAACTTTTGACGCTTTAGTTTTACAGTTATTTTTGGAATTTATGGACAATAAAGCTCATTTATAGGAAATTATACCTAATGTTTGAGTTAGAAAAGCAGAAATTAGGAATTATTGAGACTAAAATTAAAGGAATGGATGTTGATGATAATCACAGACTGGAATATGTCAACTTTTACTCAATACTATTTCAAAAACACTTCCATTTGTTTTACAATGCTATAAAATTGAATAAGACGCCCCAAAATTAATGAAAGTAGAGATTTGTACTTGGCAAAGAGCGTTGGGTGGAATCAACCATGTTATTTTGGGGAATTAAAAAGAACATTGATACAGGACACCATGAGGACAACATGAGGACAACATGGGGACAACATGAGGACAACATGAGGGCAACATGGGGACAACATGAGGACAACATGGGGACAACATGAGGACAACATGAGGACGACATGGGGACGACATGAGGACAACATGGGGACAACATGAGGACAACATGAGGACGACATGGGGACGACATGGGGACGACATGAGGACAACATGGGGACGACATGGGGACGACATGGGGACAACATGAGGGCAACATGAGGACAACATGGGGACAACATGGGGACAACATGAGGGCAACATGAGGACAACATGGGGACAACATGAGGGCAACGTGAGGACAACATGAGGACAACATGAGGGCGACATGGGGACAACATGGGGACAACATGAGGACAACATGGGGACAACATGAGGGCAACATGAGGACAACATGGGGACAACATGAGGGCAACGTGAGGACAACATGAAGGCGACATGGGGACAACATGAGGACAACATGAGGACGACATGGGGACAACATGGGGACAACATTAGGAAAACATGAGGGCAACATGAGGACAACATGGAGACAACATGAGGACAACATGGGGACAACATGGGGACAACATGAGGACAACATGGGGACAACATGAGGACAACATGAGGGCAACATGAGGACAACATGAGAACATGAGGACAACATGAGGGCAACATGAGGACAACATGAGGGCAACATGAGGACAACATGGGGACAACATGAGGACAACATGAGGACGACATGAGGACAACATGGGGACAACATGAGGGCAACATGAGGACAACATGGGACAACATGGGGACAACATGAGGGCAACGTGAGGACAACATGAAGGCGACATGGGGACAACATGAGGACGACATGAGGACGACATGGGGACAACATGGGGACAACATTAGGAAAACATGAGGGCAACATGAGGGCAACATGAGGACAACATGGAGACAACATGAGGACAACATGGGGACAACATGGGGACAACATGAGGACAACATGGGGACAACATGGGGACAACATGAGGACAACATGAGGGCAACATGAGGACAACATGAGAACAACATGAGGGCAACATGAGGACAACATGAGGGCAACATGAGGACAACATGGGGACAACATGAGGACGACATGAGGACGACATGGGACAACATGGGGACAACATTAGGAAAACATGAGGGCAACATGAGGGCAACATGAGGGCAACATGAGGACAACATGGGGACAACATTAGGAAAACATGAGGGCGACATGAGGGCAACATGAAGACAACATGGAGACAACATGAGGACAACATGGGGACAACATGGGGACAACATGGGGACAACATGGGGACAACATGGGGACAACATGAGGGCAACATGAGGACAACATGGGGACAACATGAGGACAACATGGGGACAACATGGGGACAACATGAGGACAACATGAGGACAACATGGGGACAACATGAGGATAACATGGGGACAACATGGGGACAACATGAGGACAACATGAGGACGACATGAGGACAACATGAGGACAACATGAAGGCGACATGGGGACAACATGGGGACAACATAAGGACAACATGGGGACAACATGAGGAAAACATGAGGGCAACATGAGGACAACATGGGGACAACATGAGGACAACATGAGGACAACATGAGGACGACATGAGGACAACATGGGGACAACATGAGGACAACATGAGGGCAACATGAGGACAACATGGAGACAACATGAGGACAACATGAGGACAACATGGGGACAACATGAGGACAACATGGGGACAACATGAGGGCAACATGAGGGCAACATGAGGACAACATGGGGACAACATGAGGACAACATGGGGACAACATGAAGACAACATGAGGGTTAAAATAAAAAAAGTTCATTACAGGCAGTTACACATCCATCCAGTAGATGGCAGTATTGACAAAGTTGTATTTATTATAGAAATGAAGCCAGTAAAGCAGACTTTTCTCAATATATTGAGGCCCAATAGAAAGTCTAACTGTCTAACTCTTTAATATCTTGTGACTGAGCAGCTTTGGGAGGAAGGAGAACTTTGTAAAGAGTTGATATTTACTGTTGTAGACGAGCAGGGTGAGTTTGTGGAGAGCCAGAGAGCTGTAGGACGTCACGCTGAGGAGGGAGAAGAGCTGCCGGGAGCCTGCAGGACAGCAAGAGACACGGGAGGACTTCTATTAAGATGCATCGGCATAGAAGGTTTCAGTCAAGTTATTTTGGTTCAAACCAGGAAATCATAGAAACCCAGGTTTTTAACCCTCGTGTTGTCTTCACCTTCGGGACCCTCTCGTATCCCTCGGGTCAAAGTGACCCGGGACTTATTTTAAAAACAATTCTGAAATAAGATTTTACTTCATAATCTATTAACAAATATGGTCTTTATCTCAATTTCAAACAACTGAGATAACATCTATGTTTAGGGAATGCATCAGTCTCTACTAGCACACAATTAAACATGGAGGTGGGGTTTTTATCATAAGGTTATAATTCATGTTAAAAATCCACTATGGAAACAACATGAGTGTCATATCCAGAATAATGTTCTGAGTCAGGAATACATGTTTATCACAGGAGATAAGGAGAGGACGCTGATTTCAGGTAGAAAAAAATGTAACTTGTTCCATTTTTCTTCTTGTAAAAATTTGAAATGGGTCAATTTGACCCGAATACCAAACGAGGGTTAAAAGGTCAGTTCACAAGAATCTCCAAAAAGGTTTTGGTTTTATATTCTGGGAGTCCTGGGACAATAAAGTGTATCGTAGTATCGAGACTGGGATGGGAGGAAAACCTGCTCTGGTTTATCGGCATTTCTTTAAACCAATCACAATCGTCTTGAGCGGGGCTAAGCGTCGGACGGAGCCACGGTGCCGCTGCTAAATAGTCTCAGAAGTAGTTTTAGTCGTCAACAGGAAACTCCGACTGGACAGATAGTCTAGCTAGCTGTCTGGATTTACCCTGCAGAGACCTGAGGACCAGGTAACCATAGTCCTCAGATTGGACAGATAGTCTAGCTAGCTGTCTGGATTTACCCTGCAGAGATCTGGGGACCAGGTAACCATAGTCCTCAGATTGGACAGATAGTCTAGCTAGCTGTCTGGATTTACCCTGCAGAGACCTGAGGACCAGGTAACCATAGTCCTCAGATTGGACAGATAGTCTAGCTAGCTGTCTGGATTTACCTGCAGAGACCTGAGGACCAGGAAACCATAGTCCTCAGATTGGACAGATAGTCTAGCTAGCTGTCTGGATTTACCCTGCAGAGATCTGAGGACCAGGTAACCATAGTCCTCAGATTGGACAGATAGTCTAGCTAGCTGTCTGGATTTACCCTGCAGAGATCTGAGGACCAGGTAACCATAGTCCTCAGATTGGACAGATAGTCTAGCTAGCTGTCTGGATTTACCCTGCAGAGACCTGAGGACCAGGTAACCATAGTCCTCAAATTGGACAGATAGTCTAGCTAGCTGTCTGGATTTACCCTGCAGAGACCTGAGGACCAGGTAACCATAGTCCTCAGATTGGACAGATAGTCTAGCTAGCTGTCTGGATTTACCCTGCAGAGACCTGAGGACCAGGTAACCATAGTCCTCAGATTGGACAGATAGTCTAGCTAGCTGTCTGGATTTACCCTGCAGAGACCTGAGGACCAGGAAACCATAGTCCTCAGATTGGACAGATAGTCTAGCTAGCTGTCTGGATTTACCCTGCAGAGATCTGAGGACCAGGTAACCATAGTCCTCAGATTGGACAGATAGTCTAGCTAGCTGTCTGGATTTACCCTGCAGAGATCTGAGGACCAGGTAACCATAGTCCTCAAATTGGACAGATAGTCTAGCTAGCTGTCTGGATTTACCCTGCAGAGATCTGAGGACCAGGTAACCATAGTCCTCAGAAATCAGTCGCAGGTTAGAGCGCCGACACAGAGACAGAGGACGGGGACGGACATCCGAAAAGGTGACAAAAGGCAGCAAAAAGGCTACAAAAAGGCTATGAAAAGGTTACAAAAAGGTAACAAGAAGGTGACAAGAAGGTGACAAAAAGACGACAAAAAGGCGACGAAAAGACGATGAAAAGGAGACAAAAAGGCGGCTTAAAGGCGAGAAAAGGCGACGAAACACTTTCTACCGATGTTATGTAACCCTGGTCGTCAACAGAGACTCTGATTGGACAGATAGTCTAGCTAGCTGTCTGGATTTACCCTGCAGAGACCTGAGGACCAGGTAACCATAGTCCTCAGAAATCAGCCGCAGGTTAGAGCGCCAACACAGAGACAGAGGACGGGGACGGACATCCGGCCTAAATGAGTGAAATCCAGCGAAATTTCCGTCGGCAACGGAGCAATCCTGGAAGTGGTACGCCGTGGACGTAGACTAGCACGGATAGATACCACAACAAGCAAGTGAGAAAGTGTCCTTTGAGTGAACTGTTCCTTTAAAGCTCTGCAGTTTGACCTCCATAGAAAAAAAAAAAAAAAAGAACCTGCTGTGTAATCACAACATACATTAAAAAGAGTTATAGCTCGGCATTGATCTGCATATGACAGATATTATGACGACATACCCGATTGGCTGGTGTTTATTAAGGTATTGACCAGGGGCGTGAGGTCGATGGCAGCCGGGTCGATGTGCTCCGCTGGGATCTCTGGGAAATAATAGCAGATATCATAGTCAGGTTTTAATCTCTATTATGGAATTAGCAGCATCAGCGAAACGAGGCTGTATTATTGCATGAATGTACTAAAATTACAAAAAAAGGTGACAATTATCCAGAAGAATTAGTCCCTGGTGGGGTACTTATCGGAATAACACAAGGTCAGTGAAGGGATGGGTCTCATTTATGAGGCAATGGAGTCTTTTTATTGAATATAAATCAGATATTTTATCAGTTGGATCCGGAGGATGTTCAGTTTTCAGTCACATTTGTTCTTTTGATGCTGATTTATAATTAGATAGTTATTATAGAATTAGATACTCTATTAAAGACTATTAAATAAATCAAGAATGTTTTGAAAGGATTTATTAACATTTCTTCTTGTTAAAAGGGATAATTTGAGGTCTACCCCGCGTCACAGCGGGCCCTGGTTTGATTCCGTCCCCCCCCCTCACCTTTCATGTCTTCAACTGTCCTGTCAAATAAAGGCCTAAAAATGCCCAAAAAATAATCTTAAAAAAGGAATAGTTCAGATTCCTCGTCATTCAATACCCAATTTCCACACCTAAGGAGAGTGGCCGGGTTGGCTCAGCTGGTGGAGCAGGCGCGCATATACATAGAGGTCCAGGGTTTGAGTCCGACCTGTGACTATTTCCTGCATGTCTTCCCCCTTTCTCACCTAGCTGGTGAAGAATCAAGCTCTACCGATTCAAAATCGTTTCATAGCACTCCAAAAACCAATCCATGTTTTATATTTTTCGTTTTGTAATGGCGTGCGTACTATCGCATGGGAAAAGTAACTACATGTGGCCGGGTTGGTTCAGTGGGTGGAGCAGGCGCACATGTACTTTGAGGTTTGTGCGTCGACGCAGAGGTCCGGGGTTTGAGTCCGACCTGTGCCGATTTCCTGCATGTCTTCGCCCCTCTTCCTCCCCCTTTCTCACCTAGCTGTGCTGTCGGGGGTTAAAGACGGAAAAGCACAAAAAATAATCAAAACAAAAAAATTCTTTGATTCGATATTGAATCAAATCGTGACATTTTCTGAATCGTGCACCCCTACTGAACTTGCACTTCCTTAAATCTGTTTCATGTCTGTGGTACAAGGCATGCATAGTATATACAACACGACTAACACAAAAGCTGAGTGACCTTTTCACAGCGGCCATTTTGACTTGTCGTGGTAGGAGAAGCACAGCTGAACCGGATCACCTTAACGATGGCTCAATTCCATCAAGTGTCCCAGTGAGATGTTTCAGTGAGTCAGCATGCACAACACCAGGGCCTCTCCTAAGTGGAATGCAGCCATCATCAATGGTTTGGAACACACCTGTGCTTTTCCTGCTATGACATGTCAACAACTGCCAGTTGCAACTATATTTGGACTAGTGAAGCCGACACAGAGACAGAGGACGGGGAGGGACAGCCGAAAAGGTGACAAAAGGTGGCTAAAAGGCGACATTTCTACCAATGTTATGTAACCCTGGTCGTCAACAGAGACTCAGATTGGACAGATAGTCTAGCTAGCTGTCTGGATTTACCCTGCAGAGACCTGAGGACCAGGTAACCATAGTCCTCAGATTGGACAGATAGTCTAGCTAGCTGTCTGGATTTTACCCTGCAGAGATCTGAGGACCAGGTAACCATAGTCCTCAGATTGGACAGATAGTCTAGCTAGCTGTCTGGATTTACCCTGCAGAGACCTGAGGACCAGGTAACCATAGTCCTCAGATTGGACAGATAGTCTAGCTAGCTGTCTGGATTTACCCTGCAGAGACCTGAGGACCAGGTAACCATAGTCCTCAGATTGGACAGATAGTCTAGCTAGCTGTCTGGATTTACCCTGCAGAGATCTGAGGACCAGGTAACCATAGTCCTCAGATTGGACAGATAGTCTAGCTAGCTGTCTGGATTTACCCTGCAGAGACCTGAGGACCAGGTAACCATAGTCCTAAGAAAGCCGCAGGTTAGAGCGCCAACACAGAGACAGAGGACGGAGACGGACATCCGAAAAGGCGGCGAAAAGGTGACAAAAAGGCGGCGAAAAGGCGACAAAAAGGCGACGAAACATCGGACATCCGGCTTAAATGAGTGAAATCCAGCGAAATTTCCGCCAGCAACGGAGCAATCCTGGAAGTGGTACGCCGTGGACGTAGACTATATCTGGACCAGTGAGTCCAATCAGGGATGGAATCGCGAAATTGAGATTTAAAAAAAGCTAAACACAGATTCCATAGGGCCATAAAAGCTGACAGGAGATTCAAAAACATGAACATGACTAAGTTTCCAACCAAGCCGCCCCACTGTAACAGTTCAGTAAACGTCTTAAAAATACACTTTACATGATTCCCAGAGCCTGAAGGCCGTCCACACCAAGAACGAGAACTATAAATCAAGGCGATGAAAAGGAGACGAAAAGGCGATGAAAAGGCGACAAAAAGGTAACAACAAGCTGATGAAAAGGAGACGAAAAGGCGACAAAAAGGCAATGAAAAGGCGACAAAAAGGTGACAACCACCTAATGAAAAGGCAGCTTAAAAGGCGGCTTAAAAGGCAAACTTAAAAGCGACAAAAAGGTGACAAAAGCAATGAAAAAGGTGACAACAAGGCAATGAAAAGGTGACGAAAAGGTGACGAAAAGGTGACGAAAAGGTGACGAAAAGCCGACGAAAAGGTGACAACAAGGCAATGAAAAGGTGATGAAAAGGTGACGAAAAGGTGACGAAAAGGCAATGAAAAGGCAATGAAAAGGTGACACAAAGGTAACAAAAAGGTGACAAAAAGGCAATGAAAAGGTAACGAAAAGGTGACGAAAAGGTGACGAAAAGGTGACGAAAAGGCGATGAAAAGGTGACAGCAAGGCAATGAAAAGGTGACGAAAAGGTGACGAAAAGGTGACAAAAAGGTAACGAAAAGGTGACGAAAAGGTGACAAAAAGGCAATGAAAAGGTAACGAAAAGGTGACGAAAAGGTGACGAAAAGGCGATGAAAAGGTGACAGCAAGGCAATGAAAAGGTGACGAAAAGGTGACCAAAAAAAGGTGACGAAAAGGTGACGAAAAGGTGACGAAAAGGTGACGAAAAGGTGACAACAAGGCAATGAAAAGGTGACGAAAAGGTAATAAAAGAGGCGATGAAAAGGTGACAACAAGGCAATGAAAAGGTGACGAAAAGGTAACAAAAAGGCGATGAAAAGGTGACAAGGCAATGAAAAGGTGACGAAAAGGTGACGAAAAGGTGACAACAAGGCGATGAAAAGGAGACGAAAAGGTAACAACAAGCTGATGAAAAGGAGACGAAAAGGCGACAAAAAGGCAATGAAACGGCGACAAAAAGGTGACAACCACCTAATGAAAAGGCAGCGAAAAGGCGGCGAAAAGGCAACGAAAAGGCGACAAAAAGGTGACGAAAAGCCGATGAAAAGGTGACAACAAGGCAATGAAAAGGTGACGAAAAGGTGACGAAAAGGTGACGAAAAGGCGACGAAAAGGCAATGAAAAGGTGACACAAAGGTAACGAAAAGGTGACAAAAAGGCAATGAAAAGGTAACGAAAAGGTGAGCGAAAAAAAGGTGGCTAAAAGGTGACGTAAAAGGCAATGAAAAGGTGACAGCAAGGCAATGAAAAGGTGTAAAAGGTGGTGACGAAAAGGTGACAAAAGGTGATGAAAAGGTGACTTAAAACTTAAAAGGTGACGAAAAGGTGATTTAAAAGGTGACAAAAGGCAATGAAAAGGTAACGAAAAAAGGTGTGAAAAGGTGACGAAAAGGCGATGAAAAGGTGACACAAGGCAATGAAAAGGTGACGAAAAGGTGACGAAAAGGTGACGAAAAGGTGACGAAAAGGTGACAACAAGGCAATGAAAAGGTGACGAAAAGGTAACGAAAAGACGATGAAAAGGTGACAACAAGGCAATGAAAAGGTGACGAAAAGGTAACGAAAAGGCGATGAAAAGGTGACAAGGCAATGAAAAGGTGACGAAAAGGTGACAAAAGGTGACGAAAAGGTGACAACAAGGCGATGAAAAGGTGACGAAAAGGTGACAAAAAGGCAATGAAAAGGTGACAACAAGGCGATGAAAAGGTGACGAAAAGGCGACGGAAAGGTGACAACGATGATGACACAGCGGAGAGAGACACTGACAGCCAATCAGAATCCTTCTTAGTTTACAACATCATTCAGCAGTGTGGATGCTCACATCGTTATCGTTCTCGGTGTGGACGGCCGTTTAGGCATGGGGGGGAGGCGGGGCATCTTAGACCTTATAGGTGGGGGGGCGGGGCATCTTAGACCTTATAGGTGGGACACCATGCTTGAAATACTCTGGGGGACACCCTGGTTATACAACATCATATACAAGCTTGTACTCCTTAGTCTCAGTGACATGTGTGTTGAACTTGCTGTGTGGACTGAATTCACATTTCCCTTTGACTGAGCATGTAAGGCCTGAAAACAAGCAATAAACAAGAAGAAAGAGAAGAAAGGGAAGAAAGGGAAGAGAGAGAAGGACCTGTGGAGCCCAGGATGTCTCTCCGGTGCCTGTCTTCCTGCCGCCTGTCTCTTAAAGCTGTGGGGGGAAAATCACACAGATATCCGATGTTTAAAAGGCAAAAGTCTTTATTTTCCTGCTCATTCATTTGTTTATAACTTGCATTTCTGCACTCTCTGTGCCATGCCCCTTTTATCCTCTACTCTGTAACATTCTTGTTGTATTAATGTTTTTTTTTGAGGAGCGTATACAGTTCTTATTTCATTAATTTAATTGAAATTAATTTAATGTAATTTAACTTTATTTTATTTTATTTAATGTCATTAAATTTAATTTGATGTCATTTAATTTAATTTAATTTAATGTTATTTGATTATAACACTAATAACACAGTGACCAATAGGCAATAGCTTCTGACCTTTCTTGACATTATATGGAACTTATAAACAAATAGCCCGCATCAATGGTGCTGGACAGGTGAATGTGGATATGTGGCTTTTAACGGCAGAGACATTAAAAGGGCGTATACAGTTCTTATTTCAATTGAATTTATTAATTTAATTTAATTTAAATTAATTTAATGTAATTTAACTTTATTTTATTTTATTTCATTTAATGTCATTTTATTTAATTTTATGTCATTTAATTTAATTTAACTTTATTTTATTTTATTTAATGTCATTTAATTTAATCTTATGTCATTTAATTTAATTTAATTTTATTTTATGTTATTTAATTTAATTTTATTTAATTGTATTCAATTTTATGTTATTTGATTATATTTTATTTTATTTTATTTTATTTCAGTGTTACATGTATGTTCTGTTACCTGTAACATGCTGCTGGTTGTGCGTTGAATAAAACATTTGATCACAAAAAAAGTGGTATGCCAAAAACCCTGATGATGATTATTATTATAATTAATATTATTATTATTATTATTATTATTATTAATATTATTACTACTATACCCCTGCAAGCTGCAGCCTTGCATGAAACTGCATTACATCAAATACATACAACATAATTTGGGAAATCCTTTTTAACTCAAATGGATATATATTAAACTGAAAGGGGTTTCAAATAGTTTGCTCCTCCATATATATATATATATATATATATATATATATATATATAAAATATATATATATATATATATATATATATATATATATATATATATATATATATATATATATATTTAAAATGCTAATAAAATACAACAACTACAAGAATAAAAGGCAGATTCCTCCGACCGTGTGCATTGCAACATCAATAAAGAGTTGTGAGGACGTTATGCAGTCCTACCTTGGCTGCAGAGGACGAGGAAGACAACGGTGGAGACACAGACTATAAAACAGAGGCGTGGACGCCGGGCGGCTCTCTGTACGCCCGCCATGACCCCGCTGAAGCGCCGCTGTAACCACGGAAACACAAACTGGGTTATTGGCGGTCTGAATACTATTTTGGGGAATACTTCGGTTAGGGGAATGAGAGGGGGAAACCTCAGAGCAAGAGGAATGAGAGGGGGAAACGCCAGAGCAAGAGGAATGAGAGGGGGAATGAGAGGGGGAATGAGAGGGGGAATGAGAGGGGGAAACGCCAGGGAGAATGACAGGGGGAATGAGAGGGGAAATGAGCAAGGGGAATGAGAGGGGGAATGAGAGAAAGCCAGGGCAAGAGGAATGACAGGGGGAATGAGAGGGGGAATGAGAGGGGGAATGAGAGGGGAAACGACAGAGCAAGAGGAATGAGAGGGGGAAACCTCAGAGCAAGAGGAATGAGAGGGGGAATGAGAGGGGAAACGCAGAGCAGGGGGAATGAGAGGGGGAAATGAGAGGGGGAAGGGAGAATGAGGGGGAAACGGCAGAGCAAGGGGGGAATGAGAGGGGAATGAGAGGGGGAAACGCCAGAGCAGAGCAGGGGGAATGAGAGGGGGAATGAGAGGGGGAAACGCCAGAGCAAGGAGGAATGGAGGGGAATGAGAGAGGGGAAATGAGCAGGGGGAATGAGAGGGGGAAATGCCAGAGCAGGGGAATGAGAGGGGGAATGAGAGGGGGAAACGGCAGAGCAGGGGGAATGAGAGGGGGAAACGGCAGAGCAGGGGGAATGAGAGGGGGAATGAGAGGGGGAATGAGAGGGGGAATGAGAGGGGAAACGGCAGAGCAGGGGGAATGAGAGGGGAATGAGAGGGGGAATGAGAGGGGGAATGAGAGAGGGGGAATGAGAGGGGGAAAGGGGGCAGAGCAGGGAATGAGAGGGGGGAATGAGAGGGGAAAAACCAGAGCAGGAGGAATGAGAGGGGGATTGAGAGGGGGAATGAGAGGAGGGGGAATGAGAGGGGGAATGAGAGGGGGAATGAGAGGAGGAATGAGAGGGGGAATGAGAGGGGGGAATGAGAGGAGGAATGAGAGGGGGAATGAGAGGGGAAACGGCAGAGCAAACTTTACTGAGATGCTGACTGATCAAAAGGTGACAAGCCAGGACGTTTATAACTGGATTCTTTCCAAATAAAAAATATATATTGATGCCCTTAAATTATTAAAATGGCCTCCCATACTACATACATCTCTAGGCCATCTCCTGCCCTGTGTCGTGTCCATTGCATCCACTCAACATTTTCAATAAGAAAACAATTACATAACAACTAATGGAAGGGAAGTCAATGGTTGCACAATGACAAATCCACGTCATCCGGTCAAATCAGCGACTATATTATTATTGAATTCATACTGAGAGTATCAACACAGGCAGATGGGGCGTTTGGTCGCTAAATGTCAGAAAATGGTGAAAAATGTGGATCAGTGTTTTGCATAAAAGCCCAAAACGACGTCCTCAAATGTCTCGTTTTGTCCTTCTGTCTTGAAACTAGAACAACATTCACATTTAACACGCTGATATCACAGAAATTGTCCTCGTTTTTCACAAAGAAATGACTCAAAACGAATTAATGCCGATTCATTTAACAGTTGACCACTAATCTGTGAATCTTTGCAGCTCTAATTCAACTGTCCAAATTACCAAATTGATGCATCATGCTGAGGGAAGCAAGACATGACTACATACGTCCTGATTTATTTGTTACACCTGTGAGCTTACTCGTGTATTTGAGAGAGAAATCTGATCTAATAAAGAAAAATCTAAAAAAAAAAATCCAAGAAAGTAATCCAAGAAACTCACCCGCTCTAGTCCTCCTGTAAAGTGTGCAGCGCTGCTGATGATCCCCCCCGGCAGCATCAAACCCTCGGCCCGTGTATCACACGCCTGCGGTCAGATAAGCCTTAGGCGAGGCCTGCCCCCCGCCCCCCCTCTGAACAGCAGAGGCTGGCAGCTTCCTGAGCTCTGTGCAAAGAAATACAACAAAACATGGTGTCTGGCTGCAGGCTGGGCACTGATCCCTAACCCACTCCACTGCAAGAAATATCACACTTAAAGAGACAGTTTGTTGTAGGAGTTACGTCTTTGTAGTCAGTGTGTTAGCTGCAGTAGATGGTGGTCTACCCCCCAAGACCCCCCCACCTACCCCCCAGAAGCCGGCTGGACTACCGACAAGGAAGATAAGCAATAGAGCTCTAACAGTGAGTTTCCGGAGGTAAAAGTCCGGTTAATTTTCTCCATCAGGATTTAGATTTACAGGAATAATGTCTAAACCAACGGTGCCCAGACTCTGTCATATGAAGGGCCATGACAGTACCTAGGTAAGGACTACTAGCCAGTCAGGAGCAGAGTATGAGGGCCCTGACAGTACCTAGGTAAGGACTACTAGCCAGTCAGAAGCAGAGTATGAGGGCCCTGACAGTACCTAGGTAAGGACTACTAGCCAGTCAGAAGCAGAGTATGAGGGCCCTGACAGTACCTAGGTAAGGACTACTAGCCAGTCAGAAGCAGAGTATGAGGGCCCTGACAGTACCTAGGTAAGGACTACTAGCCAGTCAGAAGCAGAGTATGAGGGCCCTGACAGTACCTAGGTAAGGACTACTACTAGCCAGTCAGAAGCAGAGTATGAGGGCCCTGACAGTACCTAGGTAAGGACTACTAGCCAGTCAGAAGCAGAGTATGAGGGCCCTGACAGTACCTAGGTAAGGACTACTAGCCAGTCAGAAGCAGAGTATGAGGGCCCTGACAGTACCTAGGTAAGGACTACTAGCCAGTCCTTACCTAGGCTAATTAAATACCTTTAATTAGCCTAGGTGAAGACATAAAACACACCTGACAATTCAAAACATATCAAATCCACATGCTTAAGTGGGTGTATGGAAACCCTGGCGCTTTCTTAGTGCACACTACGTAAGCCTGCGTATCCCGTAGACTTACGTAGACCTAACTGAACTGACGTGATTTGCGTGGCCATAACGAACAGCTAGCTTAATTAGCTTGTTAGCTCGGCATTTTGTGCAGCAAACACGAAGAGAGGACCTTTTTAATTTGTTCTATTTCTTCTCTTACCTGGTGTAGGAACATACGTTTGCCCTCGTGTCCACAGCGGGTCATTTTTTTAATGTAGAGCGCGTGTTTAATGTCGAAATTGTAGTTTTAACGCGTCAGTTGCTCCTGTCAGTTTGGTCCCTCGGTTCAGGAAGCTGCTGTCCAATCAGATGCTCCAACCATCCACCGAAGGCCCGCCCACCATCGCTCATTTTTTTTTTTTTTTTTTTTTTTCTCTTTTTGAACTTTACAAAATTTAAAATATATAATTATAATTCCTTAACAACAATCTTGCAGCTAAATAGGTAGTTTTCTTACTGTTAATAATTTGGATAGACTCAAAAAAAGGTCCCAAATTTAATTGTGAAGGGAGTAAAAAAAAACAAATTTTGCTTTATGGATACAAAATGGTAGGTTGTCACGGCAACATGTTCATCTTTGCTGTCCAATGAGGAAGGACATGGCTCTAAGCTCCGCCCCTTTCGGGTCGTTTTCGGGTCACAGGTCGAAAGTTTCTATCATGTAAATGAGAAATTCTCACAAAAATACAGAAAGTATTGCTACGTCCTGCTATGTCCTACACACTACTGCACTCTGCTACGCCCTGCTACACACTGCTACGTCCCTACTGCACCCTGCTACGTCTTGCTATGTCCTACACACTACTGCACCCTGCTACGCCCTGCTACACACTGCTACACACTACGCCCTGCTACGTCCTACGCCCTGCTACACACTGCTACACACTGCTACGCCCTGCTACGCCCTGCTACACACGTCCTACTGCACCCTGCTACGCCCTGCTACGCCCTGCTACGCCCTGCTACACACTGCTACACACTGCTACGCCCTGCTACGTCCTACGCCCTGCTACACACTGCTACACACTGCTACGCCCTGCTACGCCCTGCTACACCCTGCTACGTCCTACACCCTGCTACGTCCTATGCCCTGCTATGTCCTGCTACGTCCTACGCCCTGCTACGTCCTACGCCCTGCTACGTCCTATGCCCTGCTATGTCCTGCTACGTTCTGCTACGTCCTACGCCATGCTACGTCCTATGCCCTGCTATGTCCTGCTACGTCCTGCTATGTCCTACACACTGCTACGTCCTGCTACACACTGCTACGCCCTGCTACGTCCTACGCCCTGCTACGTCCTATGCCCTGCTATGTCCTGC